>JARHVA010000756.1:0-727500 GCA_037957365.1 Torreya grandis | reverse complement strand
ATTTATCCCTTTGGGATTTAGCATGATCTCCATTGAATTTGAGCCCTAGGTGGTGTCTCTCATTCAATATTTTCAACCACATGATGGGTGGATGATTAATGACCTTTTGGGTTAAGTGTCTATATAAGACCAACTTGTAGGCCAAAATAAGGTTGTTGGTTGGTTGGCTGGTTAATTAGATAGAAATAGATAGAGGACTAGATGGTTTTAATCCCCTTTTTATATAATTTTCTTACTTTCTTATATTTTCTCTTGTATGAGCCTATGTAATTTTGTACACAATTCTTTAATTCATTTAACTATTTGACCAATCTTAGTAAGTGATTCATGAATCATCCTAAATCTTAAGGGCTATGAAGATTGAAATGAATTTTCAGCACATGTCTATTGTGAAATTTTCCTTCTTTCTTCATAGTTAATTTGTACTTAGACTTCCACATAGTCTTTGTTTATGGTTGTTTATATGATGGCCAAGTAGAATACTATTTTTTCAATAATCTTGTCTACTCAATACAATCATATTTTATCTTCTTTACAAATTAAGATCATTTTTATTTCTTCTTACTCGTATCTTTTTCTCTTTTTTACAACCTCTATTTGATTAGTTTTAGAGTAGAACTAAAAATTATTATTTGTTTTAGCAAAGTCAAATCCTTTGATTGCAACTTTCTTTATTTATAATTTATAAACTATTTATGTATACAATGCAATGAAATACTAATGAATAAATTGTCATCCTTCATTAAATTTTAGGCTTGTTGATTCTTTCTTTTAGACAAGTTTCATATTCATGTATTTTGTTTAAGCTTAAAACCGATAAAGGCCTCTTGACTGGAATAATAAACACATCGGTCACTAAGTTATCTAGTATGCCATGACCTATAGACCTTGGGGAAGATTTGTTTCCTTTTAAGAGAGTTAGCAAGCGGATTCCCCTCTAAAACCTAGCAAAGTTGGCATGCCTAAACAACCCACCAACAAAGAGGTAAGATAGAAAGAGACTTAGAGGAGGTTAGACCAATAATAATGAAGATATGAAAGAATATTGTGCATAAAAATATCAAAAAGTATAATGATCCAATCCCACCCCATTTATACTATAGTTTTTAGGATGCTCACTTAGGGATATTAATGCATTAACAAGCCCCTACAATAGCAACCATTAGTAAAGTGATATATATGAAAAATATCAGGAGCACACATCTTGGACCAAAATGTTAATATGAAAAACAACTCGCTCTAATAAATTCATATAAATGCAAAAAGAAAATTTGTAAATGTTTATAAAACCTCAAAAAAGTTAATGGGAAAATATAAATTAATGCCCCATGTATCTACTTATAATGATCATATTAAGAACCTAATCCCACAACCTCCATTTTATAGTAAGGTCATCAAACATCTCCAAAATTAACACTAGCACCTTATATTTTATCCATGGACACTAGAGGAATCATTCCAACCATCACTTATGATGGATCTATTGATCCTGCTTTGAATCTTAAGGCCTTTAGAATATTTAAAAATATTGAATCAAGGTTAACACACAAGCTTCTACTAAACTATTTACAAAAACCATTATAGGTGATTTAGAATCATATAATCAACTCAAGCCTGGATCTATCACCGAATTAGAATTATTAGTGAATACATTAGTCCAATAATTTTAATATCATTACTTACCTAAAAATAACTTGGGTAACTTTGTCAATTTCAAATAAGCTGATAATGAGCTTGCTCATGATTTCATCAAGTGATAGAAGTACTTAGCTAACAAATCTAAGTAAAACATGCAATAATATAACATATTAAACATTTTTTCCACTACTTTAGAACCAAAATTTCAATACAAAGTTATGTCCTTCTATCCAAAATTAGTGGAAGAAGCCTTCGTTTAAGCTAAAAGACAATATCATCTCATGATAGAATTTGAGATTACTCAACCCAAAACATATAAGACTACTCATGAGACATAACAAAAATTCACGTTGATGATGATGATGTTAGTGACACTTATGATCATAACTTAGAATCTAAGATTACTATTCATGTAATCATACAAAGTGGTTCATAAATTACAACTCTTTCCTAACCACTTATGGGAAGCCATTTTCAACCATCTTCTCCTTCTAATCTAGAAATTACACTCATCAACCTGTTAGCATTGAAAATATTACGAGAAAGCTTCCTAGAACTCAACCTAAATACTTTGATCCTTCAGGATGAAAGCCAACAGGTATGAGACCTAATTTTTATATTTGTTTCACACCATGAAAAGTTACATTCCCTTCATATCTCAGCATATAATTTCTTGCTTGGTCATAACTTTTTCCATGATCCGATGGAAAGAGAATGTTTTTAAGAGTTTGAAAATAGATCTAAACATCATGAAAATCATGTCAAGTGTGATGTAATCAACCAAGCTAATTATCACCTTGAAATATACAAAAATTAATTTCTAGATCACTTTAAGAGTAATGATACTCAATTTTAAGAAATAAACAATCCTTCCCAATCTAAAAATAGGAAAAATTAAACTCTTGCCACCAATGCCATAAAACATATAGTTAACCTTAGCTCTTTAATCCATGGTTTTTTAAATCTAACATGAATGTAGTGAAGCACATCATAACTCACAATGAATCTCAACCTAACATTCAACCTACTCATATATCGGCCTATAAAACTTACAAAACTATTTATGCCTATATTATAGGTCAAATTTATGTACCTTATCTGCTAGAAATATCAAAATTAAAAAAAATCACTAAATTTTGATGTCATTGGCCCCACTACAAAAGTTTATAATTTATTTTATCTCTATAACTTCATCAACTATGCTAATGAAATCATCTATGTCTAATATAAATTCATCGACCAACTCAATGAAGTTGTTTTATCCTACTTGTGTCTTCAACATGACTGATGATGTTGGATAAAAATAAATAAGTAAAAACTTAAATCTATCCCCTTCTAAGGCCAAAACTTAGACCTTTATTTCTCTTTTACAAAAATGTAGTCTAACTTTGAGGAATGGGATACCATTGAACAACTTTCTAAGATCCCTAGTCAAATTTCATTTATTGAGCTCATGTGTAATTATGTTAATCATCAAAATTACTTAATGTAAACTCTATTTGACATGAACATTCCTCAACCATCAGCTACGTAATAAAAATATATATTTTGGTGAAATCACAAGGCAAGGTATCCAATCAAGGATAGTCTTTAATACCCATGTTGCAAGGGTTTACCATTTCATGGACACACATTTGCATAATTCACAACGCCTAACTCATACAAACATGGATTAATCATTGCATTCATTAAAACATAACACATATTCTCATTTCATGCCATAATCAATATTATTGAATGTATAAACATGGAGGAATAAACACACAATACCCTATCTAGTTTTCCATAAACTTTTACCTTTAATTTCTCTAAATAAAAATAAAGATGAAAAGTTACAATATCAAACCTGTATCCAATCTCCAGTAGAATAACCCAAAACAAGTGCCATTTTTCCATTTAAGATGGGAATGATATGACCCTACATCTTCCCTAGGTGACTATTCACCTTCCACACTATTGTAGACCAAAATAAATCATGATGAATTCCAAGAGTCACGATATGATGTTATATAGCTACAATAGACCTAAATGAGTATTTTTGAAACATTCAATTTCATATTAAAGACACTTCATGAATTTTATACATTTGAAAAGATATAGAAATTACTTCAAGTTAAAATGAGCTTCCCAAGGCTGCATAACACTGAGACCATGCCATTGACCAAATATAATGTCACCTAATAAATACAATGCCACCAACCAAATACAATGTCACCAATCAAAGACAATGCCACTAACTAAATACAATGTCACCAACCAAAGAAAATGCCACCAAACAAAGACAATGCCATTGATCAAATACAATGCCACCAACCAAAGACAATGCTATAAACCAAAGATAATTCCATAGACCAACGACAATGCTGCCAACTTCCAAAGGCGATAACTTGAGCATACAAACTTAAATTGAGATGATTTATTTTAAAATTGCACCAATATTAGAGAGAAATAAAAATATGCAATAATATTTGTGTTTATGGAAGATATTGATGCCCATTTTTATTTTCCCCATAATCTATCTATTTTAGCCCATTAATGCACACAATGACATCCCAAATTACATAGATGGTTGATAAACTCAACCAACTTTCTTGGAACCATGTATCTTATTTAAAATAATTCTCCTATAATTTGATCAAAGACGCATAATTTTTTGAGTCTTGATTTGTCTCCCATCAACGTATCCATGACGAAATAATAAACAAACAAACAAACAAAAAACACATAAATACACCACTCTATTTTTGGTTGAAGCAAGATTTCTTGAAACCTTGAATTATCCTACATTAGAAACCTAAGGCTTAAAAGTGTGAGCTCATGATCACATAGATATAATAAGAGGTAAAACTAATATTTTGGAAACAAATTTAAATGACCATGGCATTCCCTTATAACAAACCATGTAAATCAACTGATCATCTTTCTTTCTTCTCCAATTCCAGCTCCTTCTTGATGGTTTCAAATCCTTCTTCTTCTCATTACCTTTTCTCAATACTTCTATTATGGGGTTAAATCCACCATAATATCCTCAATTTATGGGATTACACACACCATAGTCTCCATACTTTGTGGGATTACAACCACCATAGTTTGTCCTCATTCGTTAAAGGCTTATCCATATTTCTTCCCATACACTTGTGGGCTAAAACCCACCTTCATTTGACCACATCCACCAAGATGTTGGTTCTTGAATATTTATCTCCCTTATGGGATCAAACCCACCACTGATTAGACACCTCCTTATAAATCCTTATTGTCTTTGCTTCCATGTTGTCCAACCTGCTATTGGATTCTTCATTTCATAGCCCTTTAATTTTTCAGTGCCTCTTTCATGTCTAAAATCTCCTCTTTCATTCCAAATATCATTACAATAGACTCAACATACATTTTAGAATCCAAAAGATAGCCCATAGCCTATAGTACCACCTAAAGGATAATTTTTACCTTTTACCTTCTCATTGTCCACATTGATCTATCAAGTAACCTCTCCATCTCTACTACAACATCCTCTTCTTCTCCAAATGCTATTGTTATCATACGAATCAACAACTCTTCTTAATATTTTAGGAGCTCAATAAAATCACTCTCTTCACCTTGTAAGGCATATTTGAATTCCTCCATTCTCTTCACCTCTACACTTACAACATTATGCTATTCAATATATACTTGGGCTAATATCAAACTTAGTTACCCCATCTAATCACTCATCTCCACACTATAAGATTGCTTCTAAACAACCTTGGGTTTATCAAATCCTTCTCCATTTTGCCTACTCCTTGGAATAATATTCAATAATTTTTGTGATATTTTTCCTTGTCTTTGCCAATCTCAATTATTTGATCATGTGAGAGTCTTCTCTCCCATCTCTAACTACTAAAAATGAGCTTCATCATGTGTATCTTTTTGAGAACAATATTTTCCCCCGCTCTTTTATCTCCATGATGATTTGTATACAATATTACATTGCTGGTATATTAATATCAACCACACTTCCATATTATCCTCTTATTTAAATTTTTCACTATGATTCTCATACAAATAATCATATTGGATTGCACCACACTTCATCATTTTTATTTCTATCTTATTCATTTCTAGAGCTTCACATTGAAAAAACACATTAAGGGAACTAATAGTTCCCATAAACATCTCATCAACCGATTCATCATGACCTAAGGACACATTATCCAAATCTTCTTCATTACTTGCATGCTTCTCATAACTTAGTCTCCCATGATGGACTCTCAAAAGCCCCACATCAACAAAATATATGATTGTTTTCTCCTCATTCTCATATTTTTACATCTCCTTGACATATCTAATTTTTAGCCATACTCTCCTTATATGCACTTTATTTCACAACAAAAACTTCCATTTTTTATTTCATGAAAAATTATAACTCTTCATGGATGCCACCTTATTATAACTCCTCATGGATGTATTCTTAATTCACCTCCATTTTTTCCTTTATGTAATCATATATCATTCCTTAATTCTCCTTAACCCTTCTTCCCTCCAAAAGAGAAATGAAAAACTCATTTGCATCACTAACCAAGGATGGTTCTTAATTTCCCCACTCATGAGACATCAAAAAATCTTTACCATCATCACATAATGGGTCTCCTTATTTTGGTTCAATAAATATCACTTACATATATTTTTTCATGAGGATGTATTCCTACATGGTATGCTTACAACTCTCATTCACCTTATTGTTTTGAAAATATTGTTTTGAAAAATCAGATTTGGGATTCACATGGGAACATCACCTTATTGTTCTATTCTAAAACAACCTTATCTTCTTCACACTTAAACTTATTGTGAATAATCAAAGTAGTCTTCAAATTATTAAATATAAACTCCACATTCTCATTGCCTCTCTTGTAAATATTCTTATTCTCATCTCTATCAAGCCTTGTCACATGATACTTCTTCAACCTTTTTGGCTGTAATTTTGGGTGCACAAAATGACCCAATAACTTGGAAACCATATGATCCCAACCACTCTCCTTCTTATTACCTTTCCTTTATCTCCTCACTTAGATATCTTTATAATACACAACTACATTGACACATAATTTCTTGCATGCAACTTTTACCCTCATGGGGTGTACAACATTTTCACCTTCAAAATATATATCTAGCTCAACTATGCAATTTGTGAGCTTTTCCAAGTTATCATTTCCATAAAATAAAACAATATCACTAAGATATTTACCTCTTTCCTTCACCATGAACTATTTCGGTCTATTTTTACTATTGACATATTTTCCTCCACTCGCATGGACTCTCTCTAAAGCATCCAACCTAAATTGTAGGGACATCAACCCCACCATTTTATCTTCTTCATCATCCTCACTCATAGCTATAACAACACCAATTTTTGAAATCATTCCAATAATATCCATTCTTTCTTAGAATATTTTCAACATCTCTGTCAAGTCATCCATCTCTTGTGATCCACTCTTGTGTGCCATATCTCACTACAATCAACAAGATTATCTTTCATAACATAAAATGGACTCAAAATAGAGCCTCTCAAAATCCCTCTCAACTTATAGGACTCCTCTCACATCTAAAACAAACTTATGTAAGCTTCTCTTTCATAAATTATAGCACAATCAAGCATAATTCTCTTTCATAACCTATAATCAAATCACACAAGAGTTTCACATGCACACCTGAAAGGAAAATACCTTGATTTCATACCACTTGGTGAAACCACAATATAGGGTATCCAATGAAGGACAACCATTAATGCCTGTATTGTAAGCTTTCACCATTTCATGTAAACACATTTGTAAGATTCACAACACATGAATCATACAAGCATGGATTATTTTTTACCTTCATTACAATAGAATACATATTATAATTACATACCATAATCAAACTTATTGAACGTGAAAATATGGAGGAAAAAACACACAATACCCTATCTAGTTTCCCCATAGATGTTTGCCTTCAATTTGGCAACATAATGCCTCTCTAAATAACAAGAAAGATGGAAGTTTTTAATATTATATATCTATACAATCTCTAGTAGAAACCCTACAAATAAGTGCCATTTTTCCATTTAAGGTAGAAATAGTTTGACCCTACATATTCCATAGGTGACTCTTCACCTTCCATGGAATTTTAGATTAAAGTGGCTCATGATGAATTTGAAGAGTCACAATATGGCATTGCATAGCTATAAACACCCCTAACAGGTCTTTTTGGAAAATTCAATTTCATATTAAGTGAACTTTATGAATTTTCTACTTGGGAGGTTTTTGAAAATATTTAGAAACATTTCAAAACATAAAGAAATTACTCCCAACAAAAATGATATTCCCTAAGCCACATAGGACTAAGACTATGCCATCGACCAAAGATAATGCTACAAACCAAAGACAATGCTACATACCAAACATAATTTTGTAAACCAAATACAATGTTGCTAACTTTCAGAGGCTGAAAATTGAGCATAAAGACTTGGATTGAGATGTTTTTTTGAAATTGCATTAATCTTAGAGATAAATCAAAATATGTAACTCTATTTGGTTTTAGAGAATATGTTAATTTCATTTTTCATTTTCCATACAACCTATCCATTTTATCCCTTTAACACATGCAATGATATCTCAAATTGGATAGATGGTTGAGAAAGTCAACCAACTTACTTAGAACCATGTAGCTTCTTGAAATTGATTCTTCTCTAATGTAATCAAGGCAAATACAAGCTTGAGACCTGATTTATCTCTCATTAACTTATCCATTAATAAACAAAAAATAAAAGAAAAACACACAAACACAACACTCTATTTTTTGTTGATGCAATATTTCCTTAAACTTTGGATGCTCCTGCATCACCTTTCCTAGTTCTAAAGAAAGTATAATGCAATAATGTGAAACATGGTATATCTAAGTTAATAAAATAATGGATCGAGCTTTATATCTTAAGTTTACAGTCTAATATATGATCCCTATAAAAAAACTTGTTCATGTATATAATCCTTCTTTCTTTATTAGTGTCCAATTTGGTGATGTCCAAGTCACAATATCCCTCATTGATAAAGGTTTTAATACACACATATGTCCTCCTTATAATTGATCAAATCTCTTGTATATTTAACAAGAGAAATTAAAACCATATAAAGCATGTGCCAAGGATATGACTGAATAAAAAATTCACTATATGGTGCATTTGAGTTCCTATCATGGTACCTCCTAAAAAATTTAAGGTCAATGTCATGATATTCAACTTTTTCCTTTCCTATAATATATTGTCTAGCTTCCATTTAACTCAGTAGATGAGGGAAATATCTTCTTGTATATTCTATTGCATCAATTTTACACAATTAGAAGTTATATACAAAGTTAAAGGTGATACCAATCCTGGAAACTTTGAGAAATTTAAACAACATAATGTTTTAAAAATACTTGTCATTAAAGAGCTCATGAATATCCCTTTTCAGGAGTATCAATGATTTAACTATCCCATCAACTCATTGAGAGGTTATAGTGTCCACCCTGAGCTTGTGGAGAACATCCCACCAAACCTTATCAATTCAAAAAATGACAAACCTAATGAAATCAAATTGAAAATAAAAAATTGTACTTCCTCCTCATTGTAAAGCACAATTTCCTCTTAGATTATGACCCCATTCTCACAAGAGGGAAATTGAAACTATTAGGCAACCATAATGATCCTAAAACAACTTATTTACAACACTTCCTCTTCTAAGGACATAAAGGTTGAATCACTCTATGTGGATCTCACCACTCTTGACTATGATTATGGATATATGTTTGATTATCCATATTCTCTTGGCTATGCCCAAGAAAATCATGTGGAAATATTATGCTAAGAATCCAAAAAATCACACGTCCAAACATTTTAAACTTTAGTATTGATATGATTACTCTTTATTTCTCTAACATGCATGATGATGTTTTTATTTCTTACATTATTCTTAGTGGCACATATGATAATTATAAGATCAATTTTGTCCCTTATCTTAGGTTCCTCATTATAGAGACTAATATTCCACATGAGATGTTGGATTCTACACCACACTCACCAAAATAAAAGTGTTTGATGTAGGATTTAAGACATCACCATCTAGTGCAATATTTTACATGGCATGAGGATTTTAGGCACCTCATCTAGAATTTTAGAGTGCATAAGAGACATTTATATTAGTGTAAGTCATAAGGTCAAGCCCATATGATGAATAGGTAAAAACCATGCTTGTCTTCCGCACCAAGGATATTTTTTTATAATCATAGGATTACTACTCATTATAGGGTGGATTGTCAAGCATTTTTAAACATTTAAAGATGCTTCACTATAAGTCACCACCTTCATCTCCTTAGCCAAATAAGTAACCTATAAATACAACTCCCATGCATGTCCCTAAGAAAAAGGATTGTTATTGTATTTGGCATGAGAATTATTCTCACTCTACATATGAGTGTCATAACATATGCAAAGATTTCAGAGATAGAAGCATTGAGATCCTCCACATCAGTCACATAATTTTCATATGATGTAGGAACAATGCCACCTATAGACACAACACCTCTTCAGCCAAAATATTTTCTTTCCATTGTACCTTATTCTTAGTTGGAGGATCAATATACTCCAAATTTTATCACACCTACTTTATCTATTGAGGCCATTCCCAATTTTATTCTAGTGAACATATCAGAGATAGAAGAAGAGACCATGATTAAGGTCCATTATCAATTATAGTGCAAGATTTATGATTTTGTTGATGATACATTTAATGATATTTTAAGGATTTTTTGAGTAGTCATTTATTATATTATACATTTCATCTCATATTTTATCATGTTTTAGATATTCTATAATTATATTTAGTCATTGATTATTTCCCACTCTTTTATTTCCATATATCATATTATTTAATTTTGTGTATTTTACTTCCTAAAATCTTATCTTATTCTTGGGTTTATTCAGATAGTGCATCCTTTGTGTTTTTTTGGTATCTTTACTTTTTATACACATCCCTCTTTGGTTTCTTAGTTCATTGTGTTATTTGTGATTATTTGGTATCTTTAATTTTATTGTATCTCTATCTTAGGTTTATTTGGCCATTGTAGATTTAATTATTCTTTGGTATCTTTACTTTTCCTATATCTCCCTCCTGGGTTTATTCAATAACTGCATCCTTCATGATTATTTGGAATATTTATTTTTCATGTATTTATATCATTGGTTTATTCAATAATTGTGTCCTTTGTGATTCTTTGGTATCTTTCCTTATCTAGTATATTCCCCTCTTGGGGTCATCTTCCCCTCTTAGGTTCTATAGCTATATTTGCTTATGCTACACCTATTATTGTTTACATGAATTATCTAGTGACATTACTATCTTCCTTCATAGATGCTCCCTTGTCGGATTCTATTAATATTCATGCACTTGTTATGCAATTTATATTACATTTTTGTATACTTACAAATCTCTTTTTTCCAAATATTTTTTGAAGAAACAATATACCCTCTTGTGGTTAGCTACTAGCATATATTTATTTAATCACCTTACATTGTGTGAACTCTCATGATCCACATATCTCATATCCCCATATTTCACTTGATGCACACTTAGGTCAGATACTAGATTGAACTTTGTTTTAATGTGTGGGTCTTGGATTATCTAAGCCTATTGGTCTCTAGGTTCCACATTTAAATGGCTAGGTGCAAGCTTTACTATATTTTTATACACCCATTATTGGTCTTATGAATCCATATTGAGGAGGAAAATATAAAAATATATACAATTTATAAGCTAAGATATCAAATTTAAGAAAAAAAAGTTTAAATTTAATTTCAAAAGGCAAAATCACCAAAATATGTGATCGTATCATTATCATGCTCCTTATCCTAGTTGAAGCTTAAACTTCACAATTAGCCTCATACTAGAGCTTGAGGTCCATTTGAGTGTAGTAGGCTGATAGAACATAATTGGAGGATTCATATATATCATTAGTGACACTTGAATTTTCATACAAACACCTAATCCTTGCAGTTGATCAATGGCTCCATCAGGATCTTGAGGAATGAGGAACATGTCATAGGAAGTGTTTAACCCTAAAATTAAATTTGAGACTCAGTGTTAGCCTTAATTTTATTTAAAGGGGTATATATAAATTACAATGCACAAGGGTGATAATCAAATCTACAACAAGCTAATTGGGTGCTAAACCTAGATATAACATATGCTAAATTTATTAAACTGAGAATAGGCTAAATATAGAAAGTATAATTATGCTAGATATTGAAATGAAAAATAAGTAATGTATTTAGCTGGTTCTAATGTTAACATAGTTTTAGATTTGAAATAAGTAGAAAACATATTGTAATATGACTCTAGAATAGTTGCTTAATTCTATAAATTTAACTTCTAGAGCTGTAAACATTTATGTTAGCCTCAGATACTTATGTAAATGTTACTATCAATTTTTGATGCAAGTGTCTGGTATGGAATAATTAATGGAAAAGGATGTGAAAACTTTGATGCTTTTGGGTCTATCTTTACCTTTGTTCTAGTGCATTTAGATATGGGTCATGGATGTTTTTCCTCATAAAATTGTAAAACCTTAGTTCTTCATCTTCATAGTGACCTTGGTTAAAAATGGGTTAGTGGGCACATGGTGTCGATCCAACCCCAAATAACCCTCTATAAATGATAACTAACTACATAGATAATACTTATAATAGGACCTTAGATTGATGTATTTATTTCCTACGTGTTGGCTTGTGTGTGAATCATGCAATATGTGAAAAGTATGTACAATATAGTTCTTGGGCTAATCCTTCATTAATTCAGACCTACATATGTGTTATCCATATGAATGATATAGAAATATGAGGATATAGGGAAGCTTTTCTCACTTGAGTGCTTTATTGAATGCCTTAAATAATTTTTTTGGTGAGTAGGTAAGAAGTTTCTAGGTGTTGTTGGGTGAGGTATGAATGAGGGTTGATATTATATTTATATCAATCAAGTAATAAATCATAATAAATAAATTAATATGACCATTAGGATATGTTTAATTTTAAAATTAGATGAATTTATGGTACTAAACACTTGCATCGAATAAGGACACCTATGCTAATGTAGGTATCTGTCTTGAATGCTAGCATCAATGGAGTAGGAAAATAGGTACAGACTCAAAACTTATAGGGGTGTAAGATAATCAAATTTTAATAATTTTAGGAAAGATATAAGGCCTATGTCATTAAAATAAAATTGGTTAGATTAATAAATATTCTAAAGGTCACAAGTTAGAATAGATACGAGACTTATGAAAGCAAGAAAGGTCCATAACTGAGAGAAATAACTAAGGTTTGAGTTTTCCAAATGTATAAGATTGATGTGTTATATAATCCATAAATATCATCTAAATTCCCCCCCCACCCCCTTAATCTAGTAATGAAATTACTAGATTAAATGAAATGAATGCATACCTGGGTGTGTAGAACACACCTTGTATTTATGTGAGCCTAACTTGAGTGCTTTACTAGCGACTAACCTAAAACCAAAAACATGATCCAATATATAATTAGTTCATATAATATAAAATTAAGAGTACTTGAAATTGATTAAAATCATCACTATCAAAGTTTAGGAGTACACTTGTGTATCGATGTAACTGCCTTGCCTATTGAAAGTTTGATTTGAAAGGATATACATTGTAAGTATTTGAAACTAAGACTAGGAAAAAAAATATAAATTTGGAAAGTCATATATCTAAGGAGATAGAGAAAAATCTTGGAAGGCACATACCCCCAACTTCAGAGCAAAGTTGATTTTCCACCTAGCTGTTGAGATTAGCTCAACTATGCAACCCAATCATACTTATAACCTAGTGAGGTTAGATGATACAATTAATTCCAACCTAAAAACTTGGAACCATAACAACAATTAAACCAACTATTATAATAGATTGGTTTAATAAAGTTTGTAAAATTTTGACTTGGTAAGTGGTGACAGTCCATGAAAGTACTCTAAAATCTAAAATTCATTTGGATTTTGTAATAATAGGTGCACATTACATAGAATATACACTTTAGATATGTCTCATGCTAAAACTATGTATAACAATGGTACCAATGCATATAACTCTACCACAACTATGAATCTGAACCATTTAACTATGTACTTTGGCCAATTCAGAAATTGTGTAAGTGTTGATAACATGCTTCCAAAGCATACCCATACTATATATGGAGAAACATAAAAATTGAAATAAGTATCCATTTGGATAAATCTAAAAACTAATATAAGTTCCAATGTGGATAACATGTTTCCAAAACATAACCCCACCATAATATAGATCTGTTGAATATTGAATAAGTGTGGAGAACATGCTTCCAAAACATGCCCCCACTGAATCTAAAAATTATGCCAAGTGTGGAGAAGATGCCTTTATGAAATTCCCCCATTGATATGTCCCCTTTTCGAGGTGAGGGAATGATAGGAACTAGTAGTTACCTCAAATAAAAGGATAAGATAAGTACATAATCTGTGAATGAAACCATGTAGCATATAAAAGGAACATGTCTAGGTAGATGGAGCATTGAAGCACATAAAACAAATGTGATCACATGAAGGCCTAATATGCATGATAAATATCATGGAAATGTCTATATAGTAATAGTATATGCTCAAAAAGCAAACAAGCACACACACAAGATAACTCAAAATCAAGTCAAAAGGCAATGGTCCAAGGAGACTGAAAATAAGGGGCATGTTCATATGCCACATAATGGAATGGACACAAATTAGTAAAATTTCCACATAATCAAGAATGAAATATTCAAATGTGCATACAAAAAATAATGATATATGTAAATGTATAATAAAACACACATGCACATAATCTACAAGTAAATGAGCATATTCAAATGATCAAACAAGCAATCAATAGCAAGGCAAGATACTCAAGGAATTGGTACAAAGCAAAGTATAAGTAACTAGCATAAACATGTCATAACAACTATGTATCTAATATGTTAGAAAATAAATTCAAGTGCATAAAATATCAAGTACCTTATATAAGATACAATCATTTATAAAGGCATGTGTAAGTACATATAATCTCAAAAATGTTAATGAAGGATGATCATATAACCATATAACCCATGAGTATCAAAATCCAAGAAGTGGATGCCCCCAATGTCCACATGACTTGAGTAGAGGGAAGGCCCAAAACTTAAAATATGAATATATCAAGCATCTATATATGCTTGTATCAAACTTAAGTAGAAGTGTGACACATATGTGTATGTAGAAGCAGCTAAATATGCCATCCATCAACATGGAACTAACACATAGATGACAAGGATCCAATAAAACATGTAGGTGCTGAAAATATTTTTGGATATTTTTGAATGTTTATTTTTTTTGATATTTTTGGAATATTTTAAGAGAATACTCTATGATCTCATAGAATGGATTATCTATAAGATATAATCATTTATAAAGGCATGTTTAAGTACAAATAATCTCAAACATGATAGTGGAGGATGATCATAGAACCATATAACCCATGAGTATCAAAATCCAAGAAGTGGATGCCCCTAATGTCCACATAACATGAGTAGAGGGAAGGCCCAAAACTAGAAATATGAATATATCATGCATCTATGTATGCCTATATCAAACTCAAGTAGAAGTGTGACACATATGTGTATGTAGAATTAACTAAATATGCCATCTGTCAACATGGAACTAACACATAGATGGCAAGGATCCAATAGAACATGTACGTACCAAAAATATTTTTGAATGTTTTTTTTTTTTTTTTTTGGTATTTTTGGAATATTTTAAGAGACTACTCTACAATCTCATTGAATGGATTATCATAGGTATCTCCTTATATAGTGCCTAACAACCTTAAGATGGATCTTTTACATTGTTTGCATCATGATTGGATAGGTTGAAAAGGTACATAACATGTTCCTCCTCACATTTTGCATGTGTATTAAAAGAAGTAATGCTATCATTTGGAATATTTATGAGAAAAGGAAATAATTTTCTCATTTGGATCAATTTTAGATTCAATTTGGTAAAATCAAAGACTTACCATTGTGAGTGCATATTGATATGTAGTAGGCATAACACTAACCTATTTTTGAATTACTTTAGGACCGCAAGTAATTGGCATTTTTATGTTTCACAAGGAGTCTTCCCAACTTCCTTTATTGTGCAAGTCTTTTAGATCAAATCCAATTTGTTGTAATCATCTTAAATTGCAAGTAGTTTTTTCTTGTGTAGGATCGATATGATTATGCCAAAAATAAGCACCACCCATGTATAAGATAATTGTTAAATCTTGTTGGCATGGATGTTTTTTGTGTTGTTCATTTTGAGATTCTTGTATAGGACATGGACCTTGGATTGGCCCCATGTTAATTAATATTTAAAAACTGGTCATATAAAAATTATAAATACCATATTTTTGTTTATAATGCTCCTTAGGTAATTTATCTCCTTCCTTTATGTGAGGGACAAAAAAAATATATTTGAAGGGAGGTATGTTAAGTTCCTTTGAATGAGAAATTATGAATGAAACATATCTATGCACATCATTATGTAAATGGGTAAATGACTCATATTGTTTTTGAAATGCTCTTTCCTATAATGGGGAAATAATTCATCTACTAAAAATAAGTTGCAATTATAAATCTAAGGGTCTAAATGCTAGCTCATATAATGTACTTTTGAATCAAATAGTATAATCTTGAAGGGATTCATCATCATGTTGTTTGAAATTGTAAAAGTTTTCTAAGGTAAGTTTGGGCACCTTGTAGATATTGAAAGCCATGAAGAATTCATCTTCAAATTTTAAAAAAGTGGTTAAGTAACCCTTTGGTAAACTATAGACCCAATTATGAGCCTCATCTAAAATGCCCATATGGAATACTTTTAGTAAAAAAAATCATATTTTTCCCATTGACAAAAAGAATGTACATAACATATCATGTGCTCAAATGGATATTTATATTTTTAAAAGAGAGGTAAATATGGTAGCTCAAAACCTGGTGGATAAAGATATCAAGTATACATTTTAAAAGAGGTTGATTATTGAAAGAGGTTACATGTGCATTATCATTATGAAAATCCATTTGCATTTGAAGCATAGAAACCTATTTTTGAATATCCCCAATAGTGGTGATCATAGACATAAGATATTCCATGGTAATAGTGGTGTTTTTCATAAGTGTTATCATTACTTCCAACCCACCACTTTTTTTGAATCTAGGCATATGAGTATCACCATCTTTATGTATAACAATTGTAAGTTCACGATCACTAAATTTAGGATATTTTGGTAGTGGTATGGGATATTTGAACTTTATAATTTTGATATATCATTTGAATAGATTGTAATAGTGGAATTATTCATTTCATTTACTTTTGGTAAGGATATAACAATTTGAGCTTGAGAAATCTTTGGTAAAGGCCCCTTTTTTGGTATATAATTAATTTCCAATGAAGGTATGCAGGAACCATCTCCATTGATAAGGGGGATATTGTTTGGGAATGTAGTAATTATGAAAATTTGAATTATTTTCCTTGAAGGCATGCCCCCCTTATAAGCTATTTATAAATCATTAATAATTTTTTAATGTATTTTTTATAATGTTTGATGATCAAATGAACATCTTGGTCATGTGTAACCAAGCTTTTGGTAGAATGTTCATGAAGGGCATGATTATATGACTTTACTTGTTTGTGACTCATGTATTTTACTAAAAATCCCAATCCTTGTCATCTTTTATTATTTTTAAGAGATATGGGGTAGGTTATACCTTACTCATGTTTTCCCAATCCTTGGACTTTATATCCATATTTTTGCAAATATCAAAGGACAAAATCATAAAAATATGGTTGTGTAGGAAGTAGAGGTAAATAATATTTATCTTCCTTAAGATGACTCAAATCATCTCTTTAAATGGTGGGAGTATGGATCTAATTAGATGGATAACAACTACCACCATTCAAGGCTTTGATATTATATGCTTTAGCAGTTGGAAGGATACAAGAGTAATCAAATTTTACCCCTTCTTTGATAGAAAGTTTGAGATTTTCATAATATTAGTCATAAAATCAATCAATATCATCCATGATAAGAACACAAATATTAGGAAAAATTAGGTAATAAGAATCCTATAAGGTATGCTTAGGCAAAAATGATGTTCAAAGATTGGGTTTACCAAATGTTTAACCCTGAAATGAAATCTCATGACTTGGTGTTAACCTCAGATTTTTTTAAATGGGTATATAGAAATGACAATGCACAAGGGTTATAATCAGATCTATGATAAGCCAATTAGGTGATAAACTTAGATATAACATATGCTAAATTTATTAAATAGGAAAAAATCTAAATATAGAAAGTATATATATGCTAAATATGGAAATGACAAAGAAGTAATGTACTTAGTTGGTTTTGATGCTAACATAGTTATGGATCTATAAAATGTATAAATTATATTTGAATATGACTTTATAATAGTCATTCGATTCTCAAATTTTGACTTCCATAGATATAGACACTTATGTCATCCTAGGATGATTGCATCGATGATATTATCTGGGTTCGATGTAGGTATCCTATACATAATACCTACTAGAAAAGGATGTGACCACCTGGATGCTTATGGGGTTTTATTTTCCCTCACTCTTTTGAAATCATATCTAGGTCATGGACTATCACTCCTCAAAAGATTATAAAACCCTAGTTCTTCATCTTCATGGTGACCTTAGGGTAAAATGGGTTAGTGGGCATGCAATGCCAAGTTGACCCCAAAGACCCCTCTGTCAGTGAACATTGTCTATATATCTAATACTCTGATTATGTCGTTATAATGATGTATTTATCCCCTACATGTTTGATTATGTGTGAATCATGCAATATCTGGAATTAAGTACAATAATGAATAATTTATAACTTGGCAAATATAGCTCTTAGGTTACTCCTTCAATAGTTTAAACATATGTATGTGATATCCCTATAAATTATATATAAATATTATGAACATGTTAAACTTTTATCACTTGAGTGCTTGATTGAATGCCTTTTTTAAGTTTCCAAGTGAGTAGGTAAGAGTTTTATAGGTGTTGCAAGGTGATATATAAATGAGGGTTGATCTTGTATTTATATCAATCACTTCAGAGTAACAACTCAAATTAAATCACTCAACCTAACCATTAGGATATGTTTCATTTTAAAATCATATGAATTTAGGGCACTAGACACTTTTTTTAGACCAAGACACCTGCATTGATGAAGGTGTTTGTCCCAGACACCAGTGTCCAGGGAGTAGGAAACTAGGTATAGGGTTAGAACTTGCAAGGTTGTAAGATGAGTACATTTTAGGCATTCTAGGCAAGATAAAAAATTTGGGGCATAAACATAATAATTATAAAACTAAGATACATGATAAGGGTCATATGATAGAACATATGCGAGACTTGCAGAAGTGGGAAAGCTCTAGAACTGAGAGGAAAAACCAAAGTCTAAATTTGACAAATGTACAAGACTAGGGTGCTATATAATCCATGAATATCATATAAAGGAAGGAAAAATCATTTTAATTTTCATCCATATCCTACATGGGATGATCTATATATTTTATTTGTTAACCCTAGCTTATGCTTGCTAGGTGGGATTTTTTAGGTCCTTGATGTGAAAAACTCTTAGTCTTACCCACTTGATTAGAGTGTTATTTCTCTGATAAGGATTTTTACATCACCTTTATTATTTTTGTATCCATTATGATCACATTTATCATTCATAATATCAATATAACTAGGCCATCCTCACAAGTTCTAATTATTTCACATTTATATAATCTAAGTTATGGCTTTTGATGGTTGTATCCTCCTATGAAACATTCTAGCACAAACATTGATTTAGTTTTAACTTGTTTCTTTGCTTTCATTTATGTGCATCTTATGTTTGATATAAATTTAATTTTATCTATTTACATTTGATGTCTTACAACCATTTTATAGCATTTTACATCTAATTTCTTTTATTTTGATCTATTTACATTAGATTTTTTTTTGGAATCACAAGACTGAGATGGGGGGTGAATAAGTCTTCAAAACATTCATTCAATTCCACTTAACATTAATGAGCCATTCATATAAACAACAATCAAAGCACAAATAACCATACATATGAACATGAAACACAATAACACATCACATATGTGGGAAACCCTCGAAGGGAATAAAACCAACTGATATCTACAAATGGAATACAATCCTATTAGACAAAAACCAAATTTATTGAAGCACCAACTCCATATGGAGCACTAATCCCAACTAGCCAAGCACCCACTTGACTAGGTTTTAACAAGTACCCACTTACAAGGAGGCACCAGCCCCTAGATGACTCAACACTAAATTAGACACATAATTGTTTTTATCACCTTCAAAACACTATGTTTCTCAACCAACTGATGATGACCACCTCTTTATCTCTTCACACTCTTATCCCTCTCAAACTGCCTTCTAGGCCTCTTCGCTCAACTAGGTCTTTTCAAGACTGATTAGGTCATATGACATTGATATTCATACTTATACCTCCTATTATATATTCATGATAATAAATATAATTTATTTTAATGGTATATAAGACCTTATTCCACTCAAGTATCTTATATCTCATTTGCTT
This sequence comes from Torreya grandis, assembly GCA_037957365.1. Taxonomy (NCBI): domain Eukaryota; kingdom Viridiplantae; phylum Streptophyta; class Pinopsida; order Cupressales; family Taxaceae; genus Torreya; species Torreya grandis. Next base: position 707,157 of record JARHVA010000756.1, on the reverse strand, counting down.
CTCTATATAATTGCTTAACTAGTCAATTAGGCCTAAAAGGCCTTGTTCTTATACAAGTCTCTTGCTCATACACCTCTTGGTCAGACACACATAATTGACCACTTATATTTACTAATAAATAGGACTTATGACATGTTACAAGTAATAATTAATCATTACATTATGTTGACCATTACTCAAATAGACCAAATCCTTCTTTAAGTCTCATGGAAACCTAATCCATTAGGCCTACTTTAGGATATGCTAATTTATGACCCCTTAAAATTCTCAACACCTCTATACATAAAAAACCTTTCCATATAATATTAAAATATTCCTTAGCCAATATCCTTTGAGTACAGTGACACCTTTTACATCTAACCACTCCCTGAAACACTCCATTAACACTGTTCACATTAGGCCTTTGAACACATAGAAAAGTTTGTCTTGAACAACTAAAGATAGTACATCATTTATCCACACAACCATGAAAATAAATAACTTATAAAAAACCTAAATTAACTCAACAATATCATCATATTCATTAGACACTCCCACTCAGGAGATAAGGCTTCAATAACACCTCTACAACTCACTTAGAACTGTTAGATTACCTCAAAATGCAATTATGGTGACTTAGACCTCCAACACCTGTATAGAAAATTTTAATGACATATGATGCATGTAGATGATACTATTATATCATTATACCATTATATAATAGAAATATCATATGGTTAAATGGAAAATATTGGTCTTACAGACCAATCTCATGACCTTATATCGCACTATCTCATCTGAACCAGACAAGTCAACTTGTGAGAAAAATTTTCACTATATTCACTAACCTCCAAAACTTATACCAAAAATTAAGATGTATTAAAATTAATTATCAACATATTTATGTACCATTTTTCATCATTCTATCATGAAAACACATTCCAATTCATCTTCTCACTATTGCCTGGGTTTTTCACTGTTTACACCATTTGACCTATTAACAACTGGTTAACTTGGATGACCAGTTTAACACACTTGAGGGATATAAAATATCAAAAAACCTTCATGGACATGAAACATGATTCTTTACCTTATTCCTCCATCTATTTATTTACTATGCCCAATGTAAATTTTGAACTCTACAACTTATTCATAAACAAGCTTATAACTTAACATTTTATCTCTCCTCTCTCTAACAATACTACATGGAGGTACCTGGGAGAGTACATACATGATCCAATATCTTACCTAAGTAATTAAATCCACCCTAATCACTTTTGAGTAACATCTTCAACATCGGGTCTTTATTAGGGTTTTAAGAGGGTTTAAACCTATTTCTACTCTTAATGATCATTCATAAAGCATAACCCCTCAATCCAAAAATTAATGCATAGAATTTTAATCTAGGACCCTTACCCATATACCATGAACTTCATAGTTTCTCATGCAAAGTCTTGATGAGCTAATGAGCACATTAAAATCCTTTTTAGGTTGAGAACCCTTCATTCTAAGCACTCGAGAGACCTCCAAACAAATTTTCATGCTTTATCCTTAATTATATGACCATAAATTGCATGAAAAAACATACCTCACCTTTGATAATGCTTACATGATCTCTAACACCTTGAAATCTGATCATGACACTTCATTAGTCCACACTCTCTCTCTTCATTCTCTAGACCTTGACCTGCAAAACCACATTAGGCTTTAAAATTGACCTTCATTACTCTTTACATGCAATATCCACCTCACTCACATACATAATAAACCCATATAATTATTAAAAAAGTAACATACATCCTTCATATGTCTTGATAATAGATCATGATACCACATTAGACCAAGCAGGGTTTAAGAGAGGTCTAGATGTAGACCAAAACTAAAGGTCCTACTCTTTTAGACTAACCTTGAGACTCTCATGAGTGTTTTAATGCCTCAAATACATGATCAAATAACCTTAAAAACTTATTAAATTATTTATCTCACTCTCTTCATCATGATACTTGCACATACCTTCTCACGTCTAGACTAGGCTTCATATGCAACTTGACATCAATGCCCTCTACCTTCATGAAACCATAAAGCATTAGTTGCATTTAAATTATCTCTTCTACCTTCAAATTATATTTTATTATAACATATTTCAATGACAACACTCCAATTCCCCTTGTCACATCAACACACTACCAACTAGGCACACTCTCTCAATGATATTAACCTCATGCAAGATGCATCTTTGACATCAATGACAATACTTAACAATATCCCCCATTGTCATTGATGGTAACCACTCTTAGAAAATTATCTCAATAGGAAACTTCTCCCTCATTTTGAAATCTCTCCCCCTTTGACATAAATGACAAAGTGATGTATGCAACTTCTTGGATCACACTCCTTGCAACCAAAAACACTCAACACATAGGACTATGTGTTTATGAGTCATAATACAAACGTGTTCCCCATATATTCATGCATAAATTTTTGGAACTAATCACCTGCTCTTGGAGATAACAAACCACCTGATTATATCCCTCTAAGTACTTGGCTTCCTCAATGATTGCTAGGCATAGGAATTACACCTAATTCCTATCTTAGGTGTTCAAATGTTGACTTTAGAAGTGGTTTGGTCAAAATGTCTACAATATGATCCATTGTAGCAACATATTCAAGTCTAAAAATTTGTTCACTAACCAAATCTCTTATAAAATGATACCTGATACAAATGTGATTAGTCCTTGAGTGTATGATAGGGTTCTTTGAGAAACTTATAACACTTATATTGTCATAATAGATAGGGCTAAGACCATCATACTCCACCTTGTAGTCTTTTAAGGTCTATCTCATCGTTAGGACCTAAGTGCACCATGAATCTACTAAAATGTACTCAAATTCACATGTGGATAATACTATTGATGGTTTTTTTAAATTATCCATGAACCTAGGCACCCACCTAATAAGAAAATTCATCCACTGGTACTTTTCCTATCATCAAGACTTCTTGCCCAGTCTACATCTCTATAAGCTATCAAAATGAACTCATTGATCCTTACATACCATAACATAAACTCCATAGTCCTTTTGATATACCTGAGTATCCTTTTGACTACTTGAAGATGATTTTCCTTTAGATTTTATTGAAACCTTACCATGAGACCTACTACTTGCATGATTTCAGGTGTAGAGGTAGTGGTGTATAGCAAACTTCCAATCATTAACCTATATGACATCTGATTAACCTTTAGAGACTCAAATTACTTGCTCAACTTACATCTTATGATCATAGGTATACTAACTGACTTGAAATCTTACATCTCAAAGTTTTTTAACATCTCTCAAATGTATTTGGCTTGTGAAATGAATATACCTTTTTCAGATTGAGTGATTTGTAACACAAGAAAGAATGATAGTTCTCCCAACATGGATATCTCAAACTCTTTCTTCATCACCTTTTTAATGGCCTTGGTCATGTTCTCATCATTTACACCAAATATGATGTCATCTACAAATAAAACTACTATCAACTGATTATCATCTTCTATCTTTATGTATAGATTACTATCTATAACTCCTATTTTGAATCCTTGATCCAACAGATACTTGTCCAACCTGGCATATAAACCAAGCTCTAAGAGCTTGATTTAGGCCATAAAGAGACTTTTTCAATCTAAAAACATAGTCCTTATCACCTAATAGTGATAAACCCTTAGGTTTCTCTATGTACACCTCTTTTAAATTCCCATTCAAATAGGCAAACTTGACATCCATTTGGTATACCTTGAACCCTTTGAATCTTGCATATGCTAGAAATAATTTGACATCCTCCAATATTACTATTAGTGTAAATATGTCCTAAAATTCTACCCCTTCAACTTATGCATATCCCTTGCATACCAATCTATCCTTTTTCCTAGTGACTTATCCATCTTCATTCAACTTATTTCTAAACATTCATTTTGTGCCAATGACATTCTTGTCTTTAGGCCTACAAACTAGTTCCCAAGTTTCATTCATCTCTATTTGGTTTAAATCCTCATTAATAACACTTATACATAATTTGTCTTTTCTTACTTCTATAAGGTACTTAGGTTCTATCTTAGACAATAGATCAACATTCTCTTGATTTAGATTACTTACCAGTCTTTTCCTTGGTTGTATACCTACATTCTTGTTGCCAATGATTTGAGATTCAAGATGATATCTTTGAATCTATATTGATGGGCCTTTTGAGTCTTATCTCTCCTCAAATTCTTCTTCTTCCTCATCAAACTCTATAGTTTCCTCTTCAATATTGAAGTCTAGATTCTCCAAAGTATCCTTTGACTATGAGTGTGATTTCCTTGTCTCATCAATATTCACATTGATGCTTTCCATTATATTTTGTAACCTCTTGTTATAAAATTTATAGGCAAATGTTTCATCAGATCTAGAATAAAACTTTCCTAAGTCTTCATCATCCCTTTTGATGAAACATTTTCTCCCAAATACTCTAAAGTGTTGCAAATTAGAAAGTCTGCCTTTCCACAGCTCATAAGCAGTCTTGTTGTCATTAGTCCTTATTTGTCCTCTATTCAAAATGTAGACTATATTGCTCACTACCTCTCTCAAATATCCATCAGATAATATAGACTCATTTATCATAGTTCTTTCCATCTCTTGAACTATCCTATTATTTCTTTCCACTACCCCATTCTACTGAGGTGTCCTAGCTGCTGAGAACTATCTCCTTATTTTATGAACCTCATAGAAGTCATCGAACTCATTAAACCAAAACTCTCCTCTATGAGATCTTAGGCACTTAATCTTCCCATTCTTATTATTCTCAATAAGATCCTCGAATGCCTTAAACTTTTCAAGAGCTTCTGACTTTTCTTTCAAGAATGCTACCCAAGTCATTCTGGTGTAGTCATCTATGAGTAATATGAAGTAGCTATCTCATTGAATGCTTTTGATTATTTTAGGCCCATAGAGATCAATGTGTATTTATTCTAATGGAATTTTATTAGAGTAATCCTTGGATTTGAACCTTCTTCTAGTCTGCATACCATGCGGACATACCTTGCAAAGTATGTTTGTAGGTTTGGTGATCTTAAGCATGTTCTTCAGAATTTTTAGTGCTTATATTGACCAAATTATCAAAGTTTATGTGAAATAAACTTTTGTGCCATAGTCAAATTTCATCCATATTGATCATAAATCATCTCTCCTTCTTGATCTCATTCAATACATATAAATTGTTCTCAATCCTCTTAGCATTAGCAATTAGACTTCTTTATTTGGATCTCCTTATCTCACACCCTCTATCATGAAATGTTAGAGTGTGTCCTTGATTTCACATTTGACTTACACTAAGAAGGTTATGTTTCAAACCTTCCACATACAACACATTTTCTATCTTGGTCTTCTCATTGTCCAAACTTAAAATACCCTTACCAACTATATTAGCAATTGTGTTATCTCCAAATCTCACTATTCTTGCAACATTCTTCTTCAATGAGATGAACTTGTTTTTGTCTCCTATCATGTGGCTTGAGCAACCACTATCTATATAACATTTCATGCCTTCATCTTGATTGTGAAAGGTAGTCTAAGCTATCATATATTCCTCTTTAGTCTTATGTTCTTCCTTAGCAAATAATCCATCCTGACTCTTAGGCTCAATATGATTAGTCATGAATTTATTTAGCCTCCACACCAATGTTTGACCTTTATCATGTACTATAGAAGCTCTATATACCTTGTTAAGTCCTCCTGACTGATCACTCCTTCTCCCATGGTCCCATTATAACTCATTATTTGAGACCATTCTATAATCACTTACTCTATAACCAAAAATATGACAAATAAAACAACCATTGAAAGAATTGGAATACCTTATTACATTGGGTTACCTAATTGGTATCTTCATGTTGACTTTCATGTTGGTTCTCTTGACTTATTCTAGATTCTCATGCTCTTTCTCAAACTTAACTTATCTTGTCTATGATTTTTTCATGCTTGAACTCCAAATAATATAGATCTACCTTTAACTAATCATACTCAACTTCTTTTGATTTAAATTTTATATTGACACCTTCCAATTGATTCCTAAGATCCTTTATGATCTTCTCATCCTTTTTGAATTCTTTGACCCAATCACTCTGCAAGGTACATATATGTTCCTTAAGATCCTTGAACATAGGTACTAGTTGATGCTTCCTCTTCTTTTGATGCTTCAATTCATCTAGGTAACTTATGATCTAAGCTTTAAGGTCTACTTTAACTTCTGCTTCTTCATCATATATTTTGTCTTCTTGATTACTAGACATCTTGTGCTTCTTAGGATCGCCTTCAAGCTATTAGGCCTACTTCAAAGGACCAGGATATGATACCAATTTTTAGAAACACAATGACTAAGAGGGGGATGAATTAGTATTCAAAACATTCATTCAATTACACTTAACATTCATGAGCCATTTATACAAACATATAGATCAATCAAAGCAAAAGCAACCATACATATGAACATGAAACACAAGAACACATCACATATGTGGGAAAAAATCAAGGGGAAGAAAACCCATTGATATTTGAAATTGGACTATAATATTATAAGACAAAAACCAAATTTAGTGAAGCACCAACTCCACATAGAGCACTAACCTCAACTAGCCAAGCACCCACTTGACTAAGCTTTAGGAAGCACCCACTTACAAGGCAACACTAACCCCTAGATGACTCAGCACTAACTCAACCACTTGATTATTTTGATTACCTTTAAAAAAATATGTTACTCAAATAATTGATGATGACCACCTATTTAACTCTTTACAGTCTTATCCCTCTCAAACTGCCTTCTAGGCCTCTTCACACAACTAGGTCTCTTCAAGACTGATTAGGTCATATGACCTTGATATTCATACTCATACCTCCTATTAGATATTCATGATAGTCCCTATAATTTATTATGATGGTATATAATACCTTCTTCCACTCAAGGATATTCTATCTCATTTGTTCCTCTATATAATTGCTTAACTAGTCAATTAGGCCTAAAAGGCCTTGTTCTTATACAAGTCTCTTGTGCATACACCTCTTGGTCGACCACAAATACTTTCCCACTTATAATAGACACATAATATGTTGGATAATTTTTAATGATGTCATAAAGGTGTCCAGATTAGTGGAAGAAGTATCTTGATAGTCTAAGTGTCAATGACAAAGTGTGTAGTGTGCTTGTCCTAGTATGCTTGAAGTAGGCTTGATTGATCTTTTGTTTTGGCATGATTAAGGATGGGCATGAAGTATTTTTAATTTGTTATGGGTCCTATTAGAGGTTAAGGATGATTGGAGATCTTGTGGAATTTCATGGTTTTCATCTGGTTCTTCATTATGTTCATCTTGGCATAATTAGTTTTGTGACAGAAAAATCTAAATAGGCAGTTTGTTGACATCATTATTTCCACTACAAATGAGTCAGGGGGAGTTAGTCATATGGATATGATAAAATTATTCCCAAGTTGTTGTGGTTTAAATTTTAGGTCATGAGGTTGATCAGATTTAAAGATATGTGGGTGCAAATTTGGATTTTTAGACAAAAGTTCACTAAGTTCCTATACTTAGCTAGAACGTCACTACACGTCATGCAAATATGAATAAACCAAAAAATTGATAGATTTAATATAGGTAATAAAAAATCCTAATGAGGTAAAAGGTTCTCATGAATATTTTTTTTTATAGTGCCAAGAAACTACCCTAAAAATTTGGAGTCTTGAAGTGATTTCTATCTCAAGTTATAAAGCTTCAAAGTTGCTCTAGTAGACTATGATAGGCCAAAGACCATCAAGTTTAATCATGTTGAAGTTTGAAGTCATTGGTATTGAATATCTAATGGTAAGTGATTAATCATATATATCGATATCAATGGTGCATATAAATTCAACATGTCAAAGGTTATACGCATTGGTGACAAGTGTCACAAGCTCACTAATCTAACTAACATCAATGGTGCAGGATAAGTCAAAGAGTCTACAAAGCATGCGAGACTGCCAAGTGGCACAAGTGCATGCACTAATATAAAAGTGTTTAGAAGGAGCATGAGGCTGAAAATTTTGGTAATCATGGGAGTTATGATCAATATATAATGGTGAGAAATTCAAGATAAAGACTTAGTTAATCTATAAAGATCGATGGTGCGTATTTGGTCAAAATTGCCAGGGAACACGAGATGAGGTCAAATTGACATATGTTTAACATAGTTAAAGATCAAGATAATTTAAATGGAAATTGATTATGTGTATTCATTTAATATATGATAAGGCATGAGATGTTGACAAAGTGTTTTATGTTTAACAATGACTGTTAGAATTTGAATATTCAAATTAATGAAAGAAAACCAGTGCTTAGTTTTTGAGCTATAAATTTTGATTCAAGATGAATTTATTGATGCAGTAAAAATAAAATTTGTAGAGGAATTCAAGACACATATAGTGAATCTAGTTATAAGGTTTTAATTTTTGTACATTCAAATTTATTGAGCTCCAAATTACACTATGTGTTTGACCAAGTTCTATAAGTAACCCGAGAAGGATATTTTGAGTTATTCTGATGGTATTTAGATGTTTCAAGGGGACTTAGCTATTGGAGAGTGTTAAATTTTCCCTAATAATAATTTATATGTATTTTTAAGGTGTGACCAATCCATCTTTAATATGAACAAATGCTTAAAAGTTGACTATTTGTTTGTTCATGGTGCTCTTATGTACAAGACTAATGTTTGAGTAGATTGAGCATACACAGAGGTGTGTAATCATGATTGTAATCATTTGAGGATGTCTAAGAGGACATGTGGAGTGGAACTATGTATTTTTAAGTGTTCTTATGTTTTTAAATTGCTTGATAAAGTGCTAAATGGGTGAATAGGTCTCCATGAGACCTATAAGGGATACTAAGGCCTAATTGAAAGGCGTAGCTGCTTAAGTATGACCCATATTTACTATAGGAAACTTGTGAGAGTGGTGAAATCATGAAGGATATATAAAATGTGAAATCAAAGGTGTTGATTTATATACTTGAAATAAGTGGTGTGTGGGAGAGTTGAAGAGTGAAGGAAAGAAGAAAGAGTGTGTGCCCAGTGGATGGGTTATAAAGTAGAGTAGGTTGATGACTATGTGTATGACTTGTAGGTCATATGTTTGATGTCAATAATAGTGCTCTTACAGGTTTGGATATTGGGGAGAGAATTGAATATAAGAATGATTTTTAGGTATAAGTGTGTATTTGAGAGGCAAATTAGAGTGTGGACTATGTATATGACCATTTGGTCATGTTGTTGAGGTTGTGATAAAGTTATTTTTGATAGGTGTAGGGTGATCCAAAAAGTGATTTTAGATGTCTATGAGTGTGTGAATAAGTGAAGGGGGATATGTTTTTAGGGTGTCTCCATCATATTGATAGGCAATAATTGAATAGGATATTTTCATTTCATAAGTGTTGGGAGGGTGCTCAACATCTAGGTCAAAAGGACTTGACCATATTTAGGGGTAGATACTCCTTGTGAAATAGGTGTTTCACTAATTTAGGTCAGAAGGACTTAACCATCCTAGGGATATGTACTCTTTGTGTAATAGAGGTTTCACTAAAGTCTAGTCAGAAGGACTTGATCATCCTAGGGGTAGGTGCTCCTTATAGAACATGTGTTTTAATATATTCTGGTCAAAAAAACTTGACCATCTTAGGGGTAGGTTCTCCTTGTGGAACATGTGTTTCACTAAAGTCTCATGTTTTCATACTTATTATAGGATAAGTAGTCCATGTATTTATAGGCTTGAAACTGGGTTTTATTCCTTAAGAGGGTTTCCCACATAGATCTTTTGTTATGTGTGTAATCTTGCATTATCTATTTGTTCATTATTATAAACATCTTAAATGCTTCATGAATGGTTGTCAACTGCTTAAGTGTTTTAAGGGTTTGGAAATTTAATTGGATTGTTTGATACCATTGATTCACACTCCCCTTGATGGTTTGTACCTATAAAAATTGGTATCAAAGTAGGTCCTTTGGTAAAGGCTTGACAACTTGAAGGAGATTTGAAGTACAATATGGGTAACCATCAAATGCAAGGAGGTTTTTCCACTAGGTAAGCATTAATGTTCAATGGATCCAATTATGCTTTTTAGAGTGTGAGGATGAGGACCTACATCATGTCCATAGGGTTTGACACTTGGAAATCTATTGTGGATGGTTATTCTACACCTATTGTTCCTCCATCTAGTGCTACAGATAAGAAGTTGTTTGAGATCAATTCTAAGGCAATGAATGCTATCACTTGTGATCTTTCAAAGACTAAATACATGAAGTTAATCCATTACATATCTAATAAGGAAATGTGGGTTAAATTGAAGACTATTTATGAAGGAGATTCAAAGGCTAAGTTGGCAATGTTGCAGACTCACCAAAGACAATTTGAGAATCTTAAGATGAAGGAAGAAGATTTTATGGCATCCTTTCTATAGAGAGTTGATGAGATTGTGAACATAATTAGAAGTCTTAGAGAGAAGATTGAAGAAGCTACTACAGTTCAAAAGGTATTAAGATCTCTCTCTCTCTCTCTCTAAAGTTTGATTCTAAAGTATCTATTGTAGAAGAAAGTCATGATCTTAATCAGTTGAAGATGGATGAATTGCATGGCATCCTTACTACCTATGAGATGATAATAGATGATGATATACCACCAAATAAGGAAGCAACATTCAAGATAGAAATGAAGCCAAAGATAAGTTCCAAGGTAATAAATTCAAGGAGGATGACATATCTAATATTAATGAAGATGAACTAATTGCTTTGTTTACAAGGAAATTAAAAATAGGGTTAGACAAGTATAAGGGTAAACTACCCTTAGAATGCTTCAATTGTGGAGAGGTAGGATATTTTGATAATAAGTTATCTCATAAGCATAAGAAGAATGATGATGAAGAGCATGGTGATGGCCAAGAAGAATACAAGAAGACATACAAATCTAATAAAAGGAAGAAAGGATTTAGAAAGTATGGCAACAAGAAGAAGTCCTTCAAGAACTAAAAAAGTCTCTACACCAATAAAGATTACAGTTCATTAGATGAGAGTGAAGACAGTGACTTAGAGTATGATCATGAAGATGATGGTCCTATTGAAGATAAATCCATTAGCATGGTTGAGGAAGGAATTTTCTCATATCAAAATGAGTCTACTTGGAGTGATTTAGATGATGATAAAGATGAGGTGGACTATGAGACTAAATTGATGAATGCTCTTAAAGAAATAAAGATAGAGAAGAAGATTAACAAGAAGATGAAGTCTAAAATCAAGAACTATGAAGATAAATTTAGTGTGTTTGAGGCAAGAATGAATGAATACACCAAGAAACATGAAGATATAGTCAAACATCTTAATTGTCAATTGAAAATCATGTCTACAAGCCTGAAAGCTAAAGAAAATAAATGTTCAAGGTATGTAATTCAAAATGAGTCATTAATAGCTAAGTTGGAGAAGATATCTAGTAAGATGAAGTCATTTATGAGATTTGAAAAGAGCTCAAGTGATCTAGACAATATTCTAAGTGATCAAAAGTGTGTAAGTGATAGAACTAGTATTGGATACAAATAAGAACCAGAAAAGGTAACTCAAGATAATATGAAGAATAAGGTGGTTCAGCCCTTGAAGGTCACCAATCAATCAAGAAATAATGGTGTAAATAGATTAAAGATAAATCAGATCAGACAACGAAATGCCATGAGGTATGCAATTTTCAATGGTTATTGTTACACATGTAGTCAATTTAGTCATAGGGCTAGAGAGTGTAGAAGACCTATTAGAAATGAGTTTGCATGGAACTATGATGGGGGTCATCAATCAAAAGTTATGAGGAAAGCTTAGTTTACAACTGTATTGATGAGGGAAAATTTTCTAAGTATTATCCAAATAAGGTAAGGCAAGGTAGGTCTTCTTCAAAATAAGTAGTTTATTAAAGAATGGACATATTGAAAGTTTTTTTTCTAATCAGGAAAGGTAGGATGAACTTTTTACAAAAGGTATAGTGTGCTTCAACTATCAAGAGAAAGGTCACATTGCTATATTTACAAGCAAAGGCCTACAAGTCAAAACAAGTTCAATCAGGCTCCTAGAGTGCAATGAAGAAGGCAAGTTAACTCATGGAAACCAAAGGTGGTAAGTATGAGTCATGATGAGTTTACAGGTTTGAGTAATCTATTTTATTTAGTGGAGAATGCTATAGAAGCTAAAGAGTGCCAAGGGATCTCATTGTCTGCTCATGTTGTGAATGAAGAGACCAAGCTTAAGGAGAAGACCAAGGTGTTTATTGAGGCTAGTTCTAAGGTGTGTATAGATTCAAGTGAAAATCCTATTGTTTCTAAGCAAGTTTCATGCAAAGAACATTAGTTGTCAATACATAGTGATGAGGTTCTTAACTGCAAGGAAGATTTTTCAAATAAAAAGGTATGTCATGAATCTATGTTATCCCCATGTGTTGTCAATATAGTCTTAGAAGAGAAGAAGAATGTTGTACTGGATGAGCAAGTTGTTTCTCTTCGTATCTAGTTGGAGTTGGTGTGTCAAGATGGGAGAAGTGATTTGATGAGGTCAAAGTAATGTCATAAGGTATTTTTGCTATGTATATAGTGTATGTAGGATTAGAATGGGTGTTTTTAGGTGACATAATGAGATTGATGGAATGTCAAGAATATTTTGGTGCTCAGAATAGTTTGTACACTTCTTTGTGATGTGTTCTAAGTGGTTTTGTGTCTTGATGATCCTATTTTTGACTTTTGGAGGTTTTTATGTGCTCTCGGGTTTATCTTTATTATTGTAGATCAAAGCCATGGTATAGGAAGTCAAGGCTTCGAAAGGTTTAAAGGATCAAATATTGGTACAAAATTGTTATATGGTTATCTCTAGTTGTCCAAGAAGTTTTAGAGGTGGGCATTGACCAGAAGGATGTTTGTTGACCTTGTTTTTTTTGAGATTCTAGACTTTTGAGTTATGCTAAAAAAGTGGTTTGACTTGTGAATTGAGGTCTAAGGCTTATTAATATATGTAATTGGCCAAATGGGTTGTCAAATAAAGCTTCACATATATTTGAACATTTGTGTTTTTCAAATTATTCAAATTTTTGTCAAAATGGAGGCCTAACTGGATAGTAGATTTATGAAAGAAGTATGTTATAGAGGAGGATCTAGGTGATGAAAATTGGAGTGATTAAGGGGGCATATGAGAGTGATCTATATATGAAGTTTTAGGTATTTAAAATATTTATACTAAAATTTTTGGGCTTTGAAAGTTCCATGTAGGGCTATAAGGAGTCTAGATAGGCCTAGTGTAAAGATTTGATGGTTTTGCTCAGTTTATCCAAAATATCAAGGAATGAGTTTTTCAAGGTGAGTTATCATGTTAGTTTATAAAATGTTTCCTATTTTATGAGTGGTATGAAGTTCTTTTGGTGGTCCTTCAGGTGGCTTGAGAGAAGGTTAGTAAGCCCATGTGGTGGTTCTTCATGGTGTATGTAGATCTGAAGATGATCAAGAGGTGCAATGGCTCAAATATATAAGGAAGAGTCCTTATTAGATGTTTTATTTGTGATTCAAAGCATGTTTTACTAATTTTAAGTGTTCTTTATTCATTGGTTGTAGTGCTTGGTTGAAGAGAGTGGCATGTAGTAAGAGGAAGTTGTCAAGACAAGAAGAGGTAGGCTCAATGTAAGGGGGAGTTTGTATCATCTTTATAAGGTGGTCCTCTCATGTTGATGGTCTTTTTAGGTCCTTAAGATCAGTTTGTGCCCATTTTTTCATTGTGTCAAAGGGGGAAAAGGTTCCTATTAGCCAATTTTTACACCCAAGTTTTGCATCTTTCTTTTGGCTAAGTACAACATCCTTATTGGTTTATCTCCACAACAAAAAAGACCAAGTGTTATTTCCTTTGGGAGCCTTTGTTTGATCTTTTACAAGTTTTATTTATATAGGCAAGGATTTGCTTTAGATTTTTTGTCCAAGTCTCAAAATAATTGTTTTAGAATTTTTTTTGAAATAAAAAGGTCCGAAGGAATTGGTCCTTTTCAAGTTTTTCAAAGGTTACATTTCAAGATTTACGAAGGATCATTTCTAAAGTGAAGGGACATTTACATATTTTTGAAGGGACATTTTCATTCTGTCAAAGGGTCTTTTTCTCATGAAAGTGTCCTAAACAGGTTTTCCAAAGGGTGCTCTATGAGATTTCTGAAAGAAATATCCCTTACATTTTTTTTGAAAGAATTGTCTCTTGCAATTTTTTCAAAGGATTTTTTCAAACTTTTTATTTGAAAGAATATTTTTGAACGGTCTTTTTCTCTGGCAAAGTTTCCTTTGTAAAAAGTCTGAAAGGTACATTTCCATTTGCAGAAGGGTCTTTTTCTCTTACGAAGGGACATTTTCAACTTTTTTGAAGGGCACATTTCAAGTTTTTGAAAGGCATTTGTAAGATTTATGAAGGATTTGTTTTGGACTTTTTGTCTGAAGCAATCTTTCCAAAGGGTTTTTTCTTTTAAGGAATTGGTCCACTTCAATTTTTTTGAAGGGACACTATATTTTTCTAAAGGAATTAGCTTAATTTTTTTTTCCAAAGGAATTATTTTGGACTTTTTGTCCAAAACAATCTTCCAAAGGGTAAATTCTCAAGCAAAAGGACACTTCTAAAAAATTTAAAGGGTCTTTTTCTATGTAAAGTGCACTACACACTTTCCTTGAAGGGCCTTTTCTTGGGAAAGTGTCCTTTTTGGGATTTCCAAAGGGACATTTCAAGAATGTTGAAGGGCATGTTTAGGCTCTCAGAGAGGTGAAATGAGAATGCCAAAGGGTTATTCTTGACAAAAGTGTCCTTCAAATATTTTTTAAAGAGACACTTATAGAAATCCTGAAAGAATTATTTCAAACATTTTGTCTGAAACAATCTTTCTAAAAAGACACTCCAAAAAGCTTGAAAGGACTTGGATTGATCAAAATGGAACAATCAAAAGGGGCCCAAAAGGTTATTTATTTTAGAGAAAATGCCCATGAGAAATTATTTAGAAAGAATGACCAAAGGAAAGACTCGAAGAAAATGCCTTCAAATAAATGGTCCCAATTGAGTGATGGCTATTGGATGTCAACTTCAGGATGAGGGACTAGCCGTTGGCATTCAAACAACAAGATCCCAAACATCCAAGGGCTCACATTCTACATCTAACAAATCAAGTCAGAGGGATTATCTCACCATTGATTAGATTAGGATTCAAGTCATTTTTGATGACCAATAAAAGAAGGAAGACAAGGCCAATAAAGTGAAAATGACTCTCCCCTACCCTATTGCACACCTCAGGTTTTTAGTGGAAAGATGTTAGCATCAAGACAAATTTACAATAGGTGGACTCTCTTGTAATAACCACATTGATGCCATTACTAAAAATATCTTGATTCCACTGGGTAACCGTTGGAAAATCATCTTTGAAAGAGCAGGCCAAGAGTGTTCAAGGGAGGTGACATAGATCAATTAGATGGCCCAAATGAGCATCATTGGTAAAGATGATTGCAGCTGGAGATGGAGACTCCTAAAAGATTGATTCTTCTCTTTGGTACCCAAAGGCCTCCCCCTCTCACTTCTCTACTATATATACAAACCTTGTGATAGTGTAAAAAAAACCATGCAATGTATGGTGAAGCCCTATTCAATTGATGTCATGTTTTGCCTATAAGCATTAGTACAAGTCCTTTTCTTTTCAAGTTTTGAATAATTATCTGAATGTAGAAGTGATGTATAGTGACAACAAGTTATGATTTTCCATCATTTTGTCTTTTATACTTCACATCTGAGCAAGATTTTGTAGTCTAACAGGTCATATAGGGTGTGTCCAAGTTTGTTGAATTGTTGTAAGTGTTTAACTATTCTTGAAATATGCAACTTGCCTTTTAGTTCATTTGCCTTTTGTTATTTCATATATCTCACCTCTATACTAAAATATATGTGTTAGAATCTCTAGAGATTGAAAAGGGTCTATGAATTTTAATGTATCATGCATTAAGATATGATATTCATGTGGAAGATAATCTTGGTACATCACCATTTTTAGAATAGGTTTCCTTTATGCAATTTCTAACCCTTTTTCTTTTGATCAAGCTAGTTTAGACAGAGGTTGTTTTGTAGAGATACATTCAGGGAGATATCCCATTTAAATCTAGAGGTTCATTTCCTCTTTAGGTACACCCACATGCCTGGAAATGTCCTAATGTTGCCCAAATCTGGAATAGGATTGAACACTCTCTTTTAGGGTACAAGATTTGGAGAAAATAGTTCCTATTATGAGAGTGTTTGAAAAGAGAGAAGGAAGGTGAGATATATGATGAGTGTTGACATCAATGAAAAATGGGGAGATTTTTGGAGAGTTTTCAAGGATGTCATGGAGGTGTTTAGGTGAGTGGATGAAATTTTTTGATAGTCTAAGTGTCAATGATAAAGAATGCAGTGTGCTTGTCCTAGTATGCCTAAAGTAGGCTTGGTTGATCTTCAATTTTGGCATGATTAGGGATAGATATAAAGTATTAATAATGTGTGAGGGGTCCTATCAGAGGTCAAGGATGATTAAAGAGCTTATGGAAGTGCATGGTATTCATATGGTTCTTCATTATGTTCATCTTGGCATAGTTGGTTCAGTGGTAGAAAAATCTGAGCAAGCAATTTGCTGACATCACCTTTGCTAATTATGAATGAGTCAGGGAGAGTTCATCATATAGGTGTGATAAAATTAGTCCCAAGTTATTATGATTTAAATTTAAGGTCATGAGTTTGATAATATATAAATATATGTGGGTGCAAATTTGGCTTCTCAGACAAAAGTTCACTAAATTCCTATACTTAACCAGAATGTCACTGCATGTCATGCATATATGAATGAACTAGTAAGTTTGTTTATTTAATGTAGGTAATCAAAAATTGAATTTAGGTCAAAGGTTTTAATCGATATGTTTTATATAGTTCCAAAAAGCTACCCTAAAAATTTGGAGTCTTGATGTGATTTCTATCTCAAGTTATAAAGCTTCAAAGTTGCTCTAGCAAACTGTGATGGGCCAGAGACCATCTAGTTTAATCACATTGAAGTCTAAGGTCATTGGTCTTGAAGATCAAATAATGAGTACTTAATCATAATATTGAGATAAATGGTGAAAATGAAGTCAAAAATTCAAAGTTTACACATGTTGGTGACAAGTGTTATAAGCTCGCTAATCTAATAGAAGATCAATGGTGAGCGATGGTTTGTACTTATGAATGTCAATAGTATAGGACAAGTCAAAGAGTCAATTAATAAAGTGGGACTACCAAGAGTCATAAGCACATGGATTGAAAGAAAAGTGTTAAAAATTCATGCAAGGGTGTCAAGTGTCATAATCACAAGAGTTCTGATCAAGATCTATCGGTGAGCATTGCAAGATAAAGCCCTAGTTAACCTACAGAGATCGATGATGCATATTTGGTCAAAATTTCCAGGGAGCACGAGATGGGATCAAAATAAAAAATGTTTAGCATAGTTAAATATTAGGCTCATTTTGAGGGAGATTGATGATTCATATTCATTTAATCTATGAGAAGGCACAAGATGTTGACAAAGTGTTCGATGTTTAACAGTGACCGTTGGAATTTGAATATTCAAATTAATGAAGGAAAACTAGTGTTTAGTTTTTGAGCTATAACTTTTGATATAGGATGAATTTGTTGATGAAATAAAAATAAAATTTGTAGAGGAATTCAGGATGCATCCATTGAATCTAGTTATAAGGTCTTTTTTTTGTACAATAAAATTTATTGAGTTCCAAATTTGACTATGTGTTTGACCATGTTCTATAAATAACCTGAGAAGGATATTGTGAGCTATTTTGATGGTATTTGGATGTTTCAAGGGGAATTAGCTATTGGATAGTGTTTTATAATCCCTAAAGATTATTCTTATGTATTTTAAAGTTTTTAATAATCCATATTTATTATGAACAAATGCTAATAAGTTGACTATTTATTCATTTATGGTGTTCTTGTGTACAAGGCTAATGTTTGAGTAGATTGAGCATACACAGATGTGTGTAATGATTAATACAATAATTTGAGGATTTATAAGACTTAATTTTGAGTGTACCTATACATTTTTAAGTTTTCCTATGTTTCCAAATTGATTGATGAAGTTTAAAATTGGTGAATAGGTCTCTATGAGACCTATAAGGGCTACTAAGGCCTAATTGAAAGGTGTTGCTGCTTAAGTGTGACCCATAGTTGATATGGCCAAGCGAGAGTGGTATTAACCGAAGATAATAATCATGAAGGCTCTATAAAAGATGAAATCAAAGGTGGTGATTTCTAGACTTGAAAGAAGTGGTGTGTGTGAGAGTTGAAGAGTGAAAGAAAGAAGAAAGGGTGTGTGCCTAGTGGATGGGTTGTAGAGAAGAGTAGGTTTATGACTGTGTGTATAACCTATAGGTCATATTTATAATGTTAATAATAGTTATCTTATAGGTTTTAATATTGGGGAGAGAAGAGAATAGAATAAGGATTTATAGGTCTGAGTGTGTATTTGAGAGGTAGATCAGAGTGTGGACTATGTGTATGACCATTTATTCATGTTATTTAGGTTATGATAGAATTGTTGCTGAGAATTGTAGGGTGATCCAAAAGGTGATTTTTTATGTCTGTGAGTGTGTGAAGAAGTGAATGGGCCTATATTTTAAGGGTGTCTCTATCATATTAGTAGATAATCAATGATTAGGTGATGTTCATTTCATAGGTGTTGGGAGGGTTCTCAACATATAGGTTATAAGGCCTTGACCATCCTTAGGGGAAAGTGCTCCATATCACTAAATTTAGATCAAAAGGACTTGACCATATTAGGAGAAAGTGAACCTTATGGAATAGGTGTTTCATTAAAGTCTAGTCATAATGACTTGACCATCCTAGGGGTAGGTGCTCCTTATGGAATAGGTTTTTCACCAAAGTCTAGCTATAAGTACTTGGCCATCTTAGGGGTAGGTGCTCCTTGTGGAATAGGTGTTTCACTAAAGACTCATGTTTGCATACTTCTTATAAGACAATTAGTCCATGTGTTTATAGACTTGAGAGTGGGTTTTATTCCTCAAGAGGGTATCCCACATAAATCTTGTGTTATGTGTGTATTCTTTCATTATCTATTTGTTCATTGTTATAAACATGTTAAATGATTCATGAATGGTTGTAATGAATGCTTAAATGTTTGAAGGGTTTGGAAATTGAATTGGATTGTTTTCCACCACTAATTCACATCCCCCTCTTAGTGGTTTTTAACTTTAACACAATAGACCTTTTGACACATTAAAATTAAGAATCAATCATTATAGTAGGTCATCCATTACTCAAATAAACCAAATCTTTCTTTAGGTCTCATGGAGACCTAATTTCATTAGGCCTAATTTAGGACATGTTACTTTATGACCCTTTGAAATTATTAACACCTATATACATGACACACAATTTCCATAAAATATCCAAATAGACCTTATCAAACATCCTCTGATCACCATGACATCTTTTAGATCCAACCACCACTTGAAACACTCCATTAACACTGTTTACATTAGGCCTTTAAACACATAGAAGAATCTATCTTGAACAACTAAAGATGACACATAATTTAAACACATAACCATGAAAATAAGTCACTTATTCATAACATACATGACTTCAAAAATATCATCATATGAATTAGACACTTCCACTTAGGACGTAAGGCTTCAAGAACACCTCTGCAACTCACTTACTCAGAAGATCATATTACCTCAAAACATAGTCATAATGACTTAGACGTCCAACACCTATATAGACATTTTAAACTACTTATGATGCATGTATATGATCTGATGAGATAATTAGACCATTATTAGATATAAATATCATATGGTCAAATGGAAAATATTCATCTTGCAGACCAATCTCATGACCTTATATCTCATTGTTTCATCTAAACCAAATAGGTCAACTTGTGAGACAAAATTTCACTATATCAATTACCTAAAAAACTTATACCAAACATGAACATGTCTTAAAATTCCTAAACAACATATTTATGTACTTTTTTTTGTCATTCTATCATGAAAACACATTCCAATTCATCTTCTCAATGTTGCCTGAGTTTTTCACTGTTTGCACCATTTGACCTATTAGCAACTGGCTAACTTGGATTATCAGTTTAGAAAAATTTATGGAAATAACCTATCCATAAACCTTCATGGACATGAAACATTAGTATCTACCTTCTTCCTCCATCCATTTTATTACTATGTCCAATGCAACTTTTGACTTATATAATAACTTCTTCAGAAACAAGCTTGTAACTCAACATTTTCTCTCTCATCTCTCTAACCAATACCACCTAGAGGTACCTAGGAGAGTCCAATATAATTTCCAATATATTACCTAATAAATTAAATCCATCTTGATCAGTTTTAAGTAACATCTTCAACATTAGGTCTTTATTAGGGTTCTAAGAGGGTTTAAAATTATTTCCACTCTTAACAATCATTCATAAAGCATAGCCCCTCAATCCAAAAACCAATGCATGGAATTTTGATTTAGTATCCTTACCCATATATCATGAAATTATTATGTTACCATGAAAAGGTTTGATGAGCTAATGAGCATAATAAAATCCTTCTCGAGTTGAGAACCCTTCATTCTAAGCCCTTGAGAGACTTCCAAACAACTTTTCATGCCTTGTTCTTCATTATATGACCATAAAATGCATGAAAAAACTTGAAAACCAATACCTCACCTCTAAAAATTCTTACATGAGATCAAACACATTGAAATATGATCATGACCCTTCATTAGGCCACACTCTCTCTCTTTGTTCTCTAGACCTTGACCTGCAACACCATATTAGGCTTTAAAATTAACCTTCATTCCTATTTCCATGCACTCTCCACCTCAATCACATAATAAATAAACCTATATCATTCTTAAATACTTCCATACATCCTTCACATATTTTGACAAAAGATCATGATATCACATTATACTAAGTAGGATCTAAGAGAGGTCTAGATGTAGATCTAAATTGAAGGTCCTACTCTTATAGGCTAACCCCGAGACTCTCATGAGTGTTTTAATGCCTCAAATACATGCTATAATAACCTTTAAAACTTCTCACATGCTTGATTTTACTCACTTAATCATGATACCTACACATACATTCTCACAAGGTCTAGACTAGGCTTCATATGCAACTTGACTCAATGACATCTACCTTCATGAAACCCTAAAGCATTAGTTGCCTTTAAATTATCTCTTTTGAATTCAAATTATATTTCATGACAACATATTTCAATGACAACACTCCATTAATTCCCATTATCACATCAACATACTGCTAACTAGGCACACTCTCTCAATGACATCAACCTCATACAAGATGGACCTTTGACATCAATGACAATACTCTCCAATCTCCCCCTTTGTCATTGATGGAAACCACTCTCAAAAAATTATCTCAACATGAAACTTATCCATAGTTTTTAACTTTATCCCCCTTTGACATAAGTGACAAGGTGATTTCTACAACTTCTTGGATCACACTCCTTGCAACCAAAAACACTCAATACATAAGACTATGAGTTTATGAGTCATAATAAAAACATGACCCCATATCTTCATTCATAAATTATTATAAATACTAACCTAATATTAGAGATAATGTACCCCCTGATTATCTCCCTTAAAGTACTTGGCTTCCTCAATGACTGCTAGGGGCAGGAATTATACCTAATTCCTATCTTAGGTGTTCAAATGTGGACTTTGAAAGTGGTTTGGTCAAAATGTTTGCAAATTGATCCTATGTAGAAACATATTCAATTACAATTATTTGTTTACTTACCTTATCTCTTAAAAAATGATACTTGATGGGAATGTGCTTAGTCCTTGAGTGCATGATAGGGTTCTTTGAGACACTTATAAAGCTTATATTATCATAATAGATAGGGCTAGGACCATCATACTCCACCTTGTAGTCTTTTTATGGTCTATCTCATCCATAGGACCTAAGTGAAATATGAATATGCTACAATGTACTTAGATTCACAAGTGGATAATATTACAGATGGTTGATTTTTGTTTATCCATGAAACTAGGCACCCACTAAAGAAGAAAGGTCCTCCACTGGTAATCTTCCTATCATCCATAATTCTTACCTAGCCTGCATCTGTATAGGCTATGAAAATGAAATCCTTGATCCTTAGATATAACAATCCAAACTCCATAGTCCCTTTGATATACTTGAGTATCCTTTTGACTACTTGGAGATGATTTTTCTTTGGATCTACTTGAAACCTTCCCATGAGACCTACTACTTGCATGATGTCAGGTCCAGAGGTAGTGGTGTATAACAAACTTCCAATCATTAACCTATATGATGTCTAATTGACCTTTGGAGACTCATCTTCCATTCTCAACTTACATCTTGTGATCATAGGTGTACTAACTGCCTTGCAACATTCCATCTCAAAATTTTAAAACATCTCTCTTATGTACTTGGCTTTTGAAATGAGTGTACCTTTTTTAGATCGAGTGATTTGCAATCTAAGAAAGAATGATAGTTCTACCAGTATGGATATATAAAACTCTTTATTCATTACCTATACAAAGTCTTTGGTCATTTTCTCATTGTTTCCACAAAACATGATGTCATCCACATAAACAACTACTATAAATTGATTTTCATCTTCTATTTTTTATGTGTAGATTACTATCTACAAATCCTATTTTGAATCCTTGATCCAAAAGATACGTATCCAACCTAGAATACCAAGATATAGGAGCTTGATTTAGACCATAAAGATCCTTTTTCAATATTCAAACATAGTCCTTGTCACTTGATAGTGAGAACCCCTCAAGTTTCTCTATGCACACCTCCTCTTCCATATTCCCATTCAAAAAGGCAGATTTGACAACCATTTGGTATACCTTAAATACTTTCAATCCTACCCTCCAATATTACTAATGGTGCAAAGGTTTCCTCAAAGTCTACCCCTTCAACTTGTGCATATATCTTGCATAACAATCTAGCCTTATTCTTAATGGCTTCTCCATCTTCATTCAACTTGTTTTTAAACACTCATTTTTCGACAATGACATTCTTGTCTTTAGGCCTAAGAACCAGTTCCCAAGTCTCATTATTCTCTATTCAATCTAACTCCTCATTCATAACACCCATCCAAAATTTATCTTTGATTACTTCTATAAGTTTATTAGGTTCAATCTTAGACAATAGAGAAACATTCTCTTGATTAGATTACTTACCAATGTTCTCCTTGTTTTCATACCTGAATTCTTGTTGCTAATGATTTGAGATTCATGATGATCTCTTTGAATCTATCTTGAGGGGCCTTTTGATTCTTATCTCTCCTCAACTTATTCTTATTCCTCATCAACCTCTATAGTTTCTTCTTCATTATTAAAGTACAAATTGTCTAACATATATGTTGACTATGAGTGTGATTTCTTTCTCTCATCAATATTCACACTGATGTTTTCCACTATATTTTGTAACCTCTTGTTATAAAATTTATAGGTTGAGTTCATTGATGAGTATCCTAAGAATATAAATTCATCATATTTAGAATCAATCTTTCTTAAATCTTCATCATACCTTTTGATGAAACATTTTCTCCCAAACGCTCTAAAGTGTTCCACATTAATAGGTACAACTTTCCATAGTTTATAAGGAGTCTTGTTGCCATTATTCCTTATATATCCTCTATTAATAATGTATAATGCAGTGCTCACTACCTATTTCTAATATCCATCAGATAATATAGACTAATTTATCATACTTTCCATCTCTTGAACTGTCCCATTCTTTCTTTATACTACCCCATTTTGCTGAGGTGACCTAGTTACTGAGAACTATCTCCTTATTCCATGAACCTCATAGAAGTCATCAAACTCAATAGACCCAAACTCTCCTCTTATATTAGATCTTAGGAAATTTATCTTCCCATTATTCTCATTCTCAACAAGATCCTTGAATGCTTTGAACTTATCAAGAGCTTTTGACTTTTATTTCAAGAATGCTACCCAATTCATTCTTGTGTAGTCATCTATGAGTAATATGAAGTAGCTATCTCCTTAAATTGTTTGTATTATTATAGGCCCATATATATTAGTGTGTATGAACTCCAAGTATATTGTAGTAGAGTAATCCTTAGACTTGAACCTTCTTCTAGTGTACTTACCATATTTACATGCATTGCAAAGTATGTTTGTAGGTTTGGTGATCTTAGGCATGTTATTCAATTAGTAGTTATTATCTTTACTAGATTTTCAAAGTTTATGTAACCTAACCTTATATTCCATATCCAAATTTCATCCATATTTATCATAAATCATCTCTCCTTCTGATCTCATTCAATACATATAGATTGTTCTCAGTTCTCTTAGCATTGGTAATTAGCCTTCTTGATTTGGCTCTCCTTATCTCACACCCTTTGTCATGAAAGGTTAGAGTGTGTCTTTGATTACACATTTGACTTACACTAATAAATTTATGTTTTAAACCTTCTACATACAACACATTTTCTATCTTGGTCTTCTCATTGTCTAAACTAAAGATACCCTTGCCAACTATGTTGACAGTTGTGTTGTCTCCAAATCTCTTTATTATTGTAGCATTCTTCTTGAATGAGATGAACTTGTTTTTTCTCCTATCATGTGGCTTGAGCAACCACTATATATATACCATTTCATGCCTTCATATTTAATGTGAAAGATATTCTAAGCTAGCATGAATTTCTCTTTAGTCTTTTGTTCCTCCTTAACAAACAATCCATCTTGAATATTGGGCTCAATATGATCAGTCCTAACTTTATTTGGAATCCACACCAATGTTTTACCCTTATCATGTACTCTAGAAGATCCATATACCTTGTTAAGTCCTCTTGGATGATCACTCCTCCCCATGATAACTCATTCCTTGAGACCATTCTATAATCAATTGATCTATGACTAAAAATATGACAAATAAAACAACTATTGAAATACTTAGAATATCTTATTGCATTGGTATTCATGATTGGTCTCTTCATGTTGAATTTCATGTTAGTGATCTTAACTTGTTCTGGAGTCTCACCCTCTTTCTCAAACTTGCTCATCTTGTCTATGAGCTACTCATGTTTAACCTTCAAAGAATCTAGCTCTGCCTTTAACTAATCATACTCAACTTATTTTGATTTTAAATTTATATTGACACCTTCCAACTGATTCTTGAGATCCTTGATGATATTCTCATCCCTTTTGTCTTTTTTACCCAATCACTCTTCAAGGTACAAATCTATTCCTTAATATCCTTGAGCATAGTGTAGACACCGCAAACGTGTCTGCACCTTGGTTCTCCCCCTTGTCCACCTCAAACCCCTATCCTAACCCTTGGCCTTCATATGATTAAAATAACTTAAATATTTTAAAGTGGCCCCCTTTCCATCCCACCCTTGCCACCTTGGATCCTCCCTTGAATCCCTCCACCTTCCCCCTGGCATTTATTATGCCAAATCTCCTCATTATCTTCCCCCCACGCCCATTTAAGCATCCTCGTGACCGTTCTTGCCACAACCCCTCGCCCGACGGCGTGCAAGAATGGGCAGAGGCTATTTTTAGTCTCTGTCCCCATTCTGCCACCGCCGACGTCGGCGACCCTTCGGCCGACGTCGGCAAAACTGCCGGCGTCGGCAGCCTTCATTACCCCTTTCTACATCTGTTGCAGCCCCTGGACCCTTGAGCTCGCAAACAGAATTCTCTTGGCATTTTGGCATTCGTCTCTTCTCCATCTGGACCTCGTGCAACAACAGCAACAGGTGCAAAGGCTCTAGATCAGGAATCTCCTCTTGCAACAAGCCTTCTGTGGCTCCAACAACAGCTCTCCCACTCTTCATTCGGCAAACAAAAAGGTAAGCACAGTCTGTTATTTCATTTCATTTCATTTCTTTAGCTTCCAGTTATCTGGTATACCTGCTGTTTCCCACTCCCTCTATTCTTCCCCCTGAGAGGCTGAAAAGCCTTCTCAGGCCCTGTCCTCTGTGCATCTTCCTCTCACACTGTCCCCTTTTCTATACAATCCCAGACAACTTCCTCATCCCCCTATCAACAAAGACCCTGCACAGGGGACCCAACCAGACCCAGACCATTCTCCAAACCATTCAAGCACGTCCATAAACTCTGTCTCGACCCTGTTCATAATCCGGACCCATTCACAGCCCAAAAACCAAACCAGACCTGACTACAGGCCACAACCCCGACCGACGCCGGTCACTTCCACAACCGATGTCGGCAGGATAACCGACGTCGGCAGATCAGCTAACCGAAGCCGGCGACATTTCCAACCTCGGCGACTGTCATCAGCCTGACAACTCCTTCAGGTAATCATTTTGTCTTTTCTTTCCTTTCTAATTTGTTTATCACTTCTGTATTCAGGCATTCTGTATTTCCTTGGTCTTTTATCTGTCTGTTATCAGTGGGTTGAACTCCCTTGAGGAAGTTTTCATACTTCCAGGAACAAGCTTTTGCTTGGCAACCCACCGCCTATCCATCTAACATTTTCTTGTCCAAGTTCCTTTTCTTTGCAGGTGTCATTCCTCCACAGCCAAAGAGGGGTGCTCACAAGCGTCTGGATTATGGTGTGCGATCTTTATCCAGGTACTTCACATGCCTTGTCCATTTATCTCTTTAGTTTCTTCTCTCTCTTTATAATCTGAAAAAGTGAATTAGCGATAGAAACATTCTGGCACGCCCGGTGGGACCCTAGGTTCCTCCTGGGTTCTTTTTCTTCTTCATTCATTTAGGAGCATTAGGTTCTTACCTTTTCTCCTCCTTCTTTTCTTCTCAATGACACTATAAGCAGGACTAAAATGAATCTTTCTTCCTTGCATTTCTAGACTAGTCTAAACATCATACTCTCAACCCTTTCTCAAACTTGTCTTCATAACAAACATCACATTTCGACTTGGGCATTAAAACACTTTGCATTCATCTCTACTTGTGCTTGCATCTTCTTAGTCCACATCTAGTAACTTAAATCCGCATATTGAATAAATTGTAGACACTTGATGTTACACTACCGAACCACATGCACTAAAATGAACATAAAACTTACCTGAGACAAGGCCCGACTGGGATTTCATCCCCCAGCGGATACCTTACCCGTCCCGGTGACCCTACTTGGATTTCATCACCAAGGGGGAAGCCCACTCCGTTCTCTGGCGGAGGATAAACTCTAGGCGAGGTATATCTTGGCTAAGCGAGACCAGCTAACCACTGGAATCGTGAAGTGAGGGGAGCTTGCTCCTTAGCACCAGGCCACGTACCAGACCCTAACACAGATTTTTGAGCACCTAAAACAAGACCCGAAACCAGCTCTAGACTGCTTCTTCTAGGACCTTCTTGACAGCCAATCTCCCCAAACATTCATCTAAGGCATAAACCACAGCTTCTAAAGTTAATTCCTAGGATTTATTGCTTAGGCTTGTCTGTCTCTCTCTGTTTTCCTCTTCTCATCTGTTTGTTTGAGTGAGTGAGGACGCTTTCTCCTTTGTTTTTCCAAGAATCTTCAAATCTTTTGGTTCTCTGGAAAACACAGTCACCGACATCGATTCTGCCACCGACATCGGCTTTCCCCTGTCACCGGCATCGATTCTGCTATCGACGTCGGCTTCCTCTATTACCGGCATCGGTTATATCACCGACGTCGGCCACATTTCTTACCGACATCGGTTTTTCAACTGACGTCGGTCTCTGTCACTGTCCTTTTTTTTTTTTCAAAACCAGCAGCCTAAAACCTATCCCTTCTCTGCCAAAGACTCCATCCTAGTTTTCTGGAATTAAACAACACAGTTCCTGAAACCTGAACCTTCTTTGCCTTGCATGGTTTTGACTCGTAGCCAAGCCAAGGCTCTTGTCAACCACGCCAGCCGTCAACCACTTCCGTCCACCCCGTCCGTGACCAAGCCTACAATGGAGTTCAACTCGGAGACTGAAAGAACTCCTACCCGTCCAACCCCGCCACAGACTCCCATTGTCCAAGAAGGGGACCAAGACTTCGAACGATTCTTGGACCTCAACGTCAAGGCCTTGCAACACTATCTCACGCATAGCCGAACACGAGACTCCTTGGGCAATCCAATCTACGGAATGCCAACCTCCCTTGTCGCGACTACGGCTGTATCAACAGCATCCGTAGTTCAACCCTCAGACACTCAAGCCATCGCTTTGACCACTGACCAGACTTTGACCAATCCTCCAGGTGTGGCCTCTCCCTCTATCATTGGGCCCACTTCCACCGGGGTTCCAGCCTCCTGTCAACCTCAACCCGCTCAACTGCTATCCACTCCTTTTCAAAACCTCATCGTCTCTATTCTGCCTACCCTGGCCCCTATCAACACCAGGGTGGCTTCTTATCCCTTGGCCCCTATTACCACAGTCCAACCTCTCGTGGCAACATCGGGCCTAGCTATGTCTTCTACCTAACCACCTTTAGCCTCCACTTCTGCCCCTGCGACTAGTCATCCGTACATTGTACAACCGACTATGTCGCACGCCTCCTCTAGCCTCTTCCAAGTGCCTTACAACTTAGGGGGCGCGCCACCCGTCAATCCGTCGGCAGACATCATCAAAATGCTGATGGACAAGATGACCAGTCTTGAGACCTCTGTTTCTGGCTCACGCAATGCTCTCTCATACGAGCAGATCTGTAACGAGCCCATTCATCCTTCTGTCCCAATCAGACCATATCCTAGCCAGTGGGAGCTTCTGAAGTTTTCTCACTTTCAAAACAAGGAAGACCCATAGCAACACTTGCGGGCATTCAGACATGCATGTTACCTCATTGGCCATGACGATGCGTTACTCTTACGCACGTTTCCTATGTCTCTCTCGGGTGCTGTGCTCGACTGGTACAGCTCCCTGCCCAGCTATTCTCTCTTCTCATTCACACAATTGGCTCAGCTCTTCCTCGATCACTTTTCCATCAACATAACCAAGAAGGTCTCAATCACGGACCTCTATTCTATCCGGCAATTCGAGGACGAGTCCATAGCCGACTTCGTTGCTCGATGGAGAGGCCTCATCAATCAACTCTCCTTTTCCTTACCCTAGGCCGAGCTTATTGAACTCTTCTCCCAAGCCTGTGCCAGACATATTTCTTCCACCCTGAGGGTTCAAACCTTCCGCACTTTTGATGAGGCCTTCACGATGGCCCGCAAACTTGAGTTGCATGCCATCGAGGAGAATAAAGTCAAGTTGCGGAGCAAGAATCCCAGCTCTAAGACCAATGACTCTTCTTCTGCTAAGCCATCATCATCCAATTCTAAATCCAAGGCTTCAGCTAATGCCGTGGTTGTTAGACCTTCATCTTCTTCGACCAATCAGCCTGAGCCGTCTACATCTCAGAGCGCCACTCGCCAATTCCAGCAAAGATACGTGCAACGACGATATACTCCTCTCAGAGAATCATATGCGTCTGTGCTGGAAAAGCTTGTTAAACAGGGAGTCCTCAATCTCCCTCAAGCCTAACCTCCTCCACAATTCGATCCCTCACGCGCCATCCCCGCGTGGTATAGGGAGCAAGACTTCTGCAGCTTCCACCGTGTTAAGGGCCATGACATGGAAAACTGCAAAACTTTTAAGAACATAATCCAAGATATGCTTGAAAAGGGGGATCTCATCTTAGACAATCTAAATGCACCCCCTAATCAGGCCATTGACATCTTCAAACAACCTTTCCCCAATCATTCGCCAACGCAGAACAATGTCCAGACCTTAATTGACGACAATCATGAACACAATATTTGAACAGTCAATACGGTCTCTCCCTTCGTCCCCAATCAACCTCAAGGGGTTAGTCCATCAATCAGTCCGTCACATGTGGACGAACCTCTCTCTCCGGCTGGTTCTCCATCGACCTCTCTCATCTTGGAGGATGCCTCGGCCTTACCAGCACCACCGGTCTCGCCATCCTCCTTTCTGCTGCCTATGGAGGACCCGACCCTTCCTACTCCTTAGCCGCAAGTGGAGGGCACCATCATCCCTGCCCTTTACCCGCTGGAGGAGCCCCGCTCCCTGGTTTCTTCTCCACCCAGGGAAGAACCTGTCTCCCCTTCATCTTCATCTAAATCTGTCATGACTTCACCACACCATGCGTCTAAGACCACTACACCCATCTCGTCCTCAACCTCGCAACCATCAACATCTTCTTCTCAGCCATTTTCCTGGTTAGTGGAGAAAATTGAACTTCTCCCTCCGAGGAAAGTGACGCCTCAGGTGTTGTGGGAGCGTCTTAAAGCCCTTCAACATACCCGTGCCCTCTCATCACATGCCGCTAATCCTCCCAAGGCAGAATCTCATCAGACTCTTGACAAAGACCAGACTCTCAAACCCCAAACAAACCCGTCAAAACCGAAACCTGCATCTATCTCGTCTAAACCCATCAAGTCATTTGGCATTCGTCCTGTCTCCACCCTCACTCACCCGCAAGTGAAGGTGGACCTTGGCCAGACCTCGACCAGTAGTAGTCTTCCAACCAAGTCGAAGAAGACTGCCAGACCACAGAAACGAATGCCCCCTTCCCCGTCACCATTGCCATCCATTTTGGGCCCCCATCCTTCGACTTTGGCTAGCATCCTTCCCACTCCGGCCTTCAACCAAAACTCGTTGCCTCCTTTGCTTCCTCTGCCTACCTCCAGTTGTCCCTCTCCCAAAAAGGCGGTATCAATCACCAAGAAAGAGCCGTCTCCATCTGTCACCGCGCCATCAACCCATAAGGTGGTACGAAAACCTCTTCTAACCTCGCCTAAGTAAAAGTCACCAACCTCGTGCATATCAACTAGCGTGGACCCTTTAGTGGGCTCGTACTCATTGATATTGCGCCGACTTCTGCAGACTTCTGACATAACCCTTCCGCCCATCAAGCCTTTCCAACCTCTCGGGTCCAAGCCCTCCTGGTTCGACGACACAAAAATTTGCTTATATCATCGTACACCAGGACACGACACCGAGACTTGTTGTGTCCTCAAGGCCATCATCCGCCGCCACATGGAGAAAGACACTCTTCTCCTTGAGGACACTCTTGACCAGACCCCGACTCCTTCCTGTCCAACCTCTTCAAACACGTCAACATCTCACCAGCAAGACATGACCCCTTCCTCACCTCCTATTTTCGAAATCAATGCTATCCATATAACCACTAGGTCGCAAAAGGACAAGGCAAAAGAAAAAGCTGCCATTCCTTGGACCTATCCCTTCGTCAAGCCACCTCTTGCGCCCAAGCCTAAAATTTCTATCCTTGACGCATCCCAGCCTTCTTCATCTTCTTCTTCTGGGCCAATTCATGACTCCATGCTGAAGCAGCTCCACCAGACACCTGTAAAGATGTCTCTTTATGACCTTATCCAAACCTCACCTCAGCACTGTCAAGCCCTTATCCAAGCCTTACAGGCAGCGAAGGTCCAACCCGAGGACCCCCAACCACTCGCTGCCCTCGTCCATTCTTTATCTCCTGTCGCCTCCATCACATTCAGTGATTCTGAGATTCCCACATCTAACACAGAAGATCAGGACGCTGCCCTCTTCATCACTGCCTATGTCGATCAGACACGCATTAAACGCGTTATGATCGACGGTGGTGCTAGCATCAACATTATCTCTACCCACGCCTTTGATCAGCTGGCTCTTCCCAAGAATTGTGTCTCCAAAACTGACGCGATCTTACGCTCTTTCAACGACACCACCGCCACGACCATTGGCACAGTCATCCTTCACATTCGCGTTGGTCCACGCACAGTCCTGGAGCTCTTCTATATCATCGAAGGAGAGTTTCAATACAACCTTCTACTGGGCCGACCTTGGATCCGTGCCATGGCCTGTATACCCTCCACCCTGCACCGTTGTGTGAAGTTCGAGCATGACGGGCAAGTCCATACCATCCCCGCTGACCCTTCACCATTCAAGACTTGCAACACAACCTACCATCCCAACGATGTCCTCATTCCCATCAAGCCATCAACTCTGGCACCGCCTCCATCTGTGGAAGCTTCGACCAGTTCGCAATCGGCAGTTGCCCTCACCCCTCCTCTTCAAGCGCCGACTAAAGACCCCATGGAAGACATCTTCCAACGACTATCACTTGGGGAGTATCGCCTGTTGACCCTAGACATGTTCCAAACTCCGCAAGAGTATGGACGCCTTCACCTCAGTCCCAATTACGACCATCGGATCGGGATGGTCGTGCCTTATGGTCCTCCTCACTTCCGAACCAACTTTGTCTATGGGGGGCTTAATCAAGCTCCTACCAATGGCAATTCCCTCTCTTCACCCTAACCTTTCACATCTGATTTCTCGTTTCTTGGCAACCCCGCCTTTGCACACACTTACCTTCATAGGTGTGCATGGAAGGGTTTTGGTTTCAGACGTTATGAGCAGGGCTCCCATCAGCCCATCGAGCCGCTCAATGATCACGATGCCAAGAAACGGTATGGCCTGGGATATCATGACCCCACCCAGGCTCCTTCTGACCTTTGTCCCGAGCCAACCATTGACCAATCTCCTCCAAACTCACCCATTTCTCCTTCGTCACCTACGGAGTCAGTGGTTTCCATCCCTCCTAGTTTTTTTTTTCCATAAATACCATCCGCTTGGAACCCCTGACCTACCAGCTCAATGGGGTGTCCAGGTCTCTCCCTCTCATTTTTCCTAGCATGGTAGAGGATGAGTCGGCAACCATTCACACTGTCCACTGCGTTGACGATGACGCCATCCTTTCCTACATGGGTGTCGATGACTCTTTCATCCAGCATTTCTTCCCTTCCGAGACCCAGGTTATGTTAAATGAATCCACCATTGACATCAACCTCCCTTCTTCTTCTGATGTTTCTCACGTCTTAAAGATTGGCCAATCTTTAGACGCTCAGGAGCAGCTTGACTATGCCCAGTTCCTTTCCAACCATAGCAAGGCCTTTGCCTGGACTTACAGTGACATGCCTGGCATCGACCCCACCATTGCTACCCATAACATTGTCACCAAACCAGAGGCTAAGCCTGTTAGGCAAAAGCTTCGAAAGATGCATCCTCGCGTTGCGCTCCTTGTCAAAGAGGAGCTTCAACGCCTTCTTTCTGTCTCCTTCATCCAACCCATCGATTATCCACAGTGGGTCTCTAACATCGTCCTAGTTACTAAAGCAACTGGGGGGATTCGGATCTGCACAGACTATCACGACCTTAACTTAGCTTGTCCCAAAGACGACTTCCCTCTTCCTAACATTGACCAGCTTGTTGATCTCACGGCCGGCCATGAGATGCTATCTCTCATGGACGGGTTTTCAGGATACAATCAAATCCTGATCGCACCGGAAGATCAGCACAAGACTACCTTTATCACCCCATGGGGGACTTTTTGCTATCGAGTCATGCCTTTCAGCTTGAAAAATGTTGGTGCCACATATCAGCGTGCCATGACCTACATTTTCCACGATCTCCTCCACAAAATCATGGAGGACTATGTGGATGACCTTCTCGGCAAATCCAAACTTCACCGCGACCACTTGACCATTCTCACAATCATCTTCTCTCGCCTTCTGCAATACAATGTCTGCCTTAACCCCAAGAAGTGTGTCTTTGGGGTCCTCTCAGGCAAACTTCTCGGCTTCATCGTTTCCTTCCGTGGTATCGAGATAGATCCCGCCAAGATCCGTGCTATCCTCAAAATGCCACCCCCGACCAATCTCAAGCAGCTTCACAGTCTACAAGGGAAGCTCCAGTCCATTCGCCATTTCATCTCGCAGCTTTCAGACCGCTGCCAACCTTTTCATCATCTCCTTAAGAAGGACGTCTCCTTTAAATGGGATGAGGGCTGTCAAGAGGCTTTTGAAGCCCTCAAAGGCTATCTGGTCTCTCCACCAGTCCTCATTCCACCTAAAGATGACCAACCCTTCTACCTTTATATCTCTGCTACCAACCATTCGTTAGGTGCCATGATCGCGCACCGAGACGAGCATCATCGTGAGCAAGCGGTTTACTACATCAGCCGAACACTGGTTGACTACGAAACTCGGTATACTCATACCGAGAAACTCTGTTTGGCATTAGTCTTTTCCGCCACCAAGATCTGCCACTATCTCCTCAACCACAAAACCTTTGTCGTCACTCACACCGACCCTCTCAAGTACATGCACTCCAAGCCATATCAGAATCAACGTATGGCTCAGTGGCTCATGCTACTTGCTGAGTTTGACTTCAAATTCATCTAGCAGAAATCTATCAAGGGGCAAACCATCGCTGACCAATTGGTAGATGCCCCTCTTCCCGACAACCAACCTTCACATTGTGAGTTCCCTGACGAGTGTATCGCCACACTTTCCACCGATGACACCGTCTACCAAATGACCATGTTCTTTGATGGCTCCAAATGTCAACTCGGTGGGGGTGCAGGGGTCATCCTCATCCCACTCGAAGGGGATCCCATGCCTCTATCTTTCAAGCTTGACTTTGATTGTACCAATAATATGGCCGAATACGAGGCCTTAATTTTGGGACTTCAGACTGCCCTTTCCCTCCACATCAAGTCTATCAACATCTTCGGTGACTCGCAGCTTGTCGTTAATCAAGTTAACGGTTCATATCTCTGTAAAAATGAAGTTTTACAGAGGTATAAGAATCGTGTTGACCTTCTTTTGGCATCTTTCGACCATTACCTCTTGCAGACTGTTCCACGCTCTACGAACAAGTTTGCCGACACCATGGCTTCTCTTGCTTCGCATATCCCGTCTTCATCATCATCATCTCGACTTTTTGTCACGGTGCATCGTGTACCCTTGCCTTCATACATCTCTCCTCACATTGACCATATCAACACTATCAATTCTAGCCCACGAGATGACTGGTATAAGCAACTCGTGGACTACTTGTCTCTTTCTGTTACTCCTCCCAACCTCTCTAGCAATGCGCGGTGAGCTTTCATCAAGCGCACAGCTCGCTATACCATGCTAGGGGGTCTTCTCTATAAGCGAGGCTTCGACGGCCTCCTTCTTCACTGTCTAACCTCCACTGAAGCTCCTCAAGCCATAAAGCAAGTCCACGATGGGATTTGTGGTGGACACTTCAGTGGAAACTCGGTTGCCAAGCGCATCCTTCGCCTGGGTTATTATTGGCCCACCCTTCATCAAGACTGTAGCGACTATGTTCGACGTTGCATCAAGTGTTAGCAGCACTCTAACCTACTTCATCTCCCCAGCCACGCCTTGAAAGTCGCTCAGGATTTTTGGCCTTTCTCTCAGTGGGGCTTGGATCTCATCGGTGAGATCAACCCTCACTCGTCTCTTCGTCATCAGTCCATCATCACTGCCACTGAGTATTTCACCAAGTGGGTGGAAGCCATTCCTCTTGTCTCCACAAAAGCTGACAAAATTGTCAACTTCATCAACAGCCACATCATCTGTCGTTTCGGTGTCCCTCACAAAATCATCACCGACAACGGCAAGTCCTTCAAAAACAAGACTGTCCAAAAACTATGCGACTCATTTGGCATCAAACTCAGCTTTTCTTCGCCTTACTACCCACAAGTAAATGGGCAGGCAGAGGCTTCCAACAAAATTCTCACCAAAATTCTCATGAAGGTGGTCAACGATACAGGAAGGGATTGGCACATTCATATTCCCTTCGCTTTGTGGGCCTACCACACTAGCATCCGAACCTCTACGGGTGCTACTCCCTTCTCTCTCGTGTACGGAACAGAGGCTGTCTTACCTCTCGAAGTACAGATCTCGTCTCTCCGCATCTCCCTGCATGACATTCTTTCCAACGATGACTTTCGTCAAGATCACTTAGCTCAACTTGAGTTACTCGACGAGCGCCATCTTGCTGCCCTCAATCATCTCCATGTCTACCAAAGTCGCATAAAGCGGGCCTATGACAAAAATCTGCGAGAACGAGATTTCAACATCGGAGACCTCGTCCTCAAAGAGAATCAGCACGTGACCAATATGGAGCGAAGTAAACGAGGAAAATTCACCCGAAATTGGCTTGGACCTTTTATCATCACGCACAAGTATGGGTCAGGGACTTATCGTCTGTCCTCCCTCGACGGACAGCCAGAACCTGAGCCTCTTAATGCGTTGCATCTTCGACCATTCTTCTGTTAGTCGAGTACTCGTCTACTTGACACGTAACTTGAGCTCGTCCCTTGAGCAACCCTCGTCCTCTTAATCCTCATTCCTTTCAACCCTATTCCCCTTTAACAAGTCCTCTACAACCCTTTTATGATGCATGGATGCTTTGTCCTAATAAAAGGGGAGTCCTTGAACTTCTACAGCCTTGTCCGTGACTCTAATCAAAGTCAAAAAAATCAAAATCAAGATGTCAAAACATATCCAAGGTCACAAACTCAATTCAAAAAGACAGACTGCTCCCTCGAAGGATAGCTGTACTATCATTGCTGTAGCTAATAGACTGATCCCTCGAAGGACAGCTATTCAAACCTTATTAAGCAAAAATATAGACCACTCCCTCGAAAGATGGCTATGAATAATCTGGCAATAAACAACACTATTTTATAAGCTTCCCACATCGATCAGCTTCGTAACATGACCACTACATTAAAAGACATCTCTATGTAGGCTTCCCGCATCGATCAGCCTGCACCAAAAAAAAAAAAAACGGGTCATGGACTTGGCTTGTAGTTGTCTCAGGGTCTCCTATAAAAAGGGGCAAGGTTCTTCCTGCTCTTAAACTGGGTTACCCTATCCACCTCCTATCACCTGCTCAGGGGACTTCGAGCTCACTTTAATGTCAAAGTGATTCGATTACCGTTCTAACACCACACTGGTCCACGACGCAATGCATGAACGGGGCTTTGGTTCTAATAACCCCTATCTATGCTTCCTTTCTGGTCCTTGTCAATGAAAGAGCGATTCACCTTTCACTTCTCCTCTACACTTTGGTCACATTTAACCACATCAATTGTCGACTCATCCTTAACCAAGCCATTTTCATCATTTTCAGCTGGCATCGCCTTGTCCTTTTCACATAGTTTCTATGGACACCAATACACATGAAAACTACCGACCAGACCCAATTTATGTTAAGCATAAACCAATACTTGCTGAAGCATAAATAGACTTCCATTCATTTTTAGCATACATCCATCACGACTATGGAAACTTGCTAGAGATGAAAGCCTCTCGACCCCTATGACATCTATAGCATCATCTTACCCTCGTCATTTCAACACTTGACCACATCCAATCATTGATCAATCAGACATTTTGTCCGAACTACATTGGTCTGAGGCCCTATGACCAGGGCTATGTAGGCAGCACTCAGATACCACATCCTCTGAGGTTAGCTCGACCACCCCCGTTTGTTCATCTCTTTGATGGACAAACCTTCTCTTCTGCGACTTTGACCAAGACCAATCAACCTCTTTGACCCTTCCTCCCTTTTTTTTAGGGATAACTACATAGGCCTGAGGCCCCTAACGACAGGGGCTATGTAGGCAGCACTCAGTTGACATGGGGTCTTCTGGGGTTAGCTCGGCCACTTTCTTTGTCACTTTTTTCCATCTCCTTCTCTCGTCACCTGTCAATCACATCACAGTCAATAACATATTCACATAATCATTAATCTACTCTCATTTTCATTATAGCATCATAAGTCATTTATTTCATCCATCATAACTCATTAAACATGTACATAATCCACAAGTTAAACATTCCATATCACATCTATCATCATCTAATCATCCTAAATCACTATATCATCATTAAGCATAACATTTACATCATTAAACATCATCATAACATAATCATCATCACCATAATCATCATATCAAAAACATGAAACACATCAAACATTTATAACATCTCCATAACACATCAATAAGCCAAAATCTCATCATATATATCAAAAATTAGTTTTATACAAAGCAGACACAATCTATATCTGTCTCTCGCTCTCAAAAACCAAATACATCTCTCATCTTCGGCTCGCAGGCTGGTATATACATCAAAAACATGGTACAACTCTGGGGCTGCCCTCAAGGCTATGGCTGTGGGGGTGGTGGCGGTGGTCGAGAAGAGGCTGTATCCCCTCCTCCCTCTGACCTCTGTCATCTACGTGACCCAGAAGCCGTCGCTCATGACATCGATCTCTGCCTGCTCTGCTCTGCCCTCATCTCTGAGTATCACTGTATATGAGGGATCCCTCTGATGGCCCTCTCATAATACGCGATCTCATCCAGCACATCATTATATCTAACCATAGATACAGTCTGCGATGGACCCATCTACCCTGCCCATCTGCCCTGTCCTGACCCCTGTGGCTCTGGCTGACCTCGGTGCACTGATGCTGATGGTCCTGCCCCCTGTGAAAATGATGGCTGCTATAGTGGGCCCTGCCCCCCAAAACTCTGTCTTGCACCTGCCTGTGCCTGAGCTGCAGCCAGCTATCCCTGTAACATAGTGACCTGTGCTGTCAACGCTGCCACCTGCCCTGTCATCACCGCAAGCTGCCCAGTCACCCCTGCTAGCTGACCCTGCAAAACTGAGACCTGGGCCTGAGCCGTGTCCCTCTCCTCGCAGGCTGTATCCCACTCCCTGGTGATGGCCTATAGATCTGGCTGCTGCCTGACCTGTACCCCTCTGTACTAACCTGCCCACCATGCCGTGTAAGCCTCTGTACACCCTGGGTCGACTATCCCAGGTCCTGCCGGCAACTCCTCAAAATTGGGCTCCTCTGTCTCCTCTGGGAGTGGGAGCGGTGCCTTTATGTCATCCCGCCTATACTGTGGGAAGGCGGGAGGCACATCCTGTAGCAGCCCGTACTGGCGCCGCACTCTCTCTGCAGGGATCCTCTCGAGCTCACCGGCTCGTCTGCCTCTGACCCATCGCCTGCTCTTCACTCCAACTAGCTACTCTCCCTGGTCTCTGAATGCTGGATAGACCAAATACGGTCTCCAGATGATGTCTACTGGGATCAAACCCTCCAACACTCCCCTGTAGTGATCAATGTCTCTGACCACTCCATCCATCCGTGTCTGCGCCATAATCTCGCGCCATCGCCTGAACCTGACCCTGAAGCCGGCCTAGATTGCCACTGGGAGGCCGAGAGGTCGTGTGACCACTATATGCTCGTAGGCCCAGCAGTGAAGGAGGTGGCCTACACACAAGCTGTACCGCCGCCATCTGCTGATGCCCCATAGCTCTCTATACACCTAGGCCAAAAACACCGGCGCCCAGGCAAACACTGTCCGCTACTCCAACATATCAATCAAAACTCCAGTCATAGCAATCAAAAATCTGCTGCCCTCTGCATCCGGCAACGCATACACTGTGATGCCAATCATCATCAAAATCGCCAGCCGATGGGCCTCCTCATCCGCCGCATACAATGGCTCATAGGCAAAACTCACCGAGTGGTAGCTCATCTTCACGGCATGCTCTCCAAACAACGTCACCATATGAATGTCATGCACCTCTCTCGAGCACGCATACAAATCTGCCCCGTGCACTGGTAACCACAAAATCTAGTAGATGTCCTCCACCGTAACTGTCATCTCGCCCGTGGGCAGGTGGAAGGTGTTGGTGGCATGGTCCCACTGCTCGATCAACACCACCATGAGGCTCACATCCCTCGCTACTCTGCAATAGCGTCTCAGCCTGCCTAGTCCAACGGCGCTCATCTGCGCCCACTCCTTGACAGACACGCCTCCACGCATCCGTGACAGCAAAGTCGGGAGGCGATCCCGCAGCATCAGGGTCTGCCTCACCTGCATCCATCCATGTTCACGTTAACATTATTCCTACTTTTCCTATCTATTTGATCATCTATGCCTGCCCTGACACCCAGGAAGTCCTTGACCTAATTTCAACCCCTCGACTTAAGCATTTTTTATTCCTCTTTTGACCAGGCAGCCACCGACATCGGTTAGCATGCCGGCGATGGCACTCTCCTAACCGACTGACGCCGGTCGCTCGTCATCCGACGCCGGCGGTATCGCTGACGTCGGCGACTGGTTCAGCCCTAGGGCCGAACGGGGTGAGCCCTAATTTTCAGGGCTTCCCCTTTTTGTCTCCTAAACTACCCAGAACACCCTCTAAATTACTCCTAAACCCTCCTAGCCAACCTACCCACCTTCCTAGCTACCCTCCCCCCTCAATTTCTGCCTAAAATAACAAAAATCTCAAAAATGAATTCAAAACCAAAATGCATCAAACAGGGTTCAGAGACCCTCCTACCTCATCCCGTCGACGCCGGCGTGGTGGCACGATAGGCGTCGCTGGTGGTGGACCTCCCGCCGGTCCCCTACCCCCCTCTACC
Organism: Torreya grandis; assembly: GCA_037957365.1. Taxonomy (NCBI): domain Eukaryota; kingdom Viridiplantae; phylum Streptophyta; class Pinopsida; order Cupressales; family Taxaceae; genus Torreya; species Torreya grandis. Next base: position 666,791 of record JARHVA010000756.1, on the reverse strand, counting down.
ATCGCTTTTGTCCTCTTGGCTCTGCAGACTTCACTTGGTCCACACGCGTCCCTGCAGCGTCCAATCAACTCCTTTTCTCCACCTATGCTCTTCTGCCACCTCGCACCACTCCTTGGTCAGCTCTAGGTCACTTTCACTCAGCAAACTACCAGATCTCCTTTTTCTCTTCTAATCAAATAGCAAATGACTTTTGGTGGGCCGCCAATTTGGTTTTGTCAGATTTGGCATGCCGCCGATGTCGGCATCGACGTGCCCTAGGATGTCGACGTCGGCCGATTCTCGCTGATGTCAGTCTTTTTTGGACACCGACGTCGGTTACATAGCCGACGTCGGTGGCCTTCAAACATTTTATCCCTCTTCCAAATGACCACAATCATGTCCCTAAATACTAACCTAATATTAGAGCTAATGCACCCCCTGATTATCTCCCTTAAAGTACTTGGCTTCCTCAATGACTGCTAGGGGCAGGAATTATACCTAATTCCTATCTTAGGTGTTCAAATGTGGACTTTGAAAGTGGTTTGGTCAAAATGTTTGCAAATTGATCCTATGTAGAAACATATTCAATTACAATTATTTGTTTACTTACCTTATCTCTTAAAAAATGATACTTGATGGGAATGTGCTTAGTCCTTGAGTGCATGATAGGGTTCTTTGAGACACTTATAAAGCTTATATTATCATAATAGATAGGGCTAGGACCATCATACTCCACCTTGTAGTCTTTTTATGGTCTATCTCATCCATAGGACCTAAGTGAAATATGAATATGCTACAATGTACTTAGATTCACAAGTGGATAATATTACAGATGGTTGATTTTTGTTTATCCATGAAACTAGGCACCCACTAAAGAAGAAAGGTCCTCCACTGGTAATCTTCCTATCATCCATAATTCTTACCTAGCCTGCATCTGTATAGGCTATGAAAATGAAATCCTTGATCCTTAGATATAACAATCCAAACTCCATAGTCCCTTTGATATACTTGAGTATCCTTTTGACTACTTGGAGATGATTTTTCTTTGGATCTACTTGAAACCTTCCCATGAGACCTACTACTTGCATGATGTCAGGTCCAGAGGTAGTGGTGTATAACAAACTTCCAATCATTAACCTATATGATGTCTAATTGACCTTTGGAGACTCATCTTCCATTCTCAACTTACATCTTGTGATCATAGGTGTACTAACTGCCTTGCAACATTCCATCTCAAAATTTTAAAACATCTCTCTTATGTACTTGGCTTTTGAAATGAGTGTACCTTTTTTAGATCGAGTGATTTGCAATCTAAGAAAGAATGATAGTTCTACCAGTATGGATATATAAAACTCTTTATTCATTACCTCTACAAAGGCTTTGGTCATTTTCTCATTGTTTCCACAAAACATGATGTCATCCACATAAACAACTACTATAAATTGATTTTCATCTTCTATTTTTTATGTGTAGATTACTATCTACAACTCCTATTTTGAATCCTTGATCCAAAAGATACGTATCCAACCTAGAATACCAAGATATAGGAGCTTGATTTAGACCATAAAGATCCTTTTTCAATATTCAAACATAGTCCTTGTCACTTGATAGTGAGAACCCCTCAAGTTTCTCTATGCACACCTCCTCTTCCATATTCCCATTCAAAAAGGCAGATTTGACAACCATTTGGTATACCTTAAATACTTTCAATCCTACCCTCCAATATTACTAATGGTTCAAAGGTTTCCTCAAAGTCTACCCCTTCAACTTGTGCATATATCTTGCATAACAATCTAGCCTTATTCTTAATGGCTTCTCCATCTTCATTCAACTTGTTTTTAAACACTCATTTTTCGACAATGACATTCTTGTCTTTAGGCCTAAGAACCAGTTCCCAAGTCTCATTATTCTCTATTCAATCTAACTCCTCATTCATAACACCCATCCAAAATTTATCTTTGATTACTTCTATAAGTTTATTAGGTTCAATCTTAGACAATAGAGAAACATTCTCTTGATTAGATTACTTACCAATGTTCTCCTTGTTTTCATACCTGAATTCTTGTTGCTAATGATTTGAGATTCATGATGATCTCTTTGAATCTATCTTGAGGGGCCTTTTGATTCTTATCTCTCCTCAACTTATTCTTATTCCTCATCAACCTCTATAGTTTCTTCTTCATTATTAAAGTACAAATTGTCTAACATATATGTTGACTATGAGTGTGATTTCTTTCTCTCATCAATATTCACACTGATGTTTTCCACTATATTTTGTAACCTCTTGTTATAAAATTTATAGGTTGAGTTCATTGATGAGTATCCTAAGAATATAAATTCATCATATTTAGAATCAATCTTTCTTAAATCTTCATCATACCTTTTGATGAAACATTTTCTCCCAAACGCTCTAAAGTGTTCCACATTAATAGGTACAACTTTCCATAGTTTATAAGGAGTCTTGTTGCCATTATTCCTTATATATCCTCTATTAATAATGTATAATGCAGTGCTCACTACCTATTTCTAATATCCATCAGATAATATAGACTAATTTATCATACTTTCCATCTCTTGAACTGTCCCATTCTTTCTTTATACTACCCCATTTTGCTGAGGTGACCTAGTTACTGAGAACTATCTCCTTATTCCATGAACCTCATAGAAGTCATCAAACTCAATAGACCCAAACTCTCCTCTTATATTAGATCTTAGGAAATTTATCTTCCCATTATTCTCATTCTCAACAAGATCCTTGAATGCTTTGAACTTATCAAGAGCTTTTGACTTTTCTTTCAAGAATGCTACCCAATTCATTCTTGTGTAGTCATCTATGAGTAATATGAAGTAGCTATCTCCTTAAATTGTTTGTATTATTATAGGCCCATATAGATTAGTGTGTATGAACTCCAAGTATATTGTAGTAGAGTAGTCCTTAGACTTGAACCTTCTTCTAGTGTACTTACCATATTTACATGCATTGCAAAGTATGTTTGTAGGTTTGGTGATCTTAGGCATGTTATTCAATTAGTAGTTATTATCTTTACTAGATTTTCAAAGTTTATGTAACCTAACCTTCTATTCCATATCCAAATTTCATCCATATTTATCATAAATCATCTCTCCTTCTGATCTCATTCAATACATATAGATTGTTCTCAGTTCTCTTAGCATTAGTAATTAGCCTTCTTGATTTGGCTCTCCTTATCTCACACCCTTTGTCATGAAAGGTTAGAGTGTGTCTTTGATTACACATTTGACTTACACTAATAAATTTATGTTTTAAGCCTTCTACATACAACACATTTTCTATCTTGGTCTTCTCATTGTCTAAACTAAAGATACCCTTGCCAACTATGTTGACAGTTGTGTTGTCTCCAAATCTCTTTATTATTGTAGCATTCTTCTTGAATGAGATGAACTTGTTTTTTCTCCTATCATGTGGCTTGAGCAACCACTATATATATACCATTTCATGCCTTCATATTTAATGTGAAAGATATTCTAAGCTAGCATGAATTTCTCTTTAGTCTTTTGTTCCTCCTTAGCAAACAATCCATCTTGAATATTGGGCTCAATATGATCAGTCCTAACTTTATTTGGAATCCACACCAATGTTTTACCCTTATCATGTACTCTAGAAGATCCATATACCTTGTTAAGTCCTCTTGGATGATCACTCCTCCCCATGATAACTCATTCCTTGAGACCATTCTATAATCAATTGATCTATGACTAAAAATATGACAAATAAAACAACTATTGAAATACTTAGAATATCTTATTGCATTGGTATTCATGATTGGTCTCTTCATGTTGACTTTCATGTTAGTGATCTTAACTTGTTCTGGAGTCTCACCCTCTTTCTCAAACTTGCTCATCTTGTCTATGAGCTACTCATGTTTAACCTTCAAAGAATCTAGCTCTGCCTTTAACTAATCATACTCAACTTATTTTGATTTTAAATTTATATTGACACCTTCCAACTAATTCTTGAGATCCTTGATGATATTCTCATCCCTTTTGGCTTTTTTTACCCAATCACTCTTCAAGGTACAAATCTATTCCTTAATATCCTTGAGCATAGTGTAGACACCGCAAACGTGTCTGCACCTTGGTTCTCCCCCTTGTCCACCTCAAACCCCTATCCTAACCCTTGGCCTTCATATGATTAAAATAACTTAAATATTTTAAAGTGGCCCCCTTTCCATCCCACCCTTGCCACCTTGGATCCTCCCTTGAATCCCTCCACCTTCCCCCTGGCATTTATTATGCCAAATCTCCTCATTATCTTCCCCCCACGCCCATTTAAGCATCCTCGTGACCGTTCTTCCCACAACCCCTCGCCCGGCGGTGTGCAAGAATGGGCAGAGGCTATTTTTAGTCTCTGTCCCCATTCTGCCACCGCTGACGTCGGCGACCCTTCGACCGACGTCGGTGAAACTGCCAGCTTCAACAGCCTTCATTACCCCTTTCTACATCTGTTGCAGCCCCTGGACCCTTGAGCTCACAAACAGAATTCTCTTGGCGTTTTGGCATTCGTCTCTTCTCCATCTGGACCTCGTGCAATAGCAGCAACAGGTGCAAAGGCTCTAGATCAGGAATCTCCTCTTGCAACAAGCCTTCTGTGGCTCCAACAACAGCTCTCCCACTCTTCATTCGGCATACAAAAAGGTAAGCACAGTCTGTTATTTCATTTCGTTTCATTTCTTTAGCTTCCAGTTATCTGGTATACCTGCTATTTCCCGCTCCCTCTATTCTTCCCCCTGAGAGGCTGAAAAGCCTTCTCAGGCCCTATCCTCTGTGCATCTTCCTCTCACACTGTCCCCTTTTCTATACAATCCCAGACAACTTCCTCATCCCCCTGTCAACAAAGACCCTGCACAGGGGACCCAACCAGACCCAGACCATTCTCCAAACCATTCAAGCACGTCCATAAACTCTGTCTCGACCCTGTTCATAAACCGGACCCGTTCACAGCCCAGAAACCAAACCAGACCTGACTACAGGCCACAACCCCGACCGACGCCGGTCACTTCCACAACCGACGTCGGTAGGATAACCAACGTCGGCAGATCAGCTAACCGAAGCCGGTGACATTTCCGACCTCGGCGACTGTCATCAGCCCGACAACTCCTTCAAGTAATCATTTTGTCTTTTCTTTCCTTTCTAATTTGTTTATCACTTCTGTATTCAGGCATTCTGTATTTCCTTGGTCTTTTATCTATCTGTTATCAGTGGGTTGACCTCCCTTGAGGAAGTTTTCATACTTCCGGGAACAAGCTTTTGCTTGGCAACCCACCGCCTATCCATCTAACATTTTCTTGTCCAAGTTCCTTTTCTTTGCAGGTGTCATTCCTCCACAGCCAAAGAGGGGTGCTCACAAGCGTCTGGATTACGGTGCACGATCTTTATCCAGGTACTTCACATGCCTTGTCCATTTATCTCTTTAGTTTCTTCTCTCTCTTTATAATCTGAAAAAGTGAATTAGCGATAGAAACACATAGATCTCAACTAATGCTTCCTCTTCTTTTGATACTTAAAATCAGCTATGGCACTTATGATCTTAACTTCATGTTCTACTTTAACTTCTCCTTTTTCATCATATATGTTGTCTTATTGATCACTATACATCTTGTACTTTTTAGGGTCACCTTCAAGCTATAAGGCCTACTTCAAAGGAATAAGATCTAATAACAATTTTTGGAAACACAATGACTAAGATGGGGGTGAATCAATTTTCAAAACATTCATTCAATTACACTTAACATTCATGATCCATTCATATAAACATATAAATCAATCAAAACACAAGCAACCATACATATGAACATGAAATAAAAGAACACATCACATATATGGTAAAACCTGAAGGGGAAGAAAACTCACTGATATCTAAAAATGGATTATAGTCCTATAAGACAAAAAACAAATTTAGTGAAGCACCAACTCCTCATGGCGCACTAGCCACAACTATCCAAACACCCACTTGCAAGGAGGCACCAACCCCCTAGATGACTTGGCACCAACTCAACAACCTAATTTTTTTTATCACCTTCAAAACACTATGTTAATAAACTAACTAATTATGACCACCTCTTTAACTTTTCACACTCTTATCCCTCTCAAATTGCCTTCTAGGCCTCTTCACTCAAATAGGTCTCTTCAAGACTGATTAGGACATTTGACATTAATATTCATACTCATACCTCCTATTAGATATTCATGATACTAACTATAATTTATTATTATGGTCTATAATACCTTCATCCAATCAAGTATATTCTATCTCATTCTCTCCTCTAGATACTTGTTTAACTAGTTAATTAGGCCTAAAATGCCTTATTCTTATACAAGCCTCTTGCTCATATACCTCTTGGTTAACCACACATACTTGTCCACTTATATTGGACACACAATATGCCTTAGGACCCATTAAAATTAATAATAAATCTTTACATTAGGTTGGCCATTACTCAAATAGACCAATTCCTTCTTTAGGTCTCATAGAGACCTAATTTCATTAGGCTTACGCTAGGACATGTTACATTATGACCCATTGTAACACTCAAAACCAATTTACATGGCCCAAAATTTCCATAAAATATAAAAATAGGTCTTATGAAACATCCTTTGATCATCATGACACCTTTTAGGTCAAACCACCACTTGAAACACTCCATTAGCATTGTTCACATTAGGCCTTTGAACACACAAAAAAGTATATCTTGAATAACTGAAAATAACACATCATTTAACCATTAAAACATGAAAATAAATAGCTTATACATAACCTAAATGACTTAAACAATATCATCATATGAATTAAACACTTCCAATTAGAATATAAGGCTTCAAGAACACCTATACAACTCACTTAATAAAAAATGTCAGATTAGCTCAAAACATAGTCATGGTGACTTAGACCTCCAACACCTATATAGACATTTTAAATAACCTATGATGAATGTATATGATCATATGAGATCATTATGACATTATTAGATAGAAATATCATATGGTATAATTGTAAATATTGGCCTTGTAGACCAATCTCATGACCTTATATCTCACTATCTCATCTGAACCACATAGGTCAACTTGTGAGCAACTTTTTCATTATATTCACTAACCTCAAAAACTTATAAAAAAAATTAACATATCTTAAAATTCATAAAAAACATATATATGTACTTAGTTTCATCATTCTATCATGAAAACACATTCCAATTCACCTTATCACTATTACCTGGGTTTTTCACTGTTTGCACCATTTGACCTGTTAGGGACTGTCTAAATTAGATGACTAGTTTAGTATATTTTAGGGATATAAAATATACAAAAACCTTCATGGACATGAAACATGATTATCTACATTCTTCCTCCATCTATTTTCTTACTATGTCCAATGCAACTTTTGACTTATATAGTAACTTCTTCAGAAACAACCCTATAACTCAACATTTTATATCTCCTCTATCTAACCAATACCACCTAGAGGTACTTGGGAGAGTCCACTACAATTTAAAATATCTTACATGAGTAATTAAATCCATCTTGATCACTTTTGAGAAACATCTTCAACATCAGGTCTTTCTTAGGGTTTTAAGAGGGCTTAAACATGTTTCCACTCTTAATAGTCATTCATAAATCATAGCCCCTCAATCCAAAAACTAATGCCTACAATTTTAATCTAGGACCCTTCCTCATATAACATTAACTACTTAGGTTCCTATGCAAATTTTTGATGAGCTAATGATCACAAAAAAATGCTTTTGAGGTTGATAACCCTTCAATATGAGCACTTGAGAGACCTCTAAAAGAATTCTCATCCCTTGTCCTTCATTATATGACCAAAAAATACTTGAACAAAATTGAAACAACACACCTCACCTCTGACAATGCTTACATGAGGTCAAACACCTTGAAATCTGATCATGACCCTTCATTAGGCCACACTCTCTCTCTTTGCTCTCTAGACCTTGACCTAGAAAACCACATTAGGCTTTAAAACTAACCTTCATTCCTCTTTCCATGCACTCTCCACCTCACATAATAAATAAACCTCTCTCGTTCTTAATTATTTCCATACAACCTTCACATGTCTTGACAATAGATCATGATACCATGTTAGGCTAGGTAGGGTCCAAGCGAGGTCTAGATGTATACCTAAACTAAACATCCTACTCCTGTAGGATAACCCTAAGACTATAATGAATGTTTTAATGCTACATATACATTCTAAAATATCCTTCACAACTTCTCACATGCCTAATTTTACTCACTTCATCATGCTGCCTGCACATACCTTCTCATAAGGTCTAAACTAGGCTTCATATGCAATTTGAAATCAATGACATGTACCTTTATGCAACCATAAAGCATTAGTTTCCTTTAAATTATCTCTTTTGCCTAAAAATTATCTTTCATGAAAAAATATTTTAATGTCAATACTCCATCAATTCCCTTTGTCACATCAACACGCTGCCAACTAATCACACTCTCTCAATGACATCAACCTCATGCAATATTCACCCTTAACATCAATGACAATACTCAACAATCTCCCCCTTTGTCATTGATGGCAACCACTCTTATAAATTTATCTCAACAATAAAATTATCCCTCTTTTTTAACTTTTTCCCCCTTTGACATAAATGACAATGTGATGTCTACAACTTCTTGGATCTCACTCCTTGCAACCAAAAACACTCAACACACAAGACTATGAGTTTATGAGTCATAATACGAACATGTTCCACTATCTTTATGTATACCTTCTTGGAACTAATCACATACTCTTGGAGATAATGAACCACCTTATTATCCCCTGCTAAGTACTTGGCTTCCTTAATGACTATTAGGGATAGGAATTTAACCCAATCCCTATCTTAGGTGTTTAAATGTTGAGTTTGGAAGTGGTTTGGTCAAAATGTCTACAACTACAATCTGATCCAGTGTAGAAACATATTCAAGTTTGACACTTTGTTCACTTACCTAATCTCTTATAAAATGATACCTTATATAAATATGCTTAGTCCTTGAGTGCATAAGAGGTTTTTTTGAGATACTTATATCACTTGTATTGTCATAATAGATAGGGCTAGGACCATCATACTCGACCTTGTAGTCTTTTAAGGTCTGTCTCATCCATAGGACCTAAGTGTAACATGAAGCTATTATAATTTACTTAGCTTCACAAGTGTATAATGTTATTGATGGTTGATTTTTGATTATCCATGAAATTAGGCACCCACCTAATAATAAATATCCTCTACTAGTACTCTTTCTATCATCAAGACTTCTTGCCTAGTTTGCATCTATATAGGTTGTCAAAATGAACTCCTTGCTTCTTGGATAACACAACCCAAACTTCATAGTCCCTTTGATATACCTTAGTATTATTTTAAATTCTTTCATATGATTTTAATTTGGATCTATTTGAAACCTTCCCATGAGACATACTACTTTCATGATGTCAAGTCTAGAGGTAGTGGTGTATAGTAAACTTCTAAGCATTGACCTATATGACATTTGACTTAACTTTAGTGACTCATATTACTTGCTCAAGTTATATCTTGTGATCATAGGTGTAATAACTACCTTGTAATCTTCCATCTCAAACTTTTTCAACATCTCTCTTATGTACTTAGATTGTGAAATGAATATACCTTTTTTAGATTGAGTGATTTACAACCCAAGAAAGAATGATAGCTCTCCCAGTATGGATATCTCAAACTCTTTCTTCATCACTTTTACAAAGGTGATGTTCTCATTATTTACACAAAATATGATGTTGTCCACATAGATAAATACTATCAACTGATGGCCATCTCCTATCTTTATATATAGATTACTATTTGCAACTCCTCTTTTGAATATTTGATCCAACATATACATGTCCCACCTAGCATACAAAGCTATAGGAGATTTATTTAGACCATAAAGAACCTTTTTCAATATGTAAACATATTCCTTGTCACCTGATAATGATAACCCATTAGGTTGCTTTATATACACCTCATCTTCGAAATTCCCATTCAAGAAGGAAGATTTGATATCCATTTAGTATACCTTGAACCCTTTGAATCTTAAAACTACTAGAGACAATTTGATGGCCTCCAATCTTACTACTGGTGCTAAGGTATCCTCAAAGTCTACCCCTTAAACTTGTTCATATCCATTCTATACCAATACATCCTTGTTCTTAGTGGATTTTCCATCTTCATTTAAGTTGTTTCTAAACACCCATTTTGTGCCAATGACATTCTTGTCTTTAGGCCTAGGAACTAGTTCCCAAGTCTCATTCTTCTATATTTGGTCTAACTCCTCATTCATAACACCTATCCAAAATTTGTATTTACTTGATTATATAAGGTTCTTAGGTTCAATCTTAGAAAATAAAGCAAAATTCTCTTGATTTAGATTACTTACCAGTCTTCTCCTTATTTTCATACCTACATTCTTGTTGCCAATGATTTGAGATTCAGGATGATCTCTTTGAGTCTATGTTGAGGGGGATTTTGAGTCTTTTCTCTCCTCGAATTATTCTTATACCTCATCAACCTATATATTTTCCTCTTCATTCTTGAAGTCTATATTCTCTAAAGTATCCTTTGATTATGAGTGGGATTTCCTTGTCCCATCAATATTCACATTGGTGCTTTCCACTATCTTTTGTAACCTCTTGTTATAACATTTATAGGTTGAGATCATTGATGAGTATCCTAAGAATATACCTTCATCAAATCTAGAATAAAACTTTCATAAGTATTCATCATCTCTTTTGATGAAACATTTTCTCCCAAACACTATAAAGTGTTCCACATTAGCAGGTCTACCTTTCCACATATCATAATGAGTCTTGTTTCCATTAGTCCTTATTTATCCTCTATTCAAAATGTAGACTAGAGTGATCAGTACCTTTATCCAATATCCATTAGATAATATAGACTCATTTAGCATAGTTATTTCCATCTCTTGAACTATCTTATTATTTATTTCCATCACCCCATTCTATTGAGGTGTCATAGCTGCTAAGAATTATCTCCTTATTCCATGAGCCTCATAAAATTTGTCAAACTCATTAGAAAAAAACTCTCCTCCTCTATTAGATTTTAGGCACTTGATCTTCCCATTATTTTGATTATTAATAAGATCCTTGAATTCCTTGAACTTATCAAAAGATTCTAACTTTTCTTTCAATAATGTTACCCAAGTCATTGTTGTGTAGTCATCTTTGATTAATATGAATTTGTTATCTCCTTAAAAGCTTTGGATTCTTGTGAGCCCATAGAGACCAGTTTATATTAAATCTAAGGGTCTTAGAGTAGAGTAATTCTTGGACTTTAACCTTATTCTAGTCAACTTACCATGTTGGCATGCCTTCTAAAGTATGTTGATAGGTTTGGTGATCTTAGGCATGTTCTTCACAAACTTCTTAGTGCTTATCTTGACTAGATTATCAAAGTTTAGATGACCTAGCCTTCTATACCATAGCCAAATTTCATTAATATTTATCATAAAGCATCTCTCCTTCTTGATCTCATTCACTACATATAGATTATTCTCAGTCCTCTTAGCATTGACAATTAGCATTCTTGATTTGGCTCTCCTTATCTCACACCCTCTATCATGAAAGGTTAGATAGTGTATTTGATTGCACATTTTACTTACACTAAATAGGTTATGTTTCAAACCTTACACATACAACACATTTCATTTCTTGGTCTTCTCATTGTCCAAACTCAAGATACCCTTGCCAACTATATTGGTAGTTGTGTTGTCTCTAAATATCACTGTTCTCGTAGCATTCTTCTTCAATGAGATGAAATTGTTTTTATCTCATGTCATGTGGATTAAACAACCACTATCTATATACCATTTCTTGACTTCATCTTGAATGTGAAAGGTAGTCTTAGCTAGCATAGATTCCTCTTTAGCCTTTTGTTCCTTCTTAGAAAAATATCCATCTTGACTCTTGGGATCAATATGATTAGTCCTAAATTTCTTTGGCCTCTACACCAATGTTTGACTCTTATCATGTATTATAGAATCTCCATATACATTTTTAAGTCATCTTGACTAATCACTCCTTATCCCATGGTCCCATGATAACTCATTCCTTGAGACCATTCTATAATCACTTGTTCTATGACCAAAAATATGACAAACAAAAGAACAAGCATTGAAAGAATTGGAATGCCTTATTGCATTAGGCTACCTGAGTGGTTTCTTCATGTTGACTTTCATGTAGGTGATCATAACGTATTTTAGATTCTCACCCTCTTTCTCAAACTTGCTCATCTTGTCTATGAGCTACTCATGCTTAAATTTCAAAGAATCTAGATCTACCTTTAACTGATCATACTCAACTTATTTTGATTTGAACTTTGAATTGACACCTTATAATTGATTCCTGAGATCCTTGATGATCTTCTTATCCCTTTTGGCTTCTTTGATGTAGTAACTCTTCAAGGTAAAAATTTATTGCTTAAGATCCTTGACCATATATCTTGAATCATGCTTCCTCTTCTTTTGATGATTCAAATCATCTAGGGTACTTATGATCTTAGCTTCAAGGTCTACTTTAACTTCTCCTTCTTCATCATATATGTTGTCTTCTTGATCACTAGGCATCTTGTGCTTTTTAGGATGTCATTAAAGTGGTTAAGCCTACTTCAAATAACTTGGATCTGATACCAATTATTGGAAACACATTAAATAAGAATGGGGTGAATCAATATTCAAAACTTTCATTCAATTACACTTAACATTCATGATCCATTCATACAAATAGATAAATCAATCAAAGCACAAATAACCATACATATGAACATGAAACACAAGAACACATCACATATGTGGGAAACCCTTGATGGGAAGAAAAACCACTAATATTTTAAAATGGACTACATTCTTATAATACAAAAACTAAATTTAGTGAAGCCTTAACTCCACATGGGGCACCGACCCCAACTATTCAAGCACCCACTTGACTAGGCTTTAACAAGCACCCAATTGCAAGGAGGAACCAACCCCTTAGATGACTTAGCACCAAATTATCAACCTAATGGTTTTTATCACCTTTATAACACTATGTTACTCAACCAAATAATGAGGACCACCTCTTCAATTCTTCACACTCTTATCCCTCTCTAACTACTTTATATGCCTCTTCACTCAACTAGGTCTCTTCAAGATTGATTAGGTCATATGACCTTGATATTCATACTCATACCTCATATTATATAATCATGATATTTCCTATACTTTATTATTATGGTATATAATACCTTCTTCTACTCAAGGATCTTCTATTTCATTTGCTCCTTTATAGAATTACTTAACTAGTCAATTAGGCCTAAAAGGCCTTGTTCTTATATAAGCCTCTTGATCATACATCTCTTGGTTGGACACACATACGTGAACACTTATTTTTGACATAAAATAGGCCTTAATACACATTAAAATTAATAATAAATCATTACATTATGTCAGACATTACTCAAATAGTCCAAATCCTTCTTTAGGTCTCATAGAGACCTAATTCCATTAGGCCTAATTTATACATGGCACAAAATTTCCATAAATATCCAAATAGGTTGTATCCAATATCCTCTAATCATCATGACACCTTTTAGGTCCAACCACCACTTGAAACACTCCATTAACATTGTTTACATTAGGCCTTTGAACACACAAAAAAGTTTGTCTGGAATAATTGAAGATAACAATCATTTAACCCAAAAAAAATGAAAATAAATCACTTATACATAACCTAAATTACTTTTAAAATATCATCATATTCATTAGACACTTCCACTTAGGAGATAAGGCTTCAAGAACACCTTTGCAACTCACTTACTCAGAACTGTTAGATTACCTCAAAACAAAATCATGATGACTTAGACCTCTAAAACCTGTATAGACATTTTCAATGAATTATGATGCATGTATATTATCCTATGACATAATTATACCATTATCAGATAGAAATATCATATGGTCAAATGGAAAATATTGGTCTTACAGACCAATCTCATGATCTTATATCTCACCATCTCATCTGAACCAGACCAATCAACTTGTGAGTAACTTTTTCACTATATTCACTAACCTCAAAAAATTATACCAAACATGAACATTTATTAAGAGTCCTAAAATACATATTTATGTACTTGGTTTCATCATTATATCTTGAAAACACATTCCAATTCATCTTCTCGTTATTGTTTGGGTTTTTCACTATTTACACCATTTGACCTGTTAGTGACTGGCTAACTTGGATGACTGGTTTAACACAATTAAGGGATGTAAATTGTATATAAACATTCATGGATGTGAAACATGAGTATCTACCTTCTTATTCCATCCATTTTATTATTATTTTCAATGCAACTTTTGACTTATATAGTAACTTCTTTGAAAATAAGCATATAACTCAACATTTTCTAATTCATCTCTCTAACCAATACCACCTAGAGATACCTGGGAGAGTCCACTAAAATTTATAATATATTAACTAATCAATTAAATCCATCCTAATCAATTTTTAGCAATATCTTTAACATTAGGTCTTTATTAGGGTTCTAAGAGGGTTTAAACTAGTTTCCACAATTAACGATCGTTCATAAAGCATAGCCCCTCAATACAAAAAACTAATACCTATAATTTTTATCTAGGACCCTTCCCCATATACCATTAACTACTTATTTACCATTAAATTTTTTGACAAACTAATAATCATAATAAAATCCTTCTCGGGTTGAGAACCCTTCATTTTGAGCACTCGAGAGACCTTCAAACAACTTTTCATGCCTTGTACTTCATTAATGACCACAAACTACATGAAAAAACTTTTAAAAACATACCTTACATATGAAAATGCTTACATGATCTCAAACACCTTGAAATATGATCATAACCCTTTATTAGGCCACACTCTCTCTCTTTATTCTCTAAACTTTGACTTGGAAAACCACGTTAGGCTTTAAAAATAACCTTCATTCCTATTTCCATGCACTCTCCACCTTAATAACATAATAAATCAACCTATATCATGCTTAAATACTACCATACATCCTTCACATGCCTTGACAATAGATCATGATACCACATTAGACCAGGTAGGGTCTAAAAGAGGTCTAGATGCAGACCTAAATTGAAGTTCCTACTCCTATAGGCTCACCCTGATACTCTAATTAGTGTTCCAATGCCTCACATACATGATAAAATATCCTTCAAAACTTGTCACATCCCTGAGTTCACTCACTTCATCATGCTACCTACACATACCTTCTCACAAGGTCTAGATTAGGCTTCATATATAGCTTGACATCAATGATTTGTACCTTCATGCAACCATAAAGCATTAGTTCCCTTTAAATTCTCTCTTTTGACTACAAATTATCTTTCATGACAATATCTTTCAATGACAACACTCCATCAATGCCCTTTGTCACATCAACACACTGCCAACTAGGCACACTCTCTCAAAGACATCAACCTCATGCAAGATGCACCTTTGACATCAATAAAAATACTCAACATTTTTACCATATTTTATGTTTGATTTTATTACCATATTTTATCATGTAAGATTTATTTTATCTACTTACATTTTTTTACGTATTTATTTGCATTCATTACACATCACATATGTTGTTCCCAAAATCTATCACTCATTTTTGGGACAACATATGAACCATGTTGGTCCTGCAGGCCAAAACTCTTTCTTCCCTTCTCAAAAAATTGTTCTAAGTATCCAAATTCTCCATTATTCAAGTTTTTTCAGCTAACAAACTCTGCAGGTTGATTTTTATAGAATCTGTAGGCTGATTTCTACGGACTCTATAGGCTTATTTCTATGGACTCTGTAGGCTGATTTCTACAAACTCTACAGGCTAATTTATACAAACTTTATAGGCTTATTTTTATGGACTTTATAGGCTTATTTCTACAGACTCTGCAGGCTGATTTCTATGGACTCTATAGGAAAGAAACAAGTTCCCAACACTTAAGCAATTTCAAGGTCAGTTCAATCGAAGGGTTCAAAGGAAGGTGTCCCAAAGCCCAAAGGGCAAGTGCCCTTGTGGAGGGAAAATGGAACAAAAAGATATCTTTCAAAGGGATTTTTCATGGTGTAATTTTAAAAGTGAAATCCTTCAGACAATTTGTCTGAAGGAATGATCAAAGGCCCGACGGGAAGTTCAAAGGAGTCTTCCAAAAACCTGAAGGACAAGTGCCCTTGCAGAGGGCACTTAGGTGCCAAAAGACCTTTGTGACTTTTTTGAAAGGAAATTTTAGAGATCAAACATCCCTTATGGAGGGTAGGTGATGAGCAAAATGGACCATTGCACAACGCAGAAAAGTTGGAATTCCTTCTGATTTGTTCAAGGCAAAAGACAAGATGAATTCTTTCAGACCAAAATTCTCAAGGAATTCCTCTAGACTTTTGTCTAAGGGAATTCACCAAAATGAAAAAGGCCTAAGGGAATAAGTGGTGAAGGCAAAGGAAATTATTTCCTTCAGACATTTTTTGTAAGGATTTGAGGAAGAAGGTCACCTGAAGGGCATGTACCTTTGCAGGGGGCTCTTAGTGACTAGGAAAAGAACCTCCCCCAAGTCCTGAAAGGACACCTTCCCTTCAAAAAGATTCAAAGACTAAGCTCGGTCAAAGGAAGTAAATCCAAAGGAATTGACCAAGGGGTGAATGGCCCACAAACATCAAAGTTGGGCACCATGAACTAGCTATTAGAATCTAGACATCTGGTGACGTCCCCAAAGCTATCAAATTTAGGGTAATAAACTAGTCATTGGCTTTCAAGTGGTGACAGGCATGCAAATGTCATCTTTATGGTAATGAAATAACTATTGATATTTAAAGGCTTGAGTGCAGACCCAAATGCATTCAAAAGACTTAAGGCCAAAAAGAAGAACCACTGAGAGAGGAGCCAAAAAGGCTAGTAGAAGGGGAAAAGATAGCCCAAGAACTCAAATTGCAACAGGAAAGGGGGAAAGACCAAAAATATCTATGCAGGAGTTATTCCAGTAGGTGGAACAGTCCACCAAGTAGATATTTAAGCTTGTAAACATTAAAGGGTGTAGCCTATTTTTCTCCCATGAAGTAAAGGCGAAGTGGATAGCTGCACAAATATTTGGTGAAAGACCAGACAACCCATGTTGAGGAGAAGACATTTGAGATGAATCGACATGCCACAGTTAAGGTAGACGCCCTATTCTAGCATGGCCCTCTTTGACAAAACTAAAAATGCATTCAAAGCATTGAATGCAGCATGGGTCATTCCATGAAATAAAGCACCACACCTTTCTCGGTTACTATATACTGTAAATCTCTTTTTTTAACCAAGGAGATCTCTTTGATATAGAAGTAAAACTCTACCAAAATTGAAAGGCAATTACTGAGACTTTGAGCTCAGATTGTTTATCATATTTCTTTGTTTGAATGAGAAAGTAGGTTACTTTTATACTTTGTGTTGTTATATCTTGTGTCATTTAGGAGATTGTTCTTATGTCTATTTCCTGAATGCATTCTTGTCCATTTTAATGAAATAAGCAAAACTAGTGGAAGTAATCAGGAAGGTGTCTTGAAGCCAACTATGGAGAGACTTTGTGCTGCCATAATTGTCTTTAGTGTGTGTGTTTTTAGTTTATTTCTATGTAAAGGATCTTGGGATGACTTTGTGCTCTAATTATCCTTCATATTTCACTCTTGGGTAGTCGAGGTGGAGACTTTGTGCTACATCTGAGTCTGTTGGTTACTATGCCCCCTGTTACCAGTTACTTGTCACTACCAAAAATATTCCTATTGTTTGCTGAACAACACTTCTAAAAGAAGAGAAGTGCTTTTTGTCATTTCACCAAAAAATTTCTTTTGATTTGTGAACATCATCTCTGAAAAAAGAGAGATGGATGGTGTTATCCTACCCTTGAGTGTTATTTTCAGCTTATTTATAGAATATTAATATATATATATAGCTCCTCATACTTACAGGGAACCTCCCCTTGATGAGAGGAGAGATTTGTCCCCTTTTGAAGTGGTAAACCTGCACATCTAGCCAACCAATCTCCCTTATGCTATGGTTAAAATCACATATTTTGCTCATCAGTTAGCTAGTGAAAAAATATTCACCCAACAATTTTTGGCGACTCCACTGGGGAAAAACACGCAGTTTGAAGCCTCAAGCTTCAAGCTGAAGTAGGGCCAATTCTTTTCCATTTTTATTCTACAATCTGGCAACTCCATGTTATAAAAGAAGCTAGAGAGCCCAAGGTGTTTTTGACCCTTTTTTGAGTTGGTGCAATAGGGAAATTTTGATTTGTTTCCTCCACAACTTCAAGTTCAATGAACTAGGAGTCTTCCTCCTACCACTATCAGGTCACCAATACAAGGCAGAGCTTCTTTTTCTGCTATCAGTAGAGCTTTGCCTATACTTACTCTACCCATATTTGTTATCCCCACTTTTCATAATCAAATCATGGTAGTTCAAGGCCCCTGGGGTAACTTTTTTGGCCCACTCAATTTAACTCCACCTCTACATGAGCTACCATGCAGTTCAAAGAAGAATTTCCCCAATTTTTTTGGTGATGAGAGAGTTCATCATGATGAACACATTACAGATTTTATCATATACTATGGTGTAATAGGTGTGGAATATGAGGATGTAGCAGTCAGGTTGTTCATGGAAACATTGCAAGGTGTTGTTGCAGACTAGTTCTACCATCTACAGGATTGATCAGTGACTGACTAGAACACTCTTAAAGCTAAGTTCAAAGCAATCTTCAAGCCTATAGAAGATGCTCATGCCCTGTTGGCCTAGCTCACACAGATGAAGAAAGAACCTCATGAACCTATGAGGGATTTCATTGCCAAATTTGACAAGCTGAGGAATAAGATTTCTACAATTACTCAGCCAACACCTGAGAACCTTAAATATTTCTTCATCAACTCATAGGTGCTTGAAGTGAGTTTTTTGCTGAGATGTGTTGGCCACATAGACCTTGTTACTGCTCAAAATTTGGCCACTGAGGTGGAAGATGACCTTATCTTGGTAGGAAAGATAAGGAAAGATCCTAATAGAGGTAAATCTTCTTTATCTTCTAAATACTCACCTACATGCACCACTGATCCAATAGTGCAGAAGATAGAAAATGAGTTGCTAGCTCTTAGAAAGCAAATGGTGCAAGGGATGTCATCTGCTCCTTCATACAAATATATACCAAGGAAGACATTCCCTAATCAGTCATACCAAGGCAATGCTACTAGGAACCAAGGGTAGCCAAATCATCTTCCTCCCTCATAGGGGAAACTTGCCATTAAAGCTCCCCCAACCAATTCAATAGTTGGATATCTTGAAATAGAATCTAATTTCTCTTTCTAGCCTGAATTGAACCAAGAAAATGACACTGATCTCTTTGTAGAAGACCAAGAAGAATAAACTGGTGACTCCAACATTGGTTTCCTAAATTACCAGGATGAACCCAGAAGTGAAGGTAAAGCAGTTGATGGATCATACACTATTTTCACTTGGTCCAAGAACTAGTCAGCCTAGCAAGCTGATAAGGACAAAAAAGGAGAAGGATCTCAGCCTATAATTTCAATTGTTAAACGGGGAACCACTCTACCTTTTCAAGCAAAGGACCTAGTGATCGCAAAAAAGGTAAATACATCAAGCACTCCTTCATCTTCAACTTCAAATCCATAGATCAATACCCCATAAAAAAAACTATAAGGATGAACTTCCTTCCTCTATTCCTAGTCCATTTCAGTCATTTGACATAGTCAACCATGTCAAGAAGACTAAAATTTAAATGACTGAATTTGAATTCTTGCAATCTAACCCTGAGTATTTGGACAGGTTGGTTGAGTGTGTGAAGAATAAAGTTGTCCCTACAAGACAAGATGTTAAGAAGGTAACTCATGATCCCCTAAGGAACATGTCCATCCAAAAAAATCTTTTCATTACCCCTCCTACTACTCTTGGAAAGATAGAACCATTTTATGTCTCCTTGTTGATAAACGGTCACCAACTAAACAATTGCATAATAGACTCAGGTGCATCTGACAATGTCATGCCTATCAAAGTAGCTAAATCCCTTGGTCTCACACTGACCAAGACATTTGGGAAATGTTTCTCCATGGAGAACAAATAAGTGACACTACTGAGACAAATCAAGGATGCCCAATTTGCATTTGCAACATTCTCAAAAAATAGAATCAAGATGACAGTCCTGGTGGCCGACGTCCCAGCCTCATACGACATCCTTTTTGAGAAATTTTTTTACAAAGACATTGGTGGAAAATTGAGCATGGACCTATTTGAGGCAAGGATCCCTGTCAAAGGCATCATGCAGAGGCTATTTCACAAAATATATTATCACCCAAACATCAACCCCTAAAGCTCAAATTTTGTTTGAGTCTTCAGGAATGGGTAACTTTTTCTTGACCACAGAGGATGTTCATGTTTCAACTGATGAAACTTATGAAAATGATAGTCTGAAAATTGGTTTAGATGGAACAATAGAAGACATGAGAGAGCACAGTGCAAGCCCAAAGGAATTCTCCCCTCTACACAAAGAAAAATCTAAGGAAAAATTAGTCTCTGATGATGTCTAGATTCTAGAATTTGATGGTAGCTATCCCTCTACCAAATCTAGAGCTAATATTTTTCTGATATCTCTTCAAGAAGATATTTTTTATTCATCATAAAAGTTGCAGTTCATCAACACCAACAACACTGTTGAGTTTGAATCTTTGCTACTCGCATTGAAGGCCACCCAAGACAAGGGCGTCAAGCTCCTTCATGCCAAAGGAGATGCTGAAATGGTGGTTTTTCAGGTGAGGAACTTATACCAAACCAAAAATGAGAGATTGCACCATTACCACAATCTAGTTTGGGATCAAATTAAAAGTTTTGATGCTTTCAGCATCTCTGTAGTTCCTAGGGAATTTAATGATCGATCTGATGCTTTGGTTGTTTCCGTAACTCTCTTGGTTCCTCACCTTGATTTTAAGGGAGATAAGTACACTATCGAATTGGTCTTTCAACCAAGTGTGCATGATAATGCCAATCATTGGCAAGTGTTCAATGGTGACAACCAAATCATTGCCTTCCTAGAACAAAAAGGTAGCTTCAAACAACTTCACTTCAAAGGCAGTGAACCAGCCCCTAAATCAAGTACAGATGTAGGTGAGGAATTCCTACAACTCAAAGGGAATAAAATTCTCAAAGGATTGGTTTCCCTTGAGAAACTATTTGAAAAGCACGATAGGTTCATCAAATAGTAATAAATGGATTCAAGCTCTTCTCAGGAGTTTGATCAAATAAATTTGGGTACCAAGGAAAATCTCAAGTTGGTGAATATTGAGAAGTGCTACACTCAGGAAGAGAAGTTCAAGTTCACTACTCTACTTTGCTAGTACATAGATGTTTTGGCATATTCCTATGATGATCTGAAGTTGCTCAGGCCTAAGGAAATTTGCCATAAAATTCCTCTCAAGAGTGATTCATTGCCTTATAAGTAAAAATCTAGGTAGTACAATCTAAAGATATTAGGTACTATTCTATCTGAAATATAGAAAATGATGAATGCTAAGATAATTTTCTCAATCTATCATTCCATATGGATTGCAAACATAGTACTTGTGAGGAAAAAGAATGGCAAAATTTGCCTTTGCATGGACTTCAAGAATTTGAATCAGTCATCCTTAAAGGATAACTATCCTCTACCCATCATGGACCAAGTTTTTCAGACAGTGACCGGTTCAGAGATGTTATCAATGATAGACAGCTTCTCAAGATACAATCAAATTGAAGTTGGTGAAACAGACCAGCACAACACTACCTTCACCACACCTTGGGGCGCCTTTACATATCAAAGAATGCCATTTGGCTAGATAAATGCTGGTGCCACTTTCTAGAGAGCAATTAACCTTACTTTCAAAGATGAAATGGGTAAGTTCATTGTGGTATACCTTGATGACTTAACTATCTTTTCTAAGCATCATCCTGATTATGTGTGCCATTTATAACAAGTGCTGGAATGATGTCGCCAGAATGGCATTTCTCTAAATCCTAAAAAGTCAATTTTTGGGGTAATAGAAGGGAAACTTCTCAGACACATTATATCTCAATAAGGCGTAAAGATTGACTCAAAAAGAGTCATATCCATCCAAGAGCTTACCCTACCCACAAGTAAGACTGCAGTTCACTCTTTCTTTGGAAAGGTGAATTTTTTATGAAGGTTCATCCTCGAGTTTGCTGAGAAGACTTGCCATATTGTAAACATGATGAAGGAAAAGGCCACCTTCAGCTAGATTGAAAAAGGAAAATTGACATTTCGAGACATCAAGACAACTATTGCCCATGCCCCAATTCTGGTTTGTCTAGATTATACCAAGGATTTCACAGTGTACAGTTATGATTCTGAGCACACACTTTTAGCAATTTTGGTTCAACAAAACAAATAAGGTGTAGAATCTCTCCTATCATTCATGAGTTTTCCTGTCAAAGCTCATGAACTAAAGTATTCCAATATAGAGAAGCATGCTTATGCAGTGGTTAAGGCAATAAAGCACTTCCATTTTTACATCCTCAATTCACACACTACTACCCTGGTTCCTGATACCATAGTCAAATCCATATTAACTCAGCAAGAGTTTGGAACCAAAAGGGGCAATTGGATTGCTAAAATTTGAGAGTTTGATCTCATTATCAAACCAATGAAGCTTGTATGAGGAAGGGGCCTCTGCCAATTGATTGCTAATAATAGACCTGAAGAAGTAGGGCATGAAGAAATAAAAGTGGAAGACATGCCAACAGTTCTCTTTGTCTCCACTACGAATGAGTGGTAATCAAATATTGCTCATTTCCTTACCTATAGTGATTTTCCTGCTCACCTACCTCGTAAAGAAAGGAGGAATGTTAAATTGAAAGATGCTAATTTTGTCCTCTGGGACAATAGCTTGTATAAGAGGAGCTTTGATGGAGTGTTCCTTCACTGCGTAGATAAAGAGCAGTAGAACCAACTTTTGAAGTCCTTCTATAATCTAGCTTGTGGAGGACATTTTTTTGCTCTTGTAACTACCCATAATATTCTATGAGCTAGGTGTTACTAGCCTACTCTATTTTAGGATGCATATAAATGGGTATGAAGATGTGAACTATGCCAACAGTTCATTGGAAGACCTAAGGTAGTTGCTCTGCCTCTCAATCCAGTGGTGATAAAAGAGCCATTTCAGCAATGGGGAATTGATTTCATTGGTGTTTTAAACCCATATTCAAGTGTTGGACATGATTATGTCCTCACAGCCACAGATTACTTCACCAAATGGGTGGAAGTAATTCCAACCAAGTATGCTACTTCAGAGGTAGTATGCGATTTCCTCAAGGAGAACATCATTTTCAGGTTTGGGGTCCCAACCAAGATTGTCACAGACAACGTAGCCTATTTCTCTTCTTATGAGATTACTCAATTCTATTTTTACTATGAGATTACCCTCTCCCACTCTTCTAATTATTTTACACAAGGGAATAGCCAAGCAGAATCGAGCAACAAGAACCTAGTGACCATCATTAGAAAGTTGGTGGATGACAACCAATGAACCTATCATAAAGCATTAGTTGATGCTTTATGGGTAGACAAAATTACACCCAAAAGAGGGTGATAGGTATGTCACCTTTCCAATTTTTGTATGGTCTCAATGTGGAGATACCAATCACCCTAGAATTGTTAGCACTAAAATTGGCAAAGGCAGTCAAAGATCAGACATATGAAAGCTCCATCGACAAGAGGATCATGTGCTTAACTAAGCTAGATGAATAGTGAGCTATGGTGGTGGACTAAATTACTATACATCAAAGTCTGGTGAAGAAGCTCTTTGACCAAATAGCAAAGTATTGTGGTTTCTAGATTAGAGATCAAGTCCTGTTATGGGACAAGAGAAGAGAACCAAAGGGAATGCATGGGAAGTTTGATTTCATATGGAGAGGCCCATTTACTATCCATGAGCTCAATGGTGAAAAAAATTTCTATTGAAGTATCAAGATGACACGCCCTTTTCTCTACCTCACAATGGGTAGTATCTGAAGCACTTCAATTCTTGAAGTATCAGATAAGATCATCTATACATATGTATATTTGTATAGTCTTTAGTTCTATTTTGTGCTTTCATTTTAGTTTTTGACACCTTTATTTTTTGGGTAGCATGACTCCGTATCCCAATGGCATACTTGAAGGCACTAGAGATTCTGGTTTCTACTCCCCTTAGCTGTTCCAAAATTTCAACTGAAGGAAGTTCCCCAACTGGAGCCAGCTGTTGTTCCCAAAATTTGTCACCATTTTTGGGACAACATATGAACTATTTTGGTCTTTTAGGCCAAAATTATTTCTTCCCTTCTCAAAAAATTATTTTGAGTATTCAAATTCTCCATTATTCAAGCTTTTTCAGCTAATGGACTCCATAGGCTAATTTCTATAGACTCCACAGGCTGATTTCTATGGACTCTGTAGGCTTATTTTTATGGACTTTGCAGGCTAATTTCTATGGAATCTACAAGCTTATTTCTATGGACTCCACAGGATGATTTCTATAGACTCTGCAAGCTAATTTTTATGGACTCTGTAGGCTTATTTCTACGAACTCCACAGGCTTATTTCTACGAACTCTATAGGCTAATTTCTATGAACTTTGCAAGAAAGAAACAAGTTCCCAACACTTAGGCAATTTCAAGGTTAGTTCAATCGAAGGGTTCAAAGGAAGGTGTCCCAAAGCCTGAAGGGCAAGTGCCCTTGTGGAGGGCAAATAGAACAAAAAAGATATCTTTCATAGGGATATTTTGCAGTGGAATTTTACAAGTGAAATCCTTCAGATAAATTGTCCAAAGGAATTCCTTTGGATATTTTGTTCGAAGGAATGATCAAAGGCCTGACATGAAGTTCAAAGGAGTCTTCCAAAAGCCTGAAGGACAAGTGCCCTTATGGAGGGCAATTAGTTGCCAAAAAGACCTTTGTGACTTTTTTGAAAGGAAAATTTGGAGATCAAACCACCCTTGTGGAGGGCAGGTGATGAGCAAAATGGACCGTTGCATAAGGTATAAAAGTTGGAATTCCTTTGAATTTGTTCAATGCAAAAGACAAGATGAATTCTTTCAGACCAAAAGTCTAAAGGAATTTGCCTAAATGAAAAAAGCCTGAGGGAATAAGTGGTGAAGGCAAAGGAAAGGATTTCCTTCAGATAATTTGTCCAAAGGATTTGAAGAAGAAGGCCACCTGAAGAACCCCAAGGGGCATGTACCCTTGTGGGGGGCTCTCAGCGACCAGGAAAAGGACCTCCCCCAAGTCCTGAAAGGATACCTTCCCTTTAGAAAGATTCAAAGACTAAGCTCAGTTAAAGGAAGTAAAGCCAAAGGAATTGACCAAGGGGTGACGGGCCCATAGATGTCAAAGTTGGGCACCATGAACTAGCCATTATAATCCAGACATCTGGTGACGTCCCCAAAGCTATCAAATTTAGGGTAATAAACTAGCTGTTAGCTTTCAAGTGGTGATAGGCATGTGAATGTCATCTTTACGATAATGAAATAATCATTGATCTTTAAAGGCTTGAGTGTAGACCTAAATGCATTCAAAAGCCTTAAGGCCAAAAGGAAGAACCATTGAGAGAGGAGCTGAAAAGGCCAGCAGAAGGGGAAAAGATAGCTCAAGAGCTCAAATTGTAACAAGAAAGGGGGAAAGACCAGAAATATCTATGTAGGAGTTATTTCAATATGTGGAACAATCCACCAAGTAGATATTTGAGCTTGCAAACATTAAAGGGTGCAGCCTATTTTTCTTCCATGAAGTAAAGGCGAAGTGGACAGCTGCACAGATATTTGGTGAAAGACCAAACAACCCATGTTGAGGAGAAGACATTTGAGATGAATCAACATGCCACAGTTAAGGCAAATGCCCTATTCTAGCATGGCCCTCTTTGAAAAAACTAAAAATTCATTCAAGGCATTGAATGCAGCATGGGCTATGCCATAAAAAAAAGCACCAAGCCTTTCTTGGTTACTATATATTGTAAATCTCTTCCTTTCACCAAGGAGATCTCTCTGATATAGAAGCAAAACTCTACCAAAATTGAAAGGTGATTACTGAGACTTTGAGCTCAGATTGTTTTTCATATTTCTTTGTTTGAATGAGAAAGCAGGTTACTTTCAGACTTTGTGTTGTTATAGTTTGTGTCATTTAGGAGATTATTATTATGTTTTTTCTTGAATGCATTATTATCTATTTTAATGAAATAAGTAGAAATAGTGGAAGTAATCAGGAAGGTGTCCTAAAGCCAACTGTGGAGAGACTTTGTGCTACCACAATTGTCTTTAGTGTGTGTGTTTTCAGTTTATTTTTGTGTAAAGGATCTTGGGATGACTTTGTGCTCTCATTATCCTTCATATTTCACTCTTGGGCAGTCAAAGTGGAGACTTTGTGCTACATCTCAGTCTGTTGGTTACTATGCCCCCTATTACTAGTTACTTGTCACTACCAGAAAGATTCCTGTTGTTTGTTGAACATCACTTCTAAAAGAAGAGAAGTGCCTTTTATCATTTCACCAAGATTTCTCCTTTGATTTATGAACATCATGTCTGAAAAAAGAGAGATGGATGGTGTTATCCTACCCCTGAGTGTTATTTTCAGCTTATTTATAGAATATTAATATATATATAGCTCCTCATACTTACAGGAAACCTCCCCTTGATGAGAGGAGAGATTTGTTTCCTTTTGATGTGGTAAACCTGCATGTCTAGCAGACCAATCTCCCTTATGATGTGGTTGAAATCACCTATTTTTCTCATTAGTTAGCTGGTGACAAAATATTCACCCAACAACATACTTGACTTATATTTATTTTTATATACTTACATTTGATGTAGTTTACAAACCTTTATCTTCATTACACATTTATTATTTTATATATTCTTCTATCTATATACTTATGTATTTTTTTTGACATTTTTCATTCCATTCATTTTATAGTCATGCTTAGATTTTGTATAGAATAAATAAACATGTAAGATAATAACATAATATCATGTTATAATTCTATATATACTCAACATCACATCAATATAAACAGTTAGAGAATACTATGTAATCAATGTCATTCACACACACACACACACACACATGTATACATGCATACATATTACTCTCTACATGTTTATGTTCATGTGATGTTGAGTAGATATAGAATCATCACATGATATTATATTATTTTCTCACGTGTTTCATTCTCATATAAAAAATCTAAGATTTTTTATAAATTAAGTGAAATGAAAAACATAAAAAAATACATCTAAATCAACTAGATAGAAAATTATAGAACAAAAAACATGTGAAACTATGATAAAGGATTGTAAACTACATCAAATGCAAGTATATAAAATACACACACACACATACACACACAATGTATGTATGTATGTGTGTGTGTGTGTGTGTGTGTACATATATATACATAGATATATCTATGTATGTATATATATATATAGACACACACACACACACACACACACACACACACACACACACACACACACACACACACACACACACACACACACACACACACACACACACACACACACACACACACACACACACACACATACATATACATACATACATTGTGTGTGTATGTGTGTGTGTGTGTAATTTTTATATACTTTCATTTGATGTAGTTTACAATCCTTTATCATAGTTTCACATGTTTTGTGTTCTATAATTTCCTATCTAGTTGATTTAGATGTATTTTTTTATGTTTTTCATTTCACTTATTTTATAAACATTCTTATATTTTTTATATGAGAATGAAACACGTGAGAAAATAACATAATATCATGTGATAATTCTATATCTACTCAACATCACATGAACATAAACATGTAGAGAGTAATATGTAATAAATGTCATGTGTGTATATGTTTATACATACATACATGTATACATATAATATATGTATACACATATATGTATATATACATACATACATACATACATACATATATATATATGTATATGTATATGTATATATACATACATACATGTATATGTATGTATGTATATATATGTATATATACATACATATGTACATATATATACACATGACATTTGTTACATATTATTCTCTACATGTGTGTAGTGTTTTATACATCATAGTATACAAAATATGTACATCATGAGTTTATAGGCCACCTTTGTCTCTATGTAGGTGAGAGGATACATTATGATGTGATCTAACCTCTCTATGGGATCAAGTTAAGGATTTTGTCCTTGAATATAATACCCAAATCTCTCCGCAAACCCTATATAATTGTCTCTCTAACTTAATAAGTTGGGTCACTAGTGTTTGATTTTTCTCCATGCCTTCTAACATAGTGACACATTGTGTTTTATACTATGTTATCATGGAATTATTTTCCATTTCTAGATACTCCCACAAGGTGGAATATCCTCCCATAAATGATGCCATTTTTTCAAAAAGACCTAGGTCTTGTATTCACTTTTGAAGCACTTGTGTTTCCTCTCTAATGAGTCTAAATGAAACAATGTGATCTCTTATAGATGGTGTCATTAGATCTAGTATAAATAATATATAATGTTGATAAATCATACCATTTAGTATCTCATGATGTTTGGCCTTGATCATAAATCACCACTTTTTATCTCATTTAAAAACAACCATAAAATAATCATCAATTTATCAAAATAAACCTATATATCTCTATATTATCTTCTAGCATGACTATTTGTATGTCTAAAATATACAATGATAATTTTTTAAATCACATTTATACCTAGACATGCATGATCCTCATGGATGGTCTCCCCATACTAAATTTCATCAAGGAAATTATCATTTTATCTTCATCCACATCTCTACAACATGCTCCAAAGGTTGTTATTCACCTCCATATACATACAACCAAAACTAGTGGCCCTCCCCTCCTGTATCTATGGTGTCAAATTGGATCTACTCTAAATATATGTGATCTAGATCACTAGAGGTAATAAATACTCTATGTAGGTTTATGTAATCTCTACTATCTCATCCATATTTGAGTATTCTAAGCCTATCCCTCTTGAGTTTGGGTAGTGGCTTATGCCTCATAAATGTCTCATACATGACTCCCTACATATCATGTTGTTGTTATTGATATCATCACCTCTACCCTCCATTTTTGTCTCATCCCTCATGGTTAAGGAGTGATTTTTGATCTCAAAATTATGACCTAGAGCTATGGTCCCTATATTCCTTCTCCATGTGGTTCTCTAGCATGTATTTACCTATATGGGACCAAGGTTAGTGATGCTTACAGGTGTGGTAATCTAAACTGATTAATAAATCTATCACAAGAATGGGGTTGTATCAATTAGGTAAAATGACCTATTAGCTTAACCAATCCATAAGCTCACATGGTCAATGTCCATATTGGTGATTTATCCAAGATACATATACATGGATTGTATGTGATGGTATCTTGATTCAATCATGGTTAGAGATACCAATTAAGAGATGTCTTCTACTGTGTAGTCGGCAATTGCATATTGGAAATATAACAATAATAACATAATTTTATTTCTTTAATGAGAGATTACATAACATTAGACTGATCATCATCTATACAACCTAAAAAACACTAAAACTTCACAAATTCCCACAAGCTTACAAAAAGCATATTAACACTATAATGTTATCCAAGTGAACAAAATCCAAAAGTCCTTCCTAGATCTACACACAAATCTCTATTGCATTACTCCTTTCAACCACCCTAGAACTATTTCCCAATTTAGATATAGAATCAAATGTATTTTTAAAATGAAGAGGATGTATTTATATAGATTCAAAATCCACCCATTTTACATTAATTACTTTCCAACCCACTAAGGCAACATATATTAAATGCATACAAGTCCCTATATTAATTAAATATATCTACACTCCCAAGGAACAATAACATGTCACCAAGACTTATCATTAATTCAAAGATTACATGAACATATCATGCCTTGTTGTAAATTAGTTATCCATGGGTTTTAAGGAAAGAGTATTTTTTTCATAAATTAATTCGATAGATGGGGTAAAAATGATGCCAACGTGCTTCTTATAGAAATGTAGGTTATCACAATGTTTGTAGCATATTTTTTATTTTCCTACCAAACCATGATAATAATTCAAGATATACTTTCACAAATGGATTCAAAATGACCATAATAATGTCCTTATAAAGTTTCACATTATTGTAATCTCTAAAGCTCAAATATAGTAAAGAAAAATTTAACATAGGTTTTAGGTGTTGTACTATTCAGAAGGGCCCAGGCTTACTGCAAATTTACCAAAGTGCCTAAAAATTAATGCAAACCTTATGACATTAAAGTATGTAACCTAACTTATTTATACCTATCCTAATCATTTTTATTTTTATTTAATGTAAGATTACATGTGGACCCAGATGTTCCTACATCATACACCCCAGGTAAGAAAATGTGGCAATAATTCTCACACACTTAGGATGAGTGGGAAACCCATTATTTGGACTCTACCCAGAATTATTGGTGTACCTTTTCACCATGCAAGAGGAATAACATGTTTTAGTTTGTTTGGTTAATGAATTGGGTGTCAGGAACCTAGAACAATAAACATGCTCTGATGCCTACTTGGTCAGGATCTTGCTCTACCAATAGAGCACATATGATTACTTCTTGTATTAGCAACTAAACACGAAATTTAACCAGAATCAATAAGTAACTAGAAATATGAAACAACACAAGAATTGAGAGACAATACACAATTGTATTAATAATCACTCAGAAGAATATACAATAAAGAAGATGCCACTTCTTCTTCCACCTCAAAGGCTCGCCACACCTCAAGACCTTCTTCCCTCTCTCTCTTGGTCTCAAAAATCAAATCCAATACAGAATTGATGTTCACCTCTCTAACCAGTCAGTAACACGCTACCAGTTCACCAAGTACACAACCGTACTCCAAGTAGATCTCCTGCTCTCTGCTACTACCTGCAAATCACTAGACCTTACTCACCATTGTAGATCTCCTATAGAAAGTCATGCACACATGCTAACCAAGATCATACACATACAAAGAACCCTGCTGATTCTCCAAACTAGTACCCACCTTGGTACTGTGGCACTAGGAGGAACGCACCATTGCTCTCTTCTCTCTGAAGGAGCTTATTGCTCTCTTACTTACTAGCTATAAGTTTACAATACAACCCATGAGTCCATATATAGATCTCATGCTTACAATAATTAGACTAACCTAATTACAATAATTAGACACGCAACTCAAGACTAAGACTAGCCTTCAAAATGCAAACTAACAGTCTCAAAATAGACTCTCCAAAATCAACATGCAAACCGCCTGTTCACGTACAGGCTGCCGACATCGGCTCTTCCATGACCGATGTCGGCCGACTGGTAACCGACGCCAGTTGCTTCCTCACTGCCATCTGATTGACGTCGATTGATCAGACTAATGTCGATTTCCCCACAACTGATTCAGTAACTCTCTGCAACTCTGCATCCTCTGTAACTTCTCCTGTTTGCATCTTGGTGAAGCTTTTAGCTCCACAACCTAACAATCTCCCACTTGGAGATAAATAGCTGCACCTGTAGCTGTACCTATACACCATCTAAATTATTCCCTGGCTTGTATTCCTCTTCAAGATCAATCCTGAAGACCAACCACCACACAACCTGTGATGCTATGCCTGTCATCCAAGGAACCTGCCATATCCGAACCTACATATCCATGTAGTGAAGAACTTGACCCTGCATAACAAGAATCCCTGCTGCTAATCCCACTGAACTGCCCTCCAGTACTCCTTCCCCGAATTGGCTCCATACTTTCTGACAACCCCCACTGCTTGGGAAAACTCAGGTCTACACTAGACCTCATGTGATTTCGAACACTTATTCCAAGCTAAGCTTGAACTATCCAGCCCTTGGTGTGCTTTTCGATTCTGCAACCTGCATCATGAACCCCGCCAACACCATCTTCACATCAGCTCCTACTGGAGATAAAATCTCCATGTCTCTTATGCCAAGGAATTTTTCTGCTCCAAATTCTTCATGACACACCTCTGAACTAACCTTACCTTTAGCTCAGCAAAACCCTGTATCTCTGAACCTATAACTAGTATACCATTCACATACAGTAACATAATAATGTTGCAATTATTATCCACCTGGTAAGACAAACATAATAGTTACACTGACATTGACTGAAGCCATGCTTAGTCATCCACCTGTCAAACCTGTACCACTATCCTGCAGCTTCCTCAAGACCATATACCTTGGCCTTCCATCTCACGTATCCATCCACTCTTTTCTTTAACTTGGGAATCCATTCCATCTCTCAGTGCTTACTTCCAGCTGACAACTCTACCAACAAATAGATGTTTGGTTCTTCTCCAAGGACTCACACTCCTCATCCATGCCAAGCTCCCACTGTATTTAGATTCTACCTACATTGCCTCTTCACATCTTCCTGGTTCTTGACCATCAATAAGCAATATAAAGAAGGTGAACAACGAATATGAGGTTCACTTACCCTTTCTAACCTCGACATGAGCATTTGAGACTTGTTGATAGCTTGTTGTCTACACACCATCTGTACCAGTGACTGATCTCGGCCATCTCCCAGTCTGCTCCCGATCGATGTCAGCCCCCTGTACTGACCCTAACTGCCGACGTCATTTCCCTGGCTGATGCTGGTATCCTTTCTACCGATGTTGGTTCCTTCATGACTGACATCGGTCTTCATGTTGTCGACATCAATTACTGTCTGACCGATGCTGGTACCTGTGTTCATCTGTGAGTGATAAATTTTTACCCGCGAGCTCTCCATGGATCAAAACCCTATTCAAATCAACATAGCTCTGCTCAGAATAATTTAGTCTCCTCACCTGATCTCTGTCTGTCATCTCCTCCATGAACACCAAGGCTTTCCAATTCTTTAGCTTGTCAAAGACATCTGACTTCTACGTTAAAACCTGCATTCTCCATCTACATATGTGACTAAGCCTACAAAGCCACATCTCTGCAACAGAAGGTGAATCAACAATATAAGTAGATAGATAAAGGATATCTACTTTCTTACCACCATCTAATTCAAGTGTATCCACTGTGAGAGTTACATTGTATCTCCCATCACCCAAATTTCCTGAAGAAATTAGACTCATCTCCAAGACTGGTACCTACATGACTTCCTTCAACCACTGTGTGTCATCCATCTACGATTTTAGCTTCACTTCCCCTTCGTCAATCATCTGACAAGGCTCTCCAACCCCTAAATAAATCTCTCCAAAGTCACCAAAGACATACCTATGAAAAGATGCTCTATTTCAGGCTGCATGGAAAGAGGCAAAAGAATCTGTAAACAAAGATTCCACTTTATCCAGAACATCCTATGCAACATCACCTACAACATATGCTTCTACGCGTTGATCTTCTACCGACCAACAATCTCTTTTTACCTACTCTTTCTTTCCATCAATCAGACCATTCGTGTTATTCAATTTCTCCATTCATAGCTTACTTTCTTCTACCATTGCTATACTCCCACTCAATCTGAAACCCCTGTGAGTGACCTGTAATCAAAAACACTACTAGATCTAAAACCACCTGTTAGTCAACCCAACCAAAAGCTCTGATACCACTTGTTGGTATCAACTCTTGAACCTACAACCAAGGCTCTGATACCACTTGTCAGGAACCTAGAACAATAAACATGCTCCGATGCCTACTTAGTCAGGATCTTGCTCTACCAATAGAGCACATATGATTACTTCTTGTATTAGCAACTAAACACGGAATTTAACTAGAATCAATAAGTAACTAGAAATATGAAACAACACAAGAATTGAGAGACAATACACAATTGTATTAATAATCACTCAGAAGAATATACAATAAAGAAGATGCCACTTCTTCTTCCACCTCAAAGGCTCACCACACCTCAAGACCTTCCCTCTCTCTCTTGGTTTCAACAATCAACTCCAATATAGAATTGATGTTCACCTCTCCAACCAGTTAGTAATATGCTGCCAGTTCACCAAGTACATAACCATACTCCAAGTAGATCTCCTGCTCTCTGCTGCTACCTACAAATCGCTAGACCTTACTCACCATTGTAGATCTCGTATAGAAAGTCATGCACACATGCTGACCAAGATCATACACATACGAAGAACCCTGCTGATTCTCCAAACCAGTACCCACCTTGGTACTGTGGCACTAGGAGGAACGCACCATTGCTCTCTTCTCTCTGAAGGAGCTTATTGCTCTCTTACTCACTAGCTACAAGTTTACAATACAGCCCATGATTCCATATATATATCTCATGCTTACAATAATTAGACTAACCTAATTACAATAATTAGACATGCAACTCAAGACTAAGACTAGCCTTCAACATGCAAACTAACAGTCTCAAAATAGACTCTCCAGAAATAAACATGCAAACTGCCTGTTCACGTACAGGCTGTCGATGTCGACACCTCCATGACCGATGTCAGCCGACTGGTAACCGACACCAGTTGATTCCTCACTACTATCTGATCGATGTTGGTTGATCAGACTGATGCCAGTTTCCCTACAACTGATTCAGCAACTCTCTACAACTCTGCATCCTCTGTAACTTCTCTTGTTTGCATCTTGGTGAAGCTTTTAGCTCCACAACCTAACATTGGGAAAAAAATGACCTCTAAAAAATTTCATCTCACTATTTCTCAAACTCCCACTCTTCCTGGGTCAACCTCTTTTATTTGTGTTATGAAATATATTATTCCACTTCTCTTCTAAAACCCTACCCACTAAAACATTTCTAATTTTGTGATTCAATCTCATTTTTGCCTTCCTTCATGTAGTAATATTATTCCCTCTTCATAATCATTCTCTTTCCTCTATGCAGTGGCACTCTACATCTTTTCACACTTTATCTTACACAAGTGCTCCTTGCCATTGTAAACAACCAAATAAATTTGGTGCACATCCTCCCCATTTTCCACCTTCAATGAAGTTAGAATATGGACTCTTCCATCCTTATCACTCTAATGTATTTTCTCTCCCATCATATATCATCTTGTGGTCATACTAGCATGGCTTCCCTAACAAAACATGAAATGCATCTATCTCTAGGACATCACATAGGACATTATATGTGTAGCTATTAAATATCATCTCCACCTCACTTTGTTATTTCAAAATGATGTTTAGATCCTCTATTAACCATGACATTATGTATGGTCTTGGCTGTATTTTTTTATCAATCCTTGTTTCCTCACCATTTATTCATATATCAAATTATCCATTCTTCCACTATCTACCATAATTGTTCAACATTTACCTCTTGCCCTGCACTTTTCCAAAAAATATGTCTCCATTGCATTACATCTTCACTCTTTCCTATTACCTTCACGACTTTCCTTGCTACTAATAATCTTTGTCCTTGTTTAGGTTCATCTATATGATGCTTAGGTTTAGATTTTATATTTTTTTGTAAGATTTTTACAACAAAAATTCTTATCTTACCATCATATAAATCCACATGAGGGCACCCAAATCCATTACATCCTACCTCCCCACATCAGAAACATGGTCTTGTAAATATTCCACCTATATCTCTTCCTCTACCACCTTACATAGAGGATGATCCTCCCCTTTCTTGTGATGTTTGCATCTTCATTTATCTTTTCCACTGGTTTTCCTTCGTTACCACTAGTCTTTGCTTTGCCTCTTGAAGTATCATGTTTGTGTACCAACTTCTCTTCTACTCTTAATGCATATTGATATGCTTCCTACATTTTATATAATTTCACTATGATGATCTCATCTTGGATGACCCACTTCAGTCTATTGATATGCCACACTATCTTCTCTTAGTCAATCTCATTATGTCTAACCTAAATAATAATATTTTAAAATTACTATGTATACTCTTTCACACTTAGCTCAATTTTTCATAGATTTTGAAACTTCTTCACTATATCAAGTTCATAATTTCTAGCTAGAAACTTAGCTTTTAATTTCAAAACCATCCTTTCCCAATGGGTGATTTTGTCTTTCCCTTTGTGATTTATCTCAAGTTGTACCTCCTTCCACCATAGATTTATGTGTCCATTTTTTTTCTATGCGATATTTATCTTACACTCATGCGCTACTTCATCAAACTCAAATTAATCTTCCATATTTGTGATCTTATATATTAGATCTTATGGGTTCAATGTTCCATTAAAACATGAAACTTTAATTCGCATTCCTCTTCCAATCCTATAAATGGCTTTAATAATCCTTTCTTCCCCCTCATCCAATAGTTCAAGTGTTTAATATTCTTCTTATTAATCACCTTTTTATGATTCAAAATCTGCATCACTCACATCATGCATTAGGATGAAATCTCTTATTCTATCCTCCTATATTACATTCAACCTTGTCTACATATTCCACATCATTTATGTGA
Source organism: Torreya grandis (assembly GCA_037957365.1). Classification (NCBI taxonomy): domain Eukaryota; kingdom Viridiplantae; phylum Streptophyta; class Pinopsida; order Cupressales; family Taxaceae; genus Torreya; species Torreya grandis. The sequence goes on along the minus strand of JARHVA010000756.1, from coordinate 630,265 downwards.
TCTCATCAATCTGACAATCATATTCATCACCATTATAGCTACTCACCCTAATATTCTTGGTGACATCTTGACTTTACACAACCTTTAGATATAATTTTATACCACTCAAAATCCTATTCATATCTACTTTTACATGCCCTTCTTGTTATCAACCCACCTTTGAAAAGAATGGAGAATAACAACCTTGATTTCTCAATCCTAGAGTTTTTAGCCTATCTCTAATACCAAATGATACAATCATAGTTAGAAATCCAAATTAGTAAATGTCTTCTACCTTGAAACCCATAATTATATAGTGGAAACATAAAAATAATAATAACACAGTTCTATTTATTCAATGAGAGATTACATAACATTATATTGATCTCCAATAAAACTCTATAAATGTTCATAGGCTTAAAAAAACATATTAACACTACAGTGTCACCCAAGTGATTTAACTTCAATAGTCATTCCTAGATTCACACACATATTTATATCATAGTACTCCTTTCAACTACTCTTGATCTATTTCCCAATATAGATCAGGAATCAAATGCCTATTCAAATGAAGGGGACTTTTTTATATAGATTCAAAATCCACCCATTTTACATTAATTACTTTCCAACCCACTAAGGCAAAAAATATGAATTTCATACAAGTCCCTATATTCATTAAATATATCTACACTCCCAAAGAATAATTACACATCACCAAGACTTATCTCTAATTATAGGATTATATGAACATGTCACACTTTGTTGAAAATTATTTATAAATTAGTTCTGAGAAAAGAAACACTTGAAGAAATAGTCTATAAACCTTTTTCATTAACTAATTTGATATATGGGCTCAAAATAATGTCAATAATTTCTTGTAGAAGCATAGGTTACCATGATGCCTATAGCATATTTTGCATTTTTAGGACAAACCATGATAGCTATTTAAATATTTGCTTAAAATGAACACAAGAAAATCCTACAAAATATCACATTATTATAAGATCTGAATCTCAAATGTGATAAAGGAAAAAATTTATCACATATTTTAGGTGTTGCATTATACATAATAGCCCATGCTCACTACAAATTTACCAAAGTTCTTAAAAATGAACACAAACCTTATGAAATAAAAGATGTGTAACCTCAATTATCTATACCTATCTTAATCATATTTATTTTTGGTTGATTAAATATTACACATGGACTTAGTGCTCCTAAATTATACATCCCAAGTAAAAAAAAATGTGTAAGCATAATGCTCACACACTTAGGCTGAGTGGGAAACACACTCTTTGGACTCTATCCAAAAGTATTAATGTGCATTTACACCATATGATAATACTCTCACCTTCCATCTTGGTAGGTTGATGAACTGGGGAAATTAGTAACCTCTTATTTCAAAACCTTCCATCTCACTATTGCACCAACTCCCACTCTCCCTGGTTTAACCTCCTTTGTTTGCATTATGCAATCCATTCTTCCACTTCTATACTAAAACACTACCCACTAAAACATTTCTAATTTTTTGGTTTAATCTTTTGTTCATCTTCCTTCATGTATTAATATTATTTTTCTCTACATAACCATTCTCTTTCCTCTGTGCAATGCTACTCTGCATCTTTTCACACTCTATCTTCTACAAGTGTTCCTTGCTACTATGCATGACCAAATTAATTTTATGCATATAATCCCTATTTTACACCTTCAATTAAGTTAGAATATGGATTCTTCAATTCTTCCTTACACTATATTTTCTCTCCAATATAACTTATCATGGTGATACTACAATGGCCTCCCTAACAAAACATGACTTGCATCCATGGTAAATTTTAGTGGTGAATATTCTTTAATTCATGAATATTTAATTTTTGGGAATTTTGTTTTGGAAATTTTGGAGGCCTAGTACATAGGACCAGGGTGCCTAAAAAATTATAATGTAAGACATTTTATGGGTTTAATTACCAAACATTTATAATAATTATATAGGTAACCATATAATTCACCTTATATATGATTCCATGGGTAACCATTCAATTCTCATTCTTTTGGTAAAGGTAAGAGTCCAATGATATAAAAAAATCAACCATTTTTTAAAAGTTATCTAGCTACACCATACCAATAACTATCGAGTTGCAATGTTTACATAACCCATTGACAACCATCTAATTGTTTCCTTCCTACTAGCCACCAGTTGTAACCTTGATGCCAATACTATTATGGCACTAACTAGTTAATTTTTTACTACCACTAACCAGTTACATTTTTACTACCATTGATCAGTTGTATACTTATTGAAACCAATTAGTTGTATACTTATTTCTATCTACTAGTTGTATACCTCTAAAAACCATCTGGTTGCATCATGTTAAAACCAACCATCTACGTCGCTCAACTTAGCCCAACATTACCAATCTAGAAAGTATCCATCTGCATCACTTATAACCATTGAGTCATATAATTTATTATTATTTTGTGCATGGTAAATGGTATTTGGTGATAATGGTAAAAAGATAGACCAATTATCATGAAAATCGAGCGTATTATCTTATTTTAAAGAGCCAAACAGAATCATATAACTGACATGCACTCAAAATACAAGTACTTATTAAGTTTTTTCATAATTTGTAGTAGATTTAATTTTAACTATCAATAATAATATCAAAATCCTATTACATGAATAAATCCTCACTATTAATGATTGTATGTCACAACAAAGAATTAATCATAATAACATGTCACCACTTGAAGATTTTATTAATGATGACATGCCACCATTCAAAGATGATCCTCTGGGTTTGGATGATAATGATGATGAAATTCAACTACTAGAAGACATTTATAATTCTCATCAAACACCAACTTTAGTTGAAAATTACACTTAGAAATCTCTTTGAAATAAGAGAAGTAGATGGATAATTGGAAGGTATTTTAAGGTGACTGGGAAAAAAAATGTCCTTTCATCAAACCCTTAGATCTATAAAATGGTAATGATACTCCAATAGAATTTAGATGTATAATATATAGCTAAAAACTAGGAAAGGAACATATAATGTAACTTAAGTTGGACACAATTGAGAAACATTGTATAAAAATATGTGTCAATGAAGCAAATAGATGGATAGACAACAAGAACACATAGATGGAAACATGTATAAGAATGCATGCATGTCAGACATGCATGCAACTATGAAACTGATCATAAATTTTAAAAACATCTTATTGAAAAAGGGGGGAAAAATCAAATCTCAATTTAGAAAAGTTATGTAGTCCAATCTAAATGCCAAATACATATAGTTCTCTATTGTATACCACATTTTAATAAAGGGCAAACTTATTTATGATTTTTTAGATTATAAAATTTTATTTCAACATAATGGGTTTCTTGATATTCCATAATTATATTAGTTAGATAATAGTAATTTAGAAATGAAAAAATATCTAGTAATGGTTGAGAAGGAGGATCTGAAAGAAAAAGTTCAAAATTTACTATTTATCTTATTTTCCATTGATGAGGTCAAAGCAGTTGACAACACATCCTGGGTTTGCATCCATGTTTATACTTTTGAGAACTATTCTAAGAAACTTCATCTATCAGATATTCATAAAATGGTAGAAAATTGTAATGTTGAAAACCTTCACAAATAAGTTATATCAAATTTGAGATCTTCACAAATTGGTTGTATCAAATTTGAGAGCTAAAGCTAGGATGGATGATTATCTAATAACTACCAAGTTGGTGTGTGTTGGGGATGATGGTGCATTAGTAATGCAGGGGAGTAAAAATGGTTTTTGTGTTCAACTTGAAACAATAGTTACCCCATTTATGATTTCAATCCATTGCATGATTCAAAGGATGAATCTTGCATACAAAATTATTAACACATTTGGTAATGTTGAAAAAGTGGAAGAGCTCATTTGTGACTTGCATGCTTATATGTCAAGCAGTCTAAAAATTTTTTTGGCATTTCCAAAAATTTGTAATAGGAGTGTCTGATGTTAAAAAACTATTGAAAGATGTTAATACAAGATGAATTTCCATGTGTGAATCTACATGCAAATTTTTTGAAGAATATCCATCGTTAGTAGGTTTTATGTATAAATACCATAGGGAAGTTAATAAGGCAAAAGATTTGTTATAGTGTTTAACAGATTTAGAAAGATTGCTGACATTATGAAAAATTCTCCCAATGTTGAAGGAAATCAATTGTTTAATGAAACATGATGAGGAGAGATCCATATTTATTGTTGACTTAATATGGCTGAGAAAATAAGTATGTCAATCTATAGATATATTAAACATGTCAAGAAAAAAAATTTAGCGATATATTTTTAGGAGTTGACAAATTTTGATAGATTTTAAGAATCTTAAAAGATATTTGAAATTCAATATCAATGATCATATTTGTGTCTTGGTTAATGGCAAGTAAATACCAATGCATAGTTTCTAAAAAAGACTTGATTTTATGGGAGATGAAACTAAAGAAGTGTTTGTAACATGTATTCTATACAATACTATTATATTTGAAATGCAGATGAAATTGACTAGAATTTTAAAAAAAATATCTACTAAGATCAGAAATCATTTTTTAAAGGGATGATTTTTTGGAGGCCATGGGAGTTGTGAGTCCCATTTTTTGGAACAATGATAATGGTCAACAAATTATGAGCAATTTTTTTCAAAAATAAATGGGTTCTCTTATTAAGAATTTTAGTAAATCTGTAGAGGTCAATGGAGTTGAAATTAAAGGTATATTGTGAAAATATTTACTAACATCTCAGTCAACACACTTCATAACAATTATTGATCAATATTTATGTCTAAGTGAACCAACAAAAAATGGTGAAATTACACAGTTATGGAAAAAAAATTATCCTAGTAGTATCCTGTAGGAAAATATTAGTGAATATTTCTAATTATATAAACTTTGTCAAACAATTATTTGGGGCTTAGTGGAAGATGAAAAGGTATTTTGTGCATTATCTTTAATTAATTCAAAACTTTGAAACAATTAGATAAAAATCTAGAGACCTACTTGAGATTATATGTTTCACATTATCTTATGGACATGTTTTCTTATGAAAGAGCTCTAGCAACATGGAGTTCTCTTAATAAAATAAGAGGCTTCAATAGTACAACAACAAATAGAGAGGATGAAAATATTGAGACTAAATATGGTACAAACATGGTAGATGCAAATGTCACTTATGATGAAAAAATTTATTAAGGATTGTTTCAGCTACCCAAGTTTTAGTTTGATATTTATTGCAATTATCATTTTTTGAATTCCAATTATATATCCTTTTTTCTGTTATAAAACATTTGAAATATTGAATCATAAAAATTGTTGATAGAATTATGGTTTTCTTAATAGATGTTTTCCATACCTTAATCCATTGTCCATGCAACTTTTCCTTTATGTAATTGGTTCTTCAAATGGGTCAAATTTTCTTTGTATTTTTTAAGATGGTATTGTTAAATATTTATTTTTATTACTTTTGAAAAAATAGAAATTTGATAATTTAACATAATATTAATAGTATGTGCCTTAAATTATAGCTTAAAATGATGAATATTAGTACCACAACAAAAGAGAGTAAGAATAAAATAATGCATAGAGCATAGTATGGGTCTAAATACATAGAATAGGTTTATGACAATTAAGAAGAAATGTGTTTTATTAACCTTTAATGTGTTATTTGGGTACTAAATTAATTTTCAATTTAAGGTAGATGTGGGGAGAGTTTAGTAACGTATATGTGAGGAGAGTTTAATGCAATCCCTAAAATTCCAAAATAGGTCTCAAAGTTGGAATTTACATTGAATTTTCATCCACAATTGTTACACAGTCAAGTAACCCTAACCTAGGGTTTGAGACACTAAAAACCTCATAACAAGGAAATAAAATTTTAATATGGGTAAGAGAAACTTTTAAATTTATAAGGTGTCTAATAACTAAGTTAAATAACCATTCAAGAAGGTTACATACCTAGTTATGAAGGAGTCTGCCTTGATAAACATGTTTATTGTCTTTTACAAGAATTAGCCTTAGAGAAGGTTGGAAACATGTTTGCTGAGTTAAAAATCATTGATATGAGTGAAATAATCTATTTAAATCATAACCTTTATTAATTAATTCAAATACTAAGACAAAATATGTCTACAATATTATTAACCAAGAAGACCTAATTTAGAATTAAAAAGACCTTATTAAACCCCTACATCATTATAGTTACATATCAATAATTATAAATTAATCAAGTGTTGAATAAAAAATCAAGAAATAATTTAATCATTGAATATGATTAAATAATCATTCAAGAAACATAATAATGTGTCTAATAATTAATTTAAATAACCATTCAATAAGGTTACATACCTAGTTATGGAGTCTGCCTTGATAAATATGTTTATTGTCTTTTACAAGAATTAGCCTTAGTGAAGGTTAGAGACATGTTTGTTGAGTTAAAAATCATTGATATGAGTGAAATAATTTATTGAAATCATAACCTTTCTTAATTAATTCAAAAAGTAAGAAAAAATATATCTACAATCCTATTGAACAAGAAGACCTAATTTAGAATTAAAAAGACCTTATTAAACCCCTACATCATTATAGCTACATATCAATAATTATAAATTAATCTAGTGTTGAATAATAACTCAAGAAATACTTTAATCATTTAATATGATTAAATAAACATAATAAGGTGTCTAATAACTAATTTAAATAACCATTCAAGAAGGTTACATGCCTAGTTATGGAGTCTACCTTGATAAACATGTTTATTATCTTTTACAAGAATCAACCTTAGAGAAGGTTGGAAACATGTTTTTTTGAGTAAAAAATCATTGATATGAGTGAAATAATCTATTTAAATCATAACCTTTATTAATTAATTCAAAATTAATACAACATATATCTACAATCCTATTGAACAAGAAGACCTAATTTAGATAAAAAAAGACCTTATTGAATCCCTACATCATTATACCTACATATTAATAATTATAAATTAATAAAGTGTTGAATAAAAACTCAAGAAATACTTTAATCATTGAATATGATTATCCAAACTTTCAACTCAGAACCAAATGTTTTACTTAGTCCATGTCAAAGACAACAATCAATTTTCCATTAACCAAAGAAGCAAACCATAATTATTATTTGGAATCCACATCCATAATAATTCCATACATGCACAACATTTTAAATTTCCAATAAAAAATGAACTCAACTAAATTAAATGATCAAATGCATAACAAAATATTTTTCATTATCTACAATCATGATTGGCACTATAGATAATGCTATCAATAAGTAATAAATATAGCTAATATTGAAAAATGACATAAAATTCTACATGATCATAATTAAACAAGATGAAATCACATCACATTAAAATTTATTCTCGGTCCAAATCCATAGAAAAAAATGTTTTCATTCAACTCAACCATGAATGCAATCAAAATGAGACCATGTTGGTTGAACTACATAAACTCAGAATATACAACAGTATTTAATATAGTCAAGATGTAACATGAACTTAATTAATCATATAATGCATTTAGGATTTACAATGAACCATAACTCATAAAAAAATAGTATTCAAAACATAATAAAATGTTGTTTGAAACATAACATTCTCATTTGAAACTATTGTTTGAAACATAACATTGTCATTTGAAATATAATAAATTGTTATTTGAATCATCATAGAATAGCATATATTTTTAAAAAACCCTTCATCCACTTGCTATGTGCTATCATTTGAAATCCTTGCCTCAACTTTGTCAGTATTTTATTTTAAAATTCCTACCCTGAAAAGATCCTTTGCAGTAGAATTGATATTAGTAAGGTTTTCTCTTTCCTCATTAGCTGCATCTTTTGCTAAAATAAGACTAGGATCTACGTTTATTTTTTGCTTTAATAAAATATCAGGTTCCATGATGTGCTCTTTAATTATTTTATTCAAGGTGTTGTTATGTTTGTTTAATAACACAAGCTTTTCCTTAAATACAATAGTTGCATTTAAACTTTTATGTGCATTTTTCAAATGCACATTAAGGACTTGGGATTTTTTTTTAGATTTTCCTTTTTGTCTACAATCTAAAAATGAAATATAATTAGATAAAAATTACAATAACTAGAATATATTTTATAAAAATAATGATAACTTACCAAAGCTTTTTATTTCTATGCATTGGTAATGATGACAAGGTTTATGTCTCTTGCCCATATGTTGAGGTGATTTTGGGCTTATACATTCAAATTTTCTAACTATTTTAACATAATACCCAAAATATTGTCATTATAATCAATGATTTTGCCCTTAACTCCCATAATTTTAAAGAATTTAGCTCATCAATAACACCCTCCTTAAGATTTGCAATTACATTTTCTAATAAAGGATTATTTAATGGAAAAGAAATAATGTCATCATCAAACATCTCTATGTTTTCATTAGTGGGTGGGCTAGGGGTGAAGAGGTAGAAGGTTCTTCCTGAGCAAGTACACTTGCAACTTGAATAAAATCATGTGTATTAAAAGTGTAGCAGCTAGGCACCCACTTTTAAGCCCAAGATATTCCTCGTCCAAATCAATATGCCATAAAAAATTAAATCACTATGCACTAGATGCACCACTGAGAAATAAATTGGGGAGCTCATAACTTGACAATTATAGATTTCCTCTACTTTGTACATTAAATGATAAAATTCCCCCTGGTCTAAATTTGGCTAGGTAGCAGTGGTGGTGGCATATTTTTCTTCACAGATGAAGGGTGCCTTGCAAAAATAAATTTTATTTAAAATGGTAAATTAAAAAATAATGTTAATTTAAAAGTTAATAGTCATTACGTAGAGTTAGAGAGTATGTATTCCACTCCACATGTCTAAATCATATTCAGAGTGGATGTTTCAATTGTAAAAGAGGCAATCATTCGGTCAATAAATTCTCTAATTTAGAAAACATCAATTTAAAAACCAAAAGTTGGAAAGTAACAAACCTTGAAGATGTTATTGAGAATATTGTGGCACTTGAAATTGGGGAGTGGGGGGGGGGGGGGGGCGGTGCGCATGGTTCAATGCCTTCAAGGGAAATGGATTTAGAGTAAACTGTAAAAATTAAAGAACTAAATAAAATAATAATAATAATAATTAAAAAAAATCATAATTTATCATTTATCTTTAAAATTTAGAAGTAGGAAAACCTGAAAGTAGAGATGATTCTAAAGAAGGCCTCACATGTTTAGAAATTCTAAACAATTGAAACAATGATTCTACATACTCAAAATCTACATAGCCCTCAAGGGCATGGTGTCCTTTTGATGCAACTTGTCTTCTTGTGCTAAATGCACAAAGCTTTAATTGTAACAAGCAAATAAATATTACATTTTAAATTTTTAAAAACTTTCAATAAAGTAAAATAGACGATTAATTTTAATGCTAAACTAATCTCCTACTCATCAAGGGACAAATAATTTGTGCTTATTTTTTTATGGAGTAGAGTTAGAATTATTATTTTTTTTAGGTAATACAAAGCCATATAGTACAAGGCTAGAATAAAATTGCTGAAATAAATTATATAACTCTCATTTTAAATAACATGATTCAACTCCAATCTAATCTTACTAGAAATAATGTACACCAGACAAATTTTAACCCCGCAATAATATAAGGAATATAGACAATAGTCTAAAAGGGAATGTCTATTGGTCTTCCCTGTAAAACTATTATGGATTGGAAAAATTGAACAATGGATTTCATAAGTGGGTTTAATATTTTTTCAATTTATAGCCCCCTTCTAATTTGAATATCTACAATGAAAGTGAAAAACATGTGATTAGTACATTACTAAAATAACATGACAAATTACAAAACATTGAATTTGAAATTTGAATAATAAAGTTATAAATACTAGTTGGATGATCTGCATTTTTTAGGTAGATTCTAACTATTTTTTGTCATCATTGGTTAACATTATTTTTATAGTAACAAGGTTGTCATTTTGGTGTGGCATCCCTATCAAATTATGGATATATGAAGGAAAGGTACCAAAGGAAATAAATTCTGAGTTGACACAAACATTAAACCTTGTCTCACTATCATCATAAAAAGACAAGAGATATGTCAACAAGTTTGCATCTATTTCATAATGAGGCATGTATACTAGGCCTCAGAAACTAAACTTGGAAATCCAATCATTGTATGTATCTTCTACTATAATTTTTTGATAATGTCAGGACACAACAAATTCTTGAAAACATATTTCCATATGCCAAGGGTTGTCATAGTAGTTTAACCCATGTTGTAGTTATTGATCAGTCGATATTGTAGCTATGATACCATAGAAAACACGAGAAGATACAATTTAACGAGAAAAAACACCTATGCAAAAGTGTGAAAATGAGGGTGAAGGGGATATTTATAACCTGAGACACTTGGCAAATGCAGTCAAGCAAAACCTAAGGCACTCAATTCCATAATGCATTTGGGCAACACCTAAGGTACCTAACTACATGATGTAACTAATAGACATTTAAATTGATTGGTTACACTATGAATTTGACCGATTTAGATTTTTGACCAGTTGCATTATGTATTAACCAACCATTTTTGTTGATCGATTATATACTACAACCAACTAAGAATTATTATCGATTAGTTGCATGATGGAATCAAATATTTTTTACTTCCAATCGATTACATGATGTGACTGAATGGTCTTTGATATTGATCGGTTACATGATGCAATTAATCAATCATTATTGTTGACTGATTACATAACACAATGGACCGGTAATTAAAACTAATTGGTTGCATAACACAACTGATTTTTTGTATAGAAAACAAAAAAAAACTTACTTTCTTTGTATGATTCAACTCTCTTCCCATTCGATTTACCAACACACCTACAAATTTTCCATCACTACAAATGGATATCTATAGATTCACTAATGAAATCCAAGGGAATTTCTCATATGGGCTCTTAGAATTTACCCTATTTGCATCCATATCTAGCACATCACATAGGAAATTATCTATGTAGCTACCAATTGTTATCTCCATTTCACATTGTTATTTCATAATGTTGTATAGACTCTTTATCTACCATGAAAATATGCATGGTCTTAGGTGTGAGTTTTTATTCAATCTAAATTTCCTCACCATTTATATGGATATCAAATTATCTATGATTCCACTATCTATCGCAACTGTGCAATGTTTACCTCTTATCCTAAACTTGGTCCAAAAAATATGTCTCTATTGCATTACATATTCACTCTTTATTGTGACCTTAAAAACTCTCCTCACTGCTAATAAGCTTTTTCCTTGTTCAGGTTCATCTATATGATGCTCACATTCATATTCTTTGCCTATTTGTAAGAATTGTTCGCCACCACTTCCTCACTTTTCACCATATGATTTTGCATTAGGGAACTCAAATGTATGATGTCCTACCTCCCCATATCTAAAACATGTTCCTCAAAATAATTATTTATACCTCTTACTCCGCAACCTTACACTAAAAATGATCCTCCCCTTCCCTATGAAGTTTGTACAATGCCTACATATTAACCATTATTTTTCATTAGTTATCCTTTGTTACCATTGGGATTTTATTTGTCTCTTTTAGTACCATGTCTATGTGCCAGTTAATGTTATACTCTTATCACATATTGGTATGCTTCCTCCACTTTCTACAGTTTCACTATGCTAGTCACATCTTGGATGACCCACCACAATATATTAATGTACAATGCTACCTTATCTTTGTCCATGTCACTATTATTGGCCTGGATAGTGATCTTGTATAATTAATCTAAATATAATTCACACTTAATTTTTTTTAAATTTTACAACTTATTCAATAGATCCAACTTATAATCTAGAGGCAAAAACTTAACTTTTAATTTATCAACCATCCTTTCCTAATGGGTGATTTTGTGTTTCCCTTTATGATTCCACTCAAGATATACCTCCTTCCACCAAGATTTTCATGTCCCTTCACTTTTTATACATGATGTTTGTCTTATTATCATGTGATACTTCATCAAACTCAAATTACATTTCCATATTTGTGAGCTAATCTAATATCTCTTATGGGTTCAATATTCTAGTAAAACATGAAACTTTCATTCAATTCCTATTCCAATCTTATATATGGATTTAATAATCCTCTCTTTTCCCTCATCCAATCACTCAGCTATTGGATCTTATTTTTCTTCATAAAATTGTTGTGATTCAACCTCTACATCACTCATATCATCCCTCATTATGAATCATATTCATATGTCCTCCTCTATTATAGTCAACTTTACCTACATATTTTGAATGATTTTTTACAATCTCTTCCAGTTTACTAGTCATATTCACCATCATTGTATCTACTCATCCTACTCTTCTTTGTGGCATATTGAATTTACATAACCTTTAGATCGAGTGTTGCACCACATGTAATCCTACACAAATCTACATTTACACCCTTATTGTTCTCTACCCACGTTTACAAAGAATGGAAAACACCAACCTTAATATCTTAATATTAGAGTTCTTAATTTATCTCTGATACCAAATGATGTAGTCATAGCTAGAGATTCAAATTAAGAGATGTATTCTACCATACAACCAAAAATTACATAGCAAAAATAGAAAAACAATAAAAAAAATCAATGAGAAATTACATAAGATCTGAACAATTGCTAATAATACAAATTTACAACCACCAAAACTCCACAAATGCCTATGAGATTATAAAAAATATATTAACACTACAATGTTACCCAAGTGACCAAAACCCAATAGTCCTTCCTAGATATACACATAAATATCTATTGTAGTACTCTTTGCAACCACTCTTGAACTATTTCCTAATTTGGATATAGAATTGAATGCCTTTTTAAATTAAGAGGATGTATTTATGTAGATTCAAAATCTACCAATTTTACATTAATTACATTCTAAATGATTAAGGCAAAACATATTAAATGCATACAAGTCCCTATAGTCATTGAATATCTCTACATTCCCATGGAATAATAACATGTCACCAAGACTTATCGCTAATTCTAGGATTACATGAACATGTCATGCCTTGTTGGAAATAAATTATACATAGGTTTCTAGAGAAAATGCCTTTAAAAAAAATAATATATAACCTTTTTTCATTAACTAATTTAATATATGGGGTCAAAATGATGTTAACATGTTTCATATAGAACCGTAAGTTATCATGATACTTATAGCATGTTTTGAATTTTTTAGACACACCATGATATCTACCTAAGATCTTCTTTACCATATGGCTTAAGAATAACCATAATAATTTCCATATAGAATTTAATTTTACCACAAAATTTAAATCTCAAATATGGAAAATAATAAATTTATCATAGGTTTCAGGTGATTCACTATTCATAAAGGCCCATGTTTATTTCAGATTCACCAAAGTGCCTAAAAATTAACACAAATTTTATAATAGAAAAGATGTGTAACCTCACTTATTTATACATATACTAATCATATATATTTTTTGTTGATGCTAGATTACACAAGGACACAAATTTTCCTACATCATATCCATTTTGACTATCTCCAAGGATATATATCCTTATTGTGCCCTCATGAAAGGCCCTCAAACCCATCTTCTGACTTGGGTAAAATGATTGAAAATATTTAATATCCCCTTTAATAGTTATTACATAAGAAACTATTAGTATATCCAACAACAAAAAGAATCATTAGCCCTATTACCATGTGTCAAATATATAGAATGATATAAAATTTATGTAATGGTTGCGCCCATATGCATACAATCATGTCGTATGCCATGTCCTACCTTAAATTTGCATGTCACATGGAAATAAGAAATATGAGCATTATTACATAAAAATTATGATACAATATTAGTGTCACCTAATGCCAAAATTTCTTTTAAGATGTTTAAAATCAATGCTATAAAAACATCCCGTAATTTGAAAATGTATGCATATAAGTGACACCAAGATGACCCAATGGCCCATTGAGCTGGTGTTTACCTTTCTATGTCTAGGATATTTCATATCATAGGTGTCCCCTATATATGAAGTATTAGGATAACATGCACATTCTATAGTGTGATAGCCACCTTGTAACATCCCAATTTTGGCCTCCTAAATAAGAGTGAGTTGAGCACCTATACAATAAAACTTGCTTATTGTATTCTAAGCTGAATTGTAATCGTCTTATGTGCTTAATTATATTTGATAAGTTTTAATTTTATTTAGAATTTAACGTTTCATTTAATTTCAAATTTTATCTTAAGTTATGCAGTTACTGTAGTTTTATTTCACCTCTTCCATTTAGGTATTATTGATGCTTATGTGCATGTTGTAGTTAGTACCATCTAATAAGGATGAGCTAGGATTGGTAATGAAGGAGTCTAAAAAGTATAACTTGCACCACCATAAAGGTACATGTATGTATATGAAAATGAGAAAGATTATTGATTTCCACCTTTGTGTTGATTATTGTTCCATATTGTGTTGAATACGTATTGTATGTATCTTATTTGTCACATTCTATTATAGCCTTATACTAAGTTTCTAATTGGTTTTTGATTGGTGGTTTTATAAATTACAACATGATGCTTATTTGAATAAAATGTAATTTGAATTTACCTTCTGTGCATTCAATATTGCAAGTGATAATATCATGTGTTAGACTTATCTTATGTTTTTGGCAAGAAAATGAAGAAATAATAAGCATGGAAGTAAACTTGAACATAGGATAACACATAATTCTTGTAGCATTGTAATGTTTAAATGTACATTATTTTATTTAAAAAACAAATTTATGAGTGTTATGGTTATTAAAATCACCCTAGAATGTCTATGTAATTTATAATAAACACTTATACACGAAGACATTGAAGGACCATAATGTGGTCATGGCATGGACTTAATAAATTCTAATAATAATTTATAATATTTATAACATTTTGATAATGATTTAAAAGTGTAAATCTACATAGGGAATTAATTTTGTGAAAATAATTGATAAAAATAAAATGAATAAGAGAAGGAAGGATTAACCCATTGTT
Organism: Torreya grandis; assembly: GCA_037957365.1. Classification (NCBI taxonomy): domain Eukaryota; kingdom Viridiplantae; phylum Streptophyta; class Pinopsida; order Cupressales; family Taxaceae; genus Torreya; species Torreya grandis. Next base: position 615,203 of record JARHVA010000756.1, on the reverse strand, counting down.
TGAATTATTGGTTACCACCATGGTAGACTACTAGAAAATTTACTAATTTTGACCTCCTTTGTACCCATGAGTAAAAAATCACTTAGAACAATAAATGGGGAATTTTTTTTTGGTTATTTAGAGGATTTAGAAAGATTGGAAGATGAGATATTCAACTATAAAATTAATAAGAAAGGAAAGGAAGCTTTAGACATCATTTGTAGCAAATTTTGGGCATATAACCAAGTATCATGGTAAGAAACAAGTTTTATTTTCTCATTTTTCTTCTCCCCATTACTATCCCTAGTTGAAGATGATGTAGATGGAAAATTTTAGGTGCCATGATAATATTTTTATTGGCATGGAAAATTAGGTGGTGAAGATGAATAGATGGGAGCTCTACTAGAGCATTTAGTTCCCTTGCATAATACCCCATATCCTTCTCTCTCGAATGTAGGTGATTCTCATGCCCAACTTCACTAGTGGCATTACTTGCCTTCATTTATTATTTTTTGTATATTCATGGTCTATATTTGTTGGTTAAGAAGATTTAAATTAGAAACACTAGCTATTTTTCCTTATCCTTCTTCAAGGACTTATTGAGAGGATAAGATGTTTGAATTACTTACATGCCCTAGATAGATACAAGGAAAATAAATGGTTTATAGTCCTCTATTGGCTTCCATTGATTTTATTTCAAAACCCTAGACCATTGTGAGCTTAGTGTTCAGTGTGTTTATATATTTTCATTATTTATACATGTTTGTTGCATATAGTTAGAATCCTAGTTTATGTAATGCATTATGGAAAGGAAATTGTATGTATGTATGTGTATATGTGTGTGTGTGTGTGTGTACACACACACACACAGATATACATATATACATACATGAACATATATGTGTGTCTATATATGTATGTATGTATGTATATGTGTGTGTGTATGTGTGTGTGTGTGTGTGTGTGTGTGTGTGTGTGTGTGTGTGTGTGTGTGTGTATGTGTGTATGTATGTATGTATGTGTGTGTGTATGTATATACATACATGCATATATATGTATGTATGTATACATACATATATACATATAGATATATACATGCATATATATACATATGTGTATATATGTATATGTGTGTGTATATATACATATATATGTTATGCATATATATGTATATATATATATACAAACACACATATATGTGCATATGTGTGTATATATATATATATATATACACACACATATACATACATACACATATATGTGTATACACACACACATATATATGTGTCTGTGTGTGTGTATATGTATATGTATATATATGTATGTATGAATATATACATATAGATATATAAATGTATATCTATGCATATATGTGTATGTATGTATGTATATATATATATATATATATATATATATATATATATATGTACACACATATGTATGTATATATGTATATATAAATCTGTATGTGTGTGTGTGTATACATACATATATATGCATATAGACATACACACACACACACATACACACACACACATATATCATAACTTGTATACATTTTTATTGCAATATCCTTCTACTTGGTGGATTGTTACGTATCTAGGTTGGTGGTTGGGATGGTAAGGGATACAAATGGAAGTTATTACTCAAAAATCATGAAATGAATATGTTGGTTAAGGAGGTATCTAGTTGAATTTATCATGTATTTCTTTGTTCTTTTTTCATTTATATTGATTGAAGTAAATATTATCACTAAGATATATGCTATACTAGCTCATGATATCATGTATATTATATTGGTTAATTAAATTTGCAAACATGCCTTAAAATTTAGTATTAGTATGATTATATTAATTTTATTGAAGAATGTATATAATATTTGAAACCATATTATCTTAATGCTTTAGCTTAGATCATAATCTCTCTTGTTGGCCTTGCATTTTGCATTTTTATTACTATACCTTTAATTTTGTTCATTCAAGAAGCTTTAAAATGAAAAATATTTAAAATATAACATTTAATATCTTTAGTTTATTTCATGGGTTTGTCATTTTAATATCATGTTTGATATTTAGTTAGATATGTACATAAAGTACTTGAATGATATCTTAACCTTGATTGGATCACTTTGTGTATGTAATTTGGATATACATGATCTTGCCTTGTTGCTTAGCTTAATATAATGGCACATATTAATAATTTTTCTAATAAATAAAGGTTCATACCACATTGATAATTGTGTTGAACTATTGAACTAGGACTGTAGCAAGTTTGGTTTACACTTATAAGTGTTTTTTGATATATTGGATGGTATTATGAATTCTATTTCATTTAATGTATGTTTATGCCTTGGAACCTTGAAGGGGGGTAATTAACCCCTATTTTTATTTTTACATTAAAATTCAAGATGAATTATTTATTTGTGACTTTTTTTGAGGATTCTATGCAATACATATTGGTATTTTGTTGATTGAACTAGTTGTATGACTTGGAAACGTGTTAAGATATAAATTTACATGGAAACTCAAGTTTCATGAAAGTATTAGTTTTGCAATATTGATTGCTCTTAAGGTTTTCATTTTGTAATATTATTGACTATTCAAATCATCTTATTATAATAATTTTACCCCTATACTATACATGTTATCTCTACCATGGACTGTGCACACTCAAATTGTATTGATTATGTCTATTGACTATGTATAGTTTAATATTATATTTAGTTGTGCTTGAGTGTGATAGAAATATTAGAATTTGGTAGGGAAATGGTATATTGTAATATAAATTTGTATTGCAATAATAAGTGGTAGATGTGATGACAATAAATCTTTCCTTTTCCCCATGAAAATGGATTTTTTTTCCTGATTGATTATTGAATGCACTCTTGATAATTGAGACTAAATTGGAATTGACACCTCAAACATTGTACATGTGTGTATTATCTAGGTGGGTAGGTTAAAATTATGAAAAAAATTTCCATTCAAATAATTAGGGTTTATAATATGTGCTTAATTTTTTCCATTTAGTTGATTTGGATTTATTTCTATGCCCTATTCTAGGAGGCAGAGTATCAAAATGTGAAATATATTTCCATTAGTAATTGGATAGATTTATATAGAGTACTTGGAAAATTAAAATCCTATTCTATATGCACTATAGTTATTATATTGTTACATTCAATGAGCTAGAACCAAATTTTTCTTGTCATTTTGTTAATATGCAAACACTAGTATGCTAGCTCTCTCTTGCCAACCTTGTCAAAGTACTGATGCTAGGGTTTGGAAAATATTTATTCATTGGCATGATGTTGATGTGGTTATATGAAATATTTGATGTATTTTCATATATATATTATATTAATACATTTTAGTACTATAATTATTTAGTGAGCCATATTCCCTTACTAATATAGTCGAGTTATGATGTGATGATTTACATGTAAAGTTTTTAGTTGTTTAGTGATCATTATGCTATTATGAAATCTACCATTTTTACAAGTTTATATTATATTTTAAAATAATTTTTTATTTTCATTTATTTTTATAATTCAAACAAGTTAATAATGGGAAAGTGGTAGAACCTCAATGTTGTCAATATTTTGCTTGTAATGTGATGAAGTGATCTAGTCCTTATCCTATTCTGTGCTCAAATATTCATGTATGTCAATAATTTTTATTTATATAATGACTTAGTGCAACCATTTAAAATCAATTATAATTATTTCATTAAAGGGTGATATGAATTGATGTTGTCAATGTTTAATGTCAAGTTGCTAAAGAAAGAAAAACATAAGTGGTGAATAACTTGGTACCTTGATTATCTCTCTTAGTAATTTTGTGAAAGGAATGAATGTTTAAGTTTGATGTAAGCTAGATTATTATTTTGAAAGGCATTATGTACTTAATTATTTATGCATATTTTAAAATTACATCAATTATTTCTTAATGAAATTCAATAGGGTACTTTATGTGATGTTCCAGGTGGAATTTTTAGATTTTTATAACCATACTTATAGTTTGTAGTATATTTTTTGGGAACATTAATAAACATATGTTTGAACTAAGTTAATAAATTAACATTTTAGTTTATGTAAAACATGCAAACTAAACCCTAACCTAATTTATCTTGATTCGAACTAATTAAATGATGGCTTCCTTATAATGGGCATTGAAGAATCTAGCTTAGTTAATATTTAACAACATTAAATATAAATTTACTCATAAATATGGGTTTTAATGATTGTATTTAAGGTTATCCCTTGTGTCACCATCTATGGTTAGTTATCTTCGAGGGGCAACTATGTGTACTTAGCCTTATGAGATGATACTTTTAATCTTTCCTATAAAGGAAATGACCAAGAGATATTGATTAGGATATTACATACTTTGACATGGGCCTAATCAATATTATTTTGTGACCATTATCTACATGTTGCTCTATAGTATGGTGAATGTAATGAAATTTGGAATGCTAAGAAAAATTGAGTTAGGTATGCAAGTGTTGTAAGGCACTCTTGAAAATAAATGAACACACTTCACACTAATGAAAAATTATATGCAAACCCTAGTATACTTGTTTGTGAAAAAAATTATGATTTGTTTTTTTAGCGGATATGACACATCTCTATAGTATCCCCATCCACCACCCATATGGAGGTGTCTATTATAGTTTTACATACATCCAAAAACATAATGAACACCTCAACATCCAGTGGTACCTGACACAACTTATATGATACCAAACCCAACATATAGAGCACATTTAGACCCATGAAAGTATAAGGTCCATGTTTTTTTCTCATTAGTGTACATATAAAACTAATCTTGAAAAGAATCAATTATGGAAGTGTGATCTACTAAAGGATTTATGGCAAGATGATCAATAATAAATTTCCCTTTCACTGATTTTTATTATATAAAGCTAAGATAAAATTACATGAGTAGAATGAACCACTTAGTTATTCATATGGATAGTTAAGGTTTAGACATAATGTACCTCAAAGTTTAAATCTTTACTATAACATGAGACTTGGTATCAAGCAGGCAATGTCTAAGTTTATTTGTAGAATACAGTAACTAAGCATGATTTTATCATGGAGTTATATTTTCACTCATAATAAAACAATGTGCAAATAATTTAATAAATTGTTCTCTCTTAATGCACATCATCATATTATGTTAATAAATTACCCAAGGCATGCTTAGTGGAAGATATATATATTATTATAGGCCTATCAATAATAAGTGGCATCATAACTAGTGGTCTGGCTAGATACTCTTTATTTTCTTCAAAGGCCCTTTGAAAATGTTTTCACCATTAAAATTTGGTATGCTTTCATAACAGTATAGAAAATGGTTGGGTTTTGTTGATAAATTGAGTTGCAGATTAACAAATGGCTTGAATTTTACCTTGTAAACTTCTTAGTTGTTTTAATTCCATAAGAGGAGGCCATGTCAATAATAAATTTTAATTTCTTAGGATCAACCTAAATACCACATTGGGAGATATTAAAACCAAATAATTTTATATATACTACATTAAAGACATATTTCTTGGGATTTAACCAAGTGTTGAATTTCCTTAATTATTCCAATATTTTTGTAGGTCTTTAACATTATCTTGGCAATTGTTTTATTTTCCTAATATATCATCAACATAATAGTCAAAAATTTCATGCATGTAATCAATTAATATGTGTCTTATAGCCCTTTTATAAGTATCTCCAACATTATTAAGTTTAAAATGCATGATGACATAGTAAATTGTTCCTCATGGGTTATTGAAAGTAGTTTTATATTGATTGGCAGATTTGATTGTAGATAATGAATCCATTTTTGAAGGAGAGCTTTTCATACCTATCAATATAAACTATAATCATATAAATATTGGGTAAAAGAAAGTTATCCTTGGTAAAATCCTTGTTCAAGTTTTTTAATTCATTACAAAGTCATTTGGACCCATTAGGTTTTACAATATAGATGATGTTAGACATCCAAGGTGAATAATCAATAGATCAAATAAAATCTTCGTTTAATAACCATTGGATATATTCTTTAACCAATAAATTAAATTTAGGATGCATATTTCAAATATTTAGCTTAAATGATTTAGCATTTGGATTGACTAGTAGATTATGAAATGTGATGGATGGATCAATGTTGGCATATTGAAATGAGTCAAAGTAAATATTTCAAGAAATTATGTTAAAATTTGCATGTGGTACATATATTTTTTAGTGTTAATAATTCAATAAGTGATACCACTTTAGGATCTTATTTGAAACCATAATTTAAATCACCTTTTTCTTTGTTGAACAATGTGGATCAGTCCTTAATGTATGGTTTAATAGGTAAGGTATTAAGACCATATAATGGAATATAATTTTCAAAATAAGATGAATCATATTCACCATAGTAAGCATGATCACTAAGATTATGAGTAAATCTTACTTTATGATAAAAATATAGTAAATCAACACAAGATCCAACATATTTTTAAATAAGTTAATCATTATCAAAAATTTACAAGGGTAAGTAGCTTAGGTGAAGAATATCTATCAATTAGTGTAGAACGTAAAATTTCTAAAGATGTAACATGATAAACTTAATTTTCATGTGATGTAGTAGACCTAGAAATTGAGCGTGTAAATATTTATTATTTAAAGTATCATAAGCAATAGGATATCTCACTTTATTTGTAGTGGTTGATATATATCCAAGACCTAGTTTAAATTAATGGGAAATGGGAATAATTGGCTTAATAATTACCTTGTTCATTTTCCAAAAACTTGCTCACCTTTTCTCCCATCTTCTTTGCATAAGTTTAGCCTTTTTATATTTTTCTAAAGTAAATTTTGGTGGACTATTATGTTTATTGGTATTAATAAAAGTGTTTGTCATAGGTTTCTCACCCTTATCCATGAGATATGTTATGCCTTTGAGCACACAATTATGGAAAGGCTGCCCATAATATTGAGTAGTAAAATATATTTTTCCTATACCAAATGTATGCATGTCACTTATATATGTTATAGGACCATATGGTGTGTTAAGGTTCAATAAATGTTCATTTATGCAATTAGTTTTGTATTCATCAAATTTGCTATCATATTGATTATGAATATCATCATTGGTCTTACTAGATTCATCCACATCATATGTATGCATTCAATCTTCAATAATATAATATTGAGGTGATATGATCTCTGGTTGAGGTATATTTATATTTGGAATATTAGCTTGTGTGGGTTCCTAATGTTTGTAATATTGGAAGGGGGTATCATATGTAATACAAGTGTACATGTAAGCCTCATGTAAAAATTTCAAGTATTTAATCAATGTAGTGGAAATGTAAATTATATCATGAAACTAAAGTATACCCAAAAAAATTAGGTACCAGTTGGCAATTCGTATTTCAAGGTTTAAGCCTATTAATTACATCTAATTTAATTATTCCTAAGGGGATTTATACTTGATCATCGACTCCTTTGATGATCATATCAAATGGTGTAATGAAATTATGATCAATTCCAAGTGAATTAATGAATGCCTCACTATATATGCTCAATCATGAACCATTATCCATAAGGACCCTCTTAACTCCTAAAATTTTGATTTTAACTTAAAAGTACAAGAGGAGATATTGATCAATAATATATTTAGAAGGTAGATCCTTGTAAATAAAGGAGATAAAATGATTTCTATTTTTTAAAATTTTAAAAACAAAATAAAAATAGATGGGCTCACTATTAATTTATAAAATAGCATCATGGAAAGCATCACATAATATATATTTGAAAGTAGTGGATTGCTTAAGAAATTATAGAATGGATATTTAGGCTTGAGCATTTTTAATTTGGTCCACAAGATCATAGGAATAGGGTACTTGAATTTAAATCCTATAAGGAGGGGGTAGATTATATGCTTTAAGAGGGGTATTTTGATTGACCTCATTTTAAGAACTGGGAGGACGGATAGTCACATTACATGTCCTACCTCTTCTAGTTGTTATAACATCTACTTCATAGAGAGTCAACATACAATCAATAATAGAAGGCATATCACTAAGAGGAGGGATACCAATGGTATCATGATCTAGGGTGTCATCATATAAAGCATTAAAAGTAACCCCATCACATCTCAATTCACAAGTTAATATTCTATGATAAATTTAAATAAATACACATGTAAACAATCATAATCATGTCTATAATAACCATGTAAGCAAGATTAAGAATGTATAGAAACAAAATAACCACTATGCCTTTTTATAAATTAATATATAATGTAAGACTAGACTACCCATGATATATTATAAAATACATAAGCTTAAGCATGAGCCACCAAGGCTAAATATAGTCATCATGGCTGGAGCCAATGGATGCCCAAATATAAGGTGAAAGCAAGGAAAGGTTTATATGAGCCCTTAAAGTAAATAAAATCCAAAAAATAGTCATGAAACCCTAAGGGGAAACATAAAAAAATATATAGATGTTCGAAGAATGGAGGGGTTCACCAATTTTAATTACCAAAATGTGACACTAGAGTATAAAGACATTATTATAATGGTAAACTTTTTGCACAAGATAGATCTAGATATATCAGTCTAAAATAGTAAATCTAATTTAGTCTAGTGGTTAAAAATAATAAATTAGTGTAATTGTAATTGATTTGACAAGTAATGAAAAATATGAAACACAAAAGAGATTGAATAGTCAAACCTTGATAAAATTATGAAAGTGTATCTTGGGTTTGGAATAAATGAATTACATATGTGTCAAATATAGATTATTCACTGTGTAGGAATAGAATTGGTGTCTGCTTATTAATTAAAAAAATGTGCCATAGTTGATTTTGTGTTATTCCTCTATGACCGAATAATATGTTCATGGGTGACAAATGTGTATTGTGGATTTTTTATGTATATTTTCCTTTAGATGTCGTATAGTCTTGTATTTATGCTTCTTTGAATTAGACAAAAAAAAATTTGAAATGATGTCTTCTTCTTCTCTTGACCTGATTTTCCACAACACACATGTAAAGGAGAAAGGATAAAAAATTTTGGGTTACGTAAATGAAATTATTTTAGACCATGTATCTTGCATGCTAGAATCATACCCCATGTAGTTTTTGTGTAGTGTAAATGGAATATTTAGAAAGTGTTTAAACATCCTCTTCCCTATAAGTGATGATGTAACTAAATAAACATTTGTCTAACCCTAATTTGGTACAAAATGTAGTTAAACTTTGAAGACAAGTCATTGAGTTTATAAATATATATATTTTAGAGCATGCTTAGACTTGAGATGATAAAATGATTCTCCTTGATGCTTCTTGTTAAAATCCTTATAGATGATTTTTATATATAAACATCCTTAGCTTGAATTACAAACTTACTAGTGATTGACCTAACTGACAAAACATTAAAAATTGATAATTCATCGGTATAAACATTGGATAAGAGTGAAATAGGGTATAAGTTTCCATCAAACAAAAAGGGGTTGATTTTTTGGGCCACCAAATCTACATAGGGCACATTTAAGGACACTAACAAATCCATCCTTTTAGAGAAAACAACAAAGGATGAAAAATAGAGAAAGAGATGAGGCCTCCAAACATGAAAAAACAATGAAAGCACAAGAACAAAGGAAAAATAGGAAACATGACCAAATGGAGAAGAAGAAAAGGAGGAATAAAACACAAATGAGTGAAAATAAGGAAATAATATGAACCACTAGTCCATATGCACAAAACAACAATAAAAACATTACAATAATAAGAATTGTAACAAAATTCAGTGTCGACGAAAGATTTTTTTTGGATCAAAAATATTAGAGGATTTGATGTAGTACCACAATGGCTTATTTCCCTAGGCCCATATGCCACTAATCACATAGAAAGTTAAATCTTATTTTTAAAAATGTAAGATAATATACAATCAAAGGAGTCAAACCTAAGGAACCAATGAGGATTTTACCTTACAAGAGACATTTTGAATTTATAAAAAAATAATCATTGTATAGATTCTGTAGACACTCATTTTTTGCCACTTCTATGTCTAAATGGACATCAGAGTGACTTCTTGAAAATAATGAAAGTTAAGCCTAAAAATCACTGGACTACTCTGATTCATGTATGCACATCACATGCATCTTTTAAACCATGTCAATGTATCCCTAACTAGAGCAATGCACTCTATGCAATCATTATCATCCTCTAATTCATCTCCTATCAAATTGTGACCTAGCAAATTTACCTTTTCAACCATGTGTGAGGGATAACTTTTCCAAATTTAGAAATGGAAATTAACTTGATCAAGATTGCTTAATTGGTCAAACCTAATTAAATGCATAGGTGAAAATCCCATGGCTAATTAATTGGTGAATTTCTATTTTTGGAATTTCATAAATCTGGATTGATGACATCACACAAATATCTAAAATGATGACATCATCTTTTGTGAGTTGTCAAGTACTCACAAAATATCAAACAAATATGTAGATTTGTGAGTGATGCCTATTAATTAGAAATATGAATGGCTTTTTCCCTCCCAAACTCAACCACAATTAAATCTAACCTAACTACACTTGGATTAGATTTAGTTTGGAAGGCTATAAATACAAAGCCTTACTCATTGATAAAAAAATGTATTGGTGTAAAGTTATCATGCAAAAATACATGCAAATTTCCATTGTTGTAGTGTTATCATGCCCATTTGCTAATCCAATCCAAGCCAAAGCCAAAGCCAATATTACCAAGGTGACAAGGAGAGGTGGTGCAAGGATATCCATTGCCAAATATTTCTTGATCACATAAATGATCACATCAACTCATTTCCAACTCACAACACTTGCTCTCATGGAAGGTAAACTTACTTGTTTTACTTTTATTTGTTAGTTACTTGTGTAGTTCACTAGCTCTTTGAGTGTCTAGGCTAGAGGTGTAAGTTCTAATTATTGTGTTTTGTTTGATTTTCTTTCATACTAACACAATACTAATCTCCTATCTATGTATTCTTATTAACCACATAATGGCATGCTCGGTGGGATGCACACTCCAAAAAAATCTTCATATGGCCCTTTATAACCTCTTGCCAACATTTTTCATGCTAAATATTTTATTTCACAATCAAAAAAGTGAAAAATTGAAGCTCTTAACCAAGACAAAGGGACACAATTTTGCACCTATGAGATGTGTTATTGCATTGTAGAGATGTAGTATTGCATGAGACATGAAAATTTGCAATGTGGAAGTGTAGTTTTGGATCACTAGATCTTATTTAGCCTATGAGATGAGGTATTGTACTACAAAGATGCATTATTGTAAATGCAGTTTTACATGCTAGATGCAGTTTTGCACTACAAAAGTGAAATTTTGCATTGTTGGTTTGGTTTGTCTTGGTGAATGTAGTATTGAAAATAGAAAGTGGACTATTGCATTCATAATATGTAATTTTACACTGATAACATGTGATTTTACATTAACAGAGTTTATTTTGTAAGATAAGTCTGGTTTTGCACTACTAATATGCAGTTTTTCATTAACATATTATTTTGCCTACTAAATTGTGGTTTTAAACTAACAAGTAGGGTTTTTTAGATTGGTGGTATTACATTATAATCGATGATATTTCACTATGTGAAAAAGAAAGAAAACTTGAGAGCTCAAAATGTAAGTTTCTTTTATGATTAGATCTTTTGCTTAGAAATAAGAAAACTCCCTAGCAATTTTGCAAAACCCGAGGCCAAGAAAGGAGGTTTTTAGCACTTCAAAATTTTAATTCACACTTACATTTGGTGCTTAAAAATCATCTAAAAGACTATATATTTTGTTTTTCAAATTTTGAAACAATTAATAATAAAGCCAAGGGGCTAAATTTCATTTCACACTTCACTTAGTGCTTTAAAATGAACACAAAATCATAGACTAAGTGATCTTAAGGGATTTTAGTTTTGTTTATTGTTTGTCATTTTTGTTTTTATCTTGAAAATTAAACTTCTATGTGTATGCTCTCCCCCCATCCCCTTTAGGGAACTTGAGTGACCAAAAGTGCTTCATTCACTGCCTTGTCACTTAGTCCAAGACTAGAAGGAACATCATCTATGCTCTCCCCAAGTTTGAATAACTTGGGTGATCCACAAAATGACCCTTAAATTACTTCTATTTTTATTTATTTCCTTTATGCACTTGGCTTATGGGTGGGATTTTATCACCTCCCCATAAGTTCTTTAGGGAATTGTTGACCCAAGATTCCATATCCCAACATCATTCCAACCCCACTCTATAGTGGGGTATATAAATTGAGTGTGATTCATTGGTACATTAGTTTAAGTAGTTAAACAAACTCCATTAATGATAATTAGTCTCAAAATAATGGCCTAATCTAGAAAATGCACTACACTAAGTAATCTAATGGATGTAATGATTGTAAAAAAGATAAGAACGTTTTACAAAAAGTTGATTAGCTTGGATCTAAATGATGTGATGTGCCCTAGTGTTAACCACACATATGGGAAAGTCTAGAAATGCATGGAACTTATAGTTTTTAGACAAACCCCACTTTAAGTTCCACAATTCAAAAGTGGGGTTTGTCTAATTTTGGCTTGGGTGTTTACCTCCTACTTTTAAATTGTGCAACTTGGACTAATTCCTTGCTTTCTTTGAAGATATTTTTGCTTGGATTTATGGAGTGGTCTATTTTTCATGTGCCTCACATTTTTTGTTTCTTATAACTAAATTCAAAACTCTCTCTCCAAGTACAACCTTAAGCATGATTAGTTTACATTTGAGTTTTGCCCATCACTTGGGCTTGAATGTTTTACTCCTCATTTTTATTTTTGCTTACTTGGCATTGATTTTCCCAATTAGTTTTAGGAATATTCCTAAGGTCCAAGGTCTTTTACCAATGGTTAATTTTGTGTTTAAATTGCATGTGCTTAGTTTGAACCTAAGTGTTTCAAATTGTTAGATTAATTACCTTGCAAGTTTTACCTCGACCAAGTGTGTTTTCAAGACTAGCTTTGTGCCTTATTTCCAAAGACCTAGCATTGTCCCTTTTATTTTTAGACCTATTTATTCTTAAGTCTAACTTTGTGCCATGTTTCCAAAGACTTAGCATTTTCTTTTTATTTTTAGACCTAGTTTATTTCAAGTCTAGATTTGTGCCATGTTTTCAAAGACCTAACATTTTCCTTTTATTTTTAGACCTAGTTTGTTTCAAGTCTATCTTTGTGCCATGTTTCCAAAGACCTAGAATTTTCCTTTTATTTTTAGGCCTAGTTTGTTTCAATTCTAGATTTGTGTCATGCTTCCAAAGACTAGCATTTTCCTTTTATTTTTTACCCCTGGTTTGTTTCAAGTCTAACTTTGTATCATGTTTCTAAAGACCTATAATTTTTCTTTGATTTTTTGACCAAGTTTGTTTTCAAAGCCTATATTTATGCCTTGTTCCTAAAAACCTAGCATATGACTTAGTTTTTAGGTTTCATTCATGTCAGTTTGAGCCTAGCTTTGTGCCTTATTTCCAAAGACCTAGTACCATTTTTTTTCTTATGCCTAGATTATACTTTATTCAAAACACTTTTCCAATATCATCATTCATATTTGCCTTTCAACTAACCATTTGTATGCAAGATATTAAACCTTGAATACTTTTTCAATTGAACTAGAATGGAGATATTTTCCAAGATCATGATGATTTTGGAGAATATCTCCATTCTAGCTCAATTTTAAACCATTTTCATTAATAGACAGAATACCTATTCCTAGACCAATGCCGCTTTCAATCCTAGACCTATACCCAGATTATTTTCATAGACCAAGATTGCCCTCTTTGTGATAATTGCCAAATCTAGTCATGTCAATTATCATATGCTGATATCACCCTTATTTGGACCAATTAAAGTATAATTTTCACCCTTTTAGTGATAATGGTACCTGATTCCCTAATTATGCCACTAACCCTCCTTTGGCCTACATTATCAACCAAGCTCCACAACACCTAAGGATTACTATTTCAAATGCTCTTCATTTGGCTTGTATTAGAAAAAAACTCTACAACACCCAAGGATCACTATTCTAGGCCATCTTCCTTTGGCCTACATTAGAAGCCAAGCTTCACAGTGCCCTTTCATTACCATTCTAGGCCCTCATCCTTTGACCTACATTATAAACCAAGATTTGAAACAACTTTTCATTGCCATTATTGACCCCCCTCATTTGACCTACATCAAAAACCAAGCTCCATAATGCATATTCATTACCATTCTAAGCTCTTCCAAATCTAGTCACTCCTTATCCCAACAAAGTTATGCAATCATGACTAGATGAATCACATTTACCATCCTAGACCTCTAACAAACCTTTGTTGAGCCCATCATAGATGAGCCTATTTTTAAAAATCTCATCATCAAACCATAGGTCATTCTTCATCCATTACCAACCTTCTCCCACTTTATAAAATCCAATCCAATTTTAGAACCACAATAGAGCCAATCATTACCTCTCTAATATCCATCATTCAAATACCAAGAAGTGTCCAAATTTGATATTTTGAAACCAATTGTAAACCAAGGTCAAGAAAACTAACTAATCTAAGATGTTTTTATTGAAACACCCATTTTTAATGAGTTAACTTGTGTTGAATCATCCTTTGACCCTTTCTATCTGGTTGAGGAGTCTCACTTTGACAAACTAGTCTTTATTGAGTCACCCCTTAATGGCTATAACTACCTTTGGGCAAATCATTATCTCAACCATTGTCCTATTTTTAAGGAGCCTCATTTTGACAAGTTAGTCTCTATGGATTTGCCTGTTGACCATTTCCCTTTTGTTGAGAAGACTCACTTTTACAAGCCAATATTTGTGGAGTCCTTATTAGCTGAGCCTATTTTTGAAGATCCCATTGTTCAACCCCAAGCCATTATTCATCCAATACTAAGAATTCAACATAACATCTTTGCCACCACACTAGATGAAGAATCAATAGTGAAGTTAGGTTCTATTTTTGCACTGATATCAAATTTAGCATCAAAAGTAGAATCAATGTCCATCTCAACATCAGATTAGAGTCCCTTGAGCTAGACTCAACTTTAGAATTAACATACACTCATGATTGTTACAACATTGGTTACACATGCCTTACAGATCAATTTAAATACATTTGTGATCTTTTCACAATTTTTGAGGATGATCACTTTAGCATCGACATGAGTTCTCCTAGTATCTTCTATGAGGATTGTGTTACCTCTTCCCATTCCATTACCATTCCATTTTCCATTAATACCAACCAACTTATCCATTGTATTGACATTCCACCTACCACAAGTGTTGATTGGGATTAACAGAATCACACCTTATTGAACTGCATCCATGGTGACATATCAATTGTAGAATATTAGGGGGACTAAGACCACATTCATGTAGAAGAAGACAATGTCTTATTAAAAAAAAAATGGAGGCACTAAGGGGAAATCAAAGTCCAAACTCAACATCTTTTAGTGAAACCTTTTTTGAGGCACTAAAACATAATCAAAGTCAAAATTAAACATTCCTTATTGAAACCTTCTCAGAGGCATTGTGGGATAATTAAGACAACTTTAGTGATGAAAACCTCCTATAAGAACCAATAGCTAAGCACGATAGTTCTTCAATGCTTGATGAATATATTATGAAAGACAACATTAGTAAAATTTCCAATATGTAACATAATCATATGGTAGTATCTCTCAAGCCCAAATAATTAAAAAATATGATGGTCCTATTGACAGCATATTCATAAGTATTTATCCCTACCACAACCAAAATTATGTCAAATACAAATTCAAGAACATTGTGTGTGCTTGAAAATCCCAATCTTCATTTTATTGGCCAACCATTATACATTCCATTATGATCCATTTATTCATTCCAAACCCATATTACATTTATAATTCAGACCTATCAGTCAACATTTATACTTATTTACCATCCCTAGCCATACTTTCTTTTATAGAGGCTACGAAGACAACTTATCTCAAATTTTGGAGGAAATAGAATGAGAGACCAACAAAGATCACAATAACATTATTAGAGTCCAAATCTATAGTAGGTTCTTAATAAATATATTATTTAGAAGAGGTGTGGGCTAGTAATTTACATGATTGACTATTTTGGTTGTATAATATGTTGATCTGGATGTGCATATCCACATCAAGAGGAATAATAAAATCATTTACTTTCCATTTGCCTTGACTTTCCATTTGCCTTACATTGTCATTTACTTTACCTTCACATTGTCTTACCTTTATATTTACCCTACCTTACCATTTGCCTTTATATTTACCTCACCTTTCTATCCTTTCATACCATGCCATATTTTTAAACTACATTGACTTGAGGTCCTTTGGGACCATGTAGGCAACACTCAATTTATATTGAGGTCATCTCGGTCACCCTTTTCCAATGCTCTCATAGTTTTACAAGGAACCTAAGCCAGCTCTCGTTATTTTGTGAGCACCCCTTTTCCATGCTCTCAATGTTTGGAGATAAATTTAATTTTGAATGATCTTTCCATTTTGTGAGTCACCATTTTTTGCATTGTTCATTTAAAATAGATGCATTATAGCTCCCTTAGTTTATGCCACACTCTCACCATTTTGAGAGCAACCTAAGCAAACACTCTTTCCATTTTGTGAGTGGGATCTTGTCAATATATAATGAGTTAAGATACCTAAAAAATTCCAAAAACATTTGAAACATTTCCAAATTTTAAAAATTAGAAAATCGACTTACAATCTCCTAGAGAGATATAAAGCCCCAAAATCCAAAAACATGTCATGTCTAAATTTTAGTCAGCCATCCTCGATCCACCCTACTAGGGGAAATCCATTATTGGTTCCAAACATTCGACAACCATTGGAGGTGTAACCTTCCATTTGTATGTATCTTTGCTTAGGGGTATCATCCAATTCACACATCTTAAGCCAAACTCATAACTTTCACCCTATTGGGGCAACGTCAAAGTGTGTAACTTATGCTAGGATATCTTATCTCCACATATTATTCCCTTTCATATATCCTTGATTAGGGGAACCATATGTTTATCATTCCATTGATCCTTCACATGTAGTTATTGACTTGGTTGATGATAGGATGTTTTCTATTGCTTTTACTTTCCAATTTTATGTGTGTTTTTTTACTTAGTTATTTGTTTATTTGTTTGCCTATTTATTTGCTTTCATTATTGTGACTTTACTTAGTCTATATGCATTTATTAGGTGATTCCTTGCATATTTTACTTGAGTCCATATATATTTATATTTCAACATTGTCATCATGGTTTTTATCATTAGTTCATTGTTTTTTAATTATTTATTAGACTGAGAGTCATCCCTTATGCACATTATGACTAGGTCATCATGGTGTTTTATGTCATGATGCATACCATCATATACTACAACAAAAATTAGTTCAATGGATCTTAAGAGCAATGGTGCCATAGAAATTTCTCCTTGTTCACTTTTTCAAATCCTTCCACCCTCCTTGATCAAATCAACCCATGGACCATTATGGTTGTATTAATGTTAATAAGGATGAGCATCTCTATATTGGCATGTACAATTGAATCATTCACATTTATCAATTTTGATTCTTATATTATATTCCTCGTTGAATTTTCTCATACTTTTAGGTGAAGTACGTTGGCCTAAGTCCTATTTAGACTATGTAGGCATCACTTAGATACATGACCTATCTCAAGTCAGCTCAGCCACCTTTTTCTTCCAAGTATCTTTTTCATCGCTTTGTGCATCCTCATGTGCCTTGTTATGTGTGGCTTAGTTTATCATTAGACCATCACATCTATGTTTGTGTTTGTTAATCTTTAATTCATGTGATAGCTTATATACTTGATTTATGCTTGCCAACCCACCCTACTAGGGCATAACCAATTTATCATGATCAAATTTTCCTACTGGGGAAAAATCATTCTTTAATCTAGGTCATCAAAATGATAATAGCCATCTTTGGGCAAATCATTATTTTGACCCATCCACCCTATTAGGGAACATACCTATGCCATTGATTATAATTACCTTTAGGTAAATTAGAGTCTCAACCTCTATTACTGATTATAATCGCCTTTGGGTAAATTATCACTTTTTAATCAATGCGTGCAAGAATTATCTCAATTGGATTAATAACACCCATGGGTTAATTTCATTATTATTCTTGCTTATTTTTGAGGGACCATCCATCAATCATATGTGTTGGCCACTCCCTTCAGGGGGCATCATAAGCTTCCCAAACTTTGTTTGGAGCATGATTCCTCAATAATTATCTTCTTTTTCTTCTTAACAACTTTTTTTATTAAGTAGGAGGTTTCCACAGTAAGTCAAATTATGATATTGCTATCAATATTCAACTATGTAAAAAATTTTAGTCAACTACCTTGACCCATTTTTCATGAGTAGTGGTTCACATTAACCCACCTCTCATGGGGTAGCAAGCTAAGTGGGCTTAACTTTGGAGGAAACTCCATGGTTAAACATGCTTGAGTTGGAGTAGTACTAGGATGGATAACCTCTCGAGAAGCCTAATGCTTCACCCCTATGAGCATCACCTAGATGCAATGAGTGATAAGTGGACCATTCATTCTCATGAGATATGGGTTCATGTGAAATACTACTCATAAAACATGGGTCAAGGAAATTGACTCAAAAAACTACATAGTTAACTATTGATAGCAATACCATAACTTTTTTATTCTTTGAGAAGCTATTACTATGCCTATGTCTTATAATGCCTTCTCAAACAGGGGTAAACTATAGACATTCCTTTTTGGCCACTTTTGTGTCTAAATGGATATTAGAATGACTTCTTGCAAATAATGCAAGCTAAGCCTACAAATCATTAGAATGTTCTAATTCATTAGCACACATCACATACATCTTTTAAACTACATTAATGTAACCCTAACTGGGGTAATGTACTATACACAATCATCATCTTCCTCTAATTCATATCCCATCATATTATGACCTATAAAATTGACATTTTTGACCATGTGTGAGGAACAACTTGTCAAAATTCAAAAATAGCAATTAACTTGATTAGGATTGATTAATTGGTTAAACCCAATTAAATTCATAGGCAAAAAGCCCATGGCTAATGGATTGATGACATCATCATGACATCACACAAATATATGAAATGATTATATCATCATGACATCATATTTTGTGAGTTGTCAATAACTCATAAAATATCAAACAAATATCTAGATTTGTGAGACATGCCCATTAATTAGAAATATTAATGGCTTGGTCCCTCCCAAACTCAACCATAGTTAACTCTAACCTAAATACACTTAGGTTAGATTTAGTTTGGAAGGCTATGAATACAAGGCCTTATCAATTGATAAAAAATCTCTCTTGGTATAAAGTTATCATGTAAAAATGCATGCAAATATTTCATTGTTGTAGTCTTACCATGCCCATTTGCTAGGCCAAGCTAAGCCAAAGCCAAATCCAACATTACCAGGTGACAAGGAGAGGTGGTGCAAGGAGATCCATTGATAAATATTTATTTATAACAAAACTAAGCACATAAAATCATTGTCAACACACAACACTTACTCTCATGGAAGGTAAACTTGTTTTGCTTTCATTTGTTAGTTACTTGTGTAGTTCACTAGCTCTTTGAGTGTCTAGGCTAGAGGTGTAAGTTCTAATTAGTGTGTTTTGTTTGATTTTATTCCATATTAACATGATACTAATCTCCCCTCTATGTATTCCTATTGACCACATATTTCACTCAAGATTTCATCATGTCCTACAAATAAATCTACATATAAAAGAATAAGGTCCTAACTGAGTAAAGGTGAGGATAATATCCAATGAAAAATAAGGAAAAATATAGTTAAGCATGAAATAGTCTTACAAGCCCAAGTAAAGTGTGTGAGACATAGACATAGAGAAATTTTAACCCAAATGGAAAATATAAATTAATGGAAAAAATACATTCAAAGCTTAGGAAACAACACAACATCATCCAAGATTACAAAAGTTTTAGGAAAAAATTCAAGCCAACTAATAAATAATATTTTATGTAGGATAAAACATACCCTTCCTCATAAAAGGGTTATCATTTCATAAATTACATTTGGTTATGATTAGTATATGAAGACCCAATATATATTTATTCCAACCATATTTCATATATCTTGTATCTATTTATATTTATTATTTAATATTATCATCCTAACAATAATGTATTTTCTGGAACTATTTTGGATAGCAATTATTGGAATATAGAAACTGTGATTTTTATGATAATAATATATGTATATTATTTATGCTTAGAATATTATAGTACTATAAAAACTCATTCTCATATATATTTAAAAGATTGAAGTAAAGTTATAACTAAGTTATTTGTAAAATTTAGTTAAGTATTATGTTTAATTGGTAATTGATGTTAATATGGATAAGTGAGTATACCAAAGTTTGTATTTTAGTCAGTTGACATGAATAATATATTTGTGGGTGAGTGTTAAAATTTTGGTTCATAAATAATAGCTAACTATTAACTAATATATTTTTTAGGAGCTCAACATACCCCTCCCCTTGAAAGGAGTATCATGTCATAAATTATATTAGGTTATGATCACTATATAAATATTTAAGCTATAACTAATCTGACCATATTTAATATATCTCACTTTTATCTACATTTACTGTTTATTATTCTCATCTTGATAATATTGTGCTCAATGAAACTATTTTGGCTAGCAATATTTTGAATATAATAATTTTAATGTATGAGATAATATTATATCTATACTATTTATGCTTATAATATTATATCACTATATAAACTCATCCTCATATATATTTATAAGATAGAGATGATGTTGCAAACAATTGATTTATAAACTTTAGTTAAGTTTCATGTTTATAATTCAGCCATGCATGTTAATATGGATAAGCATGTATACCTGTAGACATCTAATTTTGGCTCGGGTATAATTATTATACATAGAATTGTATTGTTGTATGATACTTGTGTGATTTTTAATTATCAATTCATATTAGGATCTTATTAGCACATTTTTCCTCAATTTTTTATTTATTCTACCATATTTCCCTTATTTATCTTTCTCTTTCCTCTTTCCCTCTCCTCCTTGTTCTATTTTATTGGGTTTGGACTTATTACCTAGAATCATACATTGTAAGGCTATGGGTAACCATGACTATATTTTGTATAGATTTGGCATGGGCCCTTGTGACCCTTTTTTGGTATCCCATGTTTTGTGTTCCTCTTTTGTTAGATTTTCCCACCCATTTTGTGTCAACTTGTACACTAATTTGGTCCTCATTTGGGTGCATTAATGCATGTAGGTGTTTTATTTGAAAATCACATAATGGATTTTAGACTAACAAAAGTAAATTATTTTAATATAAAAAACATAATGTGATATATCTAATTTAAATATAGTAAAAACATTAAATAAATACTAGAAATGTGCATATAAGAAGATGAATAAAAGTACTTACAATGATTGAGAATTGACAAAGTGGGTTTAGATATCCATGTTTGATTTATGACTCATTTGTAATATGGTAGAGGATAAAATTTATATGAATATGGTCCCATTATAATGTGTAATCAATCCAAAAAGATAATTATGATCTACTAAAGTGACCAAAATCAGACTACTCCTATAGAGGCTAGCTAGTATTAAGCTATAATGTTGGTGAAAATTTATCTCAAAAGTGGTAGTATAGTTTTGATAGTGGCTATGTTGGTCATATTAGGTTTAAAATTTTTGAATCCCTTCACTAGTACCTTTTCAACAAACATATCTCCTAAATCAATGAATTAGTGCACAAAACTATCAAAAAAAATTCTCCTTTGCTCAGGCCCTAATTTATACCAAGAGACCTTAAAAGGGCATTAAATGTTTGGTTTTTGTTTCAAATTTCTTTACTTACTCAACCTACTAATTTTTAACAAGTTTGAAATCAACACTTGTGTATGCCAACAATTAGATTTGTGTATATGATAGTCCCAACCCTTAACCCTATGCCATAATATGCAAATAAGTACTTGATTATATATGCTCTTTTCCTAGTCCTTGTTTTGGTACAAATATGAAATAAAAATTATTCAATAAATAGAAAAGGTAATAAAATCATAGAAAATTAAATACTTATATGTGATCTTTTGTAATTTCATGAGCATACAATGTGATGTCTTAGTTGATTTTAAAATCTAAATGGATTAGGATGCTTTGTGTATATAGATTTATTAATTTAAAATTAGCTTATTATTAGCATGTAAGTTGACATTATGGAAGTAAGAATTCCCATAATTAGGGAACAATGAAACATGTTGAAAGGGAAAAAATGACCCATAATTGACACGACCATTATCAAAATGTTCTCATGGTGGTCAAATCATTTTTTGGATGTTTTGAAAATAGTAAAAGTGACAAAATCCATCAAAATAAAGACTTAGTGAATTATATGAACATATGGGAGTTTCCTGATGTAGAAAAATGATAGTTACAAGTTGTTTAATAATGAATAGTGATAATAGAAGGCTATACAAGTTTCAATATAAAGTACAATGCACGAATAAGATCCTAATTTGAACCAATGATCTGTGTGTACAAAAACATGATAATAACATTGTAATTACAAGTCTTGTGGAAAAATTAGGTTTATATATAATGCCCCAATTTAGTGTTTGTTTGTTTTTATATACTAGATTATAGTAAAACAAGCAAAGATGGATATAGGTGTTATTGTGGTCTCCTCATAACTTGTAAGTTATGCTCAAAGTTAATACTAGATATGAAAATGATATGAAAGTCAAAAGGAGAGAGGTTACCTTATATTAAAGTCCAAATCCAAAAACTTGATACATAAAAACACATTATCTCTTTAATATTTGTATGAATGTCTTTATATCCACTAAGGGTTCATGAATGATCATCAATGCTCCTATATCAATTTATAGAGTGTACCTACAAAAAAATGTGAATTTTTGCAAGTAGATCAATGTCTAAATAAACTCATAATAATGTAAGTAATGAAATAATTTAAAAATGAAAGTAAATATTAGGAATGAATATGTTGATGATACATAACTATTTTTTTTACTCTCAAAGATCTTTAATTTTCATGGATCCAATTGCCCCTGTCAAGTGGGAAAATATCTAAAACTTGGATCCTACTAATCCTATCAAATGAAAAAAATTACTTCCCAACTAAAGAATAAAATATTTGTAACCTCTTAATATCTTTGTAACATATTAAAATATTTTTAACAAAAAAATAAAGCAAGCCAACCATATACCCCTAATTTGAGGTGAGAGATGTACCTAAATATCACACATATAAAAATAAAAGGATTAGCCTCACCTTGTGAAAAATATATAAGATAAAAAACTATAATAATCTTGACCACACATTTTTAACACATGTATATAATCATGTCAATATATTATTGTCAAATCTTATTGATCATAAAATACTAATATGTTGAAACCAAAACAATATAAGTAAGAAGTAAAAATGGAGGGGCAAGTGATATGCCTTGATGTAATAATATTACCCAATGTGGACAAGATATAGCAGTGAATCATAATAATATATACCCCAATAGATACATGGTAAAAACCATGGAAATGTAGACATCAAACATAGAATCCATCAAGTAATAAAGTGTAGGATATATATCATAAAACCAAACCTATAATATCACATAGTATAGTCAAGAAATGTAAACATGTACAATCATGTTACCACATATACCAAATGAAGAAAAGAAGTGAAATCAAATGACTAAAAATATACAAGTCAATAAATCACACATAAGTGGCATAGATTATAAAACTAAAGAATCCTTTATATATTAGACAAGAAAGGCATGTTGCAAAACACACAAAATTACAATAAATCACAATAAATCCAATAACTTATAAAGAAAATAAGAAAACACATAATATGTAATGAATAACATAAGTTATGTGTTAGATTTTGATATGTGTAATAAAATATAATCTCAATATTACAATGGAAATTAGGAAAGATAGAAACAAAAAAAATAATTAGAAAATTCCCCTATATAGGCATGCCCTGAATGTAAGCATGCCCCAAGCGTAGGAATGATGAAGTTGATAAGAAATTATAAGCCCATAATCATATGTAAACATGTATATCATGCATATAACTCAATCATACCAACAGAAACACGTGTATAAACAATGTAAAAACCTCTAGTAATAGGAAAATAATCATGATATGTTAAATATGTAACAATATAACATACAAAGATAATGATAAAGCATGTTTTTTTGCTTTATCATTTTTATAAGCAACCAAATAATAAAACAACATTAAGTGTGAAAAAAAAATCAATAATATGAAGATCAATAAATTAAAAAATGGGCTAATGGATGAAAGCAAGAAGAAGAAAGAAAGGTAAAATCCATACTAGGCTACAACTTCCATCATATTTATGTGTGAATTAGGGTTGAAGGCCCTGATATGTATGTGTTATCATCATTGGGAAGTCAACATACAATTTTGGGATGAGGAAAAAAATGGAGGCAAGTGAAAAAGAATCAATGAAATGAACATAAACCAAGAAGCTATAAAAATATCATATAAAACTGAAGAAGAAACACAATGAACCACTAAATAATATGACTTTAAGGATATAACTTTAAAATTAAAATAAGGTATATGCTGAAATCAAAAGAATCTAGAAGAAATAAACAAATCAAGAGAGAATAAAAATATAATATAAATCTATAAGGAAACATGATGAACCTAAAATCCATACATGAAGCAAGAGAAAAATAAAACATTGAAGAAACACAAAAAAAATATAATAAATCAAAAATAAATAAAAAGTGTACAATGATTATTCCATTCAAGTACACAACATGTAAAAGAAGTGCTAGTCAATAATACCATCTATATAATCATTTATGTGACCATACTTCACATATACATATGCCATCTTATCACCATGATTAATATTTTTATGTCTTAGGGACCATGAATCTAATAAATCCAATGTATCATCATTAGTATAATCATGATCTGTATGGTAACTAGTATCATCATCATTGTTATTGTAAATATTACCATTAAAAGTAACTATCATAGTTGTAATATTCTATTATAAAGGATAACTTGTCTTATTCTAAATGGTGTTTTGTGTATTTTGACTCTCAATGTGTGATTTATCTTGAATAAGTGTAAGAGGCAATGATAAGACTACCTTAGTGTGTGGAGAAGAAGATACTTGAACTCTAGATGTTTTCATTTAATGTTGTATGTTTTTTTCGTTTAGTAGTTCTTTAATAAATACATCATGTTGATTTTGTATTGGTGACTCATAAAAAATGCCTTGAATATTACTCTAATTTTAACCATTCAAAACAAATTAAGAACTAATGTAATGTGGATGATTTTTTTTTTCATTTTAGTAATACATGGTCATCCAAGTAATATCTCATGTGTCCCATTATCTATAAATGCATGAAACCACACTATAATGGTATTATGACCTATAGTGAAATTAATTTGATACCTTGAATGGTGTCTGAGTAATACTCTCATAACCTTTAATAATAGTGGTTGTACCATCTAAATATTTATGTATATCTATGACTAATTATAATTACATTGTATGCATATTTAGACTTAAACCATTATCAACTATAATGTCTTTTATTAATCTTAAATGTGTATATTTGAAAGCTATGTGAATAAATGTATATTGTTAGAATCATATGTTGGACTCTCCTACTCATAGAAATTAATTTAAGGAATATTTTTATGTGTTTACATGACCACACCTATGAACCATATAATATATGAGCATTGAAAACTGGTTGGGATTGGTTTTGAAGAAGATTGATGAAGACTTTAAAATTATGATTTTTTTGAGAAATTGTTTCATTCAAATTATGAAATATGTCCTTTGAATTGTATTTTTTGATTCTCAATCAAATCTTAAATCTTATACCTAAGTGAATAACATCAATTTTAGTATGACCCTAATCTATTTGATAATCATAATATGCATTAACATCATAATTATTAACTATATTTTGAGATGATTTTAACTCCCATAGAGGAGGTAATGATAACACATTTCATTCATTCAATCATTTAATCACTTGATGTGCACTCTAAGCTAGCATCATAAATTATCTTCACTCTTGTGAGGGAATTAAAAGCTTGTAAGATGGTTGAGTTAACACATTTACCATATTATTGGACTCATTATTAGGTTGAAAAGTACTATCACTATTCTTAGCTTTGAATTTTTCTTTTCCTTAGAATTTATCTCCACTAGAGGTAGAGGCACTAGTCCCATATTTAAGCATATTAGCCTCTAAAAGCTTGATCTCATAGTTCATGTGAAAAATTACACTAAAATATTGATACAAGTTTAAAATCAATTTGTTTTTAATGAATTGAAGTAAAATTTGAGAGAATGCTCTTTTTAATTCCATATCAGGTAGCTGGTGAGTCATTTTCATAATAATTATTTTGAATTTAAGCATATACTCACTAACAGTCTCATTAGGCCCTTGTTTAAACTAAGCGAGCTAAGATAACATGACCTTTAGAATAATGATAATTTTAAAATGAGTTGAAATACTCTCTACCAAAGAATCAAAATTTCACATGGAACCCAATGGTATGACATAAAACTAATCCAAGGCATAGTCTCTAAGACTTCTAGGCAAGATATCCAACATATAAAGCTTTAATATGATGAGAAGGAACACCGTTTGCATTGAAAATTTTAAATTTAGGTGTTATGACACCATTAGGAAAGGGATATACAAGGACCTAATAATCCAAATAACTAAGTATTATATCATGTAAAGTAATAGTATGACTTTATTTTTTATATCCTTAATAAAAATTTTGAATTTTTTGTTGCATGGTTTCAATAGTTTGTTGAAGAAGTGTATCTTGAGAAGGGGGAAAAAAATTGGAATAAATATGTTTAGGAATAGTCACCTTATGTATTTGATTAAGGATATGAATAAAAGATATAAATTACAAAGTTGATCTAAAAGATTGAGAAACATTAGGAAGCACAAAATAAGAATTAAAACCAAGTTGAGAAGGAATAGGAATTACAATCTGAGTAGAAACAATAGGTGGAGGCACAATAGTATAAGTAATATGAATGGAAATCTAGGTGGGTGCAGGGTAATGAGGGATGAAAGGGGGGTCTGAATGTCCCAATTTTTTTTAGAACAACAATATGTGAACTTGGAGAGACTTTTATAGACAATTGGACAAAGACTTCTATGATGATGTAAAAAGATGAATAGTGGAATTTTGAATCTATTATATATATATATATATATATATATATATATATAATAAATATATGAAAAATGATGCATTTATGACAATGACAGTAATTTTTTGTGAAAAATATTTGAATTGTATGTATACAAACACACTTTTTTGGAGTAAAAGAATGAATTTTCACGTGAAATATTGTGTAGGGATAGATAAAATGTCAAAGATTGTTGAGAATATTTATTATTAATTTTATAATTAATATATTTTTAATCTAATTTTACAAGTCAAAGAAGTTGTAAAATGATACTGCATGTATACAAATGCAACTTTTTGAACTTAACTTCAAAAAATTTAAATTTAAAAAATATATATCCGATGATGTGTAGATTTTTAAGATATAAGATTTTATTAAAATTAGATTAACGATAAAAAAAAGTTATTAAAATATTTTTAATGGTATATGAATGAACTATAATGATATATGTTATGTAAAAATTAAATTATAATTAAAAATAATAATTTATCATTAAAATTTTATATATTCAAAAACTGTGTTCTCCACTCCACAACCCTATATAATATTTTTTTAATAAATAAATTTGCATATTCAAATATGTCCAATGAAGGTGGAAAAAAATGTATAAATTTACCAAAATTCATGTTGGATGGTCTATGATAGGTTTTTGAGCTAGGTCCAGATCCTCCAAGACTAAAACCAACATTCTTTTGGAGGGAAATGCATCATCTTCCATTTTGAAGTAAAATAAAAATATTGTGCCTCTTATAAAGGGTGCACATTTTTTTACCCCATTTTTTATTTGATAGTGCTTATTAAAAATAAAACTTGATAGATATTTTCACATTGTAGTATATAACATTTTAAGCATAAATATGAATGTAAATCAAAATTAATTGAAATTGATTAACAAGTGATATATGTTATAAATAATAAGTACAACCAAGAGTAAGATAATTAATATTTTCTATTTTTTGGTTGATTATAACAATTTTATGATAGTGAAGAACATGGAAAAACTATTTTGTTTTTGTATCTACACAAGTTCATGCTCCCTAGACAATAATGCAGGTTTGTTTTATCTATTGACCATGTTACTATCTACTTTGACCATGATGAAACTTTGATGTCTTTGTCATCTAAACTTGTATATACTAAGAGAGATGATATGTTTCATTTATATTAGGCTCACATAGAAAACTCTTATTTTCTTCTCTTTACTTTGGAAACCCCAGTATACTTGTGACAGCTAAAAACAAAAAAAAGAGGGGGATGTGTAATGGGTTGAGCTAACCCAAATCACCCTCTTCGATTATTTATTGTTTCTTACATATATATATATACTCCAATGAGGGACTTAAACCATATGTAGTTCTCCCACCCAGTGTGATTGTGAAATTAGTTCCTTAATTATATGTATATAGTTAGTAATTTGGCTTTTATACTTAACAATGATAGCTTTTGATTGTTGCTATTAAATGATATCAAATTTGGAAATAATATAGCATGTTTTTATCAATGTATAATAGTGTAAAATATAGATTCAAAATAGATATTTAGTCCCTTTGAAATGAGATTTTGATTAGTTTATATAGTGATCCTTTTGAATAAATTCCTTTAGCCAACCTTGAGAAATGTGTGGGAATACTCATATGAATGTTTCAAATTTTAGAAATTAACTATTTAATGCCATAGGGATAGGGCCGCACTAGGTGGGTAAGTACACAAAAATGGACCTATATGCCTAGTTCAAACTTGTCCTAGAAAAGCAACGACATGTCTTGAGTTGGAAGCAATATAAAAGGGAAATATAGCAGTTTGAATTTTGAATTAGAAATTTGTGTACTGTAGTGATGGAAACTATATTGCTCAAGCCCATGTATATATAAATGGATTAGAGGAATGGTGAATAAGATTCATGTATTTGAACATAGGTCAAGTGGTTTAAGATGTGTCAAGAATTAACATTTTCAAGTACATGTGACCAAATTTAGGTATCTACATTTACCTCCAATTTATTCTAGTAATGAAACTACTAAAAGAGAAATATAAACCTAATGTTTACAACACACTTTTTATTTTGATATAAAACTCTAATTGTGTAGGGCACTCAAAATTATCAAACCTTGTAATAGTACATGAAGCAAACAATATTTTGAAAGATATAAACATTGGAAAATGAAATTGAGATGAGATCAATAAGTAATACACCTATAGGGAGATGAAATTATTTTTACCTTTAGCATGTAAAATCATTGGAGATATGTGCCTTTTATTTGAATCACTTGAAGGTAGAGTTCCTTTTGTTAAACCACTATAAAATTGAAAGTGGTCAAGTCCCAATTTTCAATAACTAATCAAACCCTTGAGTCAGAAACATGCATGCTCTAAATCTCATGAATGGGGAGAAGTACCTAGTGTACTAATTCATAAGAAGGTGTAACCATGATGGGTTAATTAGAATTGATGTTAAGTCCATTAGGTGTCACTAGAAACAAATATACATCACTCGTAATAGAAGGTGGAACCACACAATGGGTTCACTAGAAGTAATTACAAGGCCATTGAGTGTCACTAAAATCTAACGTACATTTCCTATAATAGAATGAATCAAAGCATTAAATATGGATTTATATTATATTTTCATGATTCAAAGATAATGATGAATATTCATGCCCTTGTCATATTCATAGTGCCAATAAAATTGAAATGAAACAACAACTAATTGCCATCAAATATGTAAAATTGTATTATAGTGCATATGTGCATGAACTATTATTATGCTTTTTTTAATTTGAAAAGTGTATGTATGTGAACAAACCAGTATTATGCCCCTTGAATCTATGCCAAATGATATAGAATTGCATGCAAATATGTTCTCAACTATAACAATATGTGAAACTTGTAGTTTATATTCTTGTAATTGATTTTCAT
The DNA here is from genome assembly GCA_037957365.1 of Torreya grandis. Taxonomy (NCBI): domain Eukaryota; kingdom Viridiplantae; phylum Streptophyta; class Pinopsida; order Cupressales; family Taxaceae; genus Torreya; species Torreya grandis. Next base: position 584,943 of record JARHVA010000756.1, on the reverse strand, counting down.
ATGCCCATGCATATGCATCAAAGTGTGTATGAATCTTTACTCAAATATTTGTAAAGTGAGTGCATATGTATGCCATAAGCCCCCATAATTTGAATTAATGTGCTAATATATGTCATAAATTTTGATTTTCCTACTCATAAAGGCCTAAATATTTAAGAAAAGTGCACTATGATGCCCCACTTTTGAGATGAGGGATGTAGCCTGAAATTCACTCATCTAAAAATAAAATGAGGTATACAAGTGTCACATAGTATAGTAATTGTAATTATGGATGTCAATATTATGTCATCATAGTATAATAACTGTCATTGAAGCATACATGAAACATATGTAATATGAGGCATATAAGTGTCACATCTAGATAGATATAGCAATGAGACATGCAATAAATTAACCATCTATTAATAATAATAATAAACAAAAAGTGCATGATATGGATCATGGCATGACTAATCAAGCACAACAAGCATAATACACAATGTTATGCAATGTCACACTTAAGTCTAAGGGTTGCATACAAAGGACATGAACATGTCATGACAAGCAAGTCCAAGGTCCACACATAAAGGATATAGTAGTGTTGTAAATAAGAGATATAAATATTTTATATATATGAAGCCCAGTTTATACATATAATAAGAAACAAATGTCTAACCTATCATGCAATAAAGTAACAACATTTAAGGAGCATATAACAAACAAAAACTAGTTTACACCATTCATATGTATCAATGTCACATCATAGAAAAGTAGCATATCCACATAGCACAATGTAAGTGTTATCACCCAAATTTACACCCTTGGAATATTATTCATGCCTTCCAAATTTGGGGTAACATGGAGATAATATTAGGTTGTGGGTGGCCTAATAAGTGGATTAAATCTCTAAGTTATAAGGCTAATTCCCTTTGATGTATCACTTAGGCTCATTTACTAATCTATCAATTTATTAGGAAAATGGAGAGAAACCTACTCTAACAGAGGTGATGCACAAAAAAAATTGACCAATACCAACCAACTACATGTGCACATCGAACATGAGACTAACTTGAACCTACACTATTTCTAATATCCATTCTCTACATCAGCACATCATGTGAGGGTTATGAAATATGTTTGGGCTAGGAGGGCTAATCAAGAGGCCATATAATGATACTGATGAATACACAACTCACTCAATCTTCACACTTCACTTGACCACTTTGCATGACTTGTAAAGAAGCTTTTAAATTGCATGTGAGTTTTAGAAAATGACAACATACCAAGGAAGATTAAGCAAAACACTTGATAAGATCAAACAGGCATGCACACATTAAATGTAGTCATAAAAGGAGGTAAAACTAGTAGTTTCTCATTGATAAAAGGCATACAAATGGGTAGGGTTTTGCCATGCCCAGGTGGAGGATCCATACAAAGCCAAACAAGGTTGTATTTATAGAGAATGAGAGTAGAAGACAAAAAGAGGCATAGAAGAGAGAGATTAACAAGTGTTAAGAAAGATTTAAATAAAAAATTGAGTTATGAAATATTATCATAATATCTCCATCATCTTGTAAATGGTGTAGGAGTTTCTCCCTTTACTTGACACCTCTAGTTTCCTCTTCAAATTGCCCTCTTCTTGGCTTAAAAGTGACAAGTGACACTCCTTAGTCATCAATTCATATTGATTTAGATTATGCATTTGTTCTTCACACATTGCATCTACTTAAGAATATTCTACACTGGTGTTTCAATGATAACCATCTCTTCTTAGGTGTCTTGAAGCCCATTTGACTTCACTATGCCTCTCTTGCCCAAATGGCTCAAATATTGATTTAGTCTTCATGAATTAAATCTATCTTCATGAAAGTCATATCTATGTCATAAAAAACCTGAATCAAATCCTTTGGAAGCCTTAATCACTCTCTAAGACTTCATCTTGTACTCAAAGCTTACATTTGTCTTCAATTCCTTGTAGTGCTAAAAACACATAAAGCTCCTTGTATAGGATACTTTGTAGATGATATTGGAAAATTAGGCATAGATTTGAGTACCCAGTATGCCCTTACAACTTTTTACAAAATTTCATGGCCCAACTCTATGTGGAATTGAATTTATCTACTTGTTTCTCTCTCCAATTAGGCTTCAATTAGGCCTCTAGGCTTAGAAACTAAGTTTTTACTCAGATTAATGCACACACATGTAAAACTCCAAATAAGTGTATGATTCACTTTCCCTACCCCATGACCATACTCCATGTCAAATTTGAGGTTTTGAAACTTGTTAGAGTATAGTTTTCATGCTTGCTAGGTTCTAGCTAGGATTTTTGTCCTTTTGCTAGTTTTATCCTGTGTGAGGTTTATCCCACATTGGTTAGTTAGGGTTGAGTCTTGTTTCTCCTTGCCTACTAAAGCAAGGGTTCTATATTTTATTATACATCCTTTTCATATGTTTTTTTAGTTTGTTTAGAGTTAGTTTGTTCTTGTGTGTATGCTAAAGCACTCATGGTTGTGGTAATGGTGTGTTGGAGAGATCTTGGTTGAAGAGTGTTATGAACTCTTTCTTTGTATTAGAGCCACCCTCCAATATCCATTAATAAATTATTTTATTTTGTAACCTCTATTTGTATTTTTTGGACTTGGTTGTATATCTCTTTTATGCTCAAGATCTAATTGACCATACTACTACAGTTGTATTTACTATGAGTTTGTAGGGTTTTATTTATTTATTTATATCTTGTCATATGGCCTTAACTACAATTTTTTTTAGATCTAGAAAAGGACCTAACAATTCTTCCTATATTTATTTGAAGTGCTGGTATTTTCTTCATAGTTTTATGGCCATTTAATGTTTTTGCACCAACAGTAACTCTTGGGGAAGGGGTTATTCTTCACAGCTTTTTGGCCATACTTGTGCCATTTATATCCATCCCCCAAGTGATCCACATCACTCTTGTTCATAAATGTAAATCTGGGCTTATGGTTTCACTTCTATCCCTTATTTATCATCTTGCTTACTTTTTTAGAGTCTATAGAAGGATTATCCTATGATTTGTGATCCTAATCTCCTACTTCAGACATTTTCTACCATTGAGGCGATAGTTCATTGGCATCTACTAACATCAAGACTACATATCTATGGTAATCAAGAGAGAGTAAGTAAATATTAGATGATGGATCGAGCCTTCATGTGGTCTAAATAGATCCTTATGTCATATGACCTACATTTCTTTTTGTTTTATGGTATGGTCTTTATTCTCACTGAGATATATTCAATGTCAAAATCACTTACATCCCTATCTACTCTCCTCACATCCTGGTAGTATACTCAAGCCACCATTGGATCTTTCAAGCTTGCATTCCATTCTCCCTTGGCATCCATGGAAGTTATAGACCCACATCATCTTCCAAAAATACCCTGTTTAGGAGATCTTCTAATGTCTAAAATAATCTACTACCATTTAAATCATGCTTGTCATCATCCTCTTCACATCTTGTTTAAGAGGCATGTGGGTTTTGTGCATGCATAGTTATAGACCTCCCTACTGGCATGAGCATTTTTGGCATTTGGTGGACACATGGGCTTGGCATCAATTTTATTCACCTCGCTATTATCTCCATATTTATCTCTCACTCCAAGACTATTTCGAGCCCCAAACCACTTCACCATATTTAGTCTACGCCCACAATTTTGTCAAAATAGGGGGTTTAAATGTATTTTTCTAGGTCTACATGTTATATTTTGTTATAATACTTAATTAATAATGGGGGGATAATATTATTAATGATTTTTGAATATTATGGTAGGATTTTTTTAGTGGGGGACATTTATGAGTGGTGAGGGAGATTTTCATGGGAGGTGAATATTGTGGGGACCCTTTCCTTTGAAAAAAATTATTTTTTATTGTTTCTTATTTAAAAACAATATATTTTAAAGGAGATTATTTTATTGTATTGGTTATATTCCTTTTTTTACCTATCAAAGATGAAGGGTGAGGCCCAAGTTAGAAAGAGGCCAATTCACCCTCATAATCTAAGTCATTGTATTCTACACTCCATATTGATTCCAATGAGTAGTTGGAAGGCTACCTTACCCCTTATTTGGTCGTGCATTTAAAATTCTTGTGCAAATTTAATTAAAATAGGCCATTAGTGATAAGAAATTGATTATGTCATAACTTTTGCTCGATAAATTAGATTTGAGTGCCACTTTTTGCAAAAGTGATTTACTTTTCATTCCCATTCCATTGATCCTATTTTTATTGTAAACACACTAAAGTTATAAAGTGCCATATTCAGGGGGGTTGCTTGTGCTATGGGCCCTACTAATATTTGCATTGTATTTTGTGCATGCACTATCTTGGATACATTTTTAGCTAAGCTCAATGTCCTTTTTCATGTGATTTATAGTTTTTTTTAGCTATTGATCATTTTTTTGTGTGTTTTTACATACATGATGGTTTTTTTGCCATTTTTCATACTCTTTCATCATCCCACGACATGCATTGGTACTTTGACACACTGGTAGTTTGTGTCATGTCTCCTCAAGGCCCCTTTCTTAGTGTCTTGCCTTTTTCTATGGAGATATTTTTTCACTCCCTTATTTTTGGAGTACATATCATGATTCCTGATGGCTTATTTGACCGGTCGATAGTCTCCATGTTTGGAGATATTCTGGTGAAGCCTAGTGTCTTTCTTATTTCCATTTGATGTTTTTTCATGCATGGGTTATATTGAATTTGCACTTATTTATAAATTTCCATGGGGTTTGATGTTTCATCCTTGTCTACCTTCAAGGGTTAGGTGCTCTATTCTAGACACCTTTTCACTTCTTTAGTTGTTTGTCTCTTCCATCACCACCATGGGCCATCATCTTTGAGAGACTTTATATGTATTTTAGACACCACATTTTTGATATTTGATAGTCTCCCATATCTTGAAGTGTATCTATTCTAGTGAATCCTAGTGTCATCTTATCTTTTTCGATAGTTTGATCATCTCTTTTAGCATAATATGGATTTATTCTAGTGTATACAATATTAGTTTATTTAGTGTTTGAGTAATGGATTCAAACCACTCATGTAGACCCTTTTTCTCCACTCCACCTAATTAGTGATATGGGGGGTGTGGTGTACATTCTGTTTCTTATGTGTTGAGTATTCCTTGCACATGCAGTACTCTTTTTTACTTTCAACACCATTGATAATCTTCTTGATTGAAGCTATTATGGTGAAGCCTGGTGTCAATTATTTTTGTGATTGAGTAGTGGATTCATACCTCTCATGCAAATTGATTTCCTTTGTGTCTTTTGAGTACTTAGAGTGTGGACTACTTCAACATCATCTTTGGGAGGGATTTTTAGCTCTCTCTTCTTCTTTTCTCTCTTTTTTTTTTGGGGGGGGGAGGGGGGGGCGAGAGTTTTTCCTATGGGTTTTCTTTCTTTTATCCATTTTATGAGAGTTATACGTATATGTTGTATGTTTTTTAGTATTTTTTAGATTTCTCCTTTGTACATGGGTATCTTATTCAGTCACTTTATTTGTCAAAACCCATATGAGGATTTTTTTACTTGACTCCATGGCCTTTTGTGATTCTTATAGTGACACCAGTGTGGTACCCCTACTAGTGACACTAATGTGATAGCCCTACCTATATTTGTGCTCACTTCTCACCATTTTTTTGGAGGGTAAGCAATGCTTCCTCAGGTTCATCATTTTATCCAGTGTTGTAGAGCATAGTGTTTGTGTTCAGTGATCCTCATATTTAGAACCATTTCTACTTTCACTTGGTGATTCAATGACTTTAAAACCATGTACTCTAGCAAGATGGATTGGCATCCATAGCAACATGTGGCTTCACATTGCATCTTTTACTGTTAACCCCTAGCTTCACTTGATGGGGGTGTTAGAGTATATTTCTCATGCTTGCTAGGTTCTAGCTAGGATTTTCATCCTTTTGCTAGTTTTGTCCTATGTGAGGATTTATCCCACATTAGCTAGTTAGGCTTAAGTTTTATTTCTCTTTGCCTACATAAGCAAGGGTTATCTATTGTATTATACATCTTTTTTGTATGCTTTTCTAAATAATAATTAGTTTGTTCAGAGTTAGTTTTTTCTTGTGTGTACATTGAAGCACTCATGGTTGTGGTAATGGTGTGTTGGAGAAATATTGGTTGAAGATTATTGTGAACTCTTTTAAAACCCTATATGGATGTGTGAACCATAAAATGGCTAAAACCCTAGCCTAGGTGCTTGTACATACATGAAAGGTAGTCAGAGTGTTTTGCCAAGAATTTTATAGGTTATAAAGCTTGAAAATGGTTTTTTGAGGCATTTAACATCATGGGAAAACTCTATAACTTAATAATAAGGTCTCTTGAAGTACTCCATAGGTCTGCATATAGGCTTCTTGGCTATCAAAATGGTGCATTTATCCCTTTTTGCCTAACTTGGTGACTTCAAAAGCTCATATACCTTCTTAAGAGACCTAAAAAAGTGTTTACAAGAATATTTAACCTCTTATTAGGCTTTTTATACCTCTATACCTGGTTTGAAGACCAATTCTTACCCTACACACTCTCAAATAAGCCTACAGCCATGCATTTTGATCAATTCCATATAGTCTAGCCTTGGAACATGTCAACAAATGGCTCATTAAAGTGTAAATTATGTCCATGAAGTTCATCCTGGTCATTTCAAGGTCAAACATTCCATTTAAAGTCATATGAAGGCATATCTCTCTCATTGGGTCATTAGAAGTCTTTTTGGTAGCCTAAAAGTGCTTTACAATTTTAACAATGGTTCATAAAGATGAGGCCATTAAACTTAGAACCAATGCCTAAAAATTTGAGGGAATAAGCTTATATGACTATCCCTAAGAGATTTGTGCACCATATAGGATGTCAATAAAGATATGAGCAATGTTTAGGAGCTTTTTCGGCTAGCAGACTATGTGAGCGAGGTTGAGAGAGAAGTCTTGACCTTAAAATGTAAACTTGAAGCCTAGTTTGAGTTTGGAATGGCCTATTTAGGTATATTACACCATTATCAATGTCTTAAAGTTGTCATATAATTTTAATCTACCTCCCAAATGTCCTACAACTTATTGCTTCATGCATTAAGGGTTTGTAGGTCAATTGGTGAAACTACCCCTAGGAGCCTATTTTAACCATGTTTATCTCAATTTTATGAGTTTAAATCCTAATGGAGTCCCTATGCATTCTCTATAACCTTTATAGGAATATTAATACCCCAAAAATCCCCATCTCCAACTCAACATATGCAAAAACTGTCCAATCTTCATGAGTAGGCTTGCAAATCTCTCTTAGACCTGTAGGTCTTTATGGGCCAAATATTTCCTTTATCTCACTATTTTAAAAGTTTAAAACCTCATGAATATCTCATTTAAATCCTCTTCATGACTCCATACATCTTATTTTTCATTTATACCCCAACTCTAGTATACACATTGCATCTTTTTTTTCATGCACTTACACAGGCCTGTATGCACTTGTTTCAGATCTGTATGACTGTGGGCATCAAGATTAGTTTGTTTGAATTAAAAATGATTATCCAAATAAATACTCTCTAACTCATTTGTTTCCCATAGTTTCCCTATTTAATCGAACCCTTGATTCTCTTTTTTTATGCATATATTCATTGAAATTAGTATGAAAAAGGGACCTATATGTCTGCAAACCTATAGGTTTGCCTTTTTTATTTCAAGTTTTGTTTATCATAAGTATTTGGCCATGATATTAATTAAGACACCTTACAACGTTTCATGAGTTTGTGTCCTTAAAACAACACTTTCCTTGCAATATTTGGCACCTCTTTTGACCCCCTTATGTATAGGTTGGTTTCTATGTAGTTTGTGGCTTCAATGGCAATATGCTTGCATTATTAAGTTGATAGTGAGATGAAAAAACCTATTAAAATTAATATATATTATATATTTTCAGCTCTTCACTCTTTAACCCCTTCATGTTCATCCCACAAGTGTGCCTTTCCCAACTCTGTTTACTAACAAGCCTATAGGTGCAGGTTTAAGTTTCCCTGACTGTATGAGCTCTTCTTAAGACTAGTTTAGTCTATTAATGAGGCCAATTAAGGTGAAATTTTTATTATTTATTTCATTTGTCTTTAGGACCTCTCAACTTATCACTTCATTACTAAAACTAGTCTCTATTTCTTTTTAGTTTAATGACAGGCCTGCTAATGTCTTTAGGCTTAAGTTTCATCAATCCAAATTCAATGAATGACCTCCTATTGGATGAAATTATAACTCCATTATTTCATGACATATTTCATGAGGTCATTAAAATTATACCACATTGATAATGCAACATTTAAACCTTTCAATTCACCTTTGTGATTGCAATCATATGCACAGTCTAAAATAAATAAGACCATTGTATGTTACTTAGAAAAGGTAGTGTTGGAGAGAGAAATGGAGCCATTAATAAACCTATACTTTAATTCAAAAGAGTGAAAATATATTGAGAACCTTAATTCCATCCTTTCAACTGTTTAAAACCTTAACACAATCAAGAGACCATGACATCCAACTTGCAAACTATGCACAAATGAGGATTTATTATCAATCTGAGCTCACACATGCCAAGTAGTACTTGGAGAAACATGTGAGATGGTTTTTTAAACCATTTAGATCCTCTTCAGTTGATCCCATGCCTCTAACCAGTTTGAAACTATCATTTCAAGGAGAAAATCTAAGCATATTGAGTTTATACAAGGTTGAAGACCACCCTACCTTCTCAATGATTATTCATAAAGGGATATCAATCTGATGACTATTATCATGAATTTGAAGGTAATTATGACCCCATAATATGGTAAAAGTATCCAGTCACAAATCTCACTTGGTTGTATGGAATGAGCACATGAACTTTGCCTTTGTGATCTTGCCAAGGGAATAATGGGGGAGAGAGTGTGTGTGTTTTTTGCCTTTTTAATACATGTACCTACACTTCAAGCATGGATTTTACTTATGTAAGATGAAGAGACACTCTTAAACCATTTTCAATTGAAAATGGATCTCCCAAGTCTATACAAATGCCTACAAATGCCTTCTTTAGAGTGATTTTCTCTCTTCTAGATGCTAAACCTATAAATCTAACATCATCTGACATTATTGACATATGTGCAAGTTAGATAACTCCTTCACAAGCTTATACAAGTGTGATTATATGGATATTTCATCTTGTGGGGTTTGTCATGCATTTAACTTGACCAAAATCACCTTTCTCTTGCATAACACTTACCTTAAACTTTAAAAATTAACCTTAACTTATCCAAACATGAATAAAGTGTTCAAAGCATGAGATGACTTTGAGGGAAACTTTTTAACCTATGACACCTTTTGGATCAATCTCTTCATGTCATGGTATGTATAGACTATCACAAGACTAATACAAACCATTACCTTCATTTTTTCAAAAGAACCTAAATATTTGCTAATAAGACATCAGCAAGACCCTAATAAGACCTCATAAGGCATGAAATGGTTAGGAACAAGGTAATCAAGACATTACAAGTCAAGTTTCAAATTATATGGGTTGACCTTTTGACATGGAGGTCAAAAATGGTCAATAGTAAGATAAGAGAAACTAGTAAGACATTTGTAAGATATGTAGCTTAACATGGTAGAGAGGTCATAGATAGATATAAATCATGATAATGTAACCTATAGACTAAGATGCCCCAGCATAAGCATGGCCACTAGGTAGAAGGGAGTCCAGAAAATAAATCCATGTAGAATAAATAACATATGTATAGAAGTAAACTAGTAACTTTTTATGCTCAACTCCTAATTTTTTATCTTTAATAATATTTGAATGTTTTTGTATTTTTAAGAATATTTGAATGTTTTATATTTTTTAAATATTTTATTGTTTTTTTTAAATATTTGAATGTTTTATATATTTTTTCTATATTGATTTTTTTTTCTTTTGACATATTTGAATAATTTTTTTATTTTTTGAATTATTTTTATGTTTTTATATTTTGAGCTATGTGCAAAATGTAAAGAGAACTAGCTAATGATCCTATCAATGGGAGGACTATATTGGATGCTTGTATCATAGAATGAGAAGGTGACTTTCCATGATCAAAAAGTGATACATGTAGATGAATATGAATCTAAAAAATAATCATGTGTTGTAATGTAATTTTCAAATCAAGTGTTATAATGTAATTATCTTGATCATTTCTCATAGAATCTTTTACAGGATGTGTAACTCTAGAAGATGCAAGACTCGATGGAATCTGTTGTATATTAGGAGAATGTTTTATTACTTGTGTTCACTGTGGAACACAATGAGTTATTTGTAGTACTACCCTAGGATGCATTGTATAATATGAATATCTCTTTGATCTCTAAATAAATTTTTGATGTGAATCTTTCTATCTATGAGGATGTACCACTCTCCTCCAAATTGACTATATATAAATATCTTGCATAGGTGCAATATTTATCTTTGCACTATGCTCTTGGATAGGTTTAATAACTTGTTGTGATGGTGGTGGGGGAGGTGGAGGATATACCACTAATAGAATGGTAATCATTATTGAATGCCTAAAACTTTGACCACTTGATTACAATGTATATATTTGATACATTGATGTATTGTTGATGGAATTACATGGGGCTTCTATATATAAGGGTGCCATAATAATATGTCAAAGGCCCTTATACTTGATAAGACTAAGGATGGAATAGTTATTGTTGTTGAACCAACCTAAAGAGGTAGCAATATATGCCCAAAAGTATTATGTATATGTCAATCAAATACTTTGAATATTTTTTAATTATATTTTAAATATTACTCTATGTACCCAATAGTGTGAAGAAGTGTCATTGTACATGTGTTTTTACTTGCCCCATTATCAATCATAACATTGTCTTTGGGTTTTTTGTTGATATAATCTTGAATAAATAGTGCATGTTTTTTTTAATCATCATCAATAATATCACTATTATCAAATGTGATCATAGGATTTGATCTTGTTGTTCTTATAATTGTACCAATAATACCATCAATTAGGTTTCCATATGTCAAAGAAGGAGGATGTGCATTATATGCATGGTGTATCTATAAATAATCTATAGTTTATATTGTGCCATGTTATGGAAATGTATTACTAGATATTTTCAAATTTTCATTTTCATTTTATTATGGTGTAGCCTCATCTATGGGTGTCTTTAACTTAATATTATTAACATAAATAAGATATTGTATCTTATGTCTTAACTTGTAACACTTATTTTTATAATGTCTAATACATCTTAGATAGTCAGAATATGCATCACTATTAAATATATTATGTTGAGGTTTGGTCATATTAGCCTTTATTTGTGGAGGGATAGATATGATATTGCACTTGAGTAACTTTGGTAACAAAATTTATGGAGGTGATAGTAACCTCAAAACCCGCCTCGTTGGTATAACTATCAATTGAATCTTACTCATTGATTATGATACAATATTGACTATTCCTTTTGCTTAATTATTGCTTTCATTAGATTTAATCTTGTAGGTTGGTTTGATTTGAAACTTAGTATTTGTAGTATTTGGATCATTTGGTGCATACTTAAGTTTGTTCAAAGCTATAATCTTGAATTCTCATTCTTTGACTGAATGGCATAACTCGTCAAAATTCTTGAATTTTTTGAAAATGGTAGACTCATGAAGTGATGCCAACAAGTAATGTGTGAAGATATCTTATAACTCATTATCTACCATAGAATTGATCATCTTAGTTAGCATAGGTTTAAAATATATTCACCCATTGACTCATTGGACCCTTGTTTTAGTTTAGTGATTTGTGTGTAAGATATTTTTTCTCCAATTTGGATATAAAATGTGCCATAAATTAATCTACCAAAGGGTTGAATGCTTTAACTAATTAGATTATAATATCATATAACCATTCCAAATCATATTATTCAATGTTTAGTGCAAATAGCCTAGTTAAAAATTTGTCATTATATGCATAATCCATGAAAGATGCATGAAATGATCAAAGATATATTCATAGAGTGGAAGCTTAGGAGATACAAAGGTTGAAAGTAATGAGTGAGATGTTATCTCATATTCCAAAGGATTATGAATCAAGGTATGGGAATATAATGAATTACTATCTCTAGATATACCTTGCTCTAACTGTAAACATTAGCATGAAAGGCTATAATATTCTACTCAATGAAAATTATATTAGGTAAGGTTGGTGATGGACTTTTTAAAAATAATCATATGTATATGTTGTAAACCATATGATTCCCCCATACCTAGGGATGTTGTCACTTATGTAACTAGAGGTGCCTATATAAGAATATAAGTAATAGTATAAATTGAAGCACCTGAAGTGGGAGTATTGATAACTCAAAAATGCACGTCTAATTTTTGTGCTTAATATGTTGCAAGCTTAGCTTGATGTGAAATTTAAAATGCTAGGATCAAATTGACAAACTTATCCAGATGTTTGGGATATTGGCGAAGTCCTTGATGAAAATTTGAAAATTATTTAACTTTCTCAAGATATGCCATATTAAGTTCATTGGGATCAATTATATCAAATCCCTCATTATTATGTTAATTGTCATGTCCATTTTCATTATTTTGATTAACATGTTCATCTTCAATATCATTTTTGACTTGTACATAACTTTGAATATTTATATTATAAAATTGAGAAAAGATATTTATATTATCCATTTTATAAGATGCCAAAGGGATATGAGTATGCCCTACATGGATTACACTTAATATATCACTAATCCTTATAGAAACAAGGGATCTGATCTTCTTAGGTGGCAACAGATGGAATCATGTAAATGTGTAAAAAGAAAGATATAATGGCTATAACTAGATAGGGTGTGTTGGATTTGTAGGATCTTAGATATAATGATCCCATTCATAGATAGTGAATAAGGCCTAAAGAGGCACTAACTATAGAGTATTACACCATCTCATATCCACACTATCCCATGTCTAAGGTACATTGACAATAACTTCCCAAGGCTAGCCACTTATCAGTGCACTACATAACCAAATAATCGAAAGGCTTATTTTGGCTAAAAAATAAAAACCATGGGCATTCCTGATATACCTTGAGGTACATGGAAATTAAAATCCATGTATAATGTTTTCTAATGGCTTTAGTATTAGATCATTATTCCTCACACCACAACTCAAGTAAATGATTATTGATCTTCCCAAAATGATAGCTCATATGAGTTTTACAACTATCAAAATGTAGTTATAAATATAAGAAAAATAAATTAAAAGCTAACAAAAGGAAAGATTTATGTCCTTGTAAATTATTAATTCAATCCAAAACCCCTAGGTCAAATATAAATCTTAGAGTAATGCTCAATCAAATCCTATAAAGGATGATCAAATGTATCTTTAATGTATGAGTATCATGAATTTAGTTGAAACCCTAATATAAAAAATGAAAAAATAAAGGTTCAAGTAGTAAATAGGCTCACCAATATGTTGTATCCTATTTTTTATTTAAATTTTTTTAATATATATATATATATATATATATAACTTGATAGATTTATTTAGATTATAATATATGGCATTTAAGCATAAATTTGAATGTAAAGTAGAACTAAGTGAATTTGATTGACAAGTGTCTTATGCTAAAAATAGTAAGTGGAATTAAAGAGAAATATAATTAGCATTTTTTGGTTTCTAATTGATATTAGTAGGCATCTAATAGTGAAGAACTAAGTAAAATAGGACTCTGACAATTCAAGTTCAGGAACATAGATTTTGACTATGTTTAGATAGGTCCATGCTCCCTAGACAATAATAGAGTTTGGTCATGTCAAATGGCTCTAGACTTGTCCTCTTTGACTGTGATGAAACTTTGATTGCCTTTTCATATGTGCCTATGTTTATTGAAATGACTAAGATATTTTATTTTTTTAAATGTCACATAGAAAACTCTATTTTTCTACTCTTTGCTTTGGAAACCCTAAGTGTACTTGTGATATGTAAAAACATGCAAAAATGTAAGGGAAAGTGTAATGGGTTGAGTTGACCCCAATCACCCCTTTTTATGATTGACCATTCTATACATATCTAGATACTATGAGGGAATCAATCCACATGTTTTTCTCCCACCTATTGTGATTGTGAAATTGTGTTCATTGAATATATGTATGCAACTAGTGATTTGGCTTTGATACATGACATTGTTATCTCTTGACTTGATTTAAAATGCTTCATAATGGATTTTTGAATGCACCTAGTGAATGATCTTGAATTTGGGTATATTTTTATCAATGTGCATTAGTGTGAACTATAAATTCCATATATATATTAAGTCCCATTGAAATGAGATTTTGAATTGATTATATAGTGATCCTTTTCAATAATTTACTTTAGCCAATCTTTCAAAATGTGTGGGGAGACTCATGTAAATGTTTTGAATTTTGGAAAGTCATTGTTAAATGGCATAGGAATGAGGACACACTAGGTGGATAAGTCTACAATAGTGGATCTATCATAGAGAAGCAAGGACAACTGTCCCAAGGTTGGAATGAGTTTGAAATTTTAAATACAATAGTTTGAGTATTGACTTGGAAATTTTTATATAGTACTAACGGCAAACTAAGGGGTCAAGCTTGCATATATATAAATGGCTTATAGGAATGGTGGGTAAGATTCATATAGTTAGGTGTAAATCAAGTGGTTTAATATGTGTCAATAATTAACATTGTCAAGTACCTATGCTCACTCCCTTTAAAAAGGGTGCATGCCCTTGTTGTAACTGTAAATGCATTTACTACATTTTCCCATTTATATCTACATTTAACAACGTGTGTGTGATATTAGAAAGGTTAGTTGATTTTTTTATTAATTTTATAAATATTTAATAAAATATGCATTGTATCCATAGTTTTTACTTATCCACTTCACATTTTTCAAGCTTTAAACCACTTCACATTTTTCAAGCTTTAAACTAGTTTATAGAGCTGACAGTCTACAAATGATTCATTTGCCTTGTCTTAATTAACCCAAATTCATCATTTTTGTTTGATTTTGTATCCCCCTTTAATTTAAATGCATAAATATAGATCATGAAGTAAGGTATCTGATACAAAATATTAATGAAGGAGCTAATAAATGAATAAATTTAATTCAAGAGACAAAAATACAAGTAAAAATAAGAGTATCCATAAGAGCTTTTATATAGGTCAAGGTACTTCTTCCATACCAAGTAAAGTTTTTATTGAAAATAACATGCCAAATTTCATGGAATTTAATGTAGAATCATATTCAAGTAGGATAAGAGTTAATCAATCCTTGTTTACTGATGAAAATCAATGTGTATAACATGTTAATGTATTTATATTGAATGATGAAACACATGGAGCAACATGATATAATGAAACATAGATCCATAATGAAGTTTTCGAGTATGATGATATTATAAATTCACATGATGATAATGAACATCATATAATTACCCAAATTTAACTCTCTTAAAATTAAGAGCAATTTAATTCACTTGTATATTCTAACATTAAATGAGGCTTGAATCCTTGAATCCCCTTTCTATGGTTGAATTACTAAGACAATTGATTTAAGAAATAATACAACTCTTGGGTCCACATCTCCAAGGATAATAAAATAAATGCAAAGGTATTTTATTGAAATTTATGATAATATATTAAAACTTATGCAAGGTAAAATGAAAAAAATCAGAGTTTAACATCATTCTCAATGTATATGGGAGTATGTATTTGAGAAAAAACCCAAACTAAATGATGTCAATTACTTGTTGAAATGATGAAAATTTTAAAAGTGTGCCATGTGATGCATATTTTAGGGTTAATAACAAGTGACCTAAGGGGAAAATAAAATAATAGTAAATAATCTAAGTAATGTATTTAATGAAATAGGTAAGGTAACTTGAAATAAAGATAGTAATATGGTAAGACTAGCAGAGTCTATAGTGAGTAGGACAACATCTACAAGGTAGTTTGAGTCAAACAAGTATAACCTTGAACTTGAAGAGGAAAACTCTAATTATATTTTTAGAAAGAAGAACAAGACTCAATGACCATATGCTCACAGAATGTTGTGAATTTAGTGGTAGAATCCCATGAAAAGACAATGTCTTTGTTGAACAAACATGAAATCTGATTGAATTCCTTTTGGAAAGATAACACAAGGGGATCACCTAATATAAATGATGTTTTTAAAATAACAAAAGGTTTAAAAAACCATGAGACACATCTGAAACGTTATTGTACATGACCCAAACATAATTTTATAATAAATTTATTGAATATTTTAATGAAAATTTAGTAATTTTATAAAGTTCATTTGAGATATACAACCCTTTCAAGGTCAAAATCAAATAAAAACACACCACTTATTATTATAGGATCCATGTTTAATTTGATATGCATGTGATGTTTTATGTCATATACAATGTACTTTACATACTGATAATATTATTTAGGAATATATGGTGTCTTCTCCACATAAAACATCAAGATGATTAATCCTAAGTTTTTTGTGTCAAAGACCCACGGGGCAGTTTTTCGAGCTAAAGAATGTTTAGATGAAATATATAATACTTGTGGTGGTTTGTCATATTTGTCTAGCTACATATAGGTGGAAATTTCACATTAAATTAGAAATCAACTAGTTGATTTTAATAAGTAAAAATCTATAAAGTGTGCATTAAAAATGAAAAAGAGTCATCAAGATGTGAGTTAATTATATAATAGGTATATGTATCTAATTTTATGGCAGAATTGAGGAAGAATATTACTTAACAATATGTAATACACACTCACCAATAAAAATGGATAGATGATCAATTTAAGTTATGCAAAGACAAAGTCCCACTTAGGACCATTTTTTAGGTGTAAACATTGTTGAAAACTACACACTACAACCACAAAATGAGGTTTAGTATACTATAATTAAATTAAAGTTCAAATTTTTATGCAAATTTCTTTTAGACATGCACCTGATAACATGGAGGATAGTAGAAATATTTTTAGGGAGTACCACCTTTACAAGAGTGATGTTAGATCTCGTTTTCCAAAATTCGTCCAAGGTTATTTTGAGATGTTTTATGGAAATTTGAATATAAGAGAGATTATGTTTAATGCACACCCATTTTGGTTAGATAATTATATTATATAGTTTAATAAGTATTGAATGTTTTACTTGTTGATTACGATGCATAATAATAATGGGGTACAACATTTTTGGAGTTTCTATGTGGCCAAGCATGGTAAAGGGGAGTATGATGGCATTGGTGCATGTATAAATAAAGCCCTTGAAAAAAGGTGAAGAATTTTAAGGATGGTGGTGATTTTATTAATGCTACAAGTATTATGGTTTGGTAAAATGAAATAATTTCTTGTGGATATGATAAAAAAAATTGATGTGCAAATATTATTCTAGTTAGTAGAGGAAGAAAACAAGACAATCTATGAAGATTGCAATATAATAACTATATCAAGTGATTCCCACTCATTCCAATACTTAAATTATAGCTCATAGACCATTTACACTAAGGACTTGGCATGTAGGCCCCTAGGTCTATGGAGACAAGTCACTCATTACAACCACAAGGGGATAATGAGATGGTATCAAAAAATAACTTTGACCAGATCTCAAATATTATATAGTTAAATAACATTTATTTATAATATAAATGTATCTCTAAATAGAAGTGATATTTTAATTTTTTCATTGTCCTTAAAAACTCATTACACTTTAAATGCAACACACAATTTTTCTATTATTGCACCTAAAGACAATGATGGAGTCAAAAACTACTGCTTATCTCACTTTGTAGAGGCAAAAAATAAATTAAGCACAATTATCATGGATGGGGAAGACCAACTTTATCTCATCAGATCTATGTTAGCTACATGAACCTAGATTCAAAGATACATTCACAAAAAATTAAAGTAATGGTTGTTTAAATACTTTAAACCAAATAGGATGATACTTCACTATTGGAATTTGGTTATTGTTAAAAATATTAAATTGATCAAATTCTGTGGAAAGCTTTACAATAAATATTAATGGAAGTTTATGAATCCAAGAATGAAACAACGTTTGAAACACTTAAAAATAAAGATTATCTTAAAGGTTCATTGGATTGACTTGGTAAGGTTAGTATTCAATGCAAGTTAAATTTTGAATTAGTAAAGTTTGATGTGATTTAGTTTATTAATTTATAATTATTTTATCATTATCTTTTTTTTAAATCATTACTAACACATTTGTTGGTGGTATGTATGGCATAGATGCACCAAATCTAGGAGGTATGAAGATAGAGAGAGAGAGAGAGAAATAAGGCTCAATTATGGTGAGGATCCCCCCCACCCACTTTATTCTTCCCTTTTACCTCTCCTGAAAGGAAGCAGGCTATGGTGGTAAATTCCCCAAGGTCTCTATCTTTTAGGGCATGGTGTACTAGATACCTTGGTTGGTTGATGCAATCTATTTAAATATAAGGGGCTCATATGGAGTATTATTTAATACATGTGCAAGAAATCTTGGTTCACCTCATGTCCACAAAATCCAGCTTGATTAGATTTGTTAATGAACTCATTTTTGGTTTATCATGTGTCTCTAGTCTACTAATTAAAATGATACGTGAAAGGATACAAGTGTAATGATGAACATATAGTCCAAATAAATTTTGAATAACTCACTGTAATTTAGGCTAAGCTAATGCTAATCTAACATTGACATAAAAAAAAAGTAAGAGAGAGAGTAAGAGTAGAGAAAAAGGAAAGATGAACTTAGTTTATAATGAGGACAAATTTGACTCTATTAAATAGAAAAATATCTTACAAAATAGTCTTTGTTTAGCCAGCATAGCACAACCATAAAACAAATATGGTGCAAGATTTTAAGGACCAAGTAGTTATGTAAAATAGAGAGTCAAAGTTACCATAAACATGCATAGGTAATGACAATCATTCATAAATATTTCATAAAGAATATGATTCATGAAACAAAACACTAAGATTCATCAAATGCTTAGATGAGTTAAGGAAAGAAGTCTTCATACAGCCTCATCTCATACTAAAATCAAAATCTAACTAAGAAATCTAGAAATACAAGGAAATAAAAAAATGATAGAGTCCCTCTACTATATCTCCAATTCTAAATGGAACAACCCTCTCAAAGTCTTCGAGTAATCTTTAAATATATTTTAGTCCAATGACCAAATGAAATTCCCCCTCCAAAATTGGTTTTAGACATTTAATTAGATGTGTCCATATCTTCTCAAATTTGAGTGTGGTCATGTGCAATCCCAATGAAATAAGGATTAAGGCCCCACATAACTAATTTTCTAATTGAATTTTGGGTGATTAGGGTAATTAAAGGTTTCCTCAAACCATCTAGTCAACCACATTTTACACAGTGATGGCCATGCCTGCTTAAGACAACATTCCATCATTTATGCTCTGGAAGTTGGAATTCATGCCACATGCTTGTTTTCAATACACATGCCACATGCACATGTTTGTTTCCAATGAATAATCTATAATTTTATCCTTAGTATCCATGTTTGTTTCCAATACACATGCCACATGCTCTTATTCAATGTCACCATTTGACCTCGATTGAACTATGCATTTCCTTAATCATTGAAGCAGTAAGGGACCAACTATAATTTGATCTTATAAATTAGTTTGGACATGTAGTTTATTTTGGGATTTGATGAACTTTGTGGGCTAGGTAGCCATCAATTTTAGACATTGATATGTTTTATGGAGATCCATATATCTTCGTCGAGAAGGTTCATCTTACATGGTGTTTCTTTGATACTTTTAGAATGCTAACATGTCCTCATAGGTTAGGTTCTAAGCTACATGGTAGTATCTTATTATTATTTTTCTCAGATGAGGGTCTTTTACTTTTCTTTGGGCTTGGCATAGTGAGATCTTGCCAACTAGAAACATCTCTTTGACCTAGAGCTTCATGATCCTAGCGGAATATTTGATGTGCTCCAACTCTCTAGAGTCCTAAGATTATGCCACATGGCATGATTTTAGGACTTGCTTCATATTGAGGCCATGGTGAAGTGGTGTCAAGAAATTTGGCATGATCTTAGGTACTAAGAGGATCAAAAGGATTGGTTCTACATCCAATGTGTTCTGAAGCCATAAAACTCCATGATGCTAACAAGTGGCCACCACTCAATGAATTTAGACATATGGGAAGGAAATGCCCATTATACTTTTGAATATTAAAAACTAGCCATTATACCATAATTTCCTCAAATTTAACTAAAACTAAGTCTAGAAGTCAAATTGAAATATGAAAATCTTGTAAAATTAATAATTAGAATGGGATCCTTTTGCCAAAGACATAAACAATTTAGTCAGTTTAGAAGATGAATGACTATGATTTAAGATTGAATAGTAGAAAAATACATGAATCTTATATTTTTGATCCCATTAAATGATGAAATAATTTTAGAAACCAAAGACTTTATCATATTTAACAATTAGGAAAAATGGAAAAACATGTTGATTTTATGATAATTTTGATGGGCCATACAACCGTCAAACTTAAGCTCTTGATATGTTGATGTGGACATCCATGTGTCATCTCACTGGGTAGTCTATGCCACATTACATTCATCTATTTACTTAGGACTTAGTTTAACACTTAATTGGGATGATGATGTGAAAACACTCCATAAGATGAGATCTTGACACTTGTCAAGATATCATTCACATGAAAGGTTTAGCTATCAAAATGGGGCATAAAGACTACCCTGAGGGCCCAAATAAACATGATTTCACCACATGGCATGATCTCACAAGGTTTTAATGTTTGTTGGGGAAATTGATGAGGGCCTAAGGTCATGATGAAGTGGGATCATACCAAGTGGCATGATCGTACACATATAAAAGGTTGAAGTGTTGGGCTCATGGATATAAGAATCATATTGATGTGATTAAGTGGTATTATGACACCTTTCACAATCTCACTTACTTAGGAGGTCCAAGGCTAGATCTTGGAAACTAAGGGGACCTAAAGAAGTAGGGGGAATAGGATCATGCCACATGACACAATCTCACCCAAGAAAACAAAGTAAAAATAGATAAGTTAATAAAAGGTGGGGTCAAGAGAGTGGGGATGCAATATTGTGCTACATGGCATAATCTTACTTACTTAAAAATAGAACAAATGACCAAAGCAAAAAATACCCAAGAAGCACAAAATAGTTGTTGGCTTATGGGAGAATAATATAACCATTAAATTTGAAAATATGAATGTGAAATAAAAATGCTAACCATTTAACCCAAAATTTACTAAGTTCTAGACCAAATCTTACAAAGACTTAGATAATTTAATCAACCTCAAATCTAAAATTGATCTACAATACAAAAAATAACTAAGTAAATAAATGAGCCTATATATTTGCCTGATCATTTTAGATGAAAACAAAGTATAAAATAGACCAAATTATGTATAAAAATAGGTAGAAAAATATGAAATAGTTAGGTAATATTTTAAAATATGAGGTGAAATGGTCTAGAAATGTGGATTTTTATGTCATTCATAACAAAAAAAAATTAGACCAAGACTTAGCATATTTTAAAAAGTTCACAAAGTTGAAACAAAACATATATAATTTCCAAAAAAATCTTTAAAACCAAATGCCTGCAATGGATACTTTAAAATTCAAAACTATTTTAAAGAGGAAAGGCAATGCAATGTTATACCTATAATATTTACAATAACCTTTTCAATCATACCATGAATAAAAAGAGACCCAGACTTGATTGAACCATAGAATTAGACTCCTGAGCAAAAATGGTTCCATGATTTCAATGATGAAATTAGGGTGTGTTGTGAAAGAAATAACAAATGAAAACTCTAATATAAAATACTCTTGAGTATTTTGGGACTAATAAATAGTCAAATAACCTAGAACCTTTGATTAAGACAGCGCATGGGACATGAAAAATCCAAGAAAGGACAAGATGGGAGCAACTAAAAGACCAAATTTAATATCCTTATTTGACCTGGTGTGCATAAAATGGGATGATTTACCATTTCATAGGGTCTAAAAGGATTAATCATTATGGCTTCCACCATCAAGATAGTGAACCCTACCTTGAATACATTTTCTCAGGCATTATGTTGCTACCAACTAAGCATTTATAACCTTGATGGAGATGCCTATGATCCTACTCTTGGCCTTGATCCACTACCATCCAAGCCAGAAATCCTATGGTGGAGATTGCCTAAATCACCTGAGACTGAGCTTTTTTGAAACTGATTTTCTATTATATTTTATTTTCTTTTCTTTCTTTCTTTTATGTCTCATTTTAGGGTTGGGGACCACTATGGAAAATGAAAGGCATGATTATATATGTTTCACCCTAGGTTTTCCCCACATTAGGTTCACCCAAGCAGACTTAGAAAAATTTTAATGTATGAAATTTGTTCTTGGTTTCAATAGGATGCTTTTAATAGCTAGTTATATTTACTCAAACTCAACCAAATTAGAATAAGTCTAAGACACATGCAGTAGTATAAACCTTCAAAACTGACTCAATAATATGATCTAAGGTCAAAATAAAACTCAAGAATCACCTTTCACACAAAGTGTCACTTATGTTTCCTACTTGTAGGATTTAACTTCATAATATGGCATTGATTAATGTGGAACCACAAGGCAAAACAATTTAGAAGTAGGTCCAATGAGGAAAACATAAAGACAAATCTAGAAAACAACCCAAAAAAAGACATAATAAAAAATTTAAAAAAAAAGAGAGAAAGAAAGGGAATGAAAGAAACCAAAGTTAATTATTTATATAATGACCGCAAGCCAGTTCAATCTTGAAAGTAATTTTTGAGGAATTGTCCATTGATAGGCAATGGGACATCCTCACTAGGTAGATACCTTAGTCAAAAATCATTTTTGCCTAGGATTTTAGAGATTTGGAAGGTTTATCTCCAAAGGGAATTAAACTATCCATGTCCAAAAGTAATACTAAATCATAAACTAAAAGGCCTTTATTTTGGCTCGCTTATTAAATTAGCATTTGATAACTCATTGATGTTTGCTAAAGTGTAACAAGGCTACATCATATTTATGTTCCAGCTATATCAAGTTCATGATGTGAGTCTTTATCTTGTTATCAAATCATAGATAATCTTTAATAAATAGTACGGTCAAAATTATGTGGTTCATAGGGAAAACTAGGTCTTGGACATAAACCATATGGTATGGGGAAGTACCTAAGGAAGACTTGATCATAGTCCTATCAGACCATAATACAAATTTTAAAACAGTATCCCAGTCCCTAGGATTTATCTCCAAAACTCTCTTGATTACATCCAACATTTTATTTTATTTTTTTAAACTAAACCATTACCTTGTGAGTAGTAATTTGATGAAATTTTGAGAATTACCTAGTTTTCATAATCCCACTCAATGAATTTCAATGAGGATAAAGCATGGTTGTTATCATATACCAGGATAAATGGCATACCAAACCTTATTATGATGTTGTCCTCAAGGAAGTTGATCACCACTTCATTTGTGTAATTTTTTAATGTTTTGGCTTCATTCTAACACATGAAATAATAATTTTAAGTAAGGATGAATTTGTCTCCAGGGGATGAGTTGGTGTTGACAGTCCCCACTTTACAAATAGATGGGACTCAATAACTAGTTGTAGTGGCATCATTAGAGTGATTCCTTATGTGTAGTGACTTGAAAATATGTCAGCTTCCTACATGAGCATGGGATTATTTAAAAATATGAGGCCAAAAATAGCCTAATCTAAGTATTTTATGGGTTGTGGCACTACCTAAACCATGACCAGTTCCATACTTTCCATGAAAACTAGTGAGTACTTTAGTTGCTTCCACTTTGGTCAAGCATCTCAAGTAAATGCCTTCATTGTTTTTCTATAAAGAATGCATAATTTGATATTGAAAATAATTCTTTTCAGGGGTAATGCTCTCTTATAAATGGATTTTAAGTGATTTAGGCACTCATTATTCAACAAATAATAAACCATGTCATGATACTAGTCATCTTTGGTTATACTTTGTATTATATACTACTAGAAAATGATATGTGGATCCACCTTAGCCATAGTCTTGCTAAGCCCCTAGCATCTAACAATATTTATTATCTATATCTCTAGGTCAAATTATTTTAGTATCATCATCTATTTCCCACGCTATTCACCTAACTCATTTTGCATCAGCATTGCCTTCATGGTTGGGTCAAACATAATAGCAAATACTTTACTACATAGAATGTAGTGCCCAAATTTTTTGACTGTTTTTATTAAGACAAAAGCTTGATTTTCAATGGCTAAGTATCTAATATTAGTATTTTTTAGTGGGGTGCTCAAATGATACAATCCTTTCATGCCCAACACCTTTTCTTTCTGTTAGGATAGCATCATTTGAGTGTTCTAAAGCAAACAAATAGATGGATAAGGGCTGGATGTAGTCAATACTGATAATCACTGGTGTTTTCACAATTATTTTCTTGATTTGAGAAAAATCACTTGTGCTTTAGTTTTACACTTAACCTTAGCATCCTTCTTCAGCATGTTTTTTAGTGGTCTGACTATCTCTATAGAACCTGAGACGAACTTCCTTAAAAAGTTGATTTTATTGAAGAATGACTTTAGCTAATTTTTTCTACCACGTGATGGAATTTTAAAAATGGCCTCCACTTTTTTTGGATATATTAAGATGCCTTTTTTAGAGATAAAGTGTCCTAGTAATTTACCCTCTATGACCCCAAATATGCATTTCTTTGGATTTAGGGACATTTTGTGGTCTTTATACCTATACAAGACTACTCTCAAGTCCTTCATACGATCCTCTCTATTTATATAAAAGACAATAAATTTATTCATGTAAATGATTATACATCTACCAATGAGGTCCTTAAAGGTAAATCCATGCTTCATTGAAAGGTGAGACCCAAATTAATTAGTCCAAATAAAATCCTTTTGTATGTGAACATGCCCCAGTTAGTTGTGAACATTGTATTTATCCTATCTTCATGGCTAACCATTACCTAATTGTATCCTAAATATCTATTTCATTTGAGACCATTATCTATCTATAAGACATCATCCAATAAAGGTAGTACTTATCATTTTCAGAACCTTTGTTTAGATTTCAAGCCTAGTTTCTCTACTCTTTTTTAAAATGGGTAGCAATTTGGCCAATCAAGTGGAGTACCTAATAGGGAAGATGATCTTTGTAGAAAGTATATTTTTCACTTCTTTAAAAAATAGAGGATCTAACAATAGATTAACTAGCATCTGCCTTTAATGGAATGGTTTCACACCATGCTTCAATAGAATAGTATGTGTAAGGATGGAAGCATTAAAAACTTTCTAGTATTCATAGCTCTAAACAATAATGTCACTAAAGTCCTTTAAGGCCTACATAATCCTCTAATTTTTAGTTTGAGTATAAGTTGTGCCTACAAGCACATTTTTTGATACATTATCACTACTCAAATTATAATGTTGATGGGGGATTCCCTTGGTAGGGTTTGTTATATCCTTTTCACCCTGGTAGTCCACGTCAAATATTCAATCAAGTGAGACCATGCCCTTGGGTATGTTGTTAGTTTTTAGATTGATGACCCCTTCTTTATATAGTTTAAAATCTTATCTATCATCCTCATCAATTATCTAAGACTAGAATGCATCAGTGTTGGTGATGAATTCAATGATGTGTTGGTCATCCTTGAAGATTTGGAAGTTTCTAATGTTTTCTATAACATAAGGATTAGATATGATCTCTACTAAGAATCTATGCAATCTAGAGTTGGCAATGGGTTCCAAAGTGTTTGTAGTTATTGTTAGAGTATCTAACATATATTTTTTCTTCATGGTTGCATTTGGATGTTAAATACTTTGAAGTCCTCAATCAAATTCCATACTCTATTTTCATACATTGAAAAACATTTGTCATTACAAGCATAATGGCTTATGACTTGTTTGACAACAAGTTTTTAATCTCCAAGGAATTTTAGGTTCTTTACTTTTTTATCTAGTGTAACTTGGAGGCCATGAACCAAATATTCTTACTTAGCCACATTTTTTAAGCAATAAAAATGCATTTGGAAGGCTTTAAAATATGATATTCCACGTGGTTTGATGATCTCAACCCCAGTACTACAACCACTCTTTGATTTGGAACCATCAAACTTTAGAGTTCACATATGATCTCCAGTTGTATGTAGTGGATTCTACAATGTGGGTACTTCTATTTTACTTTGTCATCTTCTTTTAATTTTAAGGTTAATATACTTTCATCCTTAAATATTAATGACATTCTAGTCTGTTCATTTAATTTTAAGGTTAATATACTTTCCTCCTTAAATATTAATGACCTTATGGTCTGATCCTCAGTATTAAATGTGGGTGAAAAATTATTTAGAATGGAAGCATAGGCAATGCCTGTGCTTTTGGATTCCTTGTCCTCATATGGATGGCCCTACTTGAATTTTATGTGTGTTGGGGTAGGAATATGAATTGAAAATACTTGTGATGCATAGAGGATATCCTCTTCATCTAGTGAAACTAAATCTTAAAATTTAGGTCCCTCTTACACTATAAGCATTTCGATGGACAACTTGCCATAAGCTTCCACTTCCTTCTCAATTTCATAGACTCTTAGCTCATATTCCTCATACAATATCTCATTGTTCTTATTATATTTTGTGATCAAATGAACCATATTTGGCTCCCTTTCAATTATGATTTGATTAGACATGCCTCACCATGGAAACCACATGTGGGAGAAGTCAGTGGCCATATATCCATTGAGTGTTTGTAACCAATCTTGACTAAGAAGCATCCCATATGCCTCTGGTATATCCACCATTTACATGTCCATGAATTTTTGCACTCTAAGATTAGAGGAAAATTGCATTAATGGGATTCAATTTTCCAATGACTTCAATTTATGATTTTTCCAATTGAATGAATTTTCTAGTGGATTTGGTGGGGTCAGTTTTAGTTGTTGACAAATGACACAAGGCATGACATTTCCTAAAGCTCTTGAATCCATCAAATAATTATGAAAGTTTTTGTCAAACATATTGACTTTTAGAAGAATAGGGGAGTCTTTATTTTTTCCTTATAAATGAAAATATGGGAATAATTATTGTTACTAGCTTCATTCCTCATAGGGGTGGACAATTTTCTTAGCAATAATTCTTTATATTTAGACATCTAAAGCAAATCAAACATTGTTATGTTGGCCTTGGTTTTCTTTAGGTCTTCTACCATATTATATCCATGTTTTCTTTTTACTAGGGTTTTTTCATCATGGGTGGATGCAACACCATTTCTAGGCTTATATGAGGTAGTAGGTCCCTTGGGGGGAAGATTATTATTGGAATTGTCGTTAAGGAGAAATTGCATGTTGTGAGGGTGAGTAGTAGTCAAAGGACTCTAAAAATTACTCCTAAATTGATAATTATTCCAACTTTAAACCTATTTAAACTCATGGACCTCATCTAGGTTATCCTTAGGCTCGTTATCACTTTCAAATAGGAATTCATAGGTCTCTAATACCATGGTAGTGCTTAGGTTGCCTCCACTTGGGCCTGGTCTACCACTATCCAGTATAAGAACTATTTCAATATTATTTGTCTCCTTTTTAAAGATGTTTGATGCCAATGCAAACTAAGCACAATCTCTTTTAGCATGGTCTATTGTATTATGCAATCTACACCAAGTGGGTAAAGCTACATATGCCATAATAACTAAGTTGGAAGCACTATTATTGTTTTGATTTAAGTTGTCAAGGGGACTAGGAAAATTTACATTATTGGTCTTAGTGTTCCATTTCCTATTTATTTTCTAAAAGTTATGGTTTCGGTATTGAGGTGGGTTTTTCATAGCTTGGTTAGTGTTTTGAGGCACCTATATGTGCAAATTAACCATATCATTGGTCAATAAATAGACCATCTACTATAAATTGGATAAATCAAGGTTCACCAAGGCACTTTGGTTATAGACATTGAGAATATCAAGGGAGCATTTTGCATAAGGCCTTGATTGACCATATGAATTTGGTTACAGGCATTAGGTTGTCCTAATGAGGCCAAGGAACTAACACTGTATCTTTGGGGTACCATATTCTACTCAATATTGACCACATCATTGTAAGCCAAGGACAAAGATGTAAGGGTTGTTAGTGTTCTTCTAAGTAACATGGAATTCATGGGGTATAAGGACCTAAAGTACATTTGTGTAACATCTTGATCGATATGTGTATATGTGTCCTTCAACCTTTTATAGGGATTATGAAATTAAGTATTAAAAATACTCATATGTTCATCAGGATCCATATGGGAAGCTATAAACTAGTGATAGAATATGGCTAGGTCTATTGGTATCTTAAATTTATTGATGAATACAACCTCAAGTTCAACCCAAAAAGTAATGGACGCATCAAGGATACATAGTTATTATCCATATACTGACTCATATAAAGTGTAAGGGAATAGCCTAGCATCTTGATTGATATGTGTATATGTGTCCTTAAACCTTTTGTAGAGATTGTGAAAATGAGTAATGAAAATATGTGTAGGTTCATTAGGCTCCTTATGGGAAGCTAAAAACTAGTGATAGAGTATGGCTAGGTTTATTGGTATCTTAAATTTTTTGATGAATAGAACTCAGGGTTAGCCCAAGAAGTAATGGACCCATCTAGGAGATGTAGGTACTAGCCATACGCTGACTCACCTAAAGTGTAAGGGAATAACAGGTTAGTAACATTCTCATGTTGGACCTGAGTCTTAATTAAATCATCTTTGAAGGTCTATATGTGTTCCTCTATTATTCATATTCCACCATGAACATATCTTGGGCATAATTTTTTGGGAATTTTGGGTAGGTCATAAACAAGTCCTAAAATTTTCATATGACAAAAACCTCCTCCTAATTAGGTGGGGTTAGCCATTGATGGGTTCTGAGGAAGAGCAAAAGGAGTAATAAAAAAATAGTAGTAATGGGAGAGTTATTAGCTAAGCAAGTTTGTTTAGGCTTAGAATTTACTTTGTCAGTCATAGTTCTCCTATGCCCTGAGAATTGTAATAGCTCCAAATCACCTTCAACTAACTTTGACATTGTGACAACTCTTCTAAATTCTAGTTTTAGAAAATTATAATGTTCTATTTTGAGCATGACCTACAATATGTTAGACATAATAAAACATAGATATCAAATACTACTTTATCAGGCCTTCTTTCTAATGCTAATTTGTTGGTGGTCCATTTAGCATAGTCCTACCTACTCTAGAAGAAATGGAGAGAGAGAGAGAGAGAGAGAGACAGAGAGAGAGAGTAGGCTCAATTAATGTGAGTATTCCCCCCCCCCCATTATTCTTACTATATTCCTCTCCTAAAAAGAAGTAGACCATGGTAGCAACTTCCCCAAGGTCTTTGTTTACTAGGTTATGGTGTACCAGATACCTTAGTTGATGTAATATGTTATAATATAAAAGGGCCTATATGGAGTATTATTTAAGACTTGTTTCAAATAAATTCCACTTATGTTCTTGAAAGAAAGAAAAAATAAACTCGAGAAGGGTATGGTATAAAAAATTGATATGTTATACATGCGTTGATCTAGAAAATTATAGATACTCCTCTTTGGCTTGGGAAAAATAACCTACAGATAAGAAAGAACTAAAATAAATGGTTGATTAGTAAAATAGTTGAGTGGATTACCTAGTGTGAGCTAGATCTGGGAATCAAGCACTTCCAAGGAGGCTATCAATCCATGTTTTAAAACAATTAAGTTCAAAAAGATAAAGTACTTTCATAAATAATGAAATATATGAAGTGCTTAATAAATGAATTATATCAATAAGAAGATTAATATTAATGCTAAATAGATCGAGTATAGTTCAAAAAATAGGGTAGGGTTTTGTGATTAGGTAGAAGGCCAAAAATTTGGATTTGGTTGAGGTCTAGTGGATGGAATTTCTTGCTATTATTTTGCCACACAGTGACCATTGATGGATGGGGTGACCGTCGACGATTAGGGATAGACCAGTGATGGTTAGGGTGACCATTAGCAGTTACTATGGGTTGGGTCTAGTTAAGAAAAAGTTGTTCTAATGAGGTTATAGAATGAAATTTTGAGAGATGGGTTGGAGTTGGGTTGATTATGAAATAAAAACAAAGTAACTAAATGATTGAAAATAGATACTTAGCTTGTTAATTATTGATCTATAAGATGGTTAAGGGAAATTGGTTGATAAACTCATTGATGGAGTCTAGAACAATTTTGGTAGAATAATAATACTTGGTTGTTTATCAATAGACGGTAGCACCTCGGACCTCTATCACACTTGTTAGTTCACTGAATTGCTAGAAGAAATGACCTACAAAATAAACTCTGATACAAGAATCTCTTGATAGCTGTATATGTGGATGATGATCGCTTGATTTTAGATCCTTTTCACCACCTGCTTTTTTATTTTTTATAGGTAAAAGCAAGAAGTGAAAGTGTAGGTTCAAGATGGGTTAAACTTGTTATTTAATTTTAACTTTCACATGCATTGGCTCACACATAGATTAGGTAAGCTAATTAGAAAAAATAAAGTTGGAGTTGAAGTGTGTGTTCAATGTGTAGGTGTTGGAGACCTAACCATCAATGATCAAAGCCTAACCATCGATGGTTAGGGTGACCATCAGTGATCGAGGGTTAAAGGTCAAGTTGGGTCAAATTTTGGGTTAGTCAGTGGGTCATTATAACTTGGGTTTGTTATTGAAAGGGGTGTGGATGGTCTCTAAGGGATCTGAGGTGGTCTAGGGGTGTTTCAACATCTAGAACTATGGTGTGTAGTTTTTTAGTGTCTACATTTTGCCCCTTTTTGATATGTAGTTTATATCAACAAGTTGCAAAACAAAAATAGATTACAGATCAAAGGTTTAGCTACCCAAAGCATGGGAGGTGTTCCCCCTCAAATTGAGAATTGATGAGGTAAAATAGAATCAGATACGAGTTTGCTAAGTGGTTAAGTGTGGTTAAGTTGGTAATTAAGTGGGTGGTAGGTTAGGCATAAAGTGTAACTAAGAGTGATAGCCAATATTGTGCATTGAGTAGGTTGTCATGATTGGAAAAAATTAAGATCAATACTAGAAGGATAAGTAACAAGTTAAACACATGATCATATGTGACAGTTGGGCTATACTAGTAAACTCAAGTTTCCTAGACAAGGTCAATGTTTTCATAGGTATCCAAGGTAGGAAGTGTTCCTATGAAGACACAAATTAGTTGGGTGTGCATAAGGTATCACAAGTTTAAAATTTTCAACTTGGAAATGTATTAGGTGCAGTCAAAAAGACCAGGGTAAGGTCATTGTAAAACATGCAAAATTTTGGGCCAAAATGGCCTGTGGTGAGGTAACATGTTTGGTGGTCAAGGTTAGTGAGGAAGGTCAGCTCCATTGGTGGGAACTTAGGTTGGGTTTGGGTAAAGAGTGGTTTCAAAAATTTTGGTATGGGGGAAAAAACATATATTCTAACCATTGATGGTTAGGGTTGACATTTGAGGTTGATCATTGATAGTCACCCTAACCATTAGTGGCTAGGTATCAACCCTAAAAGGATAGAGATAAAAGACCATCGAGGGTTCTTTTTGCTTATTTGAGAATATTAAATCTTGATGATAGTTTTTGGCATTTATTGAGAAAAACATGGATGAACTTGTTAAATATGATTGGTTGAGTGAGGTGGGTTTGTTGATCAAAGGTAGACTAGAGATTTGACCTGACTCAAATGTAGCATGGACAAGGGAGAGCACGAGGCTAAGCAGTGGTCCCCAGAGCTCCTCCTTGATGATGATCGAGGAATGAGGTAGGCATTTTTTTGAATTGGTAGAGTAGGTTTTAATTTGTGCATTAGAATAGTGATTTGGTTTGGTTTGGTTTGTTTTAACCTAGATTTAGGGTTTATTAGAGTTTTTGTGGTTAATTTGAGGTCAATTTTGAAATTAGTAAGGGTAAGGTAGTTAGGGTAGGGTAGAATAGGGAGAGGTAAAAGTTTTTTTTGTTAGATCATGGTCATTGGGTGGGTGTTTTGGGTGGGTAGGGTTTGGAGGTTTTATTGGTGATCACCATCGATCGTTGATGGTCAAAAAGTGACTGTTGAGGGTCGTCTGACTATCAGTGATCAACTACAGGAATAGTTGACCATCGGTAATCAAGTTATTTTGTTAGAATATTTTTAAAGTAATATTTAAGTGTTTGTTATGCTATATGGTGGATAAGAAATGGGTGATAGGGTTAAGTGTTAATGGTTTTGAATGTTAAGTTCAGTTGTCAAGGTAAAGGTATGAGTGGTAGTAGGTTTTGGTTAATAGTTTAGATAGAGAGGTTGGATGCCCTAGGTAAATGTCATAAGGGTGATGGTCAAGTAATAGTTAATGGTAAGGGTTAAGGGTAATAGGTCATGGTTAAGGTTCATTATTCGTGTAATGTTCAAATGATATAGGTTGATAGGTAATGGTTGAAGAGTAGGGCTAGGTAAAAAGGTAGATTATAATAGGTTAAGATAAGTGATGTAGATAAGTAGTAGGAATAGTTTATAGTAGGGAAATGTTTACAAGTTGAATAGATTGAAATTAGGAGGTAGGTGTAACAGGTAGAGTTCATAAGGAAGATAGCACTTTAGTCTATGAACTAAGATTTGCTAATCAAATTTTATAGGCATGGGAGAGGATCCAGGTGAGGGGCAGAGTACCCTAAATTTTTGATGAGATTTATCAAGGTATGATGGCTGATGACTTGGTTCACATGGAGTATGTGGGCCTTGATGGTATGATGCATGACCAACATGTAACTCAAGATACATCTATGATAGTGGTACTCATCAAGAGATGGGATCTATCCACTAACACCTTTCTACTTTTAACAAGCGAGATGACCATTTTTCTTAAGGATATACATAGGATCATCCAATTACCCATACGAGGGGAGTTCATCTACCACATTGAGAGGGATGAGCGAGATGATTTCATGGAGCTATTATATGGGGATGACCTAAATTTTATTAAGTGGCATGTAGGGGGTTTCACTATACACTATTATATCAAAAGGATAAGGGTACAAGGTGGATCATGACCATGATGATGATAGAGATCACCTACTATGCATTACCTGATTCTAGTAGTGAGAGGTTTCTCTATTTGTTTTTGGGGGTGTTGGTGGAGTTGTTCTTAGGTCACATAGTGTTTATGTGGGCACCTATGCTATAGTCTAGATTTACAGAGAGCTATGGGTTTTTTGAGCCCATAGGAGGTATGGTATCAGAATAGGGTTTGTTCTTCATTATTAAGCTTATGAGCACATCCAAGTTCTATGACTGATGGGGATGCTATTATGTAGACTTATTACCTAATTAATTTCTAGATTTTTGAGTCTGATTAACATTAATTGTCAACTTAGTGTGTGTATGCTTTTCAAGGATGTCAGAACTATATATGCATTATTGATTCATATATTAACTTGTTTTACTACTTACAGTACAATTAACTTATATTGAATTCACCAAATAGTTATACTATGGAACTATTATAAAAAAAATACAAATATACTTCACACTTATGAATCACACATGCATCACACTTTATATAATCAAACTAATAATGAAATCAACTTACAACAAACTTAAACTAAAGAGGGTCAAGATCTTCACTATAACTCCTTTTGAGGGGGGCCTTCCTCATTCAAAACTGAGTTCCAATCCTTCTCTGAGAGACTTGCAAAAGCTTCTAATAGAATCAAGCTTCTCATTACTCATAATTGTAGTAATTAAAGATATTATAAAAGATTACAATATTTAAAATGCAATGACTTCTACAATTCTACTACTCTATTATCATTTATCCAATTCCTAATCTAATATAGGTTTTGTCATTAAATATAGAAGGTAGGTTATTAGCTTTAACCAAAAACACTAAACTAGGGAAAGTACAAACACTTTAGGAACTACCCCAATCAACCTTCATGTGGTTAGTAACTAAATGTTACTTATTTTAGGTCTAATTGGGTTAATGACAATGTATACTATTTTTCTATTTTATTTATTTTTATCTCCTTTCCATTATCCTTATCTTTCTCATCTTTGGTAGTACATCCAATATTTTTTGCATGTGGGGAATTCATACAATAGCTATGAAAGATCCTCTTCAATCATCCACTGAGTTCCTACGATAGCTAGATGTGCTTTTAAGATTTGACCATAATAATATTTTTTTCTACATAGTGGCTATGGGCTACTGGTAGTTGAAATCATGTCATTGTTGCAGGTAACCTATAGTTGCTATGGGCAACCTGTATGTGGAAGCCAATAGTTGCTATGGGAAACCTATAGGTGGAAACCAGTAGTGGCTATGGGTAACCTATAGGTGGAAGCCAACAGCTATTATGGGCAACTTGTAGGGGGAATCCAGGAGTTGTTATAGGTAACCTATAGGTGGAAACTAGTAGTGGCTATGGGTAACTTATAGGTGGAAACCAACAGTTGCTACGGGGTTCTCTATAAGTGTTGTGCCCAAACAAGATTCTTACAACCTTATGTTACCCTTCAAATGTTTGTTAAATAAAGTTACACAAGTATAATCTAATTAAATAAAAAGTATCATTAATTTATAATAGATATATATATATATATCAATGCACACACAAAATCATAAATTAATTCATTCAGTTGTATGAGTCATGAATGGCTATGGGGATTTACATAGAAAAATATATATATTAGGTATGGATGAGGCTATAAAATAGAGCAATTGGTGACCTCATCACACCCCCTATCTAACCTCTTGCTCGACCTCGAGCAAGCCTTTGCTACATTTTGAAACCATAAAAATTTTAAAAATACAAAGGCTCAGTGTATCCTAACCCTTTAAGGATATAGAAGCCTTTTGCATCATCAATGTCCCTCCATCTTTTCTTCTCTACCTATCTATTAGTTGGGACCTTTCCCTCCTAGTTATGAATTGGAAACCAAAACATAGGTGGTTAAAACATCAATCTTAACCATTTTATTCTTCTCCTCTTGACAATCTCAATATACATGTATACCCTGTGTATGGCCTCCCTAAGGTTTTGAGGGGAATAAGGTTCTTTTCTTTTCAAAGCATCAAAGAGTTCAGCTCATCTATGAGAACATGAAATAAAAAATTGTTTTTCATCTCCTTTCATAAGACTCAAATAGTGATTTTGAACCTCTACTTATTTCTTTATGACCCCTGCTTGTGGAGTATCTGAGTTCATGAAGGAGATCCATTCTTGTATTACAGCTTTTGGATTACCTAATTCACCCTTAATCATTAGGGTAGTTGTTTTTTCTTTTTCTTGATACTCCACTTGTTTCCTTCTTCCTATTTTTTTAAGGACATATGAAGTAAATGCATTCAGTTATACATCCCCCAAGTATATATTTATATTCCAATTTACATCACTGGGTACAGCATACTGGTGTATGTAAAACTCACTTAACTGTGCTTGGAGATTAGGATCAGCATGTCTATAGATTTTAAAGAAAAATTTAGGGTCATAAACCATGTAGGACTGATCATTATAGATCCTATCATATCTAAATTTAAACCATATTTCTTCTAAGTAGACAGCATACACCCTAGAAGGTGATCTACACTCCATTAACAATTCAGTGGTTTCATGCATTTTTATAATCTTTTCTTTCAAAAAATTGATCCTAGTTTCAACCATTCCCAATTTTTATTTTAAGTCATCTTGTTGCTCTCTTGTTTTAACATATATCTTAAATATTTGTACCAACTCCTTGTGTTAATTTTCATCATCACCAAATTTTTCTTTAAAAAAAATGAAGAGGTCATCAGTTTCTACTGGAGTGGTAGCTGAAAGATCCACATAAATTACTTCTTCTATTGTAGGTGTTTTTATAGTGGGTAATAGAGGAGGAAATATATTATATAAAGGTACCAAATCTAGGGCATTATCTTCTATAGGTGCATATGAGGGTACACTAATGTTATTTTTGGGCAAGGTAGATGAAGTTGTTACAAGTTCCTCCAAGGAAGTTGTTGCATGTTCCTCCAATAACCTTTCTCTTTCCATAGATAGTTCTATAAATTTTGCTTCCTCCAGAAGTGTTTCCAAGCCTCTCTTACCTTGCAACTCTGTTATCTCATTCCTTAGCCTATATATTTATTTCATAGCTTGTTCCAAGGTTTGGAACTCCTAGTCATGATGAACTATCTCTTGTTCTACTTCTTCTTCCACAATATTTTCTTTAATCAAGTCTTCTTTTTCTATAGGCTAATCTATCATTTTTAGCTCTTCTTATATGTACCCAATTTGTTTGAGGAGATCCATGTCTTCCTCAATAAATTTGGGTGGCTTAGGTGACTGTACTTCTTCTTCCTTGGTAGATTCCTCTTCAGCAGATCATTTTGCAATCTCGAACCAATCAAGGTCTTTCAAATTTTGGGCACTTTCTTTTCCTTTTCATCCTCACTAATGTCTATGGGTGAGGAGGTTAGGATTGTCTTTTATTTCTAAATTCTCTGATATCTCTTAGGAGGAGGTCTCCTTATTTTTGACACAAAGAGTTAATTTTCTTCAGTTTTCTTCTTTTTAAGAGAGGTGGTTGTTGAAACCTATTCCTCCTATGTAGCAGTTGATGGAAGAACTTCCTCTTCCCCTAAAGGAGACATGGTGGAAGCATCAATCCTTAGTGAGGAGATAGTTGGAATAGTACGAGAAGGAATATTCTACTCAATTTGTGTGGGTGGATTTTATTCCTCTGTGTCATCAGGAGGTAGGACTAGTTTTCTTTTCCTTCTACTTGTAGCAGTTTTAGATAAACCTTCAGTGGCTATGGGCTATCTAGTATCACTAGTGCCCATAGTACCTTCTTGTGTAATATATTGGGCCTGCTCTGTAGGAGATTCCTCATTATTTTCCTCTTCTGGCTAAGGTTCACCATTCCTTAGGGTTAAAAATTATTCCCAATTGAGGTTAGGTCTAATAGTGTTTATTCAATGTTTATTTATCAACCATATCAGGCAATGATGAGATAGGGATTTCTCAATCCCCTTTTGGTATTTTTTGGACATCTTTTTTAAAATGTTTCATAGGTGATTTGGAATATTAATGGTCCTATTATTCCTTAAGTGATTCAAAAACTAAAACTAAAGAGTATAAATTAAAGAGTATCTTCTTTCATATGTCATATATCTAATGATGTATGAGGCTACCTTCATCCAGGCTATAGGTAGGCTAAGTCTCTCCACACCACCTTTCTTCAGTATTAGTCTTTCATCTCCCTAATAGAATTGATGTTCGACTTCTTGACCATTGTGTTTGTCTTGACAATTTTCTTCTATACTTGGTAGCCCAGTTGTCTAACTTACCAGTTCTTTAGTGACTAGAAATGTAATTCCATGTACAATAACTTGATCTCCTATAAAGCATCATATAAATTCCATAGCAAGAGGTTTTGAGAAATGCTATAATTTCTCAAAATAAGTGATCCATCCAAATCTGTTGAAGATAGTCTAGCTGGCTGGGTCTCCTTGAAGTTGCCTATGATCTATGGGTTCCCATCTCACAACTAACCCTCCCATTCTGGCTAGGTTTAGCTTTTTGATGACCCTTTCAATTGATAATTATCAAATCACTCAATTTGGATTTTAGAGTTCTACCTATAGCAAAGTAGGGTTTTTTTAATAATGGTAGTTTGTTATTGTAAGTTGTAGGTTCAGGTAATGTCACACTTCAGCTTTGTTTGAATGGGTTGTAATCACAAGTTAAAATAATAAAATTGATTGTTTCCCTACTAATTATATGGTGTCATCATAGACATTCAATCCACACTTATAGACTATCCTAGAGTGCATGAGATTGATTGCCCACAACATTCTCCCCCTCCCACATGAGGTGTCACTTGTCCCCAAGTGATGTGGATTGAGTACAATAGAAAGAGAGAGGATGGGGTCATAATGAGGATATGAGTGTGATTATAAATAAGACTTAATTAATGAATTGTTAATGATTAAATATAATTTTAAATGTAATACAAGCTATATTAAGGAAAAAATGTTTTTATATGACCAAAATATACGGTGTACCTTTTTAATGGTTTGCCTAAGGTTATGTAAGGGATTTGCATTTGAGTGTTTACATGCGAGTGGTTGCTAGAATGCATTGATTTCTTGGTAGTTATAGCTTGACTAAAGTGGGACCCTTGAGTAATCATGAGATCATAAGATGTTAGCCTTTCATGATACCATTAGCAACCTGCATGTAATCATGACAGCCTGCATGGAACTAGAGTAAGGGTCTTGTAGTTGGATGAGAGATTATTGTCTTCCTACTACAAGGTGGTCACTATGGATCTTTGTGTTATTTGAGTCAGGTGCTACATGAATATGGAAGAGGCTAGCTAAGGGTGTTATTTCTATGTGATCTTCCTTTACATGAACCTATTGATGATTTGTCTCTATGTTGTGTAACTCCCTCTAGATTTTGTGCCTAGTGAATTTTTCCTTTAGCAATTGAAAGGGTATTCAAACTTGGGACCTGTGCTCCCAAAAATCATGTATCTCATTATGTGATAGAGTGAAATCATCTCCATGAAATGACTAGAAGCTGAAAGGGGTTCATGTGTGTCTCTGTAGCCATAAATTCTAGTCTACAACACTTCTAATGGAGATTAGAAATGTATTCCTTTATTATGGTTCTTACCTTGTTATTCAGGAGTATACCTGAGCAATGTTTTCACTTTTCTACTTTGATCCCCTTTCACTCCTTTAACTTGTTTAATGTCTTCTATGAATTACTCAAAATCCCATAGCCAAGGCTATAGCTTAGAGTTTGTGAAGAACTTACTTGTATGCACACATAGAGGTGTTAGGATGTACTTGTAACAACCATAGGTGGAGCCCATAGCAACTACAAAGTTGTGCCCAGCTATGGGGAAGGTTCCCATAGCAACTGAAGGAACACCTTCATTGACAAAGGTGCTTATAGCAATCGTGAGGGAGGTATTTACAATAGCTACAAAATAACCTGTGGCAATTGGAAGAAGATAAATAGTTTTGCTCAAAATGATTATTTATTTTCTATTTTGATTTTTACCACTAAATAGATAGCAAGTTGGTTTACTATTTAAGCTTATTTTTTAGTTATGGGCAACCAGCAAGCTATTTTTCTACCCAAAAACTACCAACAACACCCAAAAAGGGGTTTTCATTATTGGTTTTTTTAACTCTAACTACTACCTGCCATAGAATGTTTATTCTGGGTCCTACCAATTCAACTATGAGGGTGACTAGTCAAGGATCAAGTGAAGGTCTCATTCTTCATGCTAGAGGAAGGCAAGGATGTCCTCCTCTCCTTCATCTATGTGTTGGCTAGTTTTCCCTTTATCTAGTGAGACATCATGTTGATCTAGTACATCATTGTATCCATTTTTTAATTATGTGTGTATGTGTTTGGTAAACTCCTCCTGAGTGACTGGCTTTTTGTATAATTTTAGTCTGTGGCCATTGACCAGTAGATGGAATCTTACTAGATCAATGGTTTAGAGTTACACTACTCCATTGTCATAAACATGCTCAATCTCAAATAGACCAACCCATCTGGTATGGAGTTTGCCCTTGTGATCCTTGTATTTTGAATAAAAAAGAAGGGCCCAATATCCTACATTTAACCTAGTATTAATGTACCTATCATGCCATCTAATTCACTATTGTTATACAAGTTCTCTATTTTGCAATGCTTATTGTCTGTATTCATCTAAGGCATTCAATTGCATAAGCCTTTCTTTTTATGCTTCAGATATATCCATCCCAAGTTTTAGTGTTGTTTGT
Source organism: Torreya grandis (assembly GCA_037957365.1). NCBI lineage: Eukaryota > Viridiplantae > Streptophyta > Pinopsida > Cupressales > Taxaceae > Torreya > Torreya grandis. Next base: position 545,041 of record JARHVA010000756.1, on the reverse strand, counting down.
AAGGTCTTGTGCTCAAATTCAATTGGCAATACATGTTGCTTCCCATAGAACAACTTATATGGGGTGAAGCTTGTAGTAGTCTTCCACATAATTTTATAAGCCCAAGTAGCTTCAAGAAGTCTAGCCTCCCAATCCTTATGAGACATACTAACAATCTTGGTCAAAATATTGTTTAACTCCCTATTGGTGACTTCCACCTATCCATTGGATTGTGGATGATATGGATTTGATTTCGTATGCCTAATCTCATATTTTTGGACCAAGGCAGTAATTAAATTAGAAATGAATTAGGGTCCTTAATAAGTGACTATTTCTCATGGCACACCATATCTTGTGAATATTTCTTCATAGAGGAAGGTTACCACCTTCTCATCTCTAACATGTGTAAGAGCCTTTACTTCTACCCATTTAGTGACATAATCAGTACATATAAGGATGTACTCTTTATTATTATAAAGTCTAGGCCCCATTTTTCAAATGGTTCAAGCACTATTTTGAGGCTATAAAGGCATCTCATTTGAATGTGTAGGTCTCCCCATACACTAACATCTATCATAATGAGCATTATATCTTATTGCATCTTTATGGAGTGAGGGTCAATAATATCTTGTATTTAATATCTTTACTACTATATTCTTGGCTACAAAGTGCCCTCCATGGGGTTCATCATGGCAGGCTTTGAGGATATCTAGAATTTCATCTTCTTTAAGACATCTTATGATGATGGAGTCAAGCCCAGTATAGAAAAGGAATCTGGATAGCCATGAATACCTATCACTTTTCTAAATCAAAGATGTTTTTTATTTAGGGAAGTGTTGTGGAAGTAACCCTGTTATAAAGTAGTTAGTAATATCAGCATACCAAGATTTGGTAATGGGGAGGGAGAACATGTGCTCATCTAGAAATGAGTCATCTACTATGGTATCTTCTTGAGGGGATTATAGTCATGATAAGAAGTTTTCCAAAACATTATCCTTACCAGGGTTATCTACAATAGTTAGATCAAATTCTTATAATAAGAGCATCCATCTTATCACTTTGCCTAGGACAATTGGTTTGTTCATAAGGTACCTAATGGCTGCAGAGTCTATATTTACCAGGTTTATCTATAGTAGTTAGATCAAATTATTATAATAAGAGCATCCATCTTATCACTTTGCCTAGGAAAATTGGTTTGTTCATAAGGTACCTAATGGTTGCATAGTGACTATGTAATTTAATTTTTCTATCTATATGTTCTTGCTTACAAAATATATAGCATATTTGAGTGCTTCCTATTTTTGGCCTAGCACAGCTCTTAAGATAGTATCTGAAGTGTCTATGTGAATATGGAATGGAAGCTTCCAATCAAAACCACATAGAACAAGGGTGGTGGTCAATAATTCCTTTAATTGTTTGAAGGTTGTATCACATATAGGAGTCCATATGAATTCAGCATCTTTAATTAGGAGAGTGAACAATGGCATTGATACTTTGCTAAAATTGTTGATAAATCTCTTGTAGTAACTAGCATGTCCTAAAAAAATCATAACATCTTTTTGTTTTTGAGAAACAAGTAGTTTTTTTATGATGTTGATTTTTACAGGGTCAACATTAATTCCTTTAGTAGATACATGGTGACCTAAGACAATGCCTTTTATCATAAGGATGTAGCATTTCTTGTGAATTAAAGATAAATGGTGCTCCTGATAGTGTTGTAGCACTTTCTCCAAGTTCTTCAGGCACTCATCAAATGTTTCTCCATAAATAGTGAAGTCATCCATATAAATTTCTACACATTCATTGGCCATATCTATAAATATACTCAAGATAGCCCTTTGGAATGATGCAGGAGCATTACGTAGCCCAAAATATAATACATCATAAGCATAAGTACCCTAAGGACAAGTGAATTTGGTCTTCTCTTGGTCCTTAGGAGCATTTCTAATATCGTTGTAACCACTAAATCCATCCAAAAAGGCAAAATATGTCTTTCCTGCTAGTGTGTCCAACACTTGATCAATGAAGGGTAGAGGAAAGTGATCATTTTTGGTTGTTGTATTAAGTTATCTATAATCTATGCATATATGATATTATCCATTTTTATTTGGTATAATTACCAATGGTGAAACCCATTCACTATCTGAGATAGGATATATAAATCTAACAGTCAGGAGTTTTTGCAATTCTACTTTGACTATTTCTCTAAGAGTTGGACTCATCCTATGTTGTGGCTGTCTGATTGGTTGGCACTCTTCTTTTATATAGATATGATGTGTGTATGTTTTTGGGCTAATTCCTTGCATATCCTCATAATCCCATGCAAAAGCGTGTTGGTTTGCATGCAACATGTTGACTAGGCACTTTTCTTAATTTGACTCCAACTTGCTATTAATAAGCAATATTTTTCAAAGAGAGATGTCAATTTACCATGAGAGTGCTTTCATCATTTTTATATTTCTAATGGATCTACTTTGGCTATAGTTATGAGGTAGTAGCTGGTGGAATATTTTTTGTATAGATGCATCAGAATTATCCTCTTCCTAAAGGCTAAAAAATGGACACTCAACACATTGCAAGTGGTTAAGAGCTACAGAATCAGTTTGGTAATTATTATGGATAACATTGGAGAGAATCATATTTTTCTCTTAATTATCCAAGATGCATGCATAGTCTATGGTGAATATAAGAATCAAAGGATGTTGGTATGCCTCATCTTCTTCAATGCATAATGTATGCTCTGATACCAAGGTTGGTTGTGCTAGAAGATAGAGGACCTTCTTATTGTGGTTGCCATTGGATATCAACATGTTACCTAATTTGTAGCTAATGAAGGCATCAATTTTGGCAAGCAAAAGTTATCTTAATATAAGAGGGTATCCACCCAAATTAGACTTTAGTTGCAGTACAATGAAATCTACAAGATACTCCTAAGAATCTATAGTAATGATAAGATCTTCAATAACTCCTTCTGGTATGACTGTAGACTTGTCATCCATTTGCAACATTGTATATGTGGGATGAATATTTGTCAACTATAGTTTGTTCATGGTTTCATTTGTCATTACATTTATTATAGCCCATAAGTCTATCAATGTCTTGGATAGTTGTTGGTCATGGATTGAGACTGTTACTAGTGGGCATCTTGGATCTAAATATTGTTTTGGTAGGGTGTTTTTCAACATGATGTCTACCAACTGACCAATTACATGCAGTGTATTGTGGTTCTTCTTTTTCCTTCCAGTTTTACATAGACATAAGTCTTTAACAACTTTGGAATATATGGGCACATCCTTTATGGCCTGGAAGAGAGGAATTTTAACATAGATATTCTTGAGTTGTCCTATGAAATCAAATTCAAACTCAATTACATGGTGTTGAAGGCTAAGACATTTTGAAAATGGTGGGATTGTTTCATCAACAGCTTTATTTGTTGGTTCATAGAGTTCTTAGGGTGGTGAAGGTAGATTAGCATGATCTTTTGGAGTTTCTTGATCTGACTCCATTATTATGGGTGGGGTTTGGGGTGGTAAAACTTTCCCTGAATGTAGGTTAACTTCATTGATGTTCACCGTAAATGCTAGGTACTGGATAGGTTTATTACTGAATGTTGGTTAAACCAGCTTATTTGTAGGGTTCTGCATGGGTTGGGTAGGGAGTTGATTAAGCTTGGGTGAAGCTTTTATATTGGGCATAAGAGCAAGAGGTTGTTGTTTTTGCTATGGAGGGAATCATTCCTAATGGTTTTCCTAGGGTTGATTGAGTCTCTAAGGTTACTGCCATTGGTTTGTGAAAGGTGGGACTTGGGGTGGTTGTCAAGCTTATATCTAAGGTGGGAATACATTTTGTGGAGGTTGCTAAGAAGTTGTGGGGTAGCTTGTCTGAGGTGGCTTCCAAATGGAATTAGGATGTGGGACATTCATCCATAGACTAGTCTAGTTGGGAGTAGTATTTCCAAATTATGAATTAAAGGAGGTAGAATTTACAAAATGTGGATTTTGTCCCACACCTAGATAAGATGGTCATTGAACCCATGGATTTATTTATGCAAGATAGAAAACCTAGTCCCTATTTCCTATTATAGCATGTAACTCTACTATTTATGGTTCTTTAGTTGTGATGTTAGCTACTTTAGCCCAAACCTCATAACACCTATAATATATTTTCTTCTTCTTATAATTCAGATAATATATGGTTAAAGCTTGATCCAAAGCTGCTTGTTTTTGCTTTGAGTGTAGGTTATCTAGTTGGGTGGCCAAGTGACTAATGATATCCTATTTCATGTCTTGTAATAGGTTGCTAGCTTCAAATTTTGATAGGCCACTTGCAACTATTAGTGGAAGCTTATTGCCCTTGACTTTGTTTATGGCAGACCTAGAATAATTTTTGCTCAACTCCTTAATGTTTGTGAATAGCAGATGGGAGATATCTCCCCCACTCATTAGGTCCAAGGCTTCTAGATAATCTTCTCTGAATACTTTTAGGAAGATGAGTTTTATTGGATCTTCTCCTAGTGCACTTTGCTCGAATTTATGTACATTGAACATGAACCATTCAACATAGTCTTCTAAAGATTCATCCCCTTCTTGAGTCATCCTAAAGATGCAATTTATTCTATAATTTCTTCCTCATCCATATTTTTTATGCTTATCCAAAAATTTATTTTTCATGTCCTCCCAAGTGTGGATTGAAATAATACCCAGTCCTATGAACCAGTGAAGTGTTGTGTCTTTGAGGGTGGCAGGAAAAAGTTTCAATTTATGTGCATCTTGCCTATAATCATAGCTTCTACAAAGGATATCAAATTTGAACAAGATGTGTTTGAGTCTTCTAATAATGTACCTCTAAAATTGGGCAAGGTTGAGGGTGGAATATTTTTCATTTGTGTTACACCTATTGCATCTGGAATATGAAATTCAAAAGTAACTATGTCTAGAGTCCTGTTGTCATCCATAAAGTCTCATTATCCATTCATGATGGAATTTCTTGTGATATGGATACCAAAAGTACTTAGGATCATGTCTTTAAATTTTGTATTAGTCCCTTAGCATGATAGTAAATGTTTATTTGCTAATCCATAGTCTTTTTATTAGATGATAAATCTAAATATTCTCTTAAGATTTCTTTGATTTGTTCAAGAAAACCTTATTGGAATGTAATTTGATGTTACTTTCTAGAGTGTTTGGTTCATGAAGTTCTCCCTTGTTTCTTCTTACCAACTTAGCTAATGTTTCCTCCACTTATGTTTTCTTTTTAAAAGCCAATATTACTTATTTTTCAAACTACCTCTTTTCATTTGTAGTGTTTCCTTCTTCAAGAGCCTTCCAGTTTATGGTGTTTTTTTTAACAGGATTCTTAGTTGCTTGAAGTATTTATGGTTATTTACCAATAGTAACTTGTGGCTTGTTTGGTAGGAATCTCCCTCAAGAATTTATTTCTCTCTACATAAACATTATGCCACTCCTTCAGCTATCATGTCCCTTCCTGCACAGGATTAGTATGGTTTTCATGTGTTCTAAGGGGTTGTTTAGAATAAGTAAAAAATAAAATGTAGAGAAATAAAAGAGTGCATAAATCAAAATGATTGGAATTGAAATTTTATTTCTAGAAAGTAGTAAATTTTTCTACTAAAAGTGAGAAAATTACTCTAAATTACTCTAAAAAGTAGGAAATGAAAGCAGAAAAATTACCCTAAAAAGCAGGAAATGAAAGTAGAAAATGAAAGGCACACTTTGTAAAAAGTAAATCACTCTTTCAAAAAGTAAATCACTCTTGAAAAAAAGTAAATTCTAAAGAAAATCATTAACTAAGTAAATCACAAGTTTGCAAAGAGGTATTTAAAGTTATGCACCATCAACATCTAGGAACTTAGACATCTAGCATAAGACACTGTAGTGCCCTCACTCAACTTGCCCGACTAGGTAGGATAGTGCATCAAAAATTTTGTGCTCCATCAACATCTATGAACTTAGACATCTTATATAAGACACTGTAGTTTCCTCACTTGACTTGATCGACTAGGTAGGACAGTGCATTAATCAATCTTGAAAATCAATAATTGATCTAGAAAATAATAATTGACACCCTCCTTGATAATGGCACCAAAATGTTGTGGAAACCTATTACCCAATTAATTTCCATATTCTTGAGTCTCATTAATATTAATTATCAACCTAAGTTACATATGATTTTCAAGGATGTCATCACTATATATGCATTATTGATTCATAGATTAACTTGTTTTAATAGTTGTAGTACAATGAACTTATGTTGAATTCATTAGATAGTTATACTAAGAAACTATTATAACAAAAATATAGAAATACTTCACACTTATGAATCACACATGCATCACACTTTATATAATCAAACTAATAATGAAATCAACTTACAACACACTTAAACTAAAGAGGATCAAGATCTTCACCACAACTCCTTTTGAGGGGGGCCTTCCTTGTTCAGAACTGAGTTCCAATCCTTCTCTGAGAGACTTGTAAAAGGTTCTTACATAATTAACCTTTGCATTACTTAGATTTTTAGTAATTAAAGATTGTTATATAATATTACAATATTCAGAATACAATAAACTCTATAATTCTACTACTTAGTTATCATCTATCTAAATCCTAATCTAATATAGGTTCTGCCATTAAATACAAAAGGTAGTTTATTAGATTTAACTAAAAACACTAAACTAGGGAAAGTACAAATATTTTAGGAACTGCCCCAATCAACCTTTAGGTGGTTAGTAACTAAAGTTACTTATTTTAGGCCTGACTGAGTTAAGAATAATGTATACTATTTTGTTGTTTTACTTCTTTTTGTCTCCTTTCCATTGTCCTTGTCTTTTTCATCTTTGGCAACACATCCAAGATTATTTGCATACGAGGAGTCCATACAATAGCTATGGAGGATCCTCTTCAATCATCCACTTAGTTCGTAAGATAGCTAGATGTGCCCTTAAGATCTTATCACAATAATAGTTTTGTTTTACGTAGTGGCTACAAGCTACTTGTAGGTGAAATCCTATAGTTACTATAGGTAACCTACAGTTGCTACAAGTAACCTGTAGGTAGTAGCCAGTAGTTGTTGTGGATAACTTACAGTTGGAAACTAATAGTGGCTATGGGCAACTTGTAGGTGGAAGCCAACAGTTGCTATGGGCAACCTATATGTGGAAGTCAGTAGTTGTTGTAAGAAATCTACAGGTGGAAATCAGTAACGGCTATGGGCAATCTATAGGTGGAAGCCAACAGTTTTTGTGGACTTCTCTATAAGTGTTGTGCATAAACAAAATTCTTGTAGCCTTATGTTACCCTTCAAATTTTGTTAAATAAAGTTACACAAGTATAATATAATCAAATAAAGAGCATCATTAATTTATAACATAACATATGTATATATCAATGCACACACAAAATCATAAATTCATTCATTCATTTGTATGAGTCATGGATGGTTGTGGGGATTTAAATATAAAAATATATATACTAGGTATAGATGAGGCTATCAAATAGATAAATTAATGGTCTCATCAGCTGTCATTGGAGGGGTATGCTCAGATGGACTTCCAAGTTGGATTCATGAGGTGGAGATCTAATTTTGCCCTTTCAAGACTAGGTGGAGGGGTTCATGATATTGACTAGTTCAGAGATTTATTGAATGCCTTGGCCATTGGAGATGTGATTTGGAGACCATACATCAGGTTTCTAAGATGGATGCACTATGCTCAACATACATTGTCCTTGTCGAGCTATCGATGGATATACGATAAGAGGGATGGTGAGATCGAGTTTATTCCCTTTTATAGGGTATGAAAATAGTTTGGCTTGTTGTAGGGCATACTCAAAGATTTTCCATAGTATAGGAGAAAGAATGCAAATTTTTTATTTCCCACTCTATAGCCATATTAGATTTTTTTTGATCAAAAAGAGCTACCAGCTAGGGCTAAGATAGATGATATAAGTGTTGTATATGATTACCCTACATGGTATTAGGCACTCTATGTTGCATTTGATATTGGTTGGGATGATGGTGGCCGGTAGGCTATGTACATTGATCTTTTTGGGAGAGGTATTTAGTAGGCTCAAGTGTAGGGGGTTACCCTAGGTATGTAGGTGATGACTGGTGAGAGAGATCAAGAATGGGCATCCCTAGCCAAAACATAGGCATCTTTGGTAATATTATAAGCATTGTTGATAGTAGCATAGGTTCAATTAGCCACTATCACAAGAGAGAGAGAGATCAAGTGAGGGCTCAGATAGCCTAGTGACATAAGAGAAATATTTTATTCAGTAGGTAGAAGGTGGAGTACCATCAGTTGTAGGACTAGTAGGGATGATCCCTCTATAGAGATACATAGTGATAGTGAAGGAGTTATGCTAATATGAGGCCTTGGTATTTAGGGAATGTCTAGATGAGCCTTGATGGACTGAGTATAGGGCTGGGATGATAAAATGTGTAGGTATAGTGGCACTAGGTCAGTGGGCCACATCTATGAGAGGGCAAGCTCTAGGTATAGGAGGACAAGCTCTAGGAGGTAGTGGTGCACTAGGAGGCAATGGTGCCTTAGGATCTTAGCTCAATTATGAGACATAATACTTATGATGTATATGATTTTCGATATCAACCTATGAGCCTATACAGTGATAAGTATATTTTAATAGATATATGTACACTTTTATATACACGATGATGTTTATGTGATTATAGACTCATGATTTATAGATATGATCTTTGCATATGGGTTATGGTTTAGGGTTATGATGTTCATATTTGATTATTTATGATGTCAAGTTGATTATGATTATGCTCATGATGATATAAATGTGGACTCACCTATCTAGGCATGTGATGATATGTCTCTTTATTCATGTTTATGATAATGTTTGGTTGTGGATTGATGCTATCTTATTTGATTATGATGATAATGTAATATTGTTTAATGACTTTTATGAGTATAGTACTTGATGATGTTGTTTATGGATGTGATGATTTAATTTCATGTTTGATATGATCATGTTTATGATTTTGATATGATTATGGTGTGCATGCTAAAATTTAATGAGTATATGCTTCCTCATTCAGATTTAGACATGTGGTGAAAATGGTTTATTATTGTTTGTTCATGGATATTATGATGTTAATGTGATGTTGATGGTTATGATTATGTTCATGGATATGGTTTATGCTAATGATGTCTACTTTTGTTCATGATATGATGATGATGTTATGTGATGTAGTCATGATTATGGTCATTATGTTTAAAGTGAAGCACATAAATCAAGTTGAATAACAAAACCAGATGTGAGAAAGAGAATATAATCAAGAGACAATCATCCAAGTGAATATATCAACTAGTATGAGAGGATAAGAAAAGAGCACAATGCTTCTTCTTTGGGAATGACTAAAATAAATCAAAGTTAGATCAGCTTAAGGAACATAATCCCTTTGAATACTTCACATGAGCATTCATTAGTTCGTTAAAAAGGTGTTTTTATCACATTATGTTAAGTGAACTCAAAAATACCTTGCTTATAGTGTATAAAGAGGAGATGGATGAAAATGGAACCTTCTTGTGAGACTTAGCATGCCTCTTCTGGAGGTTACCAAAGAGTCAATATAAATAAGTCAATGTCATATAAGGTGTAAATTGCTCAATGCAGAAAGCCTACTTATGAGAGTTGATTGTGGATTTCAAAATTATTTTGCCTTTGTTGATGTTTGATGCTTGGTAATGGGTCTGATGCTTATTTTGTTGTTGATTAGGAGTGTTTTGGAAGCTAATCAATGTAGGAAGCTTCCAAGAAATTTCTATGATTTAAAAAATGTTTTACTCATCCATATTTCAAGGGAGTGGTCTAAGTTTTTGTGCTTTGTTTAATGCTTATGGTGGTGGTTATCCTTCAAGGGAGCAACCTACTTTATTTTGAGCAATTCTAATATGTTTTATGTCAACTATCCTTTAAGGGATTAGTCTACAAATGTTAATAATGACCCATGATTATTTTTGGTTACGAATTTGCCCCCCCCCACCATTTTTTTTGGGGTTTGAATTTTTGCTTGACATAGACTTGCTTATGTAGGCTTAAAGGTTCACCTTTTATGAAGGCAAAATTAAAATCACAAGAAGTTTGGTTAGGTGTGAGGAGGTTCAGGTGACAATGACCATGAGAATCCATCCTATAATAGGGGTATAAAGTACCATGAGAATCATGCAATGGGTAGAGCCATGGTACCCATTGTTCAATATTAGGCTATAATTCTGATGGATAATCACATGATTCAATTTTAATCTGTTTCCCCTAAAATAGGGAGATGAATGTGGTTTGAGAGCAAGGGATTAGCTCAAGTTTAGACAAAAGATGAGTTTGATCCTTTTTAACAAAAGAAATGATGTAGATGTAAAGCATTGAGGGGCTCAGGTTCTATCTTTCCCTCAAGAGAGGACAATCAGTAAGCTGTTGATCCATACTTATGTATTATGATATAAGTTCCAAGCCAATTGAAAGAAACTTGCCTCACTTATTTTTCTCCATATTGGTGACATGTTGATTTTCCTTTATGATGAGATTTCTAATGTTGAATTCTTGCATTTTAAGGTGTTCGTTATAAGCACATTTGATTCATTCTTGATAGACATGAAGGTGGGTAAGAGCAAATAAATGATGCTCATTAAGTAGCTCAAATTGGGATAAACATTCTTGATGGTAATCATCTTCAAAAATGGTATCTTGTAAGGATATGCAAAGAAAAGGAATTTGGACTTTGAGAAGCAAGATAGCCTCCACTCCAAGCACAAAAGAGAAAGGGGTGGTACCTATAGGGGTTCAAATGCTATTATGATATGCCCATAAGGTGAAGGGGATGTGTAAATGCCAATCTCAACTAGATGCATTGACCACTTTAGTGAGCATGTTATTGAGATTTTTGTTAGAGGCTTCCACCTATCCATTTGTTTGAGGATGATAGGGTGAAGAGAAACATAACTTGATGTCGAATGCATCTCAAAGACCTTCAACTTGATTGTTCTTTAAAGATTTACTATTATCAGTGATGATTTGATGTGGAACATCAAAACGGCAGATGATGTTATGGTTGATAAAGTCAATGATATTTTTGGCCTCGGTTGAAATGAGAGGGGTAGCCTCTACCCACTTGGTGAAAAATTTGATTGAAGTGATGATAGATTGATGTCACTATGAAGAATGGGGTTTGATTTCACCAATAAGATCTAGACCCCATTATGAGAAAGGCCAGAAGTCTTTAGATACTTATAGACTATGGCTAGGTGTGTGATGCAAATTGGCATGTTATTGACATATAACATATTTTTTCACATAATTTTAATAATCTTGGTTGAGGGTAGGCCAGTAGTAGCCAAGGCAAAGGATACGTTTAGCAATAGCTAGACCACTAAAATGTCCTCCATAAATCCCATCATGTGTTTCCTTGATAGCATGAGAGGCTTCATGACTGCATAGGCAACAGAAGAGAAGACCATCAAAGCCACATTTATAAAGGATTCCTCTAGTTATGTTATAATGGGAGGTGATCTAAATAAATGCTCTTTGATCATTCTTATAAAGATCAGAAGGAATGATGGCAAGGTTGAGATAGTCAAAGGTTTGTTGATACCAAAGGTCGGGTTGGGTTTCCCCCACATTGAAGAGGGTAGGAGAGTTCGATTTGATATAAAAGGGCTTGGTAAGTTGATGGATAATGATTAATAGTTTAGATTTAGAGGGTGCAGATGGGATCTAGGAAGCCAAAGAAGCCATTATGTCGACAAACTTGTTTATGGATTATGGGGTAGCTTGGATAAGGTAATGGTCAAATGATGATAGCAGTATGTTAGCCAATACTTTATATTATTGAAAAACATCATTCTTACATTGGTAAGAGCCATTTATTTGATTGACTATAAGTTGAGAGTCACCAAATATATTTATGGTTTTGACTCCCAAGGCTAAAGCAATATAGAGACCTATCACAAGGGCTTTGTACTCAGTCATATTATTAGTACATTAAAAATCAAGCTTGAAGGTTAAAGGAAGAGGTTCACCATGAAGGGGCATAAGGATAATGCCTACTCCCCCACTATGGTGACACTTCAATACATCAAAGAACATGGTTACCTGATAGGTTAAGTCAACTTGAGAAAGGGTTGTAATGGATTCATCTAAGAACTCAAGGGGAGGAGGTTGATTGTCTGTTAAGGGTGCCTTAGCCAATTGGTTGGCGATGACTTTCCCTTTAATTGACTTCTATTGGATGAAATAAAGGTCAAACTTAGATAAAATCATGATCCACTTATCCATACATTGATTTTGATATGGCTTGGAGTGCATATATTTGAGAGGGTCAATGTTAGCTATGACAAAGTTTGTATGGTTAAGAAGGTAAGGGAAAAGTTTGTTAGCCATAAAGACCAAGGTAAGGCAAAGATTTTTGGTATGGGTGTACCAAATTTAATATTCTATAGTTTTTTGGCTAATGTAGTAGATGGATTGTTTTTTATGTTGCTCATCTCGATGAGCCATCGTTTCCCCTCAGGAGTGCTCAGTAGTGGAAATATAAAGATAAAAAGGTTGGTCTTCCTTCAGAGGAATGAAGATGTGTAGAGACAAAATGTACTCTAAGTAAATCAAAAGCTTTTTGAAATTCATTATTCCACTTAAAATATATATCCTTCTTTAGAAGGTGGTTAAAAGGTTGGTATTGATCTAAGAGTTGGGAGATAAAGTGGTGAATGGATTGAAGCTTCCCCTGTAAACTATGAAGTTGCTTGAGGTTTATGGGAGTAACCATATTGAGGATCACTTTGATTTTGGTAGGATCAACTTTAATTTTATGAAGGGGGATAATGAAGCCAAGGAACTTGCCTGATAAGACCCTAAAAATATACTTCTTGGGGTTAAGGCAAACATAGTAATGTATGAGTCACTCAAAGATAATATTAAGAACAACTAAATTATATTTTTGAAGTGTGGACTTCCTAAGAAGGTCATCGATATAGTCCTCTAAAATTTTGTGAATGAGTCCATGGAAGATGTACATCATAGCACCCTGGTAAGTTGCATCAGCATTCTTCAGACCAAAGGGCATGACTCTATAGCAGAAATTCCCCCAAGGGGTGATAAAGGTAGTTTTGTGTTGATCTTCAAGAGCAATCAAGATCTAATTATAGCTTGAGAACCCATCCATAAGAGATAACATCTCATGGCCGACTATAAGATCAATAAGCTGGTCAATGCTTGGCAAAAAGAAGTCATCCTTTGGGTAATCCAAATTAAGGTCACGGAAGTCTATTCAAATGCAAAGTCCCCTTGTAGTTATGGTGATAGGGATGACATTAAAAACCCATTAGGGATAGTCAATGGGTTGGATGAAATTTAAATAAAGGAGGCATTAAAGTTCCTCTTTAACAATAAGGGCTATGTGAGGGTGCATCCACCGAAGCTTTTATTGGATAGGTTTAGCATCCTAGTTAGTGATGATGTTATGGGTGGAAATTGTAGGGTCAATTCTAGGCATGTTACTATATGACCAAGTAAATGTTATGCTACAGTCTTAGAGGAAGGTAGAGAAGTCTTCGTTCTCTATGGAATAGAGAGATTGTCTTATCTTGATAATACATAGGCTATCTTGACTGCCAAAGTTGATATCCACTATGGATTCATTCAATATGGTTAAAGTCTCAGAAGGGAGAGATTTGTGGATAGAGTGATCTTCTACATCGAGATAGGTGAGAATAGAGTCATCATCCTGACACTGAACACTATTAATATTAGGAGAGTCATCTCCTATCATCTCAACGTGGGTCAGAGGAAAGGTTATGCTGGTACCATCCTTTTGATAAGTTAGGGGTTTAAGGTTGATCATGTTGATGAAAAAAAATTAGGGGGGATAACATCAAAATCCTCACATTCTAATAAAGCAGGGGTTAGTGAGAAAGGGATACTCTCCTGAATGGAAGGTGGTTTGGTTTGATTTTTAGGTGGGGAGAAACTAAGGCCATGTTTTTCATGAGGTTTTTTGGTCTCAATTAGAATCAACTTATGTGGGTAGTTTTCATATTATCTTAGGCCAAATCCCTTATAAGCACACTTGTAGAGGTATGTCTTGGTAAATTCTAGTTTATCCAAATAGTAAAAACTAGACGTGAATGGCCAAGGGGAAAAGGAGGTGGCCAAAGTGCCAATAGGTTTTTCAAGTCCCCCATAGATAAAATGGGTTTAAAAAATTGAAATCCTAAGGGGAATAATGGCTCTGATGTTAGGGTCATACCCGGGTTGGTTGTTAAGTTTCCCATATTCATGAAGAGTAGGGAAAGCATCAAGGGTCAAGAGGTAATATTCCATGAGTGAGAGACATTAGAATGTTGATTCCAAGGGGCCTATTATGGGTATTTGGTTTAAATGAATTGATGAATTGGTAGATGCCTCATTAGTAGAAGATATGGCTTCATCTTTTGTAGTTGAGGTATTTCCTTTTGGTTGATGAGGGTTTTCCAGATGGAGGAAGGAGGATGTCATTAGATCGATACATCATGTTACATGATGTGAAGGGACTAGGGTCAGCTTCTATAGTGACAACTCAACCTTCATACTCAAATTTGATGCACGGATGTAGGGTAGAGGACACATAGCCCATGAAGTGGATCCAAGGTCATCCCAACAAGACATTATACTAGAATTCTCCTTCTACTACGTATAATATTTCAAGGAGTGTGCAAGGTCCTAAATGAATATAGAGGATAATAGTTCCCATAGTGGTGGCCATGGTGTCATTAAATAATCATAGGATGGCTGAGGTTTTAGACATAATGTTATTTGATAATTTGAGTTGTTTATAGGCATGGGAGGGTATGCTGTTGATACTAGGTCCTCCATCAATCATAACACTTTTGATGTGGTTCTCGTTGATGCATGTAGTGATGAAAAGAGGGGATCTAGATCATCTGGATGGATAGAGGCTATTTTTGAATCCTTGAAGGTGATAAGGCTAGAAAGTTAGAGAGCACCAATAAAGGTTACTAAAGGTTGAAGGTCTTATGGTTAGACATCTATTGACACAAGGCCTCTATCATTGCTTGGCAATGATGGGATGAGGTAGAAATCAATTTGTATAGACTCATCTTCACCAAGGTTTGGTGAAGTTATTTGAGAACCACTCTCCATATTTATTTGGAGGTGTTAGATTGAGAGGCACCCAAGATGGATACCTTAGGTTTGGATGAAGGTGAAGATGCTTGGATTTGGTGTGGTTGAGAAGTGGAAGACGGATATGTCCATGGGATGGACACTTTAGCCTCCCTTTATCCTTATATTGAGTCTATGATCATGTGACCACATGGATAGTATGGATTAAGGGAAGAGTTTGGGTAGGATATTGCTTTATTTCCCCCTCATTCTGAGGTGAGAGTGGGGGAGTAGGTGGGCATTCGGTATCGATTATTATTTCTTGAATTGGTATCAGGCTCATGGGAAGATCATCTGATAATAAACCATCTTCATGATAGAGATGATGGATTATAGTTTGGAGAACCTTATAGTTCTCTATGTCATGCCCAGGTGTTCTATGGTAGGAGCACACTAGGCAGTCATTATACCAAACTATTTTCAAGACAAGTGGGTCAAATGGTCTGATGGGAGGTAAGGTCAAGAAAGAATCTTGTAATAACCCTTGAAAAATGTTTGAGTAAGACTCAGTTAGAGGTGGTAAGGGTATAGAGGTATTGGTTTTGGGGGTTGATTTAGAAGCCATTTTATAAATTAGCTTGGAGGTAGAAGCTTTGGGTAAAGGAGTGTTTTTGGTTGATGGTTTTGGTTTTGGTAAATAGGTTGATATGTTGGAGGTAGAGGGTTTAAAGGTAGGTATTTTGGTTAGGGATGTTTTGATCTAAATAGGTATGGATGAGAGTAAGAGTGATGGCATAACCAAAAATGGTGGTTGGGTTTTGATTGGGACAATTGGCTTTCGAATTAAAGTGAAGGGATAAGGCCCTAAAATAGAGGGCAATATTGAGAGAGGAGGTAGAATTTTGGTCTTTTGGCATTTTGGTGGTTTCACCTTCTTTATTGACTTAGTTTGGGGTTTACTTGATAGGTTCAATGGGCTTATATCCAACTTTATTGATGGGCGAGTAAGATTATGAGTTGAGAATGTGCCCAGGTTTTTTGTGGGTTTGGTGAGAATGGTAGGAGGTGATTGGGTTACTTTAGGTGAGTTTGGTTTTGGTGGTTCTACCATAGTTTGGTTCGTAGAAGTATTAAATGGTGAGGTTGTGATGATAGTGGGTTTTATAGGAGAAATGGTAGGTTATTCTAGTGAAGAAGGTTCCTGCTTAGTTATATAGGGGAGGCCAAGTTGTTGCCAAAAGGTAGCCTGATTCATGTTAGGATGGGATAAAAATTTTAAGTTATTAATCAGTCTAGAGAAAGGTTTTTAGATGAGCCTGAGTCTGCCAGTAGTGGATTCAAAGGATAGGCCCAAGGGTTGAGAGGGAGGAATGGCTACCTCATCCTTTCCATGAGTAAAAGGTTCCACCATCTGGGATGGTGATTCCACAGTGGGAGATGTAGTCATAGTGGTTTCCTCCTTAGGAGTTATTTTTGAAGGGAGAGTAGATTGTTATATGATTGAAGAGAATGGTAAAGTGAGAGTGGCTTCCTCATCCTTTCCCTGATTAAAAGGTTCCACCATCTGGGATGGTAATTCCATGGTGGGAGATGTAGTCATAATGGTTTCCTCCTTAGGAGTGTTTTCTGAAGGAAGAGTAGATTGTTATATGATTGAAGAGAATGGTAAAGCAGTGATGGTTGCCTCTTCTGATGTGTATATCAAAGGAGGGGTGGGTGAATCCACTACCTCAATAATTGGATTAGGAGAGGAGGTGATTTGGTTAAAGGTTTCCTTAATAGTGAATTCACCAAGAACCAAGTTGACAGTGTGGGCCTCGTGATTATGGTAGAATTATGCCTTATTTTCATTATTGGTGGAAGGAGCATGGTTAGGGAAGGGTTTTCTCAAGATGTCAAATGACTATTTTTTGGTTTCATTTGGGTTATCTAAAATAAGTTCCCCCTTGTCAATGAGATTTTGGACAATGTTATTGAAGGTGTTGCACCTACTAACATCATGTCTAATGACACGTTGGAAGGCACACAACTCATTTTACATATACCAAGTAGGTATAGGATGAGAATGATCAAATTGTTGTGGAGGTTTGATCAGAGGAAGATATATGATATTAGCTTTCAAAATTTTCTCCAAGACCAAAGCATACGACTCCCCTAGTGGAGTAAATTGCTTCTAGGTATTGTAGTTTTGATTCTTGGTATTTTGATTAGAGGAGCTAGAAGAGTTAGGTTGGTTGACAACAGGTGGAGGAGCAATCTTGAGAACAACTAAATTTGTAGTTCCCTTTTTCTTAGTGTTGGTGTTGATTTGGTTGTTTGGTTTAGAAGAGGAGGCCTCATTTGATTTAAAGGTAGAGTTTTTATTTCTCAACTTTAACTTTCCTTCATCGATGGCCTTATTTTCTAGTTTGCATGCCATGGTAAAAGCTTCACCAAAGGTCTTGAAGCTCTGAATGCATAACGTAGAAGAAATGTGTTTAGCACACACTTGATAAAAACATTCAATTAGCTCAAGTTGGGGTAAGGAGAAATAAAGTTGATTTATTAATCTCCTCCAATGGGCTAAAAAATCAGTAATAGACTCATCATCAAATTACAAAATAAAGTAAAGGTCAGTGATGGAAACTTTCTTGAAGATGTTTATTGAAATCGATCCAAGAAATTTTGAGCTAGCTGGGTGAAAGAAGAAAGAAAGTGTTTTGTTATGACATTATACCAATCTAGTGCTAGACTGGATAAAGACATGGGGAAGGTATGAAGAAGGAGAGCATCATCATAGGCAATCAAATAGACTGAATGCCTAAATGCCCTCAAGTGCTATTGGGTGTCCTCCTTACTTTGAAATTTGGAAAATTTATGTAGTTCCCACTGAGGAGGATAGGGTCAGATAGGGACAGATGGGTGAATGGGTTCATTGCAAATATAGTCATATGCTAGAATGTTGTGATCTCAAAAAATGGATGACTCTAAAGTGGTCACTTTATCCATTAGCATTTTTATTAGATCTATTTGGGATTGTGCACCTAAAAAGTTGTAAGTTGCATACTGTTGCGGTGGTTGGGTAACATGTTGATATTTGGTAGGAGGTTGAGAGGTTATGACATATTGGTATGTGGACACAGGTGGTTGGGTGGATGACATGTATTGATATGTGTACATAGGTGGTTGGGTGGATGCTATGTAGGGGTAGGTGGATGTAGGTAGAGGTGCATGCCTTTGTAGGTTAGGGATGTATCCTAGGTTTTGTGTAATGGGCACCTATTAAAGAATTAAGGTAGGTTGGGTAGGATATAAGGTTAGGTTTTAATGCAAAGGATAGGTAGTGAATTTGGTACTGATTGGTGGTAAGGTAGAAGGTATAAATACCATAAGGTTTTGAATTGGAGTAGTGATTAGTGGATTGGGGGAAACCAAAGGAAGTTTGGTAATGCTAGTAGTGGGTACTCCAATGGTGAATGGAGTATAGGTGGTTAATGGTTAATGGTTAGGTTGCTCTTAGGGTAGAGGAGTTATTGGTGGGGGTGGAAGATGTAAGGGTGTTGGTAGGTTAGGTAGGTTGGTTGTCCACACTGGTATCAAAGGGGCTATTGGTATATGAATACACTTGGGTGGTTAATGGTTGGGTAGTGACTATGGAAATAGAAGTGTCCCACATGAGGTGGGATAGCATGCCATAAGGTGGGTCCATAGGTAGAACTAAAGCATAGGTATGATGATACATGGTGTTGAGGTAATGTTGAAGGGTCACAGGATTGTTATCTAAGAAGGTGGTGAAGTTTGTATCCCTTTGGGACTTCCTAAAGGATGGGGATAACTCTATACATCTGAGATGTACTCAACAGATGAGGAGGTAGAAGAGGTTGGATAATTTAGTGATGGATCCTATTTTTCCTGGTTATTTCATTGTTACTAAGTTAGAACCATGAAAAATGAGGGAGAAAGAAAAACACAAACATTCTCACAACTCAAACAAGGATAAAACAAGAAATAATCAAGGAAATAAAACACACACTAAATCACATTAAATCCTAAAGTTTTTTTTAGTCTCTCTTTTGTCTTATGCCTTAATATTTTAAGAAATCATGTGACTCCACTTTGGTTTATAGAATAGGTACTAGATAAGAAATCTATGGTTGGTTACAAGTGTTTGAGGCTCTCAAAAGGATTTGTATTAAAAATTACTACGTGGCTTGGTATTGGGGCCTAGCCCCTCACTTCACACACCATAATGATAAGGGTGTTGGGTGTTTAGCCAATATATACTGATTTCTAGAGTTTATAATCAACCAGAGAGCTGAGGTGGTTCTCCCCTTGGTGATGAAATCTAAGTAGGATGGTCAGGAAAAGTGATCGCTAGGTGATGAAATCCCAAATAGGCCTTATGTCAATTGTTTGATGTTTGATTAGGTTTAAGTGGTTTGGTCTTGTGTATGTGACAAGATTGAAACTATGGTTGATTACTTTGCTTTAATTAAGCTATGTGAGCTAAAATAAGCAAGCAGACAATGGATGTAGTCAATTTTAAGTGCAAAGTGAAATTTTAATTTCATTGTATGAGTAAAAATATAAGAAGAAGCACCTATATGTAACTATGAACCCAAGAAAAGACTCAAGGGTCCCACCATGTGTGCCAGAATGTTTCAGATAAATTTTTCTTATATTCTTGAAATAAAGAAAAAAGAAACTTAAGAAGGGTATGGTATAAAAACCTTATAAGTTATGCATGCATTGAGCTAGACGGTTGTAGATACTCCTCTTTGGCTTGGGAAGAATGACCTATAGATAAGAAATCACTAAATTAAATGGTTGATTAGTTAAATAATTGGGTGGATTGCCAAGTGTGAGCTAGATCCAAGAAGCAAGCACTTATTAGGATGATGTCAATCCATGTTTTAAAATAATTAAGTTAACAAAGATAGAGTACTTGCATAAACAAAAAAATACAATAAGTACTTTATAAATGAATTATAGAAATAAACAAATTAATATTAATGTTAAATATATTGGGTATAGTTCCAAAAATAGGGTAGGGTTCTGTGATTAGACAGGAGGCCAAAAAGTTGGATTTAGTTGAGGTTTGGTGGATGAAATTTGTTTGTTGTTATTTTGTCACAAAGTGACCATCAATGGTTAGGGACAGACCATCAACGGTCAGGGTGACCATCAATGATTACTATGGTTTGGGTCTAGTCAAGAAAAGGTTGTTTTGATGAGCCTATAGAATGGAATTCTAAGAGATGGGTTGGGGCTAGGTTGATTGAGAAACAGAAACAAAGTAAATGAATGGTTGAAAATAGATACTTAGCTTGCTAGTTGTTGATATATAGGATGGTTGAGGTGGATTGGTTGATAAACTTGTTGATGTAGTCTAGATCAATTTTGATAGAGTAATGTTACTTGGCTATTAGCCGATGGATGGTATCACTTCAAAACTCTATTGCACTTGTTGGTTCACTAAATCACTAGAAGAAATGACCTTAAAAAAAACTCTAATACAAGAAGCTCTTGATAGTTGTAGATGCAGATGATGATTGCTTTATTTTGGATCCCTTTCACCTCCTGCTCTTATCTTTTTTATATGCAAAAGGAAGAGGTGGAAGTGTAGGTTCAAGAGGGGTTAAAATTGTTGTCTAATTTTAAATTTTCCATGCATTGGCTCACACATAGATAAGGTAAGCTAATTATAAAAAATCAAGTTAGAGTTGAAGTGAGTTTTCAATGTTCAGGTAGTGGAAAACTAATCATCGATGATTAGGCCTAACCATCCATGGTTAGGATGACCTTTGGTGATCGAGGGTCAAAGGTCAAGTTGGGTCAAAATGTGCATTAGTCAATGGGTCATTCTAACTTGGGTTTACAGTTAAAAGGGTTATAGATGGTCTCTAGGGGGTCTGAGTTGATCTAGGGGTGTTTCAACATCTAGAATTATGGTATACAATTTTCTAGTGTCTACACTTATACAAGAAATATTGGTTCACTTTACATCCATAGAAACTAACTTCATATTTTTCAATTAACTCACTACTAGTTTGTCACTTGTCTCTAGTCTACTAATTTCAAAAATGCTTGAAAGGAGATAATTGGAATGATGAACATGCAGTCTAAATAAATATTGAACAAATGACAACAATTCAGAGTAAATTAATGCTAATCTACTAATGACATAAAAAAAATCAAAAGAGATAGAGAACAGAGAGAGTGGACAAAAAGGAAATATGAGTTCACTTTCTATAGAGGAAAATTTTGACTCTATTAAATAGATAAATCTCTTTAAAAAATTAGTCTTTGTTCAACCAACAAAACACATCCAAAACATAGAGATGGTTTAGGAGTTTAAGGACCAAGTAGCTATGTAAAAGAGAGGCAAAGTTACCATAAACATGCACAGACAATGACTATCATTCACAAATATTTCATAAATAAGATAATTCATGAAACATAACACTAAGATTCATCAAATGTTTAGATGAGTTATAGTAATAAGTCTTCACACAACCTCAACTCATGCTAAAATCAAAGTTTAATTAAATAAGTAGGAAATACAAGGAAATGAAAAATGTCATGGTCCCTCTACTCTAACTCTAATTCTAAATGGACCAACCCTCTCAAATTATTCGAGCAATCTTTAAATAGATTTCATTCAAATGATAAGATGAAATTATCCCTCTAAAATTGGTTGTAGATACTTAATGAGATGTGTCCATCTCTGATCAAATTTGAGTTGGGCCATGCACAATCCTAATGAAATTAGTATTAAGGCCCCATGTAACTAATTTTCTTATTAAATTCTGAGTGGTTGGGGTCATTAAAGGTATCTTCAAGCCAACTAGTTGGACACATTCTATGTGGTGATGGCCATGGCTACTTAAGACAATACTTTAACATTTATGTTCTCGTAGTTAGGAGTCACATTTATTTAAGGCATATTTTTGTCCTTAGTTGTTATGCTTGTGTCCAATGTGCATGCCACATACTCTTGTTTAATTCCACCATTTGACCTCAAATAAAATTTATTTTTCTGTAATCATTTAAGCAGTAGGGTTCCAAATACAATTTGATCCTATAAATCAATTTAGACACGTAGTTTATTTTTGGCTTTGATGACCTCAATGGACCTACTGGACATCAAGTTTAGATGCTGATCTAGCTTGTGGAGACCCAAATATCTTCCTCAAGAAGGTACATGCTACATGGCATTTATTCACTATTTTGGTAAGTCCAGTGTGTCATCATAGGTTAGGGTTCAAACTACATGGCAATCTTTCATTGTTCCATTGCTTGGTTAATGGCTTTTAAATTTTCTTCAGGCTTGGTTCAATTAGATTTTATAAAGTGGAAAGTCCTTGTTGACCTAGAGCTTTATTGTCTTGTCCCAATATTTAATGTGCTCTAACTCTCCAAAGTTTTAGGATTATGCTACATGGCATGATCTTGAGACTTTCTTAATCTACCTTTAGCCTTACTATGTAAATCGACCTAGGGGCCCAAAAAACTAAGATGCTATCACATGGCATCATCTCATTGACCTAAATGATCTGATGCTTGTTTGACCTATACTATTAATGTTAGGGCCATAGTGAAATAGGATCACACCATATGGCATGATACTATGCACTCAAAGGATTGAAGGGCTTGGCTTTACGTCTAATTTGCTCTAGAGCTATGGAGCTTTGGGATGCTAGAAAGTGGCAACCACTTAGTGAATATGGACCTCCAAGAAAGAAATGACTGTTAAACTTTTGAATATAAAAAACTAATTGTTAGACCACAAATTCCTAAAATTTAACTAAAATGACTAAGTCCAAAAGATAAACTAGAAAGATGAAATTTTTGCAAAAAAAGTAATTATAATGGGAGCTTTTAGCCAAAGACATAGTTGATTTAGTTAGTTTGGAAGATGAATGACTGATATTTAAAATCAAATAGCAAAAAAACATAGTCAATATTATGTTTTTGATCCTTTTAAATAATGAAATCATCTTTGAATCTAAAGACTTCATCAGATTTAATAATTAGGCAAAAGGTCAAAGCATGTTGGTTTTATGATATATTTGACAGTCCAGACGACCATCAAATTTAATCTCTTGAGATGCTAACATGGACATCCATGTGTCATCCTACTAGGTATTCTATGCCATGTTGTATTCATCTACTCACTCAAGGCTTGGTTTAATGCTTAATTTGGTTGATGATGTTAACATGCTTTGTGAAATAATATATTGAAACTTATTGATATCTCATTCACCTAAAAGGATTGACTATCAAAGTGGCACACATAGACTAACCTATGGGCCCAAAGAAATGATATCATGACATACAACATGATACCATACATCCATGGGTCTAAGGTCTATTGGGGATATCAAAGAAGGCCTAAATTATCGATTAAGTAGGATCATGACATGTGGTGTGATCCTACACATCAAGAAGGTTGAAGGGTTAGGATCATAGATCTAGGAAGCATATTGAAGTGAATAAGAAGGATCATGATGCCTATCACAATATTACTTACTCAAGATGTCCAAAGATAGATTAGGGAAATTAGGGGGGATTAGGGAATCAGGGGGAATAGGATCATGCCTGCAGTACAATCTTGCTTATCTAGGGACCCAAAGGCAAAATAGCTAATTTAAAAAATGGGGTTAGTATAGCAGGGATGTGGGATTGTGACACATGACATGATCTTCCTTATTCAAGAATTGAACAAAATCTTAAGGCAAAAAAAAGACAAGGTAATCTTAAAATGGCCAATGGCTCGTGAGAGAATAACATACCCATTATATTTAAAAATATGAATTCAAAACAAAATGGCTAACCATTTAATGCCAAAAGTGATTAAGTTTTAGATCAAACCTTACAAAGACATAGACAATTTAATCAACCTTAAATCTAAAGTTGGTCTACTTTACAAAAAATGACTAAGTAAAGAAATGAACCTATATAATTACCTAGTCATTTTATATGAAAATGAAGTAGAAAATAGACCAAATTGACTAAAAAAGAGGAAAATAACTATGAAATAATTAGGTAAATTGCTAAAAGTTAAGGTGAAATTGTCTAAAAATGGGATTTTTAATATCATTCAGAACATAAAGCAAATCAAACCAAGACTTAGTATATTTAAACAAGTTCAAAAATTTGAAACAAAATAGATCCAATTACCAAAAAATATTCAAAACCAAATGCATATAATGGACTCTTTAAAGAGGAAAGCCAATGCAATGTTCAACCTATAATCTCGTTAAGAACCTTTTCCATCAAAGCATGATTAAACTAGAAGACTTGACATCTGAGCAAAAAGAGGTTCCATGATTTTAATGATGAAATTAGGACATGTTGTGCAAGCAAAAACAAATGGTGACTATATAAGAAAATACTCCTGAGTATGGTGGGAAAATAAATAGTCAAAGAACCCATAACCTTTGATTAAGATAGAGAATGGATCATAACCAAATCCAATAAAGGACAAGATGGGAGCAACTAAATGACCAAATTCAATATCCTTGTTTGACCTGGTGTGTGCAAAATGAGTTGATTTAATGTTTCATAAGATTTACAATAATTAATTAATATGACTTCCACCACCAGGATAGTGAGCCATACCTTGAAGAAATTTTCTTGGACATTGCTACACTTCCAACTAGGCATCTATAGCCCTTACAGAATTGCCTATGATCCCACTTTTGGCCTTACTCCACTACTAAGCCAGGTTAGGAAGCTTGTGGTGTAGATTGTCTAAATCACTTGAGACTGAGATTTTTTGAAATGGTTTTATACTCTATTTTCTTTTATTTTCTCCCTTGATTTTATATCTCAGTTTAGGGTTTGGACTACTATGGCAAATAAAGGTAGGACTATAGATTTTTCATCCTAGGTTTTCCCCAAAATAGGTTCACCCAAGCTGACTTAGAAACCTTTTAAGGTGTGAAATTTGTGATTGGTTTCAAGAGGATATCTTTAGTAGCCAACTAAATTTACACAAACTCATTCAAACTATAACAATTCCAAAACACATACATCAATCTAAACCTTTAAGACTAACTTCATAACAGGATGTAAGGTCACAAAAGAGCTCAAGAAGCACCTTTCACATAAACTATCACTTATGTTGCCTACTTGAAATATTTTACTTCATCACTATGGCATTTATTAATGTGGAACCACAAAGTAAAATAATTATAAAATAGGTCCAATGACGAAAACATAAAGATAAAACCAAAAACTAGCCCAAAAAGAGAACATAATAAAAATAGAATAATAACAATAGCAAGCAAGGGAAGTCAAGAAAACAAAGAGAAATTATTTATAGAATGACCCCAAGCTAGTTCAAGCTTGGAAGTAATTCTTAAGGAATTATCCATTGATAGGAAATGGGACATGCTCACCAGTTAGACACCTTAAGCAAAAATCATTTTCACCCAAGATTTTAAATATTTGGAAGGGTCCTAGCCAAATGGAATTGAACTTTAGGTGTTAGCCCTTCCTTTCATGAGCCTTGTCTCAAAGCAATACTAAATTATAAATTTGAAAGGCCTTCATTTTGGCTCACTTTTCAAACCACCATTTGACAACTCCTTGATGTTTTTTAAAGTGCAGCAGGGCTACATCACATTTTTATTCCATCTATATCAGGTTCATGAGGTGAGCCTCTATCTTGTCATCAACTCATAATATAATCTTTAATGAATAATATGGTCATAATTCTAAGTTTCGTGGGGAAAAATTGGTCTTGGCCTTATACTAGATGGATGGATAAGTCCCTGAGGTAGACTTGATCCTAGTCCTATCAGACCATAATGCAAATTTCAAAATAGTATGCCAATCCCTATGATTTCTCTCCAAAACTCTCTTGATTATGTCCAATAAGTTCTTATTATTGATTTAGCTAAGCCATTACCTTATGAGAGTAATTTGATGAAATTTTAAGAATTACCTAGTTTCCATAATCCCACTCAGTGAATATCAATGAGGAGAAATTAGGGTTGTTTTCATATACCAGGACAAATGGGATACCAAACCTTGTTATGTTGTGGTCCTCAAGGAAGTTGATCATCACTTTAGTTATGCAATTTTTGAATGCTTTGGATTTATTCCAATATGTGCAATAATTAGTTGTTTTAAGGATGAAATTGTGTCCCATAGAGGATTTAGGTTTGATATCCCCCACAAAATCAATTCCCCACTTTACAAATAGATGGCACTCATCAACCTGTTGTAGTGGCATCGTTAGAGTGTGTTATTTATGTGCAGTGACTTGAAAAATGTGGTAAATTATGACATGAACATAGCTGTCTTTGAAAATATGAGGCAATTAATATCCTAATCTAAGTATTTGATAGGTTGTAGTACTCCCTAAACCATGACCATTCCCATACTTCACATGAAACTGGTGAGCACTTCAGTTGCTTCCCTTTGCTCAGGCATCTCAGGTAGACTACAAAAAGAGGATTGTGCCTAATATGGTAGAAGATCTTTGTAGAAAATAACTTTTACACTTATTTCAAAATTAGAGGCTTCAACAATGGATTAACTTGGTTTTGTTTTTGACAAAATGGTTTAACACCATGCTTTACCGGAATAGTATGTGTAAGGATAGAAGTGTTAAACACTTTCAAGTATTCATATCTCTAAGCAATAGTGTCACCAAATTCCTTTAAGGCCTACACAATCCTCTTTTTGTAGTCTAGTTATAAGTTATGCCAAGAATCACATTTTTTTATTCATTATCACTTCCCATATTAAAATTAAGATGGGGAATTCCCTTGGCAGGGGATATTTTATGCTTTTCACCCTGGTAGTCCATGTTAAACAACCTTTCAAGTGAGACCATGACCTTGGGTAGGTGTTTAGGTTTCATATTGATAACCCCTTCTTCATCTAGTTCAAACTCTTCTTTTTCATCTTCATCAATGATTTGGGACTCGAATGCATTAGTTTTGGTGATGAATTTAATGATGTGTTAGTCAACATTAAAGACTTCGAAGCTTCTAATGTTGTCTAGAACAGAAGGAGTAAAGATGAGATCTATTGAGAATCTCTTCAATATGGAGTTGGCAATGATTTCCAAGGTACATGCAACTATTTCCAAAACATATATCATATAATTATTTCTTTTATGCAGCATTTGGATGTTGAAAGAGTTAAAATCCTCAACCAGGTTCCATACTCTGTAACGGTACCTTGAAATTCATTTTTCATTGCAATCATAATGGCTTCTAACTTGTTTAACAAGTTTTGAATCTCGAAGGACTTTTAGGTCCTTTACTTTTTTATTTAGTTAAAATTGAAGGCCACGTACCAAGGCTTCATAATCAACCACATTATTTGTGGAAGCAAACTATAGTCAAAAGGCTGACAAATATGACCTACCACATGGGATCATGAGCTCAACTCCAACACACCACCCACTCTTTTATTTAGAACCATCAAATTTTAGATTCCACATATGATATTCAATTTTATGTAGTGGATTCTTCAAGGTGGGTGTTGTTGATATGTTCACTACTTTTTTATCTTCATTAGATTTTAAGGTTGATGTACCTTATGTATGCAAAGGGAAATGCCACTGATCTATAAATCAATCCTAGCTCGAAGAAGATAAATCCTACTTATACTTCTGATTGTCAATACATTAGATATTTGGGGTCATGACCAAGATGGATCCACTAAACCTAGCCAAGGTATCTCTCACCACAATAATATCACAAGGGAGGGTTCCAAAGCCTCCAGTCAAGCAAAACTATGCAATAACCCTAACTAGGTCCTATGTTTTCATATTCACTAAACTAATAACAAGTAAAGTAAAGTCTAATATAGTGCTCGCAAAAGTTTATGGCATAAAATGGGGGTAATAAACATTAAAAATAAACATGCATATAAGACATATGCTCACATCAATGTATACAAAATCTTAATGCATGCAAGAGAAGTACAAATGAATATCTATCGACTCTTACAAAGGAGGAACAAAGTTAGGAATACTTACCTTTGAATACAAACCTATTGAGCCTCAATATCTCCCTTAGACAAGGTGTTTTACAAGAGGTTGTTGTCGTATGTAAACATGACAAGGATAAATCAACTATAGGCTATACAACCTATCAATGCATCCAAAAGACTTATCCATAAGACAAGATCTATATCTCCAAATAAAGTATGAAACCCTAAGCTATGTTCCTCAAGTATAATGGTGGATAATCAGATGTGCAATATATCTCTTCTTCTTCTCTTATCTTCCTAATAATTGATGAAATGAGTATGTATATATAGCTAAATCTAACCCTAGTCCTTTTCAAAAGTTTCATCAACATAGTTATCCCAATTGACTATGTATCATTATTGATAAAAATAAATTAGGTCCTAGTCTAGGTCAACCAGTAGCTGACCTAGACCCTAAATGAGTTTTGTCGATTAGATTATAGGGTTGATGGGTTTGACGGTGTATTGTAAACTGCTAAAAAGGATTTTAGGTTAGGTAAGGGATAAAGAAGGTATAAAATGACTAGAGGAGGGTGTAAAAAAGGAGACAAAACTTAGGTAAATGTTTTTAGGATATGGGTGTGTAGATAGCAAGTGGTAATATAGCAATAACAATCCTATGAAGCACCAAGGGTTTACCCACCCCTTTCCTAATATACTTCATAAGGTATGCACTTAGAGAGATTGAGACATGATGGGTTCCTACAAGATGTAAATCATTAGTAATTGATATAGTTTTAAAATATTATGTGTATACATTTGTTCCACTCAAATCTCATCACGTGTCACATAGGTACAACATGGGATGGTGCTTTGAGAAAAGAACATAGTAACACACAATGATAAAGCTGAGTAAATAGCAATAAGGAGAAAATAAGATAAATTAAAGGAAATAATTTATATATATATTTTAACTAAAGTATTCTTAAGTTAATTAATGACATCATAATTTATAGTTTCATTAGTTGGTACTTTAGGAGATGAGGGAGGATTAGGAGGGACATTTTTACTAACTTTTCTTTGTCCTACATGATGATACACCTTACCTATTCATGTTTTGATAACATTTATCCTCTATATCTAATATAATAAAATGGAAAATAATAGGTGAAGTATGGTGGATATCACTACCTTGAGGTCTAGGGGGGGAGGACTGAAAGCAGTCATGCATGCCCTTTCTCGTCAAGTAGTAATTAGAAGCATCTTAGATTCAATATTCATGCAATATGTATTACTAAATAAAGCAAATATTTTTTCATTATTAATATCATCCTTATTTTTATTGAAAATAAATTTAACCCATTTCATTGCATGATATGTAAACATATTATATATGTTAGGAAAGAAACATGCAATCATGACAATCATAGCTTGTATAAAATTATATAAATTACTAACATCCATTGCAACTATTTTATGGATTTTCTTATGTGAATAGGGGAAATAAAATATTAGATATAAAATTCAAATCTTATTTAAGGATAAATTGAAACCTTAAGAAAGGATGAAACCTCAAGGTAGAATACACCTAGGGTTTTTCGTGTTGAAATCAGTGATCGAGTTCACCAAAATGTTTTTACTTATTTTAAGATTAATTAAATATAAATGAAGTAAAACTATGATATTTAAATTATATAAAATAGTAAAATAATCATAAAAATATGAATGTAAAAGGGTAGATCAATATTGCACTTATTATATTTAAACTAAATAAAGCAAGGTGTAAAAGATGCACTTACCTTATTAAGAAGAGTAAAGAGTTTGTAATTATTAATATCATCCTTATTTTTATTATAAATAAATTTAACCCATTTCATTTAAATAATCATAAACACATTTCATATTTTAATAAAGAAACATGCAATCTTGACAATCATAACCTGGATAAAAAAATATAAACTATTAACATTCATTATAACTTTGCTAAGGTTTTACTTATGTGAATAGAGGGAAATAAAAAAAATTAAATCTGAATGTTAAACCATGTTGAAGGTTAAATATGAATCTTTAATAATACATGAAAACTCTAGGTATAAGATGTGAAGTAGGAATTTGACTAAGAAGAGGAGATTAGTATGGTGTTAGTGAATCAAACCAAATCAAAAACACACTAAGCTAACATATTCATGCCTAGTTACTAAGGTGAGCTTAGTAATAAAAACAAATGACAAACACAACTAAAAGTAAGGAAAAACAACAAGAATTCCTTCACGTTCCTTGGATGCTCCAAATGCCTTTGTAGTAGTGGCTTGTTCGGCTTTGTGCTCATAAAGTCCTTGGCAATGGAAGCTTGGATACCTCCATCTCTCCTTGGCACCTTTGGTTTATGGCTTGGCTTGGCTCGAAATAAATTTGGCATGGTAACACTAGTTACATGAAGCTTTTTAATTAATTTTGTATTAAAAATTTGCACAAATTAAGCCTAGAAATGATGTGGTAAGGCCTCCTATTTATAGATTTTTGAGATTGATCAAAATTAACCTGAACTTTCCATCTCAAGATTGAGATGTGTGGCTAAGGATTAATCCAATTTTGCAAATAAAATTGATAAATAAGCTCATCAATATTTGGGATAGAGGACCAATTAAGAGGCATGGGAGGCATGAATCTTGATATTTATGGCATTTATGGCCTAGGGATGTCTTCCCAAGAAATGAGGTCACCTGATGATGCAGATATTCAATATTCATTTCCAAAATAAATTATTCAACAAGTTTCCATAGAATTATTAATTATGCCTTGATTTTTATTAATTATTTCTTAACCATGATTCAGCACTTTGTGTGCAAATTACTCAAATTGATCAGAATGCCTTATTATTAGTCCAAAATTTGACTGGATTAGAATTGGGAGTCAATGCTAAATGTGTTTGATCCATTATCCCATTTAGGATATTATCAACATCAAAAAATAAAGGCACGTCTTATGCAAGCTATTTGATAGGAAAGAGCACCCAGGTGTAAAATCGACATTTTGACATAGAATAATCTGATCAAAGTTAGCTAGCCCATAAATTGCATTGCCCCATTTAGGGATGCCCTAGCCAAAATTGGCACTTTAATATGTCAGTTCTAAATCTTTTATTGTGCTTTAGTGTTTTTAGGCTAAATTGTGCACTTTAGGTGGAAATTGGTCAAAACCCTGGTTGGAGGTTATTGGTGGCCAAATTTAGGTGTCTACATAAGAAACCTATGATTTGTCACACTCAAGTTAATGATCAGGTTTGCCAAAATGTTTTTTATTTTTTTCTCATTAATGTGATCTAAATGACATAAAACTATGGATATTCAAATTATTTAAAAGTTAAAAAATCATATAAAGTTGAATGTAAAAGGGTAGATAATTATTGAACTTACTATATTTAAAATTGATAAAGCAAGGTGGAAAGGATACTCTTAGCTTATTCTCATTTTATTTTACACAATGTATTCATCATTGTCATTAAAAATATTCTTTATCTACTTTGTAATCACTTAGATCAAGGAATGAGTTGAAACCCTATGTCCATGCTTTAGGAAAAACTAATACCCTTGTGACAACTTATATTGTCCAAGCTCTGTCAGTATTGTCAAAATTGACTATGGAGGTCTATGACTCCTCAGACCATTATGCATTGCATGTGGATACCTATTGTGTGTGCTTGCCTTTGTTCATGTGTGATAATCTATATTTTCCTCCTCTTTAATTTAAAACCCTAATATCATTTTCAACCATAATATGACCCTTGAAAAATGGGTTAGTATGATGGGTTGAACAACCCCAACCACACCATGTTGAGTGACTGAAGGTTCCCTAAATTTTGATACTCTAAAGAAGGCTCAAAATGCATGTATTATTGTTTAGGACCTAATTTTTATATCCTTTTTGACTATGTAGGTCTATGATTCCTTAACTTCTATACATGTTCCTATGGATGCCTCTTGTGTATGTACTCATCTTCATTCTTGTGTATTGGTCTTTATTTTCCTTCTCTTTCCTTCAAAACCCTATTTTCAATTTGAACATAAGATGATCCTTTAAAAATGGATTAGTTTATTGGGTTGGACAACTCCAACCACTTCCCACTAAATGACTGAGCATTATATACTTTGTAACACTCTCAAACCATGCATAGTAATCCCACCTAGGTGTATGTGTACACAATTGTGATTAGTCTAGAATACAATGGAATATTTGTCATTTAACTCTTGGAACCATGCAACTTTGAACTATATTTGTATTCAGACTTGGATTTAAAACTTCTCTTTTGAGGGATTTTTAGATATCATGCATTTTTTATAATTTCTCAAGAGAGTGCTAATTAATTTCTTAAGCTTTCAAGTGATTCTCTATGTAATAGCCAAGTGAATAAAACTTTATGATTGATTTGTATTTTTATGAATGGAATCTATAATACAACTAAGCTAATGAATAAAACACAAATGATCCTATTCTAAACTCAATTTAATCTCAAGATAGAGTAATAAATAAAAAGAAATAATAAAACACACTTACAAAATTGAAGTATTATGAGCCTCCTCCATTGTGATTAAAATTGAATTCATCTCTGAATTTGGTTATCCAATCCTTCTCTAATTCAAATGGAAATTAGGTAGGATTTTGGTATGCAATGGACTTTTGATGGCTTGGATTCGCTTGGATTCACTTAAAATTTTGATAGCACTTCATTATCATAAGTGAGGATGATGAAAGTGATGGCTTTCATGTATATTTATAGGATTATGGCAGGTTGATCAAATGGTTGAGGATTATTTGAATATTTACAATTAGTCAAATAATAAACAATGGAAAATTAGTCTTCATCCATGAAAATGATGACCAATTCCACATGTTGAGAAGAAAGGGGAATTGGTTGAGTGAGTTAGCAAGAATGGGTCAAGTTAGTTAAAAAGTCAAGGGATGACTTGGTGGTTGAGGAAGTTGAGGAGATTGGTTGGATGACTCAACATATGGTTCAGACAAACATGGAGGATGTATGGGTGATGTGGAAAATCTGGATTTATTAATTAATTTTGGAGGAAAAGGTGTGCATAATTAATTAAGAATTAATCAATTATTATAAATTTAGAGGGAAATGATTTAATTTGAATTTTAACTTGTGGAAGCATATAGGTTGGCAAGTCAAAGTGAATTTTGACACTAAATGTTGATATTTAGGTGTCTACATTTAGCCCTCTTTGATATGGTGTTTTGGAGCAATACCTTTTTGAAGAATAGTAGACAAAATAATGCATTGATAATTGTGGAGAAAAACATTACTCCAGGTGAATGAAAATGAACGTGATGATGTCTCCTCAAATGTTCATGTAAAAAATTAGATGAACACTCTAAATGAATGAAATAAGAAATTAGATGAAGTGGTTATAATGAAAGCTATGAATAAATTGAAGTACTAAATTTGATATCCTACTTTCAATGTTAAAATATGTGTAAAATGATTTGCCCCTAGTTATTAAAAATTAGAGAATATATCCCAAAAAAAAAATCATGTTTGTTTAATACATGTTTGGATGGTGCTCAAGACTTAAGGGATGCACGAGTGGATGTGGGAGCGATATATCCCAATAATGGTAATCTATGGGCCATAGAACAACAAATATAATTTTTTTGATAGTTTGGATAAAATTTTACAAAATTGATGATTGTAAGGAGTGATAAAGGATTTTAGGACTTTGATTAATTCTTGGCCTAAATTTTTGAGAGAAAATGGTTGTGAAATGTGAAAATAATGGTTTGGAATGAAAAAATTGAATAATAGCATAGATTATAAATAGGGGTAGGGATAAATTTGAAAATTGTTGGTGCAAATTGATTTTCTTTATGATTTGTTGCTAGATTATTGTTGAGTGAATTTGCTTCAAGGTTGTGGAGAATAATGGACTATATTCCCATGCACCAACATCACAACAAGCAAGGGAGGAGATATCAAAGGCCAGAGAGGAGCAAGCACTTGATAGATACAATTTTAAGTTTTGCATTAACATTTTGAGAGCATTTATTACATAAGAAAGTTGAGATTTCACAATTTTTTCTTCAGTGAATTCAGCAATGAGAGTGGTGAAATCATTGAAGTGAATAGTAAATATGTCAAATGTAGTAAAATCATCAGATATTGTATCAAAATCATCATGGATGAATTAGAAAAATAGGAACAATGAATTTGTTCATGGTAGTGGAAAATTCATTGGTTATCATAGTGAATTTGCCCATTTTAGTGGTGAATTCATTGAAGAGAATAGCAATTTTCTAATTCGGTTTATGTAAAAGTGAATTCATTTATTTTATAGAGAATTTTTTTATTAGGGTAGTGAATTTATGTAGATGAGTAGTAAAATTGTTGAGGGAGAAAGTGAATTAGATATGATATGAATGTAATTAGTATCTAGGATAAATTGACATGCTTGGTGAGGTAGGATGACTGATTTATGAGGCATTTTGATGATATATCTGATTTTGGGATTAACAAGGTACTAATATTCTCATGTGTAAGAGGTATTACCTATTTTATATCCATGGGGGTGGATATCAAGAGCATTAACATAAATTTCAAGATTCACAACGTACAAGCTTTGGGTACTAGAGGTTACAAGATTATCCTACATTATCGAGATGTTAGAGATTTGGGTAGACAAGGTACTGTTGATAGCTTTGACAGAGAGATGGCATAGTGAGACTAGTATATTTCACCTATTGATGGGTGAGATGATTATTACCCTAGAGGATGTATGGAGGATATTGAGGATTTTGATATGAGGGATACATATTTATTAGGGTCAAGAATCACAGGCAATTTTATTATATAAGATATTTAGAGAGGAGTTGGTCCCAGTCATCAGAGGAGGGGTTGATATAGACACTTGTATTAATCTAGAGATAGATGAATTGACTATGGTACTTATGTATATTATTAGTGACTTTATGTTACCTAAAAAGAATGGGATATTATGCCCTATTGGACTCTTATATGTGATTAGTGATATGATGGATATGGGTGAGATATTTGCATGGGGTCTCTATGTATTAGCACACTTATATAAATATTTTCACAATTTGGTGTATGAAAATGGGAGAGATATTAGTCCCTCAACATTATTACAGGTATGGGCTCTAAGATCACATTTCAGTGGAGCATCTCATAGGTCACATGAGTGTGAGATCAAAGGAGGAATAGATTGCATATGGATGGCATGTGATCATAGATGTGCAGAGACCATATTTAAAGGATTTGGACTAGTATATGAGAGAGATATATGAGCTAGGATATGACCAGATTACATGGAGACATTATAGGGAGATTGACTTTTAGTGGGCATAGGATGGGTTGTACATGGAATATATGATGACATAGTGTTAATTCAATAGTGTTCATGATTATATTATTAGTGATACAAGTGAGATATGGTGTTATGATAGTTTGGTGTTATACAACATATTCCAACAAGACCATGTGTGTTTGTGTGATCTTTGAGAGAGATATCTAATTGGGGATCAAGTATTGACCCTAGAATTATAGCGCATAATTGGACACATTTGTAGATATTGAACTTCACATAGAGGAGGGATGTGATTGACTCAAGGATGGTGGATGACTATGACGATTGGTGGGATAGATAGTGGCCTACAAGATTGATAGTACCATATGCTCTTATAAGGACATGGAGACAAATATTGATGGATATTTTTTCAAGGAATCCATGAGGGACTGGATTGGTTATTAGGATCAGGATAATTATGATATCATAAAGAGTAGGTAGGCATAGATGAGTTATGGGTCAGGTAGGGAATCCATAGAGGAGACCTAAGAGGGATCAAACAAAATTAGAGGATGTTGAGATCAAAGATGAGACTAGAGTAGATTTAGGATGGGATATTGTGATGAGACTTGTGGTAGAAGACCCAATAAGAGGAGTGGAGACTCTTTTATTAGATATTGATAGTGATAAAGAGAGATGGAGGGGATATAGAGATGTGTCATGTGATAGAGATGCATAGAGAAGGGGAACATAGAGTATGGCCATCAAGGCCAGTGAGATCACTAGAGGATCATAGGATTATTGATAGGTTAAATGAGGAGATTAGGTTGTGTGATGTTTAGATATCAAGGTTATAAGGAGAGGTTAACACACTATAAGGAGAGGTTGACGATAGGGATAGTTAGTTTGGACTCAGAGCAATAGAGATCACACAACTATAGGGAAAGGTGGATAGATTATAGGTTAAGGTGGATAGACTATAGGGAGAGGGATCTACTCTATCATTAGGGTTATATACACATGACATATCCATGCAGACTCTTGATGATACAATTTTGACTTAGAGATATAGGACAGAGAAACACTTTACAGATTGAGTTGGTTAAGGTGAGAAAGCTTTTGACAATACTAGGAATGGATAAGGTCATGAGAGTGATGGAAAAAGCTATGTATTATACATGTTTATATGATGAGGTCATTATATGGGAACATAGAATACCTTATTTTATATATTACTTGACTATGAGGTCTGCATCAAATAGATTAGTGTATCTAGTGGAGTCTGAGCGATCTGTAGGGTAGGAATCACAGTGTGGCATGGGTCCTCCTAAGAGTACACCAAAATGACATCAACCGAGTCTAACTATAGATGCCCCATTTGAGGGCCAAAGAGAGACATGAGATGTTTTATCAATGTATACACATTTTTGATAAGTATCATTATATCGATGTATTATGACATAATTGAGATTCTATATATACATGATTCATTTTTTGGCTCTAGACTTGTGTTATGGATATGGATATGCTTTGGCATTATGGATATGTTTTAATTTTACATGTATGGTAGATGATTATATGGATATTTTAGTACTACACTTTTCCTCCTATTTTTGTTTTGTTATAGCACATGTTAATCCCTTCAACTTTTATTATGGTATTAAATGGAATGGAAAACTATATGTATGTATGCATAGTTAGATAGTTGCCCTTTGTGTTTTTTTTAATTTTTCATTAGAATTCCAACAAAAATAATTAATTTAGAAAAAATTGAGCTACATTTATTTAATATAGTGTAAAAATGTAATCGCCAATGAAATAAGAATGATGAGTATTTGTGTTGTACATGTACGGACTTGAAAGATTTATTTATGTAAAATTGAGTGCATTACAATATAGAAAACCATAATCACACCATTTGTAATACACAAATTAATCTTGATTCAAAAACAATAAAAGAAACAAACTATTGAAATAAGTGAAATGATGCAAAAGTGACAAACACATTCTAAAAGAAAAAGCTTCCACAAACAAATAAGTCAAAGATAAGATAAGTAAAATGACCAAACACACAAAAGCAATCAAATGATGACCAAACACTAAATCAAAGTCCAAAATCAAAGAAAACAATGCCTAAATGAATAAAATGACTTTATGAACATTCTATTAATACCTTTGGTAGCCAATATCTATGACAATGTTAAATGAACAATGAGGAATCCTTAAGATAACCATATAGATTTTGGATGGGAGTGGTATAAAAGTGAAATCATGCTTGAGATGATGGAATGATGGAGGTGGTGGATGAGATAAACCTAGATAACCCATGTCTCTAAGTTATTCCTACATAATCCATCGTGGCCAAAGTCTGTGTGGGGATATCAGGTTAGATGTAGTTCTCCCAATATGGGCAGTAATGAGAAAATGGGTTGATTGATGAAGTGGAAAGTGTGGATGAATAGATGAGCAATTTTCCTCCCAATAAAATGATTATGTTATGGAAATAATAGATAGTTTGGTATACGTAGATAGCTTAAGTGTTTGTGTGTTCAGATGTGATAGCATTAGTCACATATAAGACATTCCTATAACATGAGCAAGGACATAGTTATGCACGTACAATGATCAAACCCTAAGCTAACATGTTATGAAATGGATGGTAAAACAAGTGAATAAGTTACAATATAAAAGTGAAAACTACAATAGGATACCCTAAATTAAATAGGGTAGATATAGATATTGGATTACTCATGGTGCCAAAAATGGGTTTTCACCATGGTACTTGCTCAAAGTGCTAGTAAATTGGTTTTCACATTTTGAGGTACTATTTTTTATCTTTATCTTCTTTTTTTTCTTTTTTTTTGACACTTTAGATATATACAATAGCATTAAAATAACTTAGGCATATAATATCTTAAGGTGCATGATATTCATAGGCTCATCAATCTCCTCGCCATATTCAGTAGTTAACCTGTGAGCTCCATATCCATATTTGGCAATGATTACATATGGGCACAACCAGTTTAGTTCAAATTTTCCTTTCTTCTCCCATTATGCATTGATATTTCATTGGCTTTATTTAAGAAAAATATCTCCAATTTTAAATTACATGATTTTAATTCATTTATTATAGCTGTGATGATGGTAGTTTTGGTAGACTTACAGATGGTTTAAAGCATTTAGACATTTTTTATCTAGAAGTTCAAGTTCATTAAGGAATGAAATACTATAATATTCATCCTTAATAATACTTTGTAATGATGTGCATAAATATGGAATCTCAACTTCTATAATTAAGATAGACTTGCTACCATAGACAAGGGAATATGGGATTGTCCCCATGGGTGTGCGGATGCTAGTACAGTATGCCTAGAGGGTGGGGTAAAGTTGTGTATGCCAGTCATGACCAACTACATTGATAACTTGTTTGAGGATTTTTATAATGATTTTAATGTTTTTATTCATTTCCTCTTCTTAGGCATTACCTTGTGGGTAGTATGGAGTGGACTATTTATGTTTTATACGGTAAGTAGTGCAAAAGGCCTTGACTTCTTAATTTTTGAATGATTTTCCATTATTAGATATGATAACAAATGGGATTCCAAAATGGTAGACCATATGGTTTCAAATAAACTTAGAATTTTTTTTTCCTCTAACATATGTTAGGGGAATAGCTTCAATGGTAAAAATATTCAGTGGCAGTAATGATGTGTTTTTGGCCATCTAAAGAATTTAGATTGATTTTACCAATAAAGTCTAACCCCCATGTGGAGAATGGTCAAGGTGTTGTGATGAGTTGTAAAGCTTGTGAAAGACTATGGATAAGATCACCATGCTCTTGTCAAGGCACATATATATTAACATAAGAACATGAATCAAATTCCATTGTAAGCCAATAGTAACCTACACGCAATAGCTTTTTATCAAGGACTATACCACTAGAATGAGCACCCTAAACTCCCTCATGAACTTCTCTAATAGCCAAGGTAGCCTCTTCAGAATTTAAACATTGTATTAAGGTTCCGTTATAACATCTTTGATATAAATTTTAACCAAGGATAGTTCAATGGGATGCTCGTTCGATAAATTATTTACATTGGTTATAGGTTAAGTTAGATGGAAGGGTGTTATTATGGATATATTCATAAATGTTAGTGTACCAGGGATAAGTGGGACCAACCATCTCAAAATTTGGTGTATCATATGTTGGTATTATCAAATACTATACAAGTAATTTATTGTGAAATAATCAAGCTACAAGAAAAATTCTTCCTACTACCATAGTAGTGGCATGTGGTGCATAGAGTCTATAAGGAGGCTCTCATCCAACACCCTATATATCTATTGTCATAGGTTTTATTCTAAGGGCTTGGGAGGCCATGGGGAGGGGGGAGGTACTCCTCACCCCTATCTATTTGGATGGGGAGGAAGGAGAGGGACAATATAGATCCATATATATATAGGGTTGGTGATGGCATACCCTACTCTATATAGCTCCCATACCTATCCCTATCCCTATCTCAAGATAGGGTTTTCTTTCTTAGTTTTGAGATCAAATAATGAGCTAACAGTTGGCATAGCATTGGATACTTTGTTATTAATCTATGGCACTTGTTCATATTATATATAGGTAAAGCATAATATAAATCTATCCACAATCCTTTTCTATGGGATTAATTTATCATTATGAGATTGGAATTCATCAGTGACTTGATTTATGATGAGTTTGGAATCACCAAAGATAAGAACATGTCGGATACCCCATCATATTGCAAGTTTAAGACCAGTTATGAAGGTTTCATATTCTACTATGTTATATGTATAAGGAAACTCGAGCCAAAATGCTTTCGAAATACAATTTCCATTAGGTGTAACCAATAAGATACTTTCCCCTTAAACATGATTTGTGAAAGAGCCATCAAAATAAATTTCCATACTAGGGTTTCATCAATTGGCATTATTGCTTCATTTGGGAAATCTATAATAAGAGGTGTATGATCTTCAAGAGGAACCTCTATGATTGTATCTACTAATACTTGTCCTTTGATTGCTTTTTGATTCACATACTCAAGATCAAACTTACTAAGAAGCATGACCCACTTAGTCTTACTACCTATCAAAGCTATTTTGGATAAGAGATACTTAAAAGGGTCAATTTTGGCAATGATTTTAGTTTAATTATTGAACATGTAATGGCAAAGTTTTTAGGAAGCAAAATAAACTGAGAGGCATGATTTTTCCATTGGAAAATAGTTAAGCTTGTAGGACACCAAAGTTCTGCTTAGATAATATACTGCCCATTCTGATCCATTATCATCATGTTGTTCTAACAATGCCCCCATGCATATTATGTAGATGATATGTACAAAAGGAAAAACTTACCTATAGTAGGTGGCATTAAAATGGGTGGATTGGAAATATATTGCTTAAGATTTTCAAATACCTTGTTACAATCCTCATTACAAGTTAATGA
The DNA here is from genome assembly GCA_037957365.1 of Torreya grandis. Classification (NCBI taxonomy): domain Eukaryota; kingdom Viridiplantae; phylum Streptophyta; class Pinopsida; order Cupressales; family Taxaceae; genus Torreya; species Torreya grandis. The sequence continues at coordinate 504,215 of JARHVA010000756.1, read as the reverse complement.
AGTGTCTTTCTTAAGAAAGAATGTGAATGGATAACAAATGTTTACAATTTGGGATATGAACCATCTGATTGCTTAGATTTTGCCTTGAAAACTACAAAATTGCTTGATATTTTTGGGTGGAGGCATATTCATGATCATTAAAACTCTAGAAGGATTGACTTTGATGTTGTGGTTTGAAACAATGAATCATAAAAACTTCCCTTGTGTCACCCTAAAAACACATTTCTCTAGGTTCAAGCAAAGCTTGTATTCTCTCATTCTATCAAAAAATTGATGAATTACCTTTGGATTTTCTACTCTAGATTTGGATTTAGCAAGAATATCATCAAAATAATCCTCCATGATGTCGTGGAGTATATCATGAAAGATAATGGTCATTGCTCTCTAGTATGTGGCTCCAACATTCTTGAGACCAAAGGGCATTACTTGATAGCAAAAGGTACCCATAGGTGTTGTAAATGTTGTCTTGTGTTGGTCATCAGTAGATATTTTTATTTGGTTATAACATAAAAAACATCCATTAAAGAAAACATTTCATGACCTAAAGTTGAGTCCACAATAATGTCTATGTTTGGCAATAAAATTCATCTTTGGGACATGCCTTATTTATATCCCTAAAGTTTGTACAAACCTTGATTCCTACTAGTTTTTTTATTTTGGTACAATGTTTGATATCCAATATAAATAGTCTATGGGATGAATTAATCCAATCTATAATTTGTTATTTAGTTCCTCCTTCACTAAGAGTGCAACCTTAGGATGCATTTTTTAAGTTTTTGCTTAAAGGTTTTGCATCTAGATGAACCACAAGATGATGCACAACAAGTGAAGGATCAAGCCTCGACATGTATGCATAAGACCATGTAAACACACCAAATAATTATGTAAGTAAAAGGGTGAATTTTTCATGTTCTTCTTGAGATAAGTATACAACAAGCTTTACTATCTTTTGATTTTCTTTTGTCCTAATGTTAATAGTAATGGTGTCCTCAACTATAAGCATTAATTTTTCTTGATATTTTGAGGGTGGTGGAGGAAGGTTGAGTCCCTCCTAAAGATTTTCCTCATGTGATGTTGTTCTTTTATTGATTTGATTATGTGATAATAGTTCCTACATATATCCAAAATCATCTAACTAGATGGAAAAACCTTTCTTATGATCTCCTGCCTAAATATCTTCTCTTGTGCTGAAGAATTCAAAAATTGATTCATCATTTGAAAATGATTAATTAAAGGTGTGGAGTATTAATCCCATTATATTAAACTTGGATATGTGATGTCAAGTATCAAAATGGCATTTTTGTGGAATAGGTTGGTTATAGATAGGTCTTCAAAGTGTCTGTAGATGGAACCCATTTCAATATCTGAAGAATCTATCTTAAACTCACTAGAAGAGTCACTTTAGAAAAACATGGTGTTCACTTTAAGTGGGTTAAACCCCATACCATGGAAATCTTAATTGGATTTAAGCATAATATGTTATATTAATCCTTGTTCATGAAGGCCAAGATCCTTGCCTTTGTAGTTTATTATTTTACACATAATGGATTTGGCTATGGGATATTTTTTGTTAACGAAGCAAGTAGCTAATTCATTATAATAAATCCAAGAGGGATTCAAATATTCAATTGTTTATCATAAAGAAGACCACCTTTTACAAATGATGTTTTGTTGATTTTATGAACCATTCGAGTGTTATTTTTATAATGGGGCATGTCATGATTATTTAGAGACATGTGAATTGTACTTGTATAACTATAATCTGGGATTTCATACTCTCCCATTATTTTATCAATAATTTTGAATTGGGATAAAGGAGATGGTTTGGATTTGTAAGTGGATGGTTGATTGGATGTTGGTTTGATGGAATTTTTATGTAATTGAATGTGGAAAGCATATTCAACCAACCACCAAGGGTAGGTATTTGAGACAAAGTATCAAGATGGATGTAATTTTCAAGCATTGGTGATTCCTCAATAGGATTACATGTGTCTTCAACAATGGGGAGATAATTTGATTTTTTATAACACCCTTCCAATAATTTATAACATTTAAATTGTTGAGGATCATCAAGAAAAGTTACTTCCATACCATCATGAGAAAATTTCAAACATTGATGCAAAGTGGAGGGTATGGAATTCATTAAATGGATCCATGGACATCTAAGAATCAAATTATAAGGTAAATCAAGGTCAAGCACATGAACTAATGTCTCCTAAATGATAGTCCCCACCATTAAGGGAAGATATATAGTACCCATAGATTGTCATTCATTATTATCATATGCCTTAATTATAACGATATTTAATTCTAATGATATTATAAGATACCCTAAATGTTTAATTAATCTTAATGTCCATAGTTTTAAGGTTGAGCCATTGTCTATAAACACCCTTTTTAACTTATCTCGATAGATAATAACTTATATATACAATGGCAGATTATGGATAGATCCCATAGGAGAGACATCAAAATGGTTGAATGTAACTTGACTATTAATGGATAAATTTTCAAATAACACTTAAAAACTTGATGGATTGATGTCTTGCAGGACTATTGACACTTGGAGGACTTTATACATTATATATTTATATACATGGGAAGTTTTGAGAAGTTCTAAAATGGATATATTGGTGGGTGTCTTCTCAAGATCACCTATAACATTATACTTATGTTAAACATTGGACGATGAAGAACTAGGAATGGTAATCTTGGCACACATTATGGTAATGGTGCAATCTTGAGCTTGTAAAGTAATGGCAGAAACATGATTATGTGCATAATCAACATAATTGACTATGGAATCGAAAGGGTGATTGGCTTGGTTGACATTAATTTCTTAGGGTTGTTATGGAATGGGTCTTTATATATTACCAAATTTTGATTATTATATGTAGTGGATGGTTGTCTTTCGATGGCTATGTCCCCATGATCTATAAGATCTTGGACATAGTGTTTGAGCCTCATACACCTATTGGTGGTGTGTCCCTTAATCCTCTGGTATTCATAATATCCATATTCTATGTACCAATCGGGTTAAGGAACATTGTCTTCAAAGGGTTTGGTATTGGCCTAAATGATCATTTTTTTTGGGCCAACTTTCAAAAAAAATATTTGTAAAAGTCTCCCAATTGGGTGAACTTAGTTTGTGGTTTTATTATCGTTGTTGACCATCAAGAATTTTAATTTTGTTAATAGGTTGTTGTTAGGAAATCTAGCTTTTACATTGTGTAAATTTGGGTATTTATCGAGAGGTAAATAGATATAGATTAGTTAATTAGTAATTGGCTAATCAAAATATTATTATATAACAATATTATGATATAGGTTAAAATATATATTATTGAGATGTATTATTTATATTGTTATAACAATATATCATAAAGAGTGGTTTACATAATCATAGGATTTTGGGTGAGATAAATTAGTGGAGAAATTATAGGAATCATATTCCTATATATTTTTATTGTATCCCCAAATAGCAGAAAGAATATTATTTGTGTGATTAAAATTCTCTATGTGTACTGCTTGTATTTGGGTTTAGTGCTTTGAATTCATAACAATGGTATTAGAGAAGGAATTTTTTTTTTGATAATTAAGAAGAATTTAGGGCTAGCTGATTTATTCTTTGCCCTACATATGAAAAATAATACAGTGCAATCTAATCAATTCTTATGTGCCATTAAGATCTATATATCCATCTCGAGTTTTGACTTGTCAACCAGTATTGGCTCCTCTCAAACCAAGTGTACCAAACTCAAATCAGATCTCTGTCATATTTTATCCAAATTCAAATGTTCAATGTTGGAATCAAAAAAATCTATTGTTTTGTGCCTACTCAATCCTATATATTGCCATAATTTCATCTTCCAACAACATGCCACGTGGTCCATAAAACAACTATCATTTGTTCTACAGTGATATCCAAAAATAAAAATTGGCAAAGAAAGTGGTCTATGGATCTACAAGTCTGTAGTGTTCTCAGACCAACACAACTCATTAAGATCCCTGCCACTATAAAATGAACAAAGGACAAAGCTATATTTTGAGTCACATCATTTTAATTGTTTATTTATTTATTATTTGTCATGTTAATAGCTATTGTTTTAGAATAATTTATTATACAAGTCTCTTAAATATAAAAAATAAGTGTGATTTTATTAAAGATAATTGATAGGTTTGGTTTTTATATTTTTATGAGTTTAATTTGAAGATATTAATATTTTGAGTATTGTCAAGTTTAGAGTCTCTTTTAATACTGAGTCTTATTAGGTTTGATATCCTTTGAAGTCAAAATGCTATAATTTTAGTCTCTTTGTCTTTAGGTGTCATTAGAGCCTAATTTATGTATATTTTATTATTTTATTATAATCATTGTGTCAAAAATCCTAAAAGTGTCAAAATTATTAGTCATGATTTTTTGATAAAGTCATTGGGTCTTGTTTAGGTGATTACTAGAAAAAAAATCATATTGTTTATATGGACACATTATCGGTGTAAGTCAACGTCCTTAATTTTCCAGAAAAATTAAGAAAGGCATATTGGTTAAAATGAGTAAAAGAAAAGACACAAAGAAGAAAAAGGTAGAGTGAAATTAAGAAACCTATAAGATCTATATATTTAAGGTGTTGAAATAGGTGCACCTAGATCTTGATATTTTTAGCAAAGGTATGCCTATAATAAAATCTTTTATTAATGATATCTTTGAGAAAATGTCTCAAGAAGCATCTAAGCTCACTCATCACAACAAAAAGTCAATTATTACATCCAGGGAAATCCAGATAGTTGTACATTGTGTTTTTCCATGAGAACTTGCTAAACATGTCATTTTTAAAGGCACCAAGGTTGTCACTAGTTTTTACAATTCCTGATTAAGCAACAATATACTGAATGCTAAAAGATGGAGGTCTTTCAGTGACCTCTCATCAATTATCAATGACAGGGCCGCACCAATGATGTGGTGATATTTTTTGTGGCGTGTTTTTTAATTTTTGTTGTGTGTTTAAAATATGAACAGAAGAATATGACTATTCAAAGATTTTTAATTTATGTGAAAATTCTAAATAGAATTTCTTGATGTAAAAACATTGTGAAAGGACAAAAGCACCAATGTAATTTAGTTCATGGATCTTGAAAGGGCTTGTGGTAGAGATCTTGAAAACCATCAGGAGGTGAACAGTAGATAGAAAGAGGTCCTTGTTCATGTCAAGGTTTGTGTTAAACTTGTAAAACAATGGGAGAATTGAGGCTTTATTTATATCAAGGTCATGAGCCAAATAAGGCATGCTAAAAGAGGTGAGCATATTACAGATAAGAGTGTGAATGTATTTTCACCATGTAAAAACTATGAGGGGGAATGTTAGGAAATCTAGCTTTTACATTATGTAAATTTGTGTATTTACCAAGAGGTAAATAGCAATAGGTTAGTTAATTAGTAATTGGTTAATCAAAATATTTTTATATAACAATATTATGATATAGGTTAGAATATATATTATTGAGATATATTGTTTAAATTGTTACAACAATATATCATAAATAGTGGTTTGCATAATCATAGGATTTTGGGTGAGATATATTAGTGGATAAATTATAGGAATCATATTCCTATATATTTGTATTGTATCCCTGAATGATTAATTAATCAGAATAGCATAAAGAATATTGTTTGTGTGATTAAAATTATCTATGTGCATTGCTTATATTTGGGTTTAGCTCTTTGAATTCATAAAAGTTGCATGTTAAATTTGTGTTGTTTATTTGGGTTTTATATTTGCTTGACATCTATTACCCCACACCCATAACATTTTTATTCTTGGCAAAAAACTTAGACTTGTTGATTTGGTTCAAGTAATTGTTATCAGGTTTGAATATTTTGATAACACCTCTAGTAATTAACATTCATTCAATTTGAACTCCATTTTCAATGATTTCATTAAAGGAAATTGGACAAAGAAGTCAGAAGTGATGACATAATTCTGAATTAAGGTTGTTCATAAAGATAACCACATGGTATATTTCAAGAAAAGACCAATGGAAAATGGCTTGCCAACGATTGTCATCCTTGTAAGAAAGAGGCAAAGGTTTCACCATTACTTTTTTATTATTATGTAAGTCAAGTGGGTTCAATTCCTTTTCAACATTGTATTAAAAATGATGAACAAACTTTTTAGATAGGTTTTCAAAGGTGAAAATTGATCCTTTGGGTAAATGTGAGAACCATTCTAGGGCTTGACCACCTAATTGATGAGTCCATTGAATGACTCATTATATGCACATATTGACCTTGTTACACCTACTAACCTACCTTATTATATTGTACATTGTATCCATTTTATGACTTATGGCTTGTTTAGAGTAGAATATATGTACTTATATCTTAGTATGTCTGAGTCTATGTTTCTCCCTTTTACCACTACGTTCTAAATTTTGACATGGTTAGTTCTCTAGTTTTGTATGTATAGAAGAGATAATATACTATAATTAAATGCTAAGCATTTTTTCAAAGTAAATTAATCCTTAAAGTCAATCCTAGAGTGTGATGAAGCTTCCTAGTAGAGCTCTAGAGTTTGAGAGTAAAGCTCTGAAGTTTGACAGTGAGCTCCAGAGTTTGAGAACAAAGCTTTGCAGTGCTACAGGTAGGTTTTAGAATGTATCATGAAGTTTTGAGTACATCAGTAGAGCTTCAAAATCATTCCATCCATCATTCAAAACTTGTCAAAGGTAGTTTTTATGACATTACAACATTCCAAAGATGTCTATGGTTCATTCTTATGACTCATGGATACACTTACTTTTTATATAATTTTATTTATAATCTTTCCTCTTATAGACATATCTATAAAACACCATTTTATTTGAAAAGGGGTTTTGGGTTACTAGATCTGATACAAAGACAAAATGATGTAACCAACTTACAATTATGTATGCAGTTGCACCTCTCTTCCTTTCTAATGTTTATCCTTGGAATGTGAGGAGTTATAACATATTTTCCTTTCTTGTGAATAAGTTGGATCACAGTTGCGATCCTGTTAGGATGTTAGTTTGTTTAAGTATTTTTGGATAGCTATTAGAAAGTGTTGTGAGAATAAGATAGTGTATTCATATCATTTTAAGGAGAGAAGAATTTGGAAATTAGTAAATATCAATAATAGAAGTATTGTAATAGTAACAGATCTATGTTTTGTAATCATTTCAATAATTAATAAAGTGTTACAAGCTCTTTAAAGATTGAGTTGATTAAAATATTATCCAAGGGAGGGTAAGGGCCCATTCACTCAAGGATCCAGGATTCGTGTTGGTATTTATGTTGGTATTACGAAGTGTGGTGTGTTTAACCTATAGGTCTCTTTTGAGTTGTGTGTGCATTTACTTTATTGTTTACAGTATTTTTATCATTTCCTTTTGAAAATAAATTCCATCTTCAAGTAAATTCAATTATGCAATCCTAAATTTAATTTTCAATCATATTTATGTGTGTTTTCTTTTGATCAGCAAGTGTGTTTGATTATTAATATTTTACTATAGATTCAATTATAGTTGATTAGATTAGATCCTTAGAGTTAGTTTATCCATCTGAAAACCCTCTGAAAGACATAACTGTTAGTAACCAACTACATACCTTATTGCATATAACCTTGGGACATTGGCCCTAGTTTTAATGACATCAACCAAGGAGTTGATTAAATGAATAGATTAATGACACAAATCATTTTTAACACTATTATCAAGGGTCGATTTAGGTGTCAGTAAGGTGTAAATCATAAGCGAATAAAGAAACAACTTCCCTGAATTCAAAATAAATATATGATCATACCTAAAAATTCACAAGGAAGATTCATTCCAAAGAAATCTCAAGAGAATACCACAAGTGCTCGAATAGAAACTCACATAGATAAAGTGGAAAAATCAAAATAAGATATTAAAGAGTCTTTTGGAATTCTTGGAAGGGATAAAGACTTAGTTCCATTTGAAAATTCAGATCATTCTCTAGAGAGAGGTTTCTCGCTCTAAAGAAAATCAAAGCTTAAAAATGTTGTGAACCAAGGTAGTGAGTCTCAATCAAGTAGCCTTCCAACTACCTCTAATAACTCACCATCCCCTAGGAAAACCCTATATAATAATTTTGGGAGTAAATGGGAGAAAACATAGGGAATGTATTGAAACCTAATGGAAAGGCACAAAATAGTGTTAATCCACTCCGAAGGACCTTCACTTATCTCATTGTACTAGAAGATGATAATAGGACTACCATGAAAAATATTTCTCCATCTATTCTACCCACCTTTAAGGGGAATCTTCCTAAATATTTTGACTAGTTCCTCTTTAAATTCAAAGTCCTATGTTAAACTTATGACTATAGAACTGATAGTCAGAAGTTAAAATTGTTTCCTTATACACTCAAGGAATTAGCCATGAGATGGTTTATGGGCTTACGTCCAAACTCCATAGCATCATGGAATGAGATGAAAATTGAATTCTTAGATAAATACCAAGACTATTATAGGGGAAGGGACATAAAAGAAGTTTTTTTAGAATAAAACAAAATGAAGATGAAAACTTAGAAGATTACCTTGACCATTTCTAGTTCATTCACAATAAATGTGGATATGAATTAAGTGAGGAAGCCTACAAAACCATTCTATTAAAAAATTTGGATGATGATGCTAGGGAATCTCTGAACCTTACATGGAAATGAGACATAAATAAGCTTGATCGCAATGACATAGCTAAGATGGGCAAGAATTACTCAAGAACTAGAGGGAGTGTTAGGAAGTTGAAATTAGGAAGAGGAGTATTGATGTAGGATAACTCATGGAATAATTATCCAACCTCAAGATAGGCATTTTAGTGTAATTAAACACTACACTAGATGGCCTTCAAGCCAAATCCAATGTTACTAAGGAATCACTAGCCACATATTACCCTAAATGTAGGTCAAAGCATGATCTTTGAGATTGGCCTCTAGGTATGACTAATATTTGTGGGATCCATGATGCAAATGACCACGATACTAAGAATTGTTCCCTCCTACCTATCTTTAAAAATTAATTAAAACAAGCAACCTATCCAATAGTAGAGATTGACTACAATTAGATACAGGGAAACTAGTTTTCCCATAGTCAAAATCAGAACCATTTTGGTCTTAGAGCTACTTCTAACCCATGGGCTAAGAAACCACTTTCATAAGCATGGGGACCTCCATTATGGGGTACACAAGAGTGGACACCACAACCTTGGATGCCTCAGCCCCACTATTAGCCTTGGATACCCTAGCCTAATCCTCAAACATGGGCAAACCAGTAATGGGTTCCCCAATAGAACTTAATCAGCAAAGGAGGTTTTCATAATAATAGGTGTTGATGCCTTCACCTACAACTCAACCACCATAAAAAATATAAGTGGCTTAGCATCAACTTCCTACATAACCCTTATCAATTCCAAATAATAATCAAAAAAATCATGTAGATGGAATTAAGCAAGAAGGTACCTTGGGAGTTGGTGCCATTGATTATAGAAATGTACAGTTGAGATCAGGCAATACATTGATCAATCCTCTAATCACCATAATATAATCCCAAAATGAGAAACTAGACCCTCTTATTGAACCAATTAAAGAACAAACTAATGAGTAAAATGAAAGGCCTCAAGAAGCTACTACATTTCTTATAACCATACCATTTATTGAAAGACTTTAAAAAATAATGAATAAGGATGAATCTAATTTAGTCCAAGAACTGAGGAAGTTAAACATTGAAATTCCATTACTTTAAGCTATAAGGGATATTCCAAAACTCAATAAAATCATTAAAGGGTTGTGCATATAAACTCCACATAGAGAAAGATAATATCCTAAAACAATACAGGTAGATGACAAACTTGTTGATTTATTAGCAGGTAGGCTCCTTCTATCTAAGTATGGAGATCTTGGTAGTCTTATCATTTTTCAAGCCATAGGAAGAAAGAAGATACCCAATGTACTTATGGAATTAAGAGCTGTTATCAATGTGATGATATTAAACACTCTAAAAATATTGTCCCTTACAGGGTTGCAACCTATTTCTATAGTTCTACAAATGGGAGATTAGTCTATTGCCAAACCTGAAAGAACCATAGAAGATGTCTCTATGATAGTATAATCTTAGGAATATCCCATAGATTTTATGATAATCCAACCCAAAAGTAAAAAACTTAGATATCTATTAATATTGAGAAGATTGTGGTTAGCCACAGTTTCAATATTGATAGACTATAGGTCAAGAGACATGACCATTTATAATGGAATAAAAGTAAAATGGATTTCTTTATATCCATATACAAAACCATATATAGATATTTTAGACCACTTGTGGGTTGATGAACTTGAACAAGGTAGTAATAGCCTCTCATCATTAGCCATGGTAACTATCAAAGACCACGTGGAGGAGTTAGAAGATGAATTAACAATGAGTATAGGAGAAATTGGGTTAGTTTCAAAGTTTGATGGTGAAGCTCTAGAGTTTGATAGTGAAGATCAAAAGTTTGATAATGAAGTTTTAGACTCTATTAAAACAAGTCCATAATTCATCAATAATGCTCTGAAGTTTGTCAGGCCAACTCCAAAGCTTAGTAGTGAAGCTCTGGAGTTCAGCAGTGAAGTTCTAGAGTTTGAAAAAATAAATCTAGAGTTTATTCTATCCTCCTCTAAAGAACATCCATCTAGATCAAACCTTTCTAATGTCACATATGATCACATACCCATTCAATAAAGCATTGTTAGGTGGGTACAAAATAATTAGGGCTTATTTTTGACATCATTTCATTATCCATTAGCAAAATTAATTAACAAGGGGAGATTTCATTTAAGGACATCACCACATTCCATATGATTTTACCACATGCATGCCCTCTAAACTCTCTAATGAGTGAGTTTAGACAAATAAATTCCATCTACCTAGAGACTAAGCAAATAACTATCCAACTAGGTAAAATGTTAATTATAGATAGTTGGCTAAATGATGAACATGAAGTTAAGGTGTTTGACATCATAAGGAACCATACCAAATCCTTTACATGGGATTATAGTAACATGAAATGTATCCAACCAAGTGTGTGTACTCATCACATATATATTGATAATACTAGACTGGTCTAAGAACCTCAAAGGAGGATTAATCTAACATTAAAGGATATAATCAAAACTAGGATTGAGAAATTCTTAGAGGTGGGATTCATTTATCTAATATTTGATAGTCAATGGGTCTCACCAATTGTCATTGTCCCAAACAATAATGGAAAGTGGAGGATATGCATAGACTACAAATAACTCAATAAATCCATCATATAACTCAATAAAGCCATCATGAGAGACTAATTTCCTTTACCCTTCATAGATCAAGTGTTGGATAACTTAGCTAGAAAGAATATTTCTCCTTCTTAGATGGGTTTAGAGGTTATAATAAGATAAGGGTAGCCCCAGAAGACCAAGAAAATACAACATTTACATGGCCTTAGGGGATATCTGCTTATAGAGTGTTAGCTTTTGGTCTTTATAATGCACCTGCGACCTTTCAAAAGGTAGTTTTGGCCATTTTTGTTGATATAACCAATGAATGTGTATGGATATATATGGATGAATTTATTGTGCATGGTGGATCTTTTGATCAATCTTTAAACAATCTAAACAAAGTGTTAACAAGGTGTGAACAACATCAATTGTCCCTAAGCCACGAGAAATTCATAATGATAGCAGATCAAGGAATTATTATTCGTCATCACATTTCAACCCAAGGGATACAGGTGGATCCTAAAAAGATAGAAGTCGTTACTGACATCCCTACTCCTAAAAATCATATCGATATCAAAATTTACATGAAAGGTACTATAGATGTTTCATAGAAGACTTCAATAAGATATTTGAACCCATGTTCTCTTTGCTTACCAAGGATAATGAGTTTTTATGGATAGACCAATGACAACATGCATTTGAGGTAATTAAAGCCAAGTTGATCTCTACCCCAATATTGAAAGGACCTAATTGGAAGTAGCCATTCCACATTTATATAAATGCTTCCAATAATTCCATGGGGGAAGTATTTGGTCAAGAAGATGAGGAGGGAAAGATATATGCAATTTATTACATCAATAAGAACCCTACCCCCATAGAAATAAACTACACAACCACTGAAAAAGGATTATTAGCTATCATTTATGCAATAAACAAATTGAAGCATTATTTCACTGGTTATAAAATATTTGTTTATACAAATCACTCAACCATAAAGTACCTCATGAATAGATAAGTGGTAGGAGGTAGGATCATTAGATGGTTACTACTTTTGAAAGAATTTGACATTACCATTATTGATAATCCTAGGAAGTTTAATGTGGTTGTTGACTTTATATTTAGATTGAATGTTTTAGGTGAAGAACTAGTGGAGGACAATTTTCTTGATGATCAATTGTAAACAATATCAGTACAATCACCATGGTTTACTGATATGGAAAATTACTTGGATACAGAGAAGTCTATTTGTCATTTTACTTCTAAAGAAAGAAAACTTTTGGTCAGAGATAGTTCATATTTTAAATGGCTTCACGGTATATTGTTTAAGTGTGAAACTGACCATGTGCTTCATAGGTGTGTAAGAGAAGATGAGACTTATGAGATCATAAGAGCTTGTCATGATGAACCTGGAGGACACCATTATTCAACCAAAAGGATTGTCCATATGATCATTCAGGTTATATACTATTGGCCCTCACTTCATAAGAAGGTGAAGAAATATGTATATGGCAATGTGATCCTTGCCAAAGGATGGGTAAACCTACATTGTCTAATGAGATACCTCTCCATCCTCAGGTGGTTTTGGAACCATTTGAGAAATGGGGGGTGGATTTTATTGGCCCTATTGATCCAACATCTAAATTAAAGGAGTATTTACTTGTGTTCATGTACTATGTAACCAAATGGGTTGAGGTTCAAGCTCTCCTATTTGCAAGAGAAGAAGTAGTTGGTGATTTCTTGTACTATAGGATTATGCAGAGGTTTGGATCATTGAGAGAAATAGTATTTGATCAAGGACCACAATTCATGTTCAACATGATAAAATCTTTCATAGAACATTACTAGATCAGCCATAGGAAATCATCACCCTATCACCCATAATCAAATGGACAAGTAGAGGTCACCAACATAGAATTAGAGAACATTCTAACCAAGATAGTCAACAACAGTAGGAAATATAAGGCTATAAGCTACCTAAATCAATATGGGCATACAACACCACATGGAAAACTACCACTTGATTCTCACCATATGAGTTGGTGTTTGGTAAGAAGCATATACTTCCTATTGAGTTTGAATTGTAAAATTTGAGGACAACATTAGAGACATGCATAAATCTTAATAAGGCATAAAAGGAAATACTTTTGTAGCTTAATGAGTTAGATGAGATGAGAATGGAAATATTGTATCAAATAGATTCTTCAACACCAAAGGAAATAATGGCATGATACTCACATCAAAAGAAGAAGGTTCAAAGAAGGAGACTAGACATTATTGTTTGATTTTAAGTTTCATCACTTCAAAGGGAAACTAGAACTAGATGGTTGGGGCTCTTTCAAATAGAAAACATCTTTGATAATGGGTTAGTATAGTTATTGCCCATAAATGGACATTATAAAACTCTTTTGGTCAATGGACATAGGCTAAGACTTTACCAAAAGCCTCCAAGCAAGGAGAGTTCATTCATCAAATTCAATCTCGAAATGAGTTGGGTTACATGGAAAAACTCAGTTCTTCCATGATTACCAAAGGATAAGGTCTGAAGATGAATAAAGGAGGAGGATTGAAAACCAGTAAATGGAAGTCCTCCTCCCAAAAAAATATAATATATATATATATAAAGATAAGTTTAAAACCATCAATGGAGCATCTCAAGGAACAAAGCAATAAAAAATGGTGTGTGTACTCTTTGTGTGTTTGTTCTTCACTAACTAATGTTATCTATCCATAGAAAGACAAGTGGTAGTCTGAGAAATAGTGGTAACATCACAAAAATAAAGGTATTTTTGTATTCTATTTTTCATATAAGATTAGACTTAGGTTGTCGTAATGTATGCTTGTTCATCTTTGGAAGGAAGGTTACCCAAACAAAGGGAAGGTATCCTAAAACAATAGGAATATGTAAAAATGGGGTCATTTACAAAAAGAAAAGTGTCCTTTCCAAGAATAATATTATGCAACAAAAAGGTAAAAACATTGAAAAAAATGACATGATGTCAATAGTGTGATGAAAGTAGTAATGAATGGAAAGAAAAACATCTTTGGAAGTTATCATTGTAGCTATCAAATTTGGTAGGTTTGGAAAATGAGTTTGGGGGATAATGACAGATGATCAAAGACAAAGGTACACCCAAACTATAAATACAAACATTATATGCTTGTCAATGATTATTGCCACCAAATACAAGTCACATCCTACCAAATTAGTGAGAATCAGCTAAATCCCTAAGATTAATGCAATTAAATTGGGGTATATGCTGCATGTGCCAAAATTGATTCAAAGGATCTATCCAAATTCAAAAACCCTCATCATGATCTTAGTTTTACCTTCATTATTTCTATACTATGTTCTTCTATCCAAAACACCTCTATAGTTTTTTGCCATGGATCAAAAGAAAAAAATTGAGCCTGAGTCTACAAATTTATTACTTGAAGATGAAGCAATTTCTACCATGTTTAAAGAATTAGGGTGGCTCAAATTCTTTAAGAAATTTTAGGGCTATTATGAAAGGATGGTGATGGAGTTTATTGCCAATTTTTAAGACAACTACACCACAGTGAAGGGAATAAATATTGCAGTGACCAGTCAAGTTGTCAGTGAGTTATCAGGCATTCTAGATGATGGCATAATAATTATAGGTAGGTCTACTTTTAATGACCTTATTAATATATTTCATAAAGATGGAGAATAAAATCCTGAGGTGATCTTCAGTCCTTAAGGGGTAGCTATAGGCATTAGAAGGGAAAGCTTATATGAACCATGGAAAATAACTAATTTCTAGGTAAACAAATATCTAGCATGTGATAGTAAATATGGTTCATTGGGTTGTGATTGTATGCAATATGAATCCAAAGTAAAATATGCATTAGTCACTTGTTAGTAGAATCAAACATCCAAAACAAACTTAAGATAAAGCATTCCCAATCCTAGATACTAGGGGGAGCTTGATACTAATAAGACAAAACACAACACAACTATAAAGACAAGAGACAAATCCCTTTCACCTTCCTTGTAGCTCCTAATTTATCTTTGAAATGTAAGTTGGCTTGCTCAACTTCTGTCTAAATGGAGGGTTCGTCGACACTCTTGCTTTGTGGGTAGCACCTTTGCTTTATCCACTATGGTTTTTGTCTTGGCATGTATTGGCCTATGAAGCTTCTCTTATAAATTCTGCATAATAACTTTGGACAAAAGATAGTATTTGAAGGTATTCCTATATAAAAAAATTACATAAGAAATTTTGTTTGAGAATGGTGATGTCTTGGTTATTTATAGCTTTTCTTGAAATTCCATGGATTAAACATGACCGTTCAATCCAAGATCAAGATGGAGAGATTACAATTGTCCCAATTTTGGAGATAAAAGGCATTAAATATGCAATTAATAACATGGGTTTCTATTTTAGATATTTTTTTCATTAATTTTTGAATGTTTGCCAACTTTTAAGGTGATGTCATGATGATGTCATGGCCTGATATTTTATATTTTTAAATTTCTAATTTTAGATATTCACTAATTGAATATGGATTTTTCAATTATGCACTTAATTAGGTTTAATTAATTAAGTAAATTTGATTAATCTTTTGACATTTTTTAAAATTTGGTTAAGTTCCCCACTCAATTGGTCAAAAACATCAATTTTCCTAGTTGTAACCTAATTGGGGATGAATCTGTGGAAGGTGATTATTTAAGTACAAAGTAATACCCCAAATAAGGAAGCTTTGACATGATTTTGGGCATTTACATCTGATGTGTAGATGAATTTGGATGTTTCATTGATTTCTAGGCTTAATATGCATTCTTTACTAGAAATTAGTGTAAAGTCCAATTAGACATGGAAGTGATCGAAAAGGAGTGTCTACATTTTGCCCTTGTTTGAGAAGGTGTTGTGAGACATATGCATAATAACATCTTTTTAAATAATGAAAAAGTCATTAAGAATAAATATTTAAGATTGAAGAATGATGCTCCAAATAAATTTTGAGAAGCCTATAATGCCCCCTCGAAGAAGTGGCTAAAATATAAGATTGGTGGATGGTCCCTCAAAAATAAGCAAGAAGAAAAATGAAATTAACCCATGAATGAGATTAATTAGATTGAGTTAATGCTTGCATGCATTGATTTCCAATGATGATAATAGAATTAATGTTTTGACAACCATAGGTTGTTGTGAGAGCCAATAGTTACAGGTTCATGCCCTAGAGGGTAGTCTAGATTGAATAATGATTTTGCCCTGACAAGACAGATTTGATCATGATAAATTTATTGTGCCCTAATAGGAAGGATTGGTAACCATAATCTCAAGGATATAACTTGTTACACAAATTAAAGATGAGCAAGCATAAATGTAGCTTCAATGGTCTAGTGACTTTTCAAAGACTAAAGAAGCCACAACAAACCAAGCATATGATGATGCACAAAGTGATGAAAGAGATAGTTGGAAGAAGATAAGTGGGATTGAAGAATAATGGTGGTCAAGCTGACTCAAGATATGTCATGTATCCAAGCGCTACCTACATAGTCCAAATGGACTTTAGGACAATGTAGTTCTCTTAGAAGGTGGGGAAAATGGAATGAGGGAAAATAGATGAATAAGAATTAGAAGAATAATTTATCAATATGGATGATTGAGTTATACCTATCAATGTAGAGATGTAGGTCCTAATTATCATTGATAGAACCATAATGGTTGGTTGTTTTAATTTGACCAAGGAAAATGAGATGATTTGTGAAAGTTAACAAAAGGAATTATCGTGGCACCATTACTTGTAAGATCCATTAGTCTTGTTTCTTTGTTTTGAATGTGACATTATGCATCGTAATTATAAACAAATCATGATATCATTGAATTTCATAAGCATAAGGATTGACTCATGATACAATAGATAATTGAAAATAACGCACCAATGATAAAAACCATGATGACAATGCTGACATATGAATATGGATGGAATTAAGTATATTGCATAAGGAATAAACTTATGATTGCATATGCACTAAGTCAAGGTAAATCAAGGAAAGCAAATAAATAGGCAAACAAATAAATAAACAACTAAGCAAAGAAACAAACACAAAGCTTGAAAATAAAAGCAACAGAAAGCATCTTGTTGTTAACCAAGTCAGTACCTACATTTTAAGGCTTAATAGAATGATAAATGGTTGGTTCCCCCAAGCAAGGCTATATGTAAGGGAATTACATGTGGTGATAAAATATCCTGGTATAAGATGCATGCTTTGATTTTCCCTAATAGGATGAAAGTTGTGAGCTTGGCCTAAAAGTTAGAATCAGATGGTGCCCCTAAGTAAGGATACATGCAAAGGGAAGGCCACATCCCCAAAAATACTTGGTCTAAAAGTGTGAATTGGATGGTGCCCCTAAGCAAGGATACATGAAAAGGAAGGTCACACCCCAATGGTAGTGGAATGGATTGGAACCAATAATGAATTTTCCCCAGTAAGGTGGATTGAGGATTGATGACTAAGTTCAAAATAGGACAAATGTTTTTGGATTTTGGGTCTTTATATCTCTCTAGGAGATTGTAATCCATTTTAAAATGTTTAGGTTTTTATGGTTTTATATCTCCCATTTTCCAATTTTTATCCCTTTTTATTGTTTTAATGTTTTTGGGATTTTTGGCATCTCAACTCAATGGAGGATTAAGAGATGTAGAATGGGTAAATCTCAAAAAATGGTGAGAGTGTGGTTTAGGTTGCTCACAACATGATGAGAGCATATCTTAGGTTTCTCATAAAATGGCAAGAGTGTGGGAATAAGGGTGGCTAGTCTAACCTTAAAAAATACTAAGCATTGCCTACATGGTCTAAATAGACCTCAAACCACTATAGATCACCCTACAGTGAAGAATCCTAACCAAGTAATATCAAGTGAGGGTAAAGGCAAATGGTAACGCATGAAACAATGGTAAGTCAAGGTAGGAAATGGGGGAAAGATAATAAAAATTGTAATGCAAGGTAAATAGAAAGGTATGAAATGATGGAAAGGCAAAAAATGATGGAAAGACATGAAATGATGACAAGGGAAGGCAAATGGCAAGGTAAGAAATGATGGCAAGGCAAGGTGAATGGCAATGTATAGGTAAAGGGCAAGGGGAAAGGTATAGGACTTGGAAAATGGAAAGGTATATGACTTGGAAAAGGCATGAAATAATGGCACAATTTTGTTATTCCTATTAATGTGGAGATGCACATCATAAGTAACATTGATACAACTAGAATAGTCAATGAGCTTGATCTCTAGCCCCCACCCACTCTAAATAGCTACTCTGTCAAGAACCTGATGTTGATTTAGACTCCAATAAAATTATTATGATCTTCAGTGTCTATTGATTTTGTTTCCTCCAAACCTTTAACCAAGATATCTTTGTAGCCTCGATGAAGGAAAGTGTAGCTAGGAATGGTAAATAATGGTAGACATTGGATAAAAGGTCTGATTTGGAAATGGAATATAGGTATGTAATGGAATGTATAATGATGGGGTAACAAATGAATATTAGGATTTTCACTCACACATAATGTTATTGATTCTAAATTTGACAAAATTTTGGTTATGGTGGGGCCAAATACTTCTAAATATTCTCTCGATAGGACCAACATATTTTTCTATTGTTTGTGCTTGAGAGATGTTGCAATGTTATTATGTTGTAGATTGTTAGTTGTATTAATGTGGACTTCAATAATTTATAAACCAATCAATGAATAACTATTGTGCTCAACAATTTATGCCTCAGAATTTTTCACCAATACAAATTTTTTTATTGTCCCATAGCACCTTCGAGAAGGTTTCACTAAGGAATGTTGACTTTTGACTTTGATTATCTTCTAGCGCCTCATACAAGGTTTCACTAGAAGATGCTAAGTTTGAAATTTGATTGTTCCCTAACACCTCTGAAAAGGTTTCACCAGGAGATTATTCTTCTCTGAGCTAAATGTGGTCTTGGTCCCCCTAATATTCTATAATTGGTATGTCACCATGGATGCATCTCAATAATGTGTCATTATGTTAGTCCCAATTAACACTTGTGGGAGGTAGAAGATCAATATAATGGCTAGGTTGATTAATGATGTTGATAGAAAATGGAATGGTAATAAAATGGTAAAAGGCAACACAATCCTTGTATAGGCTACTAGAAGAATGGTTGGAGGTACAATCAATGAGAGGGAGGGTGAATCAGTGATGCTAGATAATCCAAACTTCAATTTCAATCCTTTCAAACCCTTAACCAAATGACATTATCATTTATGAAGCATACACACCATTTATAACAATGAACAAGAAAGATAAGAAATATCACATGCATAACATAAGACCTATGTGGGAAACCCTCTTGGAGGATAAAACCCACTAGAACCTGTAAAAATGAACTACAATCCTATAATAATAAGATCCAAATTTAGACCAAAACCAGTTGATCAAGGAACACCCATCCCTTAATTTAGTGAAACACCAAGCACCTACTCAGCTACCTTGATATTATCTCCACCTTTGCTATGATGTCTTCTATACTTGATGATGGACTTCTTTTGCTTGCACTCTTCTTCACCCTTTTATCTCACTCAAATAGCTCATTGCACACCCTCAAACTTGCTCATACTAGCAATGCATCCAAACACCCCTTTTGGATCACTCTAGGCTTCTTCTATAATCCTCAATCTACTTTTTACTTTATTCCATCCACTGAGCACATTCCTTTTGATCTCTTTCCTTTGTCTCTATATACTACTCTCTCAACACATCCACTTAAAGTCTAGAAACCATTACCTTGGTCTTCACTATTTATAGAGTCTTCATAAATATCAACTTATAGGTTAGCCATAATACTTTCCTTAACCCTTAAGACATCTAACATGCTAACACATGCTCAAAACCATCCTCACAAGTTGGCCATAACATCCACGGGTCACACTTAAGCAGCTATGCCTTTCAATTAGGCCTAAGTAGCCCTTATAGGTCTCATGGAGACCTATTACCCATTTAACACCTCATTAAGCAAAAAAAGAATACAAGATCAATTTCAAATACATGGGTCCACTCCATATGACCTCTATGACATCTTCAGGTATTGCCCCCCTCAAAACACTCTTTTTCTAAAGCATAAATTACTCAAACAATATTATGTACATACAATCACCATGAATGAACATATAGTCAAATTTGGAGTTCAATAAATTTGACTATACAGATATCCAAATTTCTAATAAAATTTTTTAGATGCACCTTTAATTCCTCTACAACTTTGCCTTTTACACCATGATCAAATTATGCATATATCAAAATTTATAGCTCAAATACTATAAACTGGTCTCTCCCTCATTAATTTGAAAATTCAAATTCCAACGGTCACTATGAAAATGTTAAACATCGAACACTTTGACCTCATCTAATGCTTCCTATAAAATTTAAACAAATACACATCATCAATCTCTTTAGAAGTAGCCTAGTCTTTATCTTGCAATACTCATCATTGATCATTGATCAGAGCTTCCATGATTAAGACACTTGGCACCCTCAAGTTCCTTCTAAGCACATTATTGATAGTCCCCACTTTTGTACCACTTGGAATTCTTGCGTGCCTTATGATCATTGACTATTTGACTCAACCTGCACCATTGATCTCTATCTGTATAAACACTCACATTCCATTGATCTTTTGTCCTTGCTTCTAAGATTATGCCACTTGGCAGCTCTGTGTGCCTTCTGCACACCCTGTAGTCAATCTTCCATGGTATTTTTCCACTTGGAATCTCTATGTGTCTTCTAAAAATCATTTGACATGTTGACTTTAATATGAATTATTGATCTTAGTTTGTATGATTACACATTCACCATTAGATCTATCTGATAGGTTTCATGCTCATCATTAGATCTGCTGCTCAAACTCCATCATTGTGACACATGTCACTAGCATGTGCCTTCTGAGCATATTTTAACATATTGACTTCACTCATGCCATTGGATCTTCATCTTCCAATTAAACACTCATCGTAGATCTTGACATCACAAAATTGGCTAAGTATGGGAACTTAGTGAACTTTCCTTGAGAAGCCAACTTTGCACCTTAATAACTTTTGTTGCGCTCAACATCATGAGCTAAAATTTGAACCATAGGATCACATTTCAGAAGGGAATCCATCCATGTATGAAAATACTCTTGAAACCCTCACATGTGTGAAGTATGATAGCATTAATCTACTCACTCAGCTTTATTTGTCAAGATGACTACTTGAGCTTAGACATTCATATGATTGTTCTGATAAATTGTGTTCACTTCCATAACCATTATAAGCACTCATAAAATATTATAGGGTCTCTTAAACATCCCCATATTATAAATATCATCCATAAATTTCCTTAACTAAGCAAACACAATCCAAACCATCAATTTGATCACTTTTTCATTAATGCATTAGTATCTCATGCTCTTTTTGACATCAATGACAACCTAAAATCAATGACCATGCTCAATAATCTCCCCCTTTGTCATTGATGGAAAAACACCCTAATAATTTCTTTAATTGAATATTGACTTCTTTTGAACTCCTTAATTCTAATCTTTCTCCCCCTTTGACATTAATGATAAAGGGTCTCTTCCTCAATATGCCAACTTGATCTTTAATATCATATATGCATTCAAATTTTGTTTAAGATGTTAAGGATACTTAAATACTTTCAAACATATGAATCAATTTCTCCCTCTTTAACATGCATCAATCTGAACTTGGACTTTTTTGATCCTTAGACCTGACAAACTACTCACAGAGCTTAAAAAGCTTCCCTTAACATCAAGCTCCATCTCATGTCATCTGTTCTTTGACATACATCAATTTGTATATGGGATTCTCTGATCTTTGGACCTATCTACCTATAGAACTCATAATATTCATTTTCTCATGCATGAAGATTCAATACCTTGTCAAAAGATATGACTTGGTTTTATCAAGTCATCATATCAATCTTCTTGAATTCACAATTGTAGCAGACTTATTCATATCTCAACCATGACTAGAACAACTTACATATGTTCCCCCTCACATCATGCACATCTTCTTCAAGTCACTTAAGCTAACTGAGTTAGCTCCCCCTTGGCCAAACACATCTTACAAATGATATTTCTGTCCTATAACATCAACCAAATTTCAACTGATAACCACCATGCTTCCTCTTGCTTGTCAAATGTCTCCTTGAAGCCTAGATAGAGACACCCTGACCCACAATATCCTAGAACAATGTGAAATCATAAATTACCCATAACTCCTCATATTCCTTCTCCTCCTTGGTCATCTGATACTGATATTTCTTCTTATTTTTAGACTTAAGATAAGCAACTTGCTCATCCACTACAATATTCTCTTTTTCTTTTAAGAATGAATTGACAATACATGAAGACAACAAATATTCATGACATACCTTTTCATCTAAAGAAATAATTGTCTTTAGGCATTGACAATTGATGTTCTTTTCATAAAACTTGCTCCATAATAGCAAGATGTTCACTTAGATATATACACACCTCAGGATTAGCCTCAACTAGCATCTTGGTCTTCTCCTTGAGCTTGTTCTCTTTAATCACAATATGAGTAGATAATGAGAGATTTTGGCATTCTTCAACATTTTTAGCATTATCCACCACAACAAATAGACCACTTAGACCTATAGAATCATCATGACTCACATGTTCCATTTTTGGTTTCCATGAGTTAACTAGCCTTATTCCTTGCACTCTAGAAGTCTGATTAAACTTGTTTTGACTTGATAAGCTTTGCTTGTAGAACCTAGTAATGTGACCAATCTTCTCACAATTTTAGCAAACCACTCCTTTTTAAGGAAACTTAATTTTCCTTACTTTATTTGGAAAACATTTTGCAAAGTGTCCCATATCATGATAGTTGAAGCATTCAACCTTCCTTACACCACTTGACTGATAATTCCACTCATTCTTAGAAAGTCTTCTACACTCTGTAGCCCTATAACCATATTGATTGAAAGTGTAAAAATACCCATTAAATTTGGCATACCTCATGGCATTTGGTTGTTTGATTTGATTTGTCTTCATTCTACCAGCATTTTCATTCCATGACTGATTGTTGACCCTCGAGGTTTACTTGAATTGTCTTTGTTCACATTAGTCTTCACCTTGTCTTGAGTTACATTCTTTTGTTCTTCTTTATAACCAAATCCAGTTCTATTACTAGCATGCTTTTGACTATTCAAATGTTGTCTAGATCACTTGAAATATTTTCAACAATTATAAATGACTTCATATTACTAGATGTATTTTTTTAACTCAACTTTCAATGACTCATTTTCAATCACATACCTTGAATACTCATCTTCTTTAGCTTTTAGGCTTGTAGACAGGATTTTCAATTGATAAATGAGATGCTTGACTATATCTTCATGCTCACTGGTATATTCATTTATTCTTGCCTCAAACACATTGAATTTTTCTTCATAGTCCTTGATTTGAGACTTCATATTCTTATTAATCTTATATTAAATCTTTAGTTCATTATGAGCATTCCGCAATTTAGTCTCACAGTCCTCCTTATCTACTTCATTATCTGTATCACTCCAAGTAGACTATTCTTGATATGATCAACTTCTTTCTCTTTCCATGGAAAAAACTTCATATTCAATAGGACCATCATCTTCATTATCAAACTCAGAATCATTGTATTCACTCTCATCTGATGAGCTGCAATCTTTATTGGTGTAGAGACTTTTCTTGTTCTTTACATACTTCTTCTTGTTGTCATACTTTATGAATCTTTTATTAGACTTGAATATCTTCTTTCCTTTACATTGGCTTTCACCATGTTCTTCATCATCATTATTCTTATGCTTATGAGGTTACTTGTTAGAAAAGTGTCTTACTTCTCCACAATTGAAACATTTAAAGGGTAGTTTGCCCTTATACTTCCTTGAGCCTATTTCTAATTTTTTTTTAAACAAAGCTATTAGTTCATCATCAAATATCTCATCATACTTGACTTCCTTGCCTTGAGTTCTCTTCTTATTTGGATTCATGTTTGTCTTAAATGTTGCTTCCTTCTTTGGGAGTTTGTCATCATTGACTCTCATCTCATAGGCAGTAAGGATGCCATGCAATTCATCCATATTCATCTAAGTAAGATCATGACTTTCTTCTATAATAAACACTTTAGAATCAAACTTAATGGAGAGAGACCATAATACCTTTTGTACTATAGTATTTTCTTCTAGCTTCTCTCCAAGACCTCTAATAATGTTCACAATCTCATCAACTCTCTACAAAAAGGATGACACATAATCTTCTTCCTTCATCTTGAGATTCTCAAATTATCTTTGGTGAGTCTACAACTTGGCCAACTTGACATTTGAATCCCATTCATATATGATCTACAATTTGTCTCATATCTCTTTGGTAGATTTAAAATTAATTACCTTGGTGTAATTAGTCTCTGAAAGACCATTGGTGATGGCATTCATTGACTTGGAATTGCTTTCACATAGCTTCTTATTTGCTGCACTAGTTGGAGGGGTTGGGGAGTTGAATATCCATCCACAATAGATTTCCAAATGTCAAACCCTATTGACATGATGTAGGTCTTCATCATTTCACTCCAAAAAACATAATTGGACCCATTGAACACTGGTGATTGCTTTGTAGAGAAACCCCGCATTTGTTGGCTTGCCATATTATATCTTTGATCACCATCAAGTGGTTAAACTTGCAACAAAGTTCCTACTCTGATACCAATTGTTAGAGGTGCAATCACTGAGAGGCGGGTAAATAAGTGATGCTAGGTAATCTAAACTTTAATTTCAATCCTTTCAAACCCTTAACCAAATAACATTATTATTCATGAAGCATACACATCATTTATAGTAATGACCAATAAAGATAAGTAAGATCACACACATAACACAAGATCTATGTGGGAAACCCTCTTAGGGAATAAAACCCATTAGATCCTACAAAAATGGACTATATTTCTATAATAACAAGATCCAAATTTAGAACAACACCAACTAATCAAGGAACACCCATCCCTTAATTTAGTGAGACACCCATCCCACAAGGAAGAACCAAACCCCTAAGTAACCAAATACTCACTTAACTACCTTGATCTGATCTCCACCTCTGATTTGATGTCTTATACACCTAATGATGGACTTATCTTGATTTCACTCTTCTTCACCCTTTTATCTCACTCAAATAGCTCATTACATACCCTCAAACTTGCTCATACTAGCAATGCATCCAAACACCCCTTTTAGATCACTATAAGATTCTTCACTCATCCTCAATATCATATTTACTTCAATCCATCCACTAATCACACTCCCTTTGATCTCTTTCCTTTGTCTCTATATACTACTCTCTCAACACATCCATTTGAAGTCTAGAAACCATTACCTTGGTCTTCACTATTTATAGAGTCTTCATGAATATCAACTTCTAGGGTGGCCACAATAATTTCCTTAACCCTTAAGACATATAACATGCTAACACATATCTCAAAACCATCCTCACAGATTGGCCATGGCATCCATGGGTCACACTTAAGTAGCTACACCTTTCAATTAGGCCTAAGTAGCCCTTATAGGTCTCATGGAGACCTATTACCTCTTTAGCACTTCATAAAGAAAAAAAAGAACACAATATAACTTTAAAATACATGGTTCCACTCCATATGACCTTTACATGTTCAAGTGATTACTCCCACCAAAACACACTTCTGTTAAAGCATAAATTACTCAAACAATATTTTGTACATACAATCACCATAAATGAACATATAATCAACTTTGTAGATTAATAACTTTGATTTTACATACATTCAGACCTTATAATAAACTTTATTGGATGTGCCTTTAATTCCTCTATAATTTTCCCTTTACACCATGATCAAATTCTGCATATATCAAAAGTTATAGCTCAAATACTACAGACTGGTCTTTCCCTCATTAATTTGAAAATTCAAATTCCAATAGTCACTATGAAAATGTTAAGCATCAAAAACTTTGACCTCATCTCATGATTTCTATAAAATTTGAATAAATATGCACTATCAATTTCCTCATAAGTAGCTTGGTCTTTATCTTGCAATGCTCATTGTTGATCATTGATTAGAGCTTCTACGATTAAGACACTTGGCACCCTCATGTGCCTTCTGAGCACATTGCTGACAGTCCCCACTTTTGTGCCACTTGGAAATATTGCATGCCTTCTAAGCATTCACTATTTGACTTGAACCACACCATTGATCTCCATCTGTATGAACATCCATGTGTTGTTGATCTTCTATCCTTCCTTCTGAGATTGTGCCACTTGGTAACTCTGTGTGCCTTTTGCACACCCTACAGTCAATCTCTAATGGTATTTTACCACCTGGTAGCTCCACATGCCTTCTGAGAATCATTTGACATATTGAATTTAATACACACTATTGATCTTATTTTTTATGATTACATGCTCACTGTTGGATCTATCTTATAGGTTTCATGCTCATCATTAGATCTACTGCGTAAACCCCATGATTATGACACATGTCACTAGTGCATGCCTTCTGAGCATCCTTTGACATATTTACTTCATCATACCATTGGATCTTCATCATTTGATTAAAATCTTATCGTAGATCTTGATATCACAAAATTGGCTAAGTGTGGGAACTTAGTGAACTCTGCTTGAGAATCCAACTTTGTACCTTAATAACTTTTGTTACACTCAACTTCATAACCTAAAAATTGAACCACAGGATCACCTTTCATAGGGGAATCCATCCATATATCAAAAAATTCCTTAAACCTTCACATGTGTGAAATATTATGTCATCAATCTACTCATTCAGCTTTATCTATCAAGATGACTACTTGAGTTTAGACATTCATATGATTGTTCTGATGAATTCCATTCACTTCCATAAGCACTCTAAGCACTCATAACATCTTATAGGGTCTCTTCAACATGTAAATACCATCAATTACCTTAACTAATCAAACACTCTCTAAACCATCAATCTGATCACTTTGTTATTAATGCATTAGTATCTCATGCTCTCTTTGACATCAATGACAACCTAACATTAATGACAATGCTCAACAAGAAATTTTGTTGATGTTAAATACAACATCCTCAATAAATGTAAAAGGCTCATAAATATGTTTAATCTAATCTGTAAGGAGTGTGTAACCAATGTTGTAACATCCACTAATGTATTCTGATTTTGAATCTAAGGACTATGAATACAACAATGAGATTGATGTTGATTCTACTTCTAATTCAAAATCTGATATTGGTTTAAAATTAGAACCCGAATCTAATTATGATTATTATTTTGATGAGGATGTGATTACAAAGATGTCTTGTTGAATGTTTTTTAATAAATGAGTAATGGCCTGTGATGTAATAATAGGTTGTTGTTTAGAAATAGGCTTAATTAAGAGTGACTTAACAAATATTGGCTTGTTAAATTAAGGCCTACCAAAGGTAAATGAATGGTCAAAGGGTGATTCAACAAAGATTGGCTTATCAAATTAAATCACCTCAAAGGTAAGAAAATGGTCTAAAGGTGACTTAATAAAGATTGACTTGTCAAATTGAGGCTCCATAAAGGTAGGTTAATGGTTGAAGGATGATTTATCATAAGTTGACTCATCACGAATAAGTTTTTTAGTAAAAACATCAAGGATTGGTTGGTTCTCTTGGCCTTGGCTTACTCTTGTTTATAAAATCTCAAACTTGGACACACTTGGGTATTTTATCATGACATATTATAATAACAACACATGGATAAGCAATGATAGGCTCTATTATAGATCAAATACTGGTTCAAACATTGGAAATATTTATTGTTTTCAGATGACTCTAAGGGAAAAAATGCATGCAATGGGAATCCAAGGGAAAAGATGCATTAGTCACTTATTAGTAGAATCAAACATTTAAAACAACAAGCTTAATATAAAGCATTCACAAGCCTATATATTAGGGAGCTTAGATAAATAAGATAAAATACAACACAACTAGAAGAACAAAATATAAATCCCTTTCACCTTCCTTGTAGATTTTAATCGCTTATTGAAATGGTAGTTGGATTGCTCGACTTTTATTCAAATAGTGTCTTCATCGACACTCTTTCTTTTTGGGCAGTACCTCCCCTTTGTCCACTATGGTTTTTGTCTCGGCATGTATTGGTATATGAATCTTCTCTTATGAATCTACATAATAACTCTAGATAAAAAAGCTTGTTTGAAGGTATTCTTGAATAATAACACTACACAAGAAATATTGTTTGAGAATGGTGAAGTCTTAGCTATTTATAGCATTTCTTAAAATCCCATTGATCAATCATGACTGTTTAATCCAAGATCATTATGGAGGACTCAAATTAGTCTAATTTTAGAGGAAAAAGGCATTAAATGTTACAATTAATAAGCATGGCTTACCATTTTAGATATTTGTTTTCATTGACTTTTGAATGCTTGCCAACTTTCATGGTGACATCAGATGATGCCATGGCCTAATATTTTACATTTTTAAGTTTCTAAATTTATATATTCATTAATTGAATATGTATTTTTAATTATGCACTTAATTGGGTTTAATCAATTAAGTGAATTTGATTAGTCTATTGACCTTTTCTAAAATTTGGTTAAGTTCCCCACTCAATTAGTTGAAAATGTCAGTTTTCTTGGTCATAACTTGACTAAGGTTGAATATGTGGGAGGTTATCATTACATATAGGGTAATATTGTAAATAAGGAAACCTTGACATAATTATAGGCATTTATATCCGATGTGTTGATGAATTTGGGTGTTTTGGTGATTTCTAGGCTTAATTTGAATTATTTGGAAGAAATTAGTTTGAATTCCATTTAGACACAGAAGTGGGAAAAAAAAGGAGTGTTTGCAATGATGCTATGAATCTTATCATTCATTTAAGGCAAGGGTTACACAAGCCTGAGCATAGAATGAATTTTCCTATGTATATTTTTAGAGCCATACAAGTTATAGCCTTAAAAAATAAGAAAAGAACAACCTCTATAAGATATCATGGGCTCATTCAACTCATATGTAATCACCATTTCCTCAAACAACCAAAGGGATAAAATTCTTAGGCAACATTCTTGAAGAATAAAATGAAGAAGCCACCTAAGGCAAAAAAAAGATCTCTCTATGTGGCCAAAATACCAAAGTCAATCTCATAAGAGGGAACTTTCACTGAATTACTAACTCTATAAATAATATGAAAGAATAAATTGAGGCTAAAACTTTCACATGAAAGCTATGAGGTTACTTTAGAGCCAACTATGAAGACAATACAAAGGAGAAAATTGAGGCCTAGGGTTTCACAAGACAGCTCTATAATTACTATAGATCCATTTATTACTCAAGAAACCACAATAATTTCTAAAAATTAAGAGAGACAAATTTCAAATAAGATTATGACAAAATTTCTAAGATCCTCTCGAAAAAAGAGAGAAATTCCATAGTAACAACCCAGTCCTACAGTATAGCCAAGAAGGAGAAAGAGATTAATCATGTAAGAATATGATGACTCAGAGAGATATGTAACTAAGATATTATGAAGTTTGAGCCAAAACCCCCCTATGGGAATCCTATATGTAGAAGAAGAGACTAAAATTGAAGAAGAATAAGTAGAAGATAAGATTGTAGGCATGGAAAAAGAGATAATGCATGAAGAAGTTGGGGAAGACGCTTTGGAAGGAATTGAAGACTAGGCCACCATGGCAAAATCATTTAAAGAGGTTGTAGAAAAATTTCCTCCACCTTCATTTCCTTCTCCTTCATCATCAAATCCACTTATTGAAAAATTAAAACCTCTAATAAAAGAATAAGAAGAGGTTCATTCCTCCATTTTGGATGAAGAAATAGAGCTGTGATAAGCCCTTCTTCTTTCCAAAGTTAAAGTTACTATGAAGCAATAAGCAGAGGAAATTGCCTTCCTTAAACTACAATTACAAGGTAGGGATAATACCATATACTCTTTGTAAAATGAATTTGAATGAGTCAAAACTCAGTTTATGGAAAAAGACAATGAGATAAGGGTACGTAAAGAAAATGTAGTTGAATTACAAGTAGTATTGGACCTAAATGCTCAAACACATCCCAAACATCAAATAAATAGAGAAGTTATAACCTTGTTGTCTTCTCAAGATGTCATGTCCATATGGGATAAGACTTGTACATAATTTAGATAAATCAAGGTAGAAAATAGAAAGTTTAGAGAAAAAAATACGAAGTTGAAAGAGGAGTGTGAGGGAGCAAATCGACAAACTTAGCAAGCTAAGGCCACCCTTTAAATAGCTTATGAGATGGGTGAAAAATATTTGACCTATAGGAAACTCTCTTCTGCCTACAACCTTTTTCCCCAAGAATAATTCTATATATTGTAGTTGCTAAGAATTTATTGTGATCAAAACCATGAAATAATAGATGAAAAAGAATTTCTAAAAATCTTTGTAAATTGTATTCCAGACCATTAGGATTTGTTGTGTGAATTTTATTTGTGTGATTTCATTCTAAGGAATAGATCTGGCTTCTTAAATAATATTTTCATATTAGAGATTCATCTCAAAACTCTTCTTTCTACTTTTAGAAATCAATTTGAATGGGAGCAAATAATTGATGAGGATTTTGATAAAGTAAAGACAATAGAAATATGCATGAGACCTCAAAATGCTTATGCACCTAGACTTCTACAAGCATTCAAAGTTTAATACTTTTGGTACATGTGATATCACTACTTACTAACTCTATAACAAAACATTGTAGATTTTGACAGATTCACTCAACACCATTTGGAAGACATTATAGTGGCATACATGAAATGGTGGGATAAATTAAACATTCATTTGAAAAGAAGAGAAGTGATCTCTCCCACCAATCTCTGATGGTGTTTCTACAAGGCTAGATATATTATTTAGATAATCTCACAAGTCATTAATCAAGGATGAAACAAACCTTGGATTGATATGAGATTTAGGCCACCACTCCTTTTTAACCCTATGTCACCTTGACAAATTGCATCACCACAGTCCACTGAATAGTTTGAGAATTAGATGACATTTATTCTTCAAGATATGGGATTCATGTCTACAACTGAGGATAATTTGGGTACTCACTATGATATTTATGATCTCAGCTAGAAGTTGGAGCAAAGAGTATTCAGCTATGAGGAAAGAGGGGTGTAGTTTACAAGAAGACTTGTAAAAAGTAAATTGTGGGGGAAATGATGAGTCCATTTTATGACTCACTATATCCACATATTGACCCTATTACACTTATTAACCTACCTTCTTAGATTGGACATTTTATACATTTTATGACTTATGGCTAGTCTAAAGTAGAAGATAGGTACTTATATCTTAGTTAATATGTATGAGTCTATATTTCTCAGTTTTATAATTATGTTCTAACTTTTGGCATGGTTAGTTTTCCAGTTTTGTATCTATATAAGAGATAATATATTATAAATGAATGCTAAGAGTTTTATCAAAGAAAATTGATCCTTAAAGGTAAGCATAGAGTGTGATGACACTTCTTAGCAAAGCTTTGGAGTTTGACAATAAAGCTCTAGAGTTTGACAATGAGATCTAGAGTTTGATAGTAAAGCTTTAGAGTGTTTCAGGTAGGTTCCAAAATATATCACGAAGTTCTGGAGTACATCAATAGAGCTTCAGAATCATTCCATCCATCATTCAAATCTTTTCAAAGGTATTTTTGATGACATTGCAACATTCCAAATATGTATATAGGTCATTTCTCTAAGTCATTAATGCACTTACTTTTTATATCATTCTATTTATAGTCTTTCCTCTTATAGACATATCTGTAAAACACCATTTTATTTAAAAAGGATTTTTTGGTTACTAGATCTGATACAAAGACAAAATGATGTAACCAACTTACGACTATGCAAGCAATTATGTCTCCCCTCCTTTTAATGTTTCTTTTTGAAATATGGGGAGTTTTAATGCCTTTTCCTATCTTATGAATAAGTTTGATCATAGTTATGATCCTATTGGGCTATTATTTTGTTTAATTATTTTGGGATAACAGTTATAGAGTGTTGTGAGAATAAGATTGTGTATTCCTATTGTTCTAATGAGAGAAGAATTTGGAAATTAGTAAATATCATCAGCAAAAGTTTTGTAATAGTAGTAGATCTAAATTTTATAATATTTTCATAAATTAATGAAGCTTTACAAGTTCTTTAAAGAATAAGTTGATTCATATCCTATCCAAGGGAGAGAAAGGGCCCACTCAACCAAGGATCTAGGATTCATGTTGGTATTTATTTATGGTTGTGTAATTTGTTATTTAAGTTATGTTAATTGTATTTATATTGAAAAGTGTGGTGTGTTTAACCTGCAGGTCTCTTTTGAGTTGTGTGTGCATTTACTTTACTACTTACAACATTTTTATCATTTTCCTTTACAAAAGCAATTCCATCTAAAAGTAAACTCAATTTTGTAAACCTAAATTTAATTTTTCAATCAATTTTAAGTATGTTGTCTTTTGATTAGCAAGTGTGTTGATTATCAATATTTTCCTTAAAGTAAGAGTGTTACTTTCAATATTCAGATTTTGCAAGTATGTTTCTTTAGGCATTTAGATAGATTAAAACCTAGTTGACTAGATTAGAGCCTTAGAGTTAGTTGATCCACCTGAAAACCCCCTAAAAGACACAACTGTTAGCAACCAACTACACACCTTATTACATACAACCTTTAGACACTAGCCCTAGTTTTAATGACATCAACCAAGGAATTGATTAAATGAATAGATAAATGACACCAATCATTAAAATTCATGAAAAGAGTCTCAACATGTACTCATTACTATAAGTAACATCTGCCCATGCCAAATAGAATTCTTTAAGGTGTTCCCTAAGATTGCCCTTACCTTTGTACTTGTCAAACTTGAGAAGTTAAAAATGTTTTGGGAAAGGTGTTGTCATGCTTTTTAAATAATATGGTAAGAATAAATTTTCTCAAACTTATATATTTTTTAACTCAAAAAAGTACCATCTTGTAATTCTTAGACCTTGTCCTTCATATTTTTCCACTCTTGAATGAAGTGTGGTCATGATTGATTATCTTGACTTGAAGAGGTAAGCATGTTAGAAGTTTGACCCATGAATGGGTTTGTGTTAGTGTTAGCTTATGAAAATTAGTTAAGGGGTGGATTGTCAATGAATTGGTTAAGAAATGTGTTGTAAAATGAGTTAGCATGTTGGGAATATGCAAAGGTGTTTGTATTAGTGTTAAAACTTTAAGTTATTTGGTTGAGATTGGTGTTAATGTTTGAATTTGGATGGTTTGGGTTGGTGTTAAAATTAAGATTGGTTTAGTTGGGATTGATGTTGAAGTTAGAAGTTGTGAAGTTAAATGAATTAGGGTTGTTTGGATACAGTGAATTTGGGTTAGTCTAGTTCAAGTTTTGATTTGGAAAAGGATGTGATTCGATCATTTGATTAGAGTTGGTGTTAAGGTTTAATTATTGGTTTGAAATTAGATTAGTGTTGAATGGATTATAACTACTTGGTATTTTATTTGAATATGATGGAATAAATCCTACAAAAGAACCTGGATTTCAAAATTGATTTGGTACACTTCCTAAAGAAATTTTTTTATTTGGATTGATTAGGTAAACTTGAAGGAACATTCGAGTTTAGATTTGAAATTGATTGGTTGATGGGTGAACTAGAATAAGTATTCAAATTCAAATTTGGATTTTTATTGATGTTGTTTATTGGTGAACCATGAAGGATTGAAATTAGACTGATTAGATAACTTGAATAAGTATTCAATCTTGGATTTAGTTGATTATTAATTGGTAAACTTGAATGAACATTCACATTTGGATTGGATTGGTTTATGATTAGTAAACTTGAATGAGTGTTCAAGTGGATATGTTTATGTTTGGTGAAATTGAATGATTATTCAATTTCGGGTTGGATTGGTTGATAATTGGTAAACTTGAATGAGTATTCAAGTTTTGATTGGATGTGTTCATGTTTGGTAAACTTGAATGAATATTCAAGTTTGGGTTGGATTGGTTGATGATTGGTAAACTTGAATGAGTATTCAAGTTTTGTTTTGATGTGTTCATGTTTGGTGTACTTGAATGAATATTCAAGTTCATGTTGGATTGGTTGATGATTGGTAAATTTGAATGAGTATTCAAGTTCAAGTTGGGTAGATTGATATTTGATAAACTTGAATGCGTACTCAAGTTTAGATTATATGGATTGATAAATAAGGGTGAATTTGCATTCACTCTCAAATTTGGATTTGGGATGGAACTTGTGTCAACTAAAATATTATTTTTTTGATTGGTGGTTGATGCAATGTGTATGGGTTTTCATAGAAAACACATGACTTACTTGGGATGATTCTTCATTAACGATGGCTTTCCTTTTGTCTTGAGATACTTGGGGATTAGGATTAGAGGAACCCATGAGAGCATGACTAGCCTCTAAAGATCCTTGTGATACATATTGGTCTTGAAAGGGGGAAAAAAAATCTTTCTTATCAATCAAATATTGTATATTTTTGATATCAAAGTTGGGTGGAAATTTATCTCTTAAGATCAAAGCTTGAAACAAAACCTCATTCTTGTTCATCATGATATATTAGTTAAATGAAGGAATCAAAATGGAATTGAGGCTACCCTATATTGATATGATTTTCTCTCTTCTTCTTCATGGTCATGGATTTCAAGTATTTCATCATGATAACCTTGGTTGTCTTGACTAACAAATTGGAAGGGGTCTTTACCAAAAGGCTCATCCCTTACCCTAAGATTATTAAGCATAGTTATGTGCCTTGTGATGGGTGACATTGCTAAGGGAAGGACTTGACTCAAAAAAATACTTGACATTAAGCTAAATAAAAAGACCAAAGTGACTAAAATTTTGATTAACATCGAGGTTCATTTGAGTTTTGATTTGGAATGTTTGATTTTAAAGTTTTGTTGATTGTAAATTGTCTCAAGACTCAAAAGTACTTTTATTTTAACTCAAGGATTTCATCCCATGGTATAACACAATAGAATAAATAAATTGATTATATTATAAAGACACATACAATTACATAAAAATTAATAAAATATAGGCAAAGGGACTTGAATAAGTCATAGAATTTCCATGTCACTTGCTTGTTCATTGCATTAGATACAACCAAATATTTCTAGGCACTAACCATGGAGGATCCTGCCATTCCCATGGCCCATTAAGCCCAATTTCAAGGGTGTGTGTAAATCATCTTCTCGATGCTAACCACTAATAGATGTACTATGAATTAAATGGTAAGAATGACTTTCATAGGCTTAATGTATAAATAGACTTATCTAGGAGAGTCTTAAATATACTTTTCGATACGATGAGGCCTAATAAAATGAAATAAATCAATTTAATAGACATACAAAAAATGGGTTTAGTCCTAATGTGCCCAACACAGTTATAAGATTCCAATG
Organism: Torreya grandis; assembly: GCA_037957365.1. Taxonomy (NCBI): domain Eukaryota; kingdom Viridiplantae; phylum Streptophyta; class Pinopsida; order Cupressales; family Taxaceae; genus Torreya; species Torreya grandis. Next base: position 468,442 of record JARHVA010000756.1, on the reverse strand, counting down.
TGATGACATTAGAAAAATCAAACTTTGAGGTCACTATGTAAACCCTGGATATCAGAGCATTGAAGCCCCTCACACTATGATGTGCTTGAAACACACAATTGCTTGGGCATTAAACACAATGGGTCTTTGATTTATAGGCCCTGTTAGTACACGGGGTTTAGCCTACCATCTAGTGATGAAATCCACAATCGATATATCCTCTAAGAAAATAAAAATAAAAAGACTAACACTTACTTCTAATTCTCATGTATCGCCACCAATGTGACATCAAGAGAAGAGCATACGAGCAAGTGGGTCTTGGATAACAAAACTTGCAAATGTTGTTTTTTATTCTTAATTATTGCCATCAATATGACACCAAGAGAAGAGCATACACAACAAAAATAAGGCACACAAATACTGAAAATAAAAATTAATTAACTCCAAAAACCAAAATGTTTGATAATTACTAAAGAAAATGAAAAACTATTATTTGAAATAGCTTGTTAGAAAACTTAAACAAAAAAAGAAAACATTAGCAACAAAGTAAAATTTGATTTGTTTAGCTCTTTATAGGTTTTTTTTTACTTGAAACCTGAAAACAAACTATTAGAAGTTTTGTGTATGCTTATCAAGGCAACCTAAAAAATTTAGCAAAACCCGACAAAAAACACAAAACATTAAGTCTCTGGAATGATTTAGCTATTACACAAGCACAAAGTAAACCGTGAATTCACTATCAGTCATAAAACACAAATAAAATGAAAAATAAAAATAAAATAGAATGATTTCACTATTACCTGATGATTTCACTTCGTGTTTGATGATTTTGCTACTATATATAATGCTTTCACTAATAATATCTCTTATTTCACTTAATATGTCTATGATATCACACTAAATTCTCACAATTTCATTAAATATGTATGCAATTTTGTTGTTGTAAAAATAATAGAAAAAACATGCAAAAAAATATAATGTAAGAAAGAAATCCAAAATAGGGAGTTGCTTACAGAGGGAGATAAGCACATAAAGCTCTAAAAAGCTGGAAAACTAAGAAAAGAGTAATAGAAAGTACTTATAAAATGATTTTGATATTATGTTAAATTATTTCACTATAATCTCTACAATTTTGTTGTTGCTTCAAAAAATAGAAAAGCTATAAAAATGTTAGATGCAAAGAAGACAATTTCGTTGCTAAAATCCCTGATTTCATAGTTGTGTAGAAATGAAGTAAAAAAAATAGAAAAGGTTTTTGGTAATTTTTATCAATTTTATTCTTCTTAACAATTTTCTATCTCATTTTAGTTGTGTAGAAATGAAGTAAAAAAATATAAAAGTCAGAACACAACTAAAACGAGATAGAAAATTGTTAAGAAGAATAAAATTGATAAAAATTACCAAAAAACAATAGGAAAACAATTTCATTGTTTTGTCCTTTGATTTCACTAATGAAACGTCGAATTTTGTTATTTCTCAGAAAAAAGGTAAAACGTAAATCATAAAAATGGGGTAGAGCTAACTAAGATAAAAAGTTGTTAGTTGAAATAAAATTGCCTAAAAGACACTAAAAACACAAAGAATGATTTCATTGTTAACTGCTACAATTTCACTGGTGAAGTCTTTAATTTCATTGTTACATAGGTATACATACAGCAAGCCTTAAAATGTCATAAATTGACCTATAGCTGAAAACAAAAACTTCCATGACCAAGATTAAATGAATGTGTAAAAGGATTTTTTGGTATAATATGGATTTAGCTATGTAAATTCAAACCCAAATATCAAACTACTTAGTTATAGTCTAGAGCCATTAGAACCTAAATGCAATTATATGAATAAATTATTCAATCCTAAACTTAAATCCTAAAGCTAAATGTTCTAAACCAAGATCAAATAAAATAAAAAGACAAGATGATGAGATTGCTTACCTTGACTCAGAAATTTGACATAGTGATGTTTCTTGATCAATGATTGTTGATGATTAATCTATGGACAAGGATTCAATGCTTAGTTGTTAGTTAGCTCCAATGGATGATGGAGGTTGTTTAAATAGATTTTGGAGGGAGAGATCAATGGATGAGATTTGAAGTTGGATGAGGGAGATCAAGGGTTGAGGTTTATTTAAGGAATTTAAAATTCCTTTGAAGCCTCTAGATTTAGAGGCTTCTAGAGAAGAGGGGTGAGAATAGAGAGGATTATATAATCCTCCAATTTTAGAAGCCTCTTAGGGATTAATTAAGCTTAGGGATGGATTAGATAGGGATTATGTGAGTGATTAAGGATTAGGGATGTAGGAGAGCCTAGGGATAGGCTAGTAGGTGGGTAGGTGGGCCATGAGAATTTAAAATTCTTAAATAATACAATAAGTGAGATTCAATTAAGATAATGGGGATTTAGGATAATTAGTGAAAAGGTGGGATGGAATAAGGTTAGTAGATGATGACTACTAGAAGAGGATATTATATAAATGATTAAAAAGGGGATAAATTAGAGTAAATGAGATAAGTGGAATTAGTGTTTACTAATAGTAATATTAGTGATGATAATATAGGTGAGCGAATTTAGGTGCATATATGAATGTTAATGGTCTTTCAAAGAACTCCCATGCCATGGATGAATGTTAATAGATGATGTTAGTGGATATGATGCCCCTCAAGGGGATATGTGGGGAAGAATGAGATAGATGGCCACTCAAAAGAAGAAACAAGGGGTGGGATGTGATGGATAGATAAGGGGATGGGAAGGTATATGTGAAGAAGATAAAATCGACTTGAGTAATGAGCTACATATTAATGGTGCCCCTAGCAAAGACACATGCATAGGGAATAGAGATGATGGGTGTCATGGTTGTCGACATATCTCAAGAGGGAATCAACTATAACATGATGATGATTGGATTAAAAGGCTGCAAGCTTTATATGTATCTCAAGCAAGGATGCATGTAAGGGAGAGATATTGGCTAGGATCAGATGATGATTTGATAAGATTAATTATGGGTGTAGCTCAAATTTAAATTAATCAATATGATGTTTTTGATGATAGAGAAGAAATGATATGATCGAGTGACCAATAGATAGGACTGCATGGCATCAAATCAGTGAGACATAATGATGATGCCCCTAGCAAGGATACATGCAAGGAAGTGATATTGATTGACCAATCAGTGATTAGTGGAAGAAAAGATGGATGTTATGATATATTGGGCCCAATCGATAGGTGTAGGTGATTGCCAAAAATATTAATAAGATTACTACGGATATGATGATTGATCAATAGAGTGATTGATATTATAGTTCAATGATTGGACTATTTTAGGATTAGAGGGTGATGAGGAAAGAAGAGATAGTAGTTAAGCTATATTTTGGCACTTAAAAGTGACCAAGTATTGCCTACATAGTTTGAAAAGACCTCAGGCCTATGTAATTATGACTAGAGAATAAATGATAATGATTGATTAGAGGATGAAGATGATGATGATTATTGATTAGGGGATAATGCTAGTGATTATAGAGCATGGTTCAAATGTTGAGATGAGGATAAAGATTGGATGTTAGTCGGATAGATTGAGAGGATTAGATCAGTGATGGGAACAAGGATGATGAGACGATTAGAGGAATGGTGAGGGTGTAGAAGATCAAGCCATCACAACTATCATAAGTCTCATCATATTCCAAGAAATCCAATAAATATAGTACTTCGTAGTATGCCCCATGATATAAGGATGACCAAGAGGACATTGTGCCAAAGTGTGTGGGAAAATAACAAACTCTACATCATCAAGGGTACTTAGAAGCATTTATTATAGCTTTAGTCACCTCATAACATCCTTATTCATTACCCAAGACAAAAAGAGATAGGATGCAAGACATAGATGAATATCAAACAAGCATATATATACATGATACAAACAAGTCAAATAAAATAGAGCATATAATGTATATATAAGATGCAAACAAATCAAACAACATAGAACATACAAGTAGCATGCACAAGTATCTACATGCAATACCATAATGTCATGTCAAGTGATGGGATGAGTGATTGGGTGATGGACTAGACTAGTATGATCATGATGTGATTGTGGACTAAATATAGACTTGGATTTGGGATAGACTATTGATGATGATTAGGATTAGGATGTAGGCAAGGATATGAATGTGTAGGTGGATGTTGGACTAAAGGAGGTACTTGGATGAAGATGTGGATATGAAGATGACCAAGGATTATCGAAAGACAAACTTGAAATAGTCTAATGTAGCAAAAAGATTAGGAGATGATGGGATCAAATACCTTCCACACTAGTAAAATAGTGATTAGATGGGTGCTAGGTATGGAGATGAAATGATAGAGACGTAATGGGATCATATACCTTTCATACTAGCAAAATAGTGATTGGATCGGTGCTAGGTATGAAGAGGCAATGATAGAGAAGTGATGGGTGCTAGACTAAATTTAGTGACAAGGTTGTGTGTGTTGATAATTCTTTTGGCAAAAAGGATGATGATGAAGACGTAAATGGGTGACCACTAGGAGTAAGTTCCAAGAATAAATGTTGTATCCAAAGATGGGAAAATATGAGATGGATGATGAAAGATGAATGGAATAGAGAGGGATGAAATTTGGGATTAGGCATAAGATAATACATCATGGACTACTTTTTACCTTTTTCAAAGTTTATGATTTTTTGGGGTTTTTTAAATATTTCACTTTTTAGGGATTTTTGGGATATGTATGTACACTATACAAACATGGTTACTAGCAAAGAGAACACCAATCCTAGCAACTAGGATAAATATGGATGGAATGATGTATGAGTGATAAGAGGATAAAGGGGATGTGTAAAAGGGGATGAGGACCAAAGAAGAAGGGATTATGGAATGCCAGTGACCACATCATGAGGGAACCAAATGTTTATTTGCTTAAGTGTTCATTAGAGGATATTCCAAGATGATTCCAAAACATTTTTCAAGACACTCTCCATTCCTTTTATGAAGGTCAAGATGGGAAGGAATATGATATGATGGCAGATGATGGGTTGAGCCAAGGGATAAGATAAAAATCGATGGGTGATATAGATAAGGTTGATGAGGGATGAGACAGGTATGGATAGATGGATTTTACCCCCAAGTGTTGAGGTATAATGCAAATAATTGATTATTCTACCATAATGTCTAAAACTAGTTTTCATCATGATACTTGCCCAAGGTGCCAGAAAACTGGTTTTCACCATTGGATGATTTTTTTATTTTTTTTGGGAGGGCATCTTGATTTATTAGATAGGGGTACGAGATACAAGATGCAGACATTTGTGTGATCTTCAATCAACACCTATTCTAGAGATATGTGATGTTAGGATCATGTTATCACTATTGTTGGATGTATGAGGGTTCGTGTGACCTTTGATGATGCTTGATTTTCACTCCTCCAGATATCTAGACTAGGTATCTTTGTCATCCCTAAGAGAGACAATACTGCCTAAGAAGGTGATGGGAGGTATGGATCTAATCAGATTTTGATGCTAATGGAGGTGTATTAGATTGGAATAGATGGTGGGACTTGGTAGGATTGTGGGTCCATGATAAGATGATGTGATGAGTGATGGAGTATTAGGAATAGTAGTTACATACATTGTTGGAGATGTTGGACGTTCTTCATTTGATGGGTGCCAATTGACAAAAGATTTTAAGAGATCCAAGATGTTTTGACTTTGTGATTCAGCTTTGATCTAATTTTTTAATGGATGATTGGTCATACATATAGTGCTTCTGACATTATTTTAATGTGTTGATTGGATTTGACTTTGACTGTCCCCTAGTGCCTGATTTTGGGCTTCATTAGAGGAGATTGATTTTTGACTTGATATATCATGATTATTCAGACTTTGATGGTCCCCTAGTGCCAAATTTTGGGCTCCACTAGGAGAAGACATGTTTGGATTAGTCGATGATTTGAATTTTATTTATTTTGATTTATGAGATCAAAGGTGATTCGCTTATGATTTATAACTTGTAGAATATAGTCTTAGACCTTTGTATTTATGGCACACATTATATTGCTCAAAGTAGGATCCAATAATGTATGTTCCTATTTGTCCCTATGGAGGGAGGTGACAAAATGATCATTGATGGGAATAAAGGGATCTATGATGGATGGAGGTGGTAGAGATTGTGTGATGAGGTCAATGAGTGGTGATGGGGAAACATGGTCCTATTAGGGGTTCCTAAGAGACCCAAATTTAACATCAGAGAAAATCTCCTCAAGATCAATAAAAGGATTACTAAGACAAGCTATGATAGATGCATCTAAAGGAGGATTAGATTCACTCTGATAATCTTTAACAGATAAAGCTTGTAAGAACTCTATTATGAGTTCATCATCTTGATTGGGATCAAAAGATATGCCTGATGATATATTGGAGGTATATGGATTAGGAGTATCCTCAAAAAGATAGGCATTATTAGTATCTGCTATAAAATCAATGAGGTATGATGCTTCTGATGAGAAATTTGATTTAGATATAGGTGTTGAACATGATCCTAATTCTGATGAGGCTTGTGTTGGATTTAATGTTAGCTTTGACGTACAAGATTCAATACTACTAGTAGGAAATTCATTGTCCATACTTAACCTCTCATCAAGGGATAATTGGGGTGATGGGTGAGAGGGGGAGGATGGAAGAACAATAGATTCAAAAGAGAGAGGGCTATAGAAGGACTCATGAGATATGGGAAGTTTGGGTTCATAGGGAGTAGACTCAGATTTGATGGAAGATATGGGTGTGGTGTCTTAACCTTGTCTTGTAAGGGGAAGGGATTGATCATGATGGGGGATGGAATCTTAGGATTCCATTTCTTATTCACTCAGGGATATATATTCATATGTTTCATCCTTAATTACTATGTCACCAAAGTTGATGAGGTCTTGAACATAGTCTTGGAAAGGTCAAAATTGATAAATAGTATGCCCCCAGGTTTGATGATATACATAGTATTGATTAGCTTTATACCCAAATGTCTTAGGCTTAGTGGGATAAAGATGTCATATGGGGGGATAGACTATCATGTTTATGATGACCAGTTATTTGAAAAGGGCTTCCAAGGACATAGGAAGGGGACTATAAGGGTCTACTTCACTTTGTGATTTATATGTGTAAGCATTGGACTTTTGATTAGATGGTTGTTGACATGACTGGGTAGGTGGTCTAGTAGTAGATGAGGTGGCCATGATTGGATTCCTTTTGCTAGTATAGGAATGGGCAGTCGATGGTTTATGAATTGTGGATGGAGGACTTATATGGGACTCGCATGAAGGTGCTTGGATGGGGGGAGCAATAAGTTGAATGAGATCAACACCTTTGGGAAGTGGAACACCCATCATAATAAATTGTAAGAGGATCTCATCCTTATAGATAGATATGTATTGGTTGATGAAGGTGGCATCTAACTTCATGATGATGGATGATGAAGAGGGATGATGAAAATAGGTCTCTCAAATGCAAATATGTCCAATGACCAAGCTAATATGATTAGGTGATGATGGATAGATGGATTAAAGACTAGGATCAAATGTCAGACCAAGAGGTGCTAACGATTTATCAATAATGTCTAGTTTTCAAGCTATAAAAAAGATTGGGGGTTTGTGATGGGTTCCTATATTCAAACTAGAAAGTTGATGATTGGATGGGTGATAGTTATGAGTAGGCAAGATGATTGGACTAAAGATGATTAGATTGATGATTGATGGGTTTTCTAGATTGAGACTGATAAAGTGATAAGATGTTAACAGGGTACTGACTAAGTATAAGATCTAACCAATATGATGATAGAAAGTTGACTAGGATGATAGAATGAGGTGGATAGATAACAAGAGGACTAGCTCAAGCCTTGGACTAATTTGCCCAATATGGATGGAATATAATTATGTGATGAAGGGATAGAATGATGTGACAAGAACAAGTATGATGAAAGGTGATGATGTTTGTAATACAAATGAAATGGGGATGATTTGGACATGGGTGTGACCTAAAATCCAACTAGGTTAAGATAGGATGAGGATATACTAGATGGGTGATGGAGACAAGGTCAAGATAGATGATTGGTTGTGGACTTAGAACAAGATGTGGATGATAAGACAAGACGTGTAGGATAAAATTAAAAGATGTAAAGGATATATAAAGGACAATATGTACAAAGGGGATGTTAACAAGGATATACAAGGTGTGATTAATGATTGGTGGGACTAAAATAGGATGTGATTTTAAAAGGATGTATAAATAACAATATGTATAATGGGATAATGAGATAAAGACATATAAAAGAACAAATGATGTACAAGGGGATAATGACAAGGATGTACATGATGATTGGAATATGTAGGTGATGAGGGATGATCAATGATGAGTGGAGATGGCTAGACTAGGAGGGGATGAAGATAAGGTTGAGACAAGTGATAGGGTATGGACTTAGGATAAGATGTGGATGATATACATTTAGGATATGTAAGTGATGGGTAGGGTATAATGATAGGACATGACTAGGAAGATGTACAAAGTATGTACAAGAGGGCGATGAGGTAAGGATATATAAGACAAAATGTAGGTGATGGGGATGCGGTCAATGATGGAATGAAGACAAGATTTAGGATATGATAGGATAATGAAAAGGATACAAGACACTAATAATAAGGATGTACAAGGATATATGATGGAATAAGGATGTAAAAGTATGATGAGGTAAGAATATACAAGTTGGGTAGTGCAAAGAAATAGATAGGTATATGGGTTTGGCTGAAAAATCTGATTTGTCTCACAAATAATATTGGTTTAACATAACACACCCAAGCAAGCAGACCACAACCCCATGATTAGCAAACTTGAGGGAGTATAACTCGATGCCTACACCATCCAATGGCTTCACAAGTGAGGCTATGGGTTGGTGACCCATTATGGAATCAACTAAACCCTCTTGAACCTATTTGCACATGATGGCTACTTAGGAACTGATATTGACTCTGGCAATAGTCTACCTGTTACAGTTGAAAGGTCCCTATGTTAGGTTTGCAAAAGGTTTTTAGGTGCATCCCCTATATAAGTGAAGGTACAGTGGGGCCCAAATCTATATATGATGTTATCTAACCACCTTTTATATTGGAGCCTAACTACCCCTCACTCCATATAACCCTTTATGGGAAATTCCAATTTAGCGTCGAACAACAACTCTCTTGATATTTAGACTCAGTTAGAACATAGAGTTTGGTCAAGTGCATGGTGATGAAATCCATGTCAATGACCCCTAGAAAGAAAAATGGTAGAGGGTTTATAATTGGTTTTTTATCCTTTAAGAATCATTGTTAGGATGCGAGGAGAGCATACACCATCATAGCCCTTGAGATACAAACAGGCAGCCAAAAAGATTAATTAACTGATTAAGATTACGTGTGAGAAGAAAAAATATACAAAAGAGATATATACATGATAAAAATGATGAAAATGATATATACAAGACAAAATGATATAAATTATTTAGAAATGATTTTTGAAGTGCCAAAAAAGAGTCTTTGGCAGGTGGTCTACAAGCACACATTTAGTAGTTTTAAGTGGCACTCGTAAGGAGGTAACCTGTAAGACAAGGATTAGTAGTTTTGAATGGAAAGTTTGGAGAGGCAACCTACAAGACAAGATTTTAGTAATTTCAATTGATGACCTTGAGAGGTAACCTACACAACAACTGTTATTAGTTTTGATAATCTACCTTGCGCTGATGAGACCATGCAGGTACTCAATAAATGTGTTAACAAGCAAAATTGGATGGATGAGTAAAAATTATGTTTGTGTTTGATTTCAAAACTAATCAATCTACAAAACAAATGATTAGTGGTTTGCTCAATTTTAATCATCAACCAATCACTCAGTGGAGCAATATAAGGTAATCCCATAATGAAAAAGTGTTAATAATTTGAACAAATTTGATGCTTGTGATTATCTAAATGTTGAAAATTTTACCTTTTTTATAAGATTATTATTTTGATATTAGTATGACTAAATTATCAAAATTAACTATCACTTTCTAAATAAATGGCTAAAGAGGTAATAAACACAACTATTAGATGATATTCTAAATAATACAAATATCACTTTATATAACTACACCATTTAGTCAAGACTGTATTAAATTCTCCAAAACTATTAAAAAGAAGGGTTTAATAACTTACTATCCCTTTCGAATTCGAATCAACTATATTCAAAATTAGATATCCAAAATTCAAAACTTCATGAAATGCACATAGTTTGAGATCATTATAAGCTTTGACTTAGATTTCCAATTCAGATCTAGAGTCTTCAAGATTTTGTCTTTGAATTTTGATGAGTAGCCCAAGATGGAAGAGGGAGGATAGATGGAAACATTGGATAGGATAGGAGGGATGACGGTCTTAGGGGATGCAAGCCATTTGATGGAATGGCATGTAGTGATATGTTTTTGAAGCCTAGAGCGATTGCAGGATATGCACATAATGGTCTTGAGGAAAATGCAACTGGAAAATGTAAAGCCAGTTGTCACAACCCTTACCAACACTTTTCCCAACATGCTAAAATGGGAGCTTTAAGACAAGGTAAGGATGTCCATCAAGGCAAGAATTTGTGAGATGCTATGCTCTTTATAGGGTGGAAGAGAAACTTCATGGTGGTTGGCCAAAAAAAGGGTTTCAAGATGGAGATGGTAGAAGGCATAGATATATCAAAACAACTCAAAGAAAATATAGGGTCCGATGGAATGTTATGATTATAGGATATGCACAACAATGCATTAGAAATTATGAGTCAAATGCAGATCAATAGATATAAAGGCTAAACTCTATGTTTTTAGATAGGATATACATAGAATGGTTCTAGAATAAGGTACGACCAGCCATCAGAGTATAATTGAAATCATAACTTTGTTAGATGTTGTAGTTGTTAGTGCCTTAATAGACATGTACACAAAATGTGGAAGCATACATAGGATATAGTGAACTATTTGACAAAATGCCTTAAAGAGGATTTTTCTCATGGAATGTGACTATTAAAGGATGTGCACAAAATGGTATTCTTGACAAGGGTTTAAGTCTTTTCAACAAGTTCCCTTACCAAAATGTGGTATCTTGGACTACAATCATTGATGAATTTACACAAAATGGGCTTGAAGAAAAGGCCTTAGAGATTTTTAAACAAATACATTTGTCATCATTCTTCCAACGCATGCCAAAATTGGTGCTTTGGGGCAAGGTATGGAGATTTATCAAAAAATATATATATAACTGAATTTTGTCAAAGGTTGCAACTACAATCACCCTGTGGAAGTCTACTCAAAATGTAGAAGCATACACAAGTCCCATTAACCATTTGATAAAATACCTCAAGTGAGATGTGGTCTATGGACTACAATGATTATAGTCTAGGGCATTAAGGGTTTTTTAAGAAAATGTCTCAAGAAGCATGGTCTCTTGAAATGTTACGATTGCAGGTTATGCAAAAAATGGCGATTAGTCAAAATAAAGTGGAGTATTATTATTACAACTACTAATGTTACTCCTATAAGTTCCTTATATTTCTTTTTTTACTATTCAACAATAGTAACATTGATTAAATGGTTAGTGAAATTAAAATTTATCCCTCTAAGGAATGATGCATCAATGAATGAATTATTTTTCAACACAATATTTTTTTAACCAAAACCTCCATTACATAATTGACCAAATGATATAACATATAGATGAGGGTGGCATGAATAGATTCTTTGAACTATAGATTATAGAAAATAACACCAACATAGTACCAAAATTTTAAACAAAGAATGGGCAAAACCAAATAAATTACTCTTCAACCAAGTGACCAATATAACAAGTTTTAACCATGTTCTATCAACAGTCATCAAACAAGTAAAATGAGACTAGAATGTGCAAATATTAATGTGCATTCCAACTCAAATAAAAATTATTCTACCCTGTCCCACCGTGGTCACCATTTTGTAGAAGGATTTTTGGGCATAGTATGAATTTAACTATGTAAATTCAAACCCAAATATCAAACTACTTAGTTATAGTCTAGAGCCATTATAACCTAAATGAAATTAAATGAATAAACTATTCAATCCTACACTTAAATCTTAAAGCTAAATGATCTAAACCAAGATCAAATGAAGTAAAAAGACAAGATGATAAGATTGCTTACCTTGACTCCAAAATTTGACATAGTGATGTTGCTTGATCAATGATTGTTGATGATTGATTCATGGACATATATTCAATGCTTCGTTGTTAGTTAGCTCCAATGGAGGATGGAGGTTGTTTAAATAGATTTTTAAGGGAGAGATCAAAGGATGAGATTTGAAGTTGGATGAGGGAGATCAAGGGTTGAGATTTATTTAATGAATTTAAAATTCTTTTGAAGCCTCTATATTTAGAGCCTTCTAGAGAGGAGGGGTGAGAATAGAGAGAATTTTAGAATATTCCAATTCTGGAGTCCTCTTGGGGATTAATTAGCCTTAAGGATGGATTAGATAGGGATTATGTGAGTGATTAGGGACTAGGGGTGTAAGAGAGCCTATGGATAGGATAGTAGGTGGGTAGGTGGGCCATGAGAATTTAAAATTCTCAAATAATACAATAGATGAGATTAGATTAAGATAATGGGGATATAGGATAATTAATGAAGAGGTGGGATAGAATAAGGCTAGTACATGATGACTACTAGAAGAGGATATTAGATAAATGATTAAAATGGGGATAAATTAGAGTAAATGAGATAAGTGGAATTAGTGTCAACTAATATTAATATTAGTGACAATAATGTAGGTGAGTGAATTTAGGTGAATACAAAATATGTATAAAGAAAACTACAAAAAACAATTGAATCATACTTCTAAATGCACCTATGATGCATATGATGTGCAAAGATGAGGGAAAGTCCAATCGGGCATGCCAAAAATATATGAAGGGAATCTAGATTGCAACTAAGCTAAGGAATAAAATACAAATGATCATATTCTAAACTCAATTCAATCTCAAGTATAGCAACAAATAAAAGGAAACAATAACACACACTTACAAAACCAAAGTACTATGAGCCTCATCCATTGTGATTAAAAGTGACTTGTTTTTTTATTATGGTTATTCAATCCTTCTCCAGGGTAAAGGGGAATTGAGCAGCATTTTGGTATGAAATTGGATTTCTGATGGCTTAGATTCACTTGAAAATTTGGTAGCATTTTGTTAGCATAAGTGAGAATAATGAAAGTGATTGCATGCATGTCTATTTCTAGGCTTAAGTGAGGTTGATCATTTGGTTGAGGATTATTTTAATATTTCTAATTATTTAAATAATCAACAGTGGAATATTAGCCCTCATCCATGAGGATGATGACCAATTCTACAGATTGAGAAGAAAGAAAAGTTTGTTGAGTGAATCAAAAAGAATGGGTCAAGTTAGTTGAAAACTCAAGGTATGACTCACAAGGTGGTTGAAAAAGATGAGGAGGGTGGTTGGATGAGTCAACACATGGTTGAGACAAACGAAAAATTTAGATTTATTAATTATTTTTGGAGGAAAAGGTGTGCACAATTAATTAATTAATCAATTATTCAAAATTTTGAGGGAAGGGGTGTTAATTTGAATTACAACTTGTGGAAGGAGTCTAATTAGCATGTCCAAAGTGAATTTCAACACTAAATGGTGGAACTTAGGTGTTTATACTACTTATAGCCGACTCTTTGATATTTCCCACTATGACTGGCCCATGAAATAAGTCGAGCCAATTTTGATAGAGACTTCCAATTTTAAAAATAGTCATTGAGTGCTCTTAGACACAATTAGTAGAGACAAACAACTACAACGAAACTGCAACTATCTAACTATTGTTGACATTGTCTTAAAAGTAAAAATCAATGATCTGAGATATGGAAATAATGTGTTTAGGATTTTGAAAGGTTCTTGCATAGACTAGGGTGGTCTTTAATATGTGCATTTAGTAAATTGGGTTAACTAAGGGAACACATGTGTAGATGGATAGGGGAAAGTGTGAAAAAGAGTCAAATATTCACATAAATTCCAAGCATTTCAAGGTGTGCCAAATTTGATGTTTCCAAACTGTCTAATACCAAATTTAGTTGTATACATCTTTTCTTTTAAATGTTCTTACTTTATCTATGATTTTTATTCTTTCAGGGCTTGTTTGGAAGTGCGATCTTCTACAACCATTCCCCCACTTGTGGTGGCTCGATTTTTTGTCTAGTATGCTTTCAATTTTTTTTGAGTATGTAGCTTTCCAATAGTTTATTCTCTTCCTCTTGTGAATCTATCATGGATGTGTTGGTCTTCTAGTAATTTCTTATTTGCTTTTATTTTTATGTTTTTCTCATTACCCATCTCCCCCACTTTGACCCATATATTTGTTATACTTTTATTCTTTGCTTCTAAAACCCATCTTCCTTAGGTTGTTCATTGTTTTTGGATTATCTATAGATGGTAGTCTTGCTTTTTCCAAATAATCTCTATATGAGTTCCCATATTCATCGCATCTTCTACATATAAAATGCATGCCTTCGTAGTTAATAGTTTGCTCCCACTTTAAATCATGTGATTTTAAAGTAGTACTTTTTAGATGGGATTAGTCAAACTTTAGCTCCACACATAACCTTGCATAGTTTGAAGCTCCTGTTGATACTGAAGTCTTTGACATAAAGATGAAACCTCCTATGAAATCTCCTACCATCTTAAGAACACACTTCAACCATAAATTATGTAGTAATTCATACAACTAGATCTAAACAAGAACCTTAGACAACATATCTTCTATAGGCTTAAAACACAGGTGCAAGTGTTTTATGATAAAACTAATGTCACGAAAGAACCACAACCCTCCCTAGAAAATTCTTTTGTGGTCCTCTTCATTTATAAAAACTACTATAAAGTATCCTTTGAGAAAAGTTTTGATTTCTTAATCTCTATGAGGTTTTGAGTATTTCTTGGTTCCATATATATTTGCATGCCAAAGAATCAATTAGTCCATCTCTTGACACCAAGTGGATATTGTCCTCTAATTGGATCATATTTATATATAGGATCTAGTTGTACTCTCGTGCCCTCTTGACATGTGTTCTTTATTATATGAGGCTTAACTTCATTTTTCCCCTTTACATTAATGGATGACATTGTCTTTTTTTTATATACCAATTCCTTTACTTGTCATCGCTTGGTGGAAGACGGACCTAAGGGGCATCTTCCATCTCTTTCCCTCGTTTCACTGCTTCCCTTTCCCTTGAACATGTATATTTCTTAGATATTATATAAGAAAAATCACTCTGAAAAACTTGAAGCTTTTACCAAAAATTTATGTAAACCCTAATAAAGCTAAAAAAATGCTATAATCCTTTGAAACCCCTGAGTATCGATCATAATTCTATTCAATTATTTATGGATAGAAATAATCTACATTAAATTACCAACCCACCCTATTCAACTATCTAATATTTTATATAAAATGTATGAATATGAGCATCTTTATCGGGCCAAGGTTGAAGTGTGCAAGGTCCACGTGAGGTGAGAGCCTTAAGTGATGTGTAAATTGGAGTTTTTCGAGTGTATGGAGACATTATAGAAGCACATGATGAACTTGCATGCATGGCCTTAATCACCCTTTTGTCTAAGTGAAGAGATCCGATATTTAAGCATTGACAAAATTGTGGGATCTATGTAAGCCTACCCTTTTTATTAGAAATGATTAATGCATGATGAAAATTGATATAAATGCTAAAATGTTTTACTCCTGTATTTTTGAATGGGGAAGAGACTATTTACCCAATGAGAACCCTCTAATTCCTCATTATTTTTAATATAAATTTTATTTTTTAATATTAAAATCAAGTATTTTTATAATGATAGGCATAACATGATGGGAACAACTCTTCTTGATTATACATCATTGACAACTAACATTCGATGTTGTCAATACATAGATGATTTGGTCTTCATGTTGCCTCTACATGTCCATCGTTGGTGTTGACATGTGGAAGGAAAAAACTATTTTGGTGAACACTCTTCAGGGATATTTAGGCTTGGCGAATGGCCATCAATGATGTGTTGATAGATGCATGATGCTTTAATGTTTAAGGCTATTTTTTTTTTAATGGATGGTAGTTTGTGTGCTTTGTCTTAATTTATGTGTGTCTAGAACTGGGTATGATGTCTAATCAACATGGATGAGTGGTTTCTTGAATAATTTATTATGTTGATACTACATTGAGAATCCCCATCAGCAAAAGATAGCAGCCCATTAGAATGAATTGAAAGTTATTTGTGTTTATAATGTGTAGTTTCTATTTCTTTTTTGTGTGTACAAAAGCCATTTTGTTATGTTGGTAAGTATATTTTCCATGTTTATTTTTATATTGTTATTGAGATACATAGATGTGAATACCTTTCTCTGTCATTTTATCCCTTACATTAGGAATTGCTACAATTCTTTAAGTTTGCAAATATTTGGTTTTTATTTTGGTTTGCACATATGAAAAATAAATTTTCATGCTACTTTGCCAATAGTATTATTTGTGCTTATGAATAGTTATTTTTTTTCTTTGGTGCATGGATATAAAAATAATTTGTTGTGTTGTTTTTTATTTTACTTTATTAGAGGAAGTTTAATACTTGGAGAGAATCTTGTTGTACATTTTTTTTTCTTTTTTACGTGTATGCGAAGGTACACTTTTTATTTTGGTCTATGAATATAGAAATTTTTTTTTAATTTGCATGGTATCATGACATTAATACTAGTTTGAATTCCCTTATTTGTGATAAATTTCACTTTGGTTGAATGTCATTATTGGAGAAAATTTGTAATTCATGAGACTAGATGTTGGTGGTTTGTGTGTATGTAAAGAATCTTATTATACACATTTTTTTTATAGTTATTGAGGGTTACATAGGGCCCTCACCCATACAAATATAAGATCAAAAAATATTGAAGGAAGGAGGAGGCTTATACAAGAACACCCAATTGTTCCTACCCAAAATGATAAATGCCCATAAAAATAGGATTGCCCAAAATAACCTAGGGAACAAACACAAACCCCGATACAAAGTAAAAAAGAAAATCAAATCCCTAAGGAAAAGACAACTATACCTCCAAAAAAACCCTCTCAAGAATTGGGGTAAAAATGATCAAGAAAACATCAAGATCTATGTGTTAATCAGTCTTTTCCATGTCAAATTCCATCGTGGTGGAGCACGAACCTTGCACAATCTAGAAATGATAACAATTACCCTCCATGTCAGTATATAAGGCAAAGGAGACTTTGTGGCTGAATTTTCTCCTCTGTTCACCACCCTTTACCTCTACACCATTTGTTTCCTAGGTACATATCATTGGGGATAAAACCCCTCCTAATATAATTGCATCCACCATAGCCTGCAACCTCTTTTGCCTGTGCACTGAGACTATTTTTTATGTGACTGGATTTGACTAAAAATCTTCTACCCCATCTTATTTACCATTTAAGCCCTTCATTACCATCTCCACACCCTTGTCATCATAAAAATTATCTAGATATTTGACTGCCAAACTCATATTTTTTGAACTAAAGTGGCCTAAAATCCTATCCAGGGAAGGAAATGGTGATATGAGTGCATCTATAGAGGAAATTGATATTGCCCTCTTCACTAGAATTTCGTCAAAATGCATTAGTACCTCTCGAAGTTTCAAGAAACGCTCCTTCAATTCATGAAAGACTGCAAGTGGAATTAACCCCACATAATTTTAGCTAGAGAAGGGAACCTCATGACTAATTTCCATCTTGAGCCTGCTCAGCCATGTGCTTAGACCAAATCTCAATCCATGCCACTAGTATTTCTACCACCTTTATGGTTTTTACCGCATCCTTAACCACTCTCAATAAGTTGCTGGCAAAGGTTGATGCCACATCATAATTGGTCTTATTTCTCTAGACCACCTGTAAATACTCCTAACCTAGAATTGCTTTTACTACATCCAACACTTCCACATTTAGGGTCCAAAAAATTAGCCTAAGCCAGTGGTATAAAACATAGTTGCAAAAAGTCATTTCTCATATGTTTGTACTAAGGGATAGAACTGAAATGATCACCACCATATTTGACACTACAATATTCATGTTTGGCATGAAAAAATGTGCCCAAGATATCGCACATAGAGATTAAAATCTCCAAAGAGGATTATAATGCCCCCAATTACATCTTCAGCCATAATTATAGAGTCACAAATTGATCAATTCACATACTGCAATATTAAATGCACATCATGTTAGTGAAGGCTTAGCCTAACTATGTGTTAATATATAAGATATCCTCCTCTAACTATTTTCATGCTTAAATTTTATCAATCACATCTAAGCCTAACCATGTATCCCATTGATTAATAATGATTATGTCATTATTCTGGTTGATCCCCCAATTTTCTAAGAAATTGAACTTCTTATTTGTTTCCCTATAACAATGACCAACCATCTAGGATTTTAGTTTATCCAAAGATGACCAAGTGTTTGCTATAATTTTATTGAGATTTTAATCCTTAGCATGTCAGTTGCTCAATGCATCCACAATATATAATCCCCTTTTATCACCAGTTTCTCAATGCCACACTCGAGTGCCAACTAAATGCCCAACATTACTGCTTGTACTTCAACCTCATTATTTTTTAACTTCCTATAGCTTGGATGACAAGGTTTTGATTAAAGATATGGAATAATTCCTAATACAACATATCAATCCAGACATGCCCAGATTAACTCCTGTTGCTCCACCAAGTTTAACTTAAAAAATCATGTAGAGGGAGGAATCCAATAAGCAATTTTGTGAGCTAGTGAGGTGATCTTGATTACCCTTGATCCATTAATGGGGGATTGTATACATAATTTTAATTTTCATGTCCATTCTGATATTTTATTGTGATACATACATGTTAGTTCATTATTGGATCTGATTTTCAATGTATGCTTTTTTTGAAACATTTTGCCCTTGGTTTAAATACTCTAATATTATATATGGGATATCAATTTTTGATAGGAAACTATGGTTCACTTATACGGAATGCATTTTTTTCCCTTTTATGGGTTTCATATTTTCTTTTTATTTTAGATTGTGCATAAGAAAAATAATGTGTTGTGTTGCTTCTCTAGTGAATTTCTTTGTGCTTGCAAATAGTTGGTTTTTTCCTTTAATGCACGGATATGAAAAAAACATTTTATTATTATTATTATTATTATTATTATTATTATTATTATTATTATTATTATTATTTTTTGGAGGAAGTTTAATATGTGGAGAGCATTTTGTTGTGTAGATAATGTTTTCTTTGTCACTGTGAAAATGTAATTTTTATTTTGGTCCGTGTACATGTAAAGATTTTTATTTTTAGTTTCTTTAAGGGGTTTTTTTAATTTCCAAAGTGGCATGTATTTAATATTGGTTTGGATGCCCTTGTTGGTAAAAATTTACAGCCCAATTGAATGCCCTTGTTAGTGAAAATGTCACATCCTGATTTCACCCTATGATTTATAACCTTTAAATATGTGGATTAACATGATTATTAGCTTATTATTATTACTTTGATTTGAGCTTTATGACATATACTGTTATGGGATAGTGATATTGTTGATTATTATACATGATGTGACAGTTGTATTTTAATATTATGTATATTGAGGATGTATATTTATTAATTTTGCATCATTGGTTTATATATATGATGACTGAGACTAACTATCTACTTGTTTGGAGGTACATGTAGGATTGATCCAACCCTCAGAACATGATGGAGGGAGAGCATCATCGGAGAGGATGAAATAGATGGGATGATTGAGAGATGACAGAGGAGTTTCTAGTAACCCAACACACACATCACAATAGAATAACTTGTTTAACTTTCTATTTGATCTAGATAGTTATTTTGCATGCTTATATGTATTATGTTATGGCCATATGTTGGTTGATGATTATGATGACTTAGTTGTGTGATTTCATGGGTGATTATAGTACATTGATTTACACATATAAAGTTCTTATATGATCATAAAGTTGGTGCTGACACAAATCTAGTTGCCTAACACAGTTATAGGTCTGAATGAGTTTTGGAGAAGGTCGTAGTCATAATTTGGTATCTTTTCGTATAAGAATTTTTAATAATTGCATAGATACTTGAGATAATTGAGTTGTTTTGGTTATGACTCAAATAATAATTAATTAAATAAGTTATTTCATTATAATTGAATTATTATTTGATTTATTTAATATTTAAAGAGATAAATATCGATTATATTTAAATTAAGGAAATTTAAATATCCTAATATGCATGGATTGCCTTAAGTAAAAAGTGTTAAAAATAATCATTTAAGAAAAATGACTTAAGTGAGACAAGCTAGTGGCTAACTTGGCATTAAATAAAAAATTTAGCATGCATAAGTTTTGACCTTAAATGAAACTTAAGATAAAGCAAGCATCAACTTATGCATGATAAAAAACTAAAAATTGGAAGAATTTGATTAAAAGCTGAAAGTGAAGAAAAGAAAAGATTATATGCGTGAATGGCGAACTTGGAGAAATAGAGCATTCAAATTTTGATGGATAATTAGCATGCAAAAAAGAGATGTTTTAAAAAGGAAGTCTTTGAAGTTTTAAAAAAAGGAGAAGATATAGATATTGAAGGGGCAAGAGGATTTAGAGAGAGAATGGGAAGAAAGCATGAGAAGGTAGGCATACTTTTCAAGAATTTTCCTCATACAACATTTCATAGTGGGTTCTATAATTAAATTTCTATGTGTAGATGGATATGGCTTACATTTTTTGTGATACCTAAATTGTGGTATATAGATTAAAGAGCATCATATTATCTATGATTGCATCCTTCCCTTTTTGTACCAATAAAAATTATAAATAGCCAGCACCATAATTATTTTAATAGCATCCTGTATAAATAGAATGACCAACATCCTACTTATGGAATGAACTGTAGTATATATACCTTTGGTTGCATTTCTCTTAGTTAGAATATGCTATAAATATCATATGGAAATCTTTGGCTACATCATATTTTATTGACTATGTTATACCAAAGAATGTTTGTGTTCCACTAATATTTGGGATTGTGTGGTATATTATTGGGCCTATGTTTCATAAAAAGATCTGTGGTCCACTTATTCATACCAACATCCAATTTATTTAGGTTTGCATCTCACTATTAAATAAACATGTGTCTTATATAGTAAAGCCTAAGTTTTATATAGTAAAGCCTATGTTTTATATAGTAAAGCCTACATATTGTCTTTAGAAGCCTACATATTATCTTTAGAGGCCTACATTTTATTTAGAAGACTGCATTTTATTTTTAAGACCTACGCTTTATATATATATGTCTACATTGTATTTACATGGGCCTATGTTTCGTGCATATAAAACTACATTTTCATTATATATTGTTGCATTTTCATTAAGTTATGGATATTTTTAAAAGTACGTGCTTAATGAAAACATTTGGCTACATTTTATATTAAAATGTCGAGGCTTAAAAAATGTTATGTTGAGTATTAAAAGGTAAAATGTCGAGCCAATTATATGGAACACCCAGTCCAAAAATTGAACACTGAGTTTATTATTAAAGCGTTAAGTTTTTAGAGGGAAAGCTGAGTTTATTAATAAAATGCTAGGATATTAGTATAAACATTGAGCCCTTATTTTAAACTCTAGCATTGTATCCTCTTTAATGTAAGATCAAATGTTCGATGAAACTTTATCTTTGCCTTGGATTCTTATAACACTGAGCCTTTTTGATCCAAAACTTGAAAGTCTTGGTTGAACAATATTTCAAGAACACGCAAATAATAATGTTATCTATGAGAAGAGATGTTTTATTGCCCAAAATTGCATATACAACATATGCCTATCTCTAGGAAGAGATGCTTGATTTTTTTTCTAGGTTGCATCTTAATTTATACACGTTTTGAAGGTAGGAGGAGGACGTGGAAGGTCACCAATATTGAGAGAGATTAAGTGGTTTGACTTCCACGATTCACAATAATATAGAATTTAAGGAATTACTATTTTTAGAAATTTACTATTTTTACACTACACTACTAAAATTGAAATTTGGGGCACTTCCATTTGGTTTTCAAGGGTCAAAACCCACCGAGCATACAAATAATAATGTTATCTCTAAGAAGAGATGTTTTATTACTGATCCAAAACTCAAAAATTTTGGTTGAAGAATATTTCAAGAACACACAAATAATAATGGTATCTATGAGAAAAGATGTTTTATTGCTCAAAATTACAGATACAACATATACCTATCTCTGAGAAGAGATGTCTGATTTCTTTTTTGGGTTACATCTTCATTTATACACATTTTGAAGGTAGGAGAAGGATGTGAAAGGTCACCAATCTTGAGGGAGATTAAGTGGTTTTAATTTCATGATTCACAACAATACAGAATTCAAGGAATTACTATTTTTAGAAACTTACCATTTTTAGACTGCACTAATAAAATTAAAATTTAGATCACTTCCATTTGGTTTTCAGGGGATAAAACCCATTGAATGGAACTCAGTGACATCTCATGGTGTTTCTTTCACTCTTAGCTTTCCAATGGTTCAAACGGGGAGTCAAATGGAACTATAGTGCAAAAGTTATGGCTCCCAGAAGTTCTACACCAATTGGGGTAGAACCATCACCCAAATTATCGCTTGAAATGTTACTCTGATCATTCCTCCCTCCTTGAGAAGTAATGGTCCCCATTGCATCAATATTTGTCATCAAGTGTGGTAATTATGTTTTGATTTGATTCTTAATGCATACTTAAAATGGATTATGCTTTGTAGAGCTGTGTTTTGTGGAACTGTGCAGGGACTGATTGTTCACCATTCCTATCTGACCATTAGTTTGTGGATGAAAGGCCGTGAACTTCTTTAGCTTGGTATCTATTTGCTTCTATTATTATATTATTTGTGTAGTCAGGGCTGTAATATTAACTCTTTTGAATTTTCATGGCTTGACCACCATGAGAATGAATTTCTTGGCACTAATCAGGGAGACAAATGTAGAAGGTGGTACCTTTGGTTCCCTTTAGCATCATGTTCCAAGAGTGAGGGTGATCCTTTGATTTCTTGATTCGTAGATGTCATGTTGATCATACATGAATGGCTAACCAAAGAGTTCATTCCAAACATCCAGATTGACCCATCATATAAGACCTCATCTTGGAAAGGTTTTATTACATACGAGAGAAGACATTGGTGGGTGACACGAAGGTTTCTCCCTAGACTCAACCATATAATATTGTATGGCTTTGGGTGAGTCTTCATAGAAAAATTTAGGATTTTCATAGCATTAACAAAGATTAAATTTTTTTGACTCCCGCTATCAAGAATGAAATGCAGAGGTTTACCTTTCACCCATAACTTAGAGTGAAACAACCTTTCTTTGTCATCTGGCCTCTCCTCGTGGGTCTGTGATGAAGTAATGAAGGCATCAAGATCAACATCTATAATCTACTCTTCATCCTCTTCAATTGTAAGGTGTGTATGAGGTAGAGTAGTAGATATTGATGATTGTGACTCAAAAAGTAGAGACTTGATGGCTTGACATTCTTCTTTGGAGTACATTCCATATTTATGGTAATCACATCATTTCCTAGTCTTCCCTTCCTTTTGCTTCCAATTTTGGCATTGTGTTTGACCTTCTTTGTCACTTTTCTATTTTGAAGGCTGACTCTTCCATATCATTCTTCCATGCTTCTACTCAATCTTCACTGTGAACTTGTACACCTCATCGAGGGTTTCCAAATTGAAAAGCTCCATCTCCCCCCATATATACCATTATAGTCCACCATGATATATGAGAACCTTATGTTTCTTACTTTCCTAGATGCCCAATCTCATAGATAGAGAATAAAAAATGTCAATGTAATCTTCAATAGACTGTTTCTTACCTTGGTGAAGTTGTTGTTACTTTATATACAGATCATCATATGTTCTAATGGGATAGTATTCTTCCTTTACAGCTTCTATGAAATCATCTTAGGTAGGTTTTGCCTCAAGGCTAATATCATCCATACTGAATCTCCTCTTGTACACTTCCCACCAATTTTTTACAAGCAATGATGCTTTTAAAAGAGCAAAAATGATTTTCTCTTTATCAATGAATTTATTTACAAAAAAATAGGAAGACAATTGATCCAACCAATTTTCTACTACATCAGCATTGATTTTGCCTTCAAATATAGGGAGATTAAAATTCACCTGAACCTTGAAGGGTGTTGCGGCACTGAAAGGATGTGGGGGTGTAGATGAGGAGCCAAAATTTCTCATCCAGATTTATTGGAAAATTTGGGTGAATTGTTGTATCATCTATGCTTACTGCTATTGGAGGGCTTCATTCACCATTTCTTTAAAATGATCAAATATCTCGATGTTGTCCATCATTTGAGGTCATTTAAAGTGAATAGGTGTATAGTCTACTGGATCTTATATTTTTCATCCAAGCTTCTTGTACTCTGACCTCATCCTTAAGATCATACATTCTTAAAATAAACCACTCTGACATCATTGATCCAAAACTTGAAAGTCTTGGTTGAAAAATATTTCAAGAACACATAAATAATAATGCTATCTTTGAGAAGAGATGTTTTATTGCTTAAAATTGTAGATACAACATATACGTATCTCTGAGAAGAGATGTCTAATTTTATTTTTGGGTGACATCTTTATTTATACACATTTTTAAGGTAGGAGGAGGATGTGGAAGGTCACCAATCTTGAGGGATATTAAGTGGTTCAACTTCCATGATTCACAACAATATAGAATTCAAGGAATTACTATTTTTAAAAACTTATTATTTTTAAACAACACTATTAAAATTGAAAATTAGGGTAATTATATTTACTTTTTAGGGTTCAAAATCCACTAATCATAACTTAGTAACATTTCAAGATGTTACCCTCATTTTTAGCTTTCCAATGGTTCAAACGGGGAGTCAAACGGAGCTATAGTGCAAAACTTATGGCTCCCAAAAGTTCTACCACTAATTAGGGTAAAACCATCACCCAAATTATCCCCTGAAATGTTGCTCGAATCATTCCTCCCTCCTTGAGAAGTAATGGTACCCATTGCATCAAGATTTGTCATCAAGTGTGGCAGTTGTGTTTTGATTTGATTCTTGATGCATACTTAAAATGAATTATGCTTTTTGGAGCTATGCTTTATGGAGCTGTGTAGGGCTCGATTGTTCACCATTTTTGTCTAACCATCATTTTGTGGATGGGAGACCATGATATTTTTTAGCTTGGTATCTATTTACTTATGTTGTGTTGTTTATGTAGTCAGGATTGCAACATCAGCGTTTTTGGATTTTTGTGGCTTGAACACCATGAGAATGAATTTTTTGGCACTAATCAGGGAGACAGATATAGAAGGTGGTACTTCTGGTACCCTGTAGGATCATGTTCCAAGAGTGAGGGTGATCCTTCAATTTCTTGATTCATAGATGCCATGTTGATCACACATGAATGGCTGATCAAAGAGTACATTGCAAACATCTAAATTGACCCATCACATAAGACCTCATCTTGGAAAGGTTTTATTGCATATGAGAGAAGAAATTGGAGGGTGACACAGAGGTTTCTTCTTAGACTCAAACATCCAATACTGTATGGCTTTGGGTGAGGCTTCATGGACAAATTTAGGCTTTTCACAATATTAGTAGAGATTAAATTCTTTTGACTCCCACTATCAAGAATGAAATGTAGAGGTTTACTTTTCACCCATAACTTACAGTGAAACAAACTTTTCTTATCATTTGGCCTCTCCTCATGGGTCTATGATGAATCAATGATGGCATCGAGCTCAGCATCTATAATTTCTTTATCCTCTTTGAGTGTAGGGTATGTATGAGGTAGAGTAGTAGATGTTGAGGATTGTGACACAGAAAGTAGGGATTTGATGGCTCGACATTCTTCTTTAAAGTGCATTCTAGATTTGTGATAATAATATTATTTCCCAATCTTCCCTTCCTTTTGCTTCCAATTTTGGCTTTGTGTTTGACCTTTTTTGTCACTTTTATATTTTGAAGGTTGACTCTTCATATTCATTTTTCTATGCTTCTGCTCAATCTTCACTACAAACTTGTACACCTAATCGAGGGTTTCCAAATTAAAAAGTTCCATCTCCCCCTATATATACCATTATAGTCCACCATGATATTTGAGAACCTTGTGTTTCTCACTTTCTTGGATGCCCAATCTCGTAGATAGAGAATTGAAAATCTTAGTGTAATCTTGAATAGACTATTCTTACCTTGGTGAAGTTGTTGCCACTCTATATACAGATCATCATATGCTCCAATGGGCCAGTATTCTTCTTTTACAGCTTCTATGAAATCATCCCAGGTAGGTTCTGCTTCAAGGCCAATATCATCTATACTGAATATCTTCTTATACACTTCCCACCAATTTTTGACAGGCAATGATGTTTTTAAAAGAGCAAAAGTGATTTCTCTTTATCAATGAATTTATTTATAGAAAAATAGGAATACAATTGATTCAACCAATTTTCTATTACATTAGCATTAATTTTGCCTTCAAATGTAAGGATATTAAAATTCCCCTGAACCTTGAAGGGTGTTGGGGCACTGAAAGGATGTGGAGGGTAGATGAGGAGCCAAAATTTCTTATCAAATTTATTAGAGAATTTAGATGAATTATTGTAGCATTTATGCTTGTTGTTGTTGGAGGGCTTCATTCACCATTTCCTTGAAAAGATCAAATGTCTCAGTGTTGTCCACCATTTAAGGTCATTTGGATCGAACAGGTTGATAGTCTATTGGATCTTGTATTTTTTATCCAAGCTTCTTGTAGTCTGACCTCGTCCTTAGGATCATACACTCTGAAGACAAAACGCTCTGATACTAGTGATCCAAAACTCAAAAGTTTTGGTTGAATAATATTTCAAGAACACACAAATAATAATGTTATCTCTGAGAAGAGATGTTTTATTACTAATCCAAAACTTGAAAGTCTTGGTTGAATAATATTTAAAAAACACATAAATAATAATACTATATCTAAGAAGAGATGTTTTATTACTCAAAATTGCAGATACAACATATGCATATCTCTGGGAAGAGATGTCTAATTTCCTTTTCATTTTATATCTTTATTAATACATATTTTGAAGGTAGGATGAGGATGTAGAATGTCACTAATCTCGAGGAATATTAAGTGGTTTGACTTCCATGATTCACAATAATACAAAATTTGAGGAATTATTATTTTTAAAAACTTACTATTTTTAGACTACACTACTAAAATTAAAATTTGGGGCACTTTTATTTGGTTTTAAAGGTTCAAACCCCATCAAATAGAACTCAATTCCATCTCACATCATTCCTCTCATTCTTATCTTTCCAATGGTTCAAACGAGGAGTCAAATGGAGCTATGGTGCAAAAGTTATGGCTCCCAAAAGTTTTGCCACTAATTGGGGTAGAACCGTCACCTGAATTATTGCCTAAAATGTGGCTCAAATAATTATTCCCTCTTTGAGAAGCAATAGTCCTCATTGAATCAAGATTTATATGTAATGATTTGATTATTGATGCATACTTGGAATGGACTATGCTTTGTGGAGTTGTATAGGGCCTGATTGTTTACCATTTCTATTTGACCATCAGTCTGTGGTTAGAAGGCCATGAACTTCTTCATCTTGGTATCTATTTGCTTCTGTTATTATGTCATTTATGTAGTCAGGGATACAACATCATCCTTTTTGGATTTTTGTGGCTTGACCACCATGAAAATGAATTTATTGGCACTAATCAAGGAGACAGATGTAGAAGGTGGTACCTCTAGTACCCTATAGCAATGTGTTCCAAGAGTGAGGATGATCCTTCAAATTCTTGATTCATAGATTCTATGTTGATCATACATGAATGGTTGACTAAAGAGTACATCGTAAATATCCAAATTGACCACATCACATAAGACCTCGTCTTGAAAAGGTTTTATTTCATATGAAAGAAGACATTGGTGGGTGACACAGAAGTTTCTCCCTGGACTCAACCATCCAATACTGTATGGCTTTGGGTGAAGTTTCATTAACAAAGATTAAATTATTTTGACTCCCACTATCAATAATGAAATTTAGAGGCTTAGCTTTCACCCATAACTTAGAGTGAAACAACATTTCCTTGTCATCTGACCTCTTCTCGTGGGTCTGTGATGAAGCAATGATGGCATCGGGCTCAACATCTACAATTTCTTCTTCATCCTCTTTGACTGTAAGGTGTATATGAGGCTAGAGTAGTAGATGTTGAATATTTTGACTCAAAAAATAGGGACTTGATGGCTCAACATTCTTCTTTGGAGTGTGTTCCATATTTGTGGTAATCACATCATTTTTCAGTCTTCCCTTCCTTTTGCTTCTAATTTTGGCCTCATGTTTGACCTTCTTTATCACTTTTCCATTTTTAAGGCTGACTCTTCATATTCACTCTTCCATGCTTCTGCTCAATCTTCATTATGAACTTATACGGCTCACTAAGGGTTTCCAAATTGATGAGTTTCATCTCCCCCTGTATATACCATTATATTCCACCATGATATTCGAGAACCTTGTGTTTCTCACTTTCCTGGATGCCCAATCTTGTAAATAGAGAATGAAAAATGTCAGTGTAATCTTGAATAGACTATTCCTTATTGTGGTGAAGTTATTTCCACTCTATATATAGATCATCATATGCTCTAATGGGGTAGTATTTTTCTTTACAGCTTCTATGAAATCATCTCAAGTAAGTTCTACCTCAAGGCCAATATCATCTATACTGAATCTCTTCTTGTACACTTCCCACCAATTTTTGATAGGCAATGATGCTTTCAAAAGAGTACAAGTGATCTCTTCATCGATGAATTTATTTACAAAAAAATAGGAAGATAATTAATCCAACCAATTTTCTACTGTAGTAGCATTGATTTTGCCTTCAAATTTAGGGATATCAAAATTCACCTAAACCTTGAAGGGTGTTGGGGCACTGAAAGGATGTGGGGGTGTAGATGAGGAGCCAAAATTTCTCATCGAGATTTATTGAAGAATTTGGGTGAATTATTGTAACATCTGCACTTACTATGTTGGAGGGCTTCATTCACCATTTTCTTGAAAAGATCAGATGTCTCAGCATTGTCTACCATTTGAGGTCATTTAGAATGAATAGATGGATAGTCTACTAGATCTTGTATTTTCCATCCAATCTTCTTGTAGTTTGACCTCGTCCTCAAGATCATACACTCTTAAGACAAACCGCTATGATACCACTGATCCAAAACTTGAAAGTGTTGGTTGAAGAATATTTCAAGAACACACAAATAATAATGTTATCTCCGAGAAGAGATATTTTATTATTGATCCAAAACTTGAAAGTTTTAGTTGAATAATATTTCAAGAACACACAAATAATAATGTTATCTCTGAGAAGAGATGTTTTATTGCTTAAAATTACAGATACAACATATGCCTAGTTCTGGGAAGAGATGTCTAATTTCCTTTTCAGGTTACATCTTTATTTATACATATTTTAAAAGTAAGATGAGGATGTGGAAGGCCACCAATATCAAGGGATATTAAGTGGTTCAACTTCTACGATTCACAACAATACAAAATTTGAGGAATTACTATTTTTAGAAACTTACTATTTTTAAATTGCACTATTAAAATTAAAATTTAGGGCACTTCTATTTAGTTATTGGTGGTCAAAACCCACCAAAATAAACTTAGTGTCATCTCACAGAATTCCCCTCATTTTTAGCTTTTCAACACTTCAAACGGGGAGTCAAACAGAGCTATGGTGCAAAAGTTATGGCTCCCGGAAGTTCTGCTACCAATTAGGGTAAAACCATCACTTGAATTATCGCCTGAAATGTTGCTTAGATCATTTTTTTTATGAAACACCCACTTTTTAATTAAATCATTGATTTTTAAATTTAAAATATTGAGTATTAATTGAAGCATTGAATAAAGTCATTATTTGAGACTGTATATTATTCTAGAGAGGAATTTGTATCTTCTTTAATGCAAGATCGAATGTTCATTGGAACTTTAATTTTGCCCTAGATTTATGAATTGCATTGATAGCTCAAGCTGATTTTTAATTAATGGGAAGGATTATCATGGATAAAGTTATACTTTATGTTTTATATCAATGTTAATTCCTTATTTCTATTATGTATACTATTACATTTATTAATTGCAATGATCTATGTGTGGTAAACCACCTAGGGTGAGATGCCATGTTGTATAAAGGACCCTGTTTTACACTGTGATGGTGTATTTTACCTTGTTCAGTTTGCAAGGGTGGTGTAGTTATCATTCATATAATAAGGGCTCGTTTGATTTTCTTTGGACTATTATATGAATAATCAGGTAAGTGGTAGTCAACCCTTTAAGCATGATTGAAATATAATTGTTAGTGGTTGAGAAACTTTTTTATTGCTTGGAATACTTATGGAGCTAGTAAGACTGTACGTTGAATCTTGGCTAAGGATTGATTGAAGGGTAACACTATGAATAACATGTTTAGTAACTTGATAACATGTCTTAAATTTGTAAACTTGGATCCTAGACATTGTTCTATTAAAAACACTTAACTTGGTTTTTTTGGGCATTAAGCAAATTATTGGTTTATCTATAAGTGAATTATCAATGCTTGATCCAAGCTTTGTCAAATAAGTTATATCGTGACTTGATTTGTATTATATTTTAATGGTTTATGGTAGTCCTAGTTTTTAAAATCTTGTTAAACCTTGACTTGTGTCATAAATGATTGTTAGTATTTATAAGTAGATAGTATTGAAAACTTATGTAAAGTACATATTTTGAGAGTATTAATATGTAAAAGTATTTAGACTTTTATGACATATAATAGTGCAATTATGTTTTCTTTTGATTACTTATTTGCAATATAATATAGGGTATACCTGGGCCATATAAAACTATACACGATTGATTAATAAAATTATAAGTGTAAGATTGTTTATTCGTGTTTGAGTAGGGTGTTCATGTACAAGGAGATATGATAGTTCCAATAGCTTTCATGGTCAAACTATGTCAAATTCATACTATGTAATGGTTGTGTAATGGTTTACAAGCTTAGATGAATCATGAATAAGTATGATATACCAGCCCAACCATGAGATATCAATTCAAGTAGCTCAAACTTGCAAGGTACATGCTAAACCCACTAGGCCTTAAAGGGACCTTGAGCCAATTGGGGGTCCATCTTTATTTCTAACTCTTGGTGGGATATATAGATGATTGAGACATGTTAATGATATGGAAATAGACATGTATGAGCTTTTGATATGCAAAAAAACTTAAAGGAAAGCCACTTTTAGCTCAGAGACCGTCCAAGCATGCAAGAAAGGTGAAAACAAGCTCAATGGGGTGACTTCAAATGTTCATATCTCCTCTGAGAGTTTGCATGGGAACCAAAGGAGTTTGGAGGGGTTATTAGGGTCCCTCAACATCAATTTTGTGTCATTTTTTGGCAAGTTCAATGTTATAACTTTATGAATAATGCTTAAGACTAAAAACTACCTAAAATCCTATTAAACCCTCAGTCAAAACCCGATGGAGAAAACAAGCTTGGAGAGCTATCCAAATGACATAGTTTGACCATGAAAGCTATTGAAAATATTATTGATTTCTAGAAACTAGTATGTAAGGAGATATGCAAAATATTATGATTCTATGTATTTATGACTGATTGTAGGAAAACTACTAGTTATGTCTTAGAACACTAGACTATGATATTATGGGATATCATGAGGTGCAATTATTTGGATCTCATTATAGTAGTTAGATATCTACAGTTTAATGTGAACTATACCTGGGTGGTATGAACTGTAGGCATTATTTTATGTATGAGTTAAATAATGATGTATGATTCATTCGTGAGTTGACGAAATAAAAGTACACTTTGCTTACTCCTATGTTTAGCATGTGATGAAATATGATTCCTAGGAGTACGTAATTAGTATGAATCTTATGGTTATATAATTTTTAGTGAGACATTATATTTGGTATGTATGATTTACATTTTAGTGCAATATCTTGTAATAGAATGGGTTTTTTATGATACACTGCATGTTAAGTTTTAGAAATCATACATACATGGGTACTAGCTTGTTCTCTAGATTCTCACATCATTCTATCTACCTATCTATGAAGGGAGGGTCATTCCCTAAAGAGAGATTGTGTGGGGCATTGTTGACTGTGGTTTGTGTGAAAAAGTGTTTGGATGATGCTCTCCCTCCCCACTACAGTACTTACTTAGAGACTACCTTTGAGATTCAGAGATACACGAGTTAGTTCAACTCGAGCTCTGGAGAGCTTGGTATCTATTAATTATATTAAATATGGATGCTTAATGAAAATGTAATTGTATCATATTTGTATATTATTGAGCAACAATTGTTGTATTAGTGGACCATCCATGGCTAGGTCCTAATGTATTTACTTTTCTTGAAATTGTGATATATTATATTGTATTTAGTATTGAAATTTTAGAATTATTATTGTTATAAGTTGTTGATTATGATTGGCTAAAGTTAAATAGTATTACTATGGTTGAGTGAATGAATTTTAAGTAATTAGTTTTAAAAAAAATACTACATTATTCTAAATACAATTTGAAGGGTTGTTACAGAGAAGCTATAATCTAGGATACTGTAAAAGATTAGTTTGTGCATATGTAAAGTATATTACTGTTTAGGTAATTTTATTTTCCATGTTTGCTTTGCTCTTTCCAGGAAATACATGGATGTGGGTTCATTTTTTAAGCTAATTTTCATTGCATGTTATTTTTTACATATTTTTCCCTTAGTTTTAATAGTCAAAGGTTATATATGGAATATTCTCAACAGGAAAGTGTGGTTCACTTATATGAACTGAATTTTTTCCTTTTATGGATTTTATTCCATTTAAAAGTTTCCATGGTGGCATGGATAGTCTGAACTTACATGTGTTTTATTGGAATTTGAATCAAGAGGTTAATTAGATGTAAAACATATATGTAAGTTCACTTATTAATTTGAATTTTTATCATTTCATACTAATATGTGAACTAAGAACTTATAAAGTATAATCAAATGAAAGAAGACTGACTATGAATGAAATAATTAATTTAGTTATTTTTATCTTAGATATGACTGTGGGATGCTAATAGACACTTGAAACAAACAAACAACCTTGTCAGTGCACAGAAATTGAGACTAAAATTGATGTAGGATAGGATCATCTAACTTGGGACAAAATCAATTATCACTATAGTATTGAGTTGGTTGATCTTGTCCCTTGAAGAAAATAAAAAATTTAGGTCATGATCATTTATGACAGCTAAAATTAGGTCTATGTGCAAATATTTAACCTTCAGAGATGTGTAAAAGACCTACAACTAACTTCTTCAAGGTTGAAACCTTAATAGGGTTTTGTTGTGATTGAAACACCATAAAAAGAGAAGGGGGAAGTGTAATGGGATAAGCTAACAAAAATCACCCCTTTGGTGATTGAACACTACCTACATATCTAATACTCTTAAGAGGGAATTCAAGCACACACAATTCTCCCACTTAGAGTGTTTTGTGCAATTGTGCTCTTTTTACTATATGAATGTATATAAAGATGGATTAAATATTCGATCATGATTTGATTGGGATTGGGTAAAATAGGTTTTGGACTTGGTTGAGGACTACTTCAAGTGATTAAAATCATAATTAGAAAAAATAGGGAAGCTTTGCTCAATGTGTAGTAGTGTAAGTATGCATATGTATTGAAATTGCCAAGTGATTGAATAGGTTGACTTGAGCGTGTATTTATAGCAATCCAAAAGTGGAAAACCTCATGATACTTATAAAAAAAGTATGAACCTAACTATAATATGTGATCCAAATTTGAAAAATGATTTTTAAAATGGCTAAGGATAAAAATGTGCCATAGGGGACAAAAAAATCTATGTCTATTGTCCTCTACTGGGTATTTTTGTCCTTTGAGAAAATATGTGACTTTTAGTTTTAGATCTATCTGTACAAATGTTTATGGTTATTTATAATAATTAGAACATTTATGTATGATCATATATAAATTTATAAAATAAATAGGTCCACATAGGTGTTTAGGGTAGGGTGAAGTGGAAAAATATGTCCATATTAAGTGCTAAAGTCAAGTAAAGTGAAATAGAGCTAAAATTGACATAATCAAGTATTTGTGATCAAAGTTGAGTGACTACATTCCCACCCCATCATCTCGCACCCTTTCTCCTTTTATTTTAGAAATAAAATTATGAGAGTAAAAAAGAAATAATACCTGAGTGTGTACAACACACTTTGCCTTTGGGAGAAGCTCCAAATCATGCAATGTGTTCCATGGAAAAACCTACATTTATGTAAAAGGGGTTAATGCTCATATGTGAAACTAAAAATTGAAATGTAACTTAAATTTATAATGATTTAAAAGAACAAGTAAGGATTACCCTTGTATGTGAGAAACCAATGTTTCTCTTGTGACTTTTCTTCGAAATGATGCTTCCTTGAAGTATTGGAGAATTGGTATTTCCTATGACTCACATGGAGGAGTTGGTTCCTTAGCTGAACCAATGGAGAATTTGATGGTGATCAAGCACCAAATTGAATTGAACTTGTATAGAAAATAAAACCAAATGAGGGACACAAGAACTTCAATTTATTATTTTGATCTTTATAAACCATAGATGTGAAATAGGTAGAAATACATAATGGATTTATAGACATAATGCTAGAGGGCACTCAACCTCTAAGTTAGGCAATATGTATGTTAACTAAATCAACCACTGCATATCATTTTTAAATTCAATTGTCACTTTGTTCCTTTATTCATGAATGCATGATAAAAAGAGAATGGAGAACATCTGTGCTCCTATTATGTCCCTAGATAAAAAGTAGTGTTGAAAATCATAACATGAATCTGTATCATGCCTCCATTGATAAATGTAGAGTATGTAATGATATGAAGAATCCAATTGTGAATTTTGTTTGAAACTTGTGCATGAACCTTTGAAATTGTATTTTGTACAAAAATTTATTTTTACTCTTGAAGAGGCTTATCTTGTGTATGAAAATCCCACTAAAATGCCTCACTTTTGAGGTGAGGGAATTGATCTTGAAAGTTACTCATCTCAAATAAAAGTTAAATATATCATGGGTAGTAAGATGTAATCATTGAACAATGTAACATATTTAAAAAGTATGTCGACATAGTAATATTTGTACCATTTGAATTATGTATGTAGTATAAGAGGCAAGGCCTTTAAATTTTTTATAAATGAAGTTCATAGTAATAAAATGTAGAGTTAGTATCATATGCATTAATTAGTGCATGATATGGATCATGGCACTCGTTAAACTTAACAAGCTCAACAAGCACACAACATAACAATCACAATGTCATACAATAAAGTCAAGGACCACAAATAAGAAATATGTTCAAATGTCACATAAGTAAATATTGTACATGCAAGGCTAAGGGCCACATGTCAAAGACATGCTAATGTCATAAACAAAAGACATGTTCAAATGTTACACATACTAAACAATTATCTCATACATATGTCTAAACAATTTACACATAAGAACCAAGGGCCATACACAATAGACAATTGAAATATAATTTACTATGTATAAGTAGTAACATTAATAGAGCATAAACTAAAAATATAATCTAGACCGTGTATATGTAATGTGATCGTATCCTAGAAAATAACATATCCATTTATATGATGAAGATATAGATGTTAACAAGACATTTTTAAGAAGTATATAGCTCATCGATATAAGATTCATAGCATGATAACACATGTAAACATTGTAACCTATGAAAAATATGGCCCTAGTTTAGCAAGCCTACTAGGTAGAGGCAAGTCCAACATCTTAGTCCATGTGAGATTTGAATGTCCTACATAACACTTATGAATACTAATGAAATGTAATTGTGATAGAAAGAGTATCTAGTAATCACAAGATAAATAACATATGACAATGATGTAAACTAGATATATAATCATGCTTAGAGCATGATTTTGGATTTTTAGAATATTTTTAATGTTTTTAGTTTTTTTAAATATTTGACTTTTCTGTACTTTTTGAAATTTGAAACAGAAACAAAGAAACTAGTAAGTAAACCATGGGATCAAAAGTATAATAAAGGAGATATATTTAAATAATCTGCCACATGTGTCAATGTAAAGTTTGCACTGTAAATGATAGCATGATTATGTATGAACAAGATGTTCCTATTATATATGGGAGTTGTAACTTAAAAAAAACACATGGGAAACTTAATAAGTATGTAAATGACTGATTGTACATCTTCGATTCATCAAATTTATACTTGTTGAAGCGTGTAGCATGTATGAGCTATATAACACATGAAAAGAAATATTTAACATGGACAAGAACTGGTTTGCATACTATAACTGAGTAAAATGTCTAAAAATTCACAATATTAAGGCTCTCAGTGCTTGTATTTTGATTTCTAGGTGAAATTTTCATATGACAAGATCCACCAACTGATGACAATAATGGCAATTGGTTTTGTCCCTTATTGGTTGATTGTGTCCTTGTCAAAAAAGCAATTTTATCAGTGCAAACTATGGAAACAAAGAGGTAAATGGTAGAATAAGCCATTTTTTGGATTGTTTAGGTTTGGAAAGGTGAAAACAGAGAGCCAAAATCCTAAAAAGTCATCAAGAACAAAGAGATTAGAAGAATTGATTAAATTGATCATGTATGCAAATAATAGAAGAATATGTTGAGACATTTAAGAAACTATGTATGATCAAATTTTTACTTTTTTTTTTAATTATTTAAATGTTGTTAAAATTGTAGTCAATGCTCGTCTAGTAATTTATCCTCTTCAAGATTGAAATTCTTAGAGTTTTGCAAGTACATGGCATATTCTTCTTCTCCTTCAATATATTACTTATTATTACCATCATGTGGTATGTTAATTATTCTTCCTTCATGTGAAAAGTTGATGCATTGTTGATTAGTGTCTACCATAGTTTTCATTTGTTGTAACCATGATCATCCCAATGTAAATGATAATTGATGTGTATGAGGCATAACCCATACCTTTGTATTGACAACTTTTGGTCCACAAGAAATTTGGGTATATGACATATCCAAAGGGTTCTTAATTTGCATTATGATGTAAGTCATTGATAATATATCCTATTTGTGGTAATATTCTAACATTGAAAATAGTTTTATTTTTAGTAGTCTTAATGTGATTATGTTTATGATAATTTCCTTTCATATCATGTATATTATGATGGTTAAGTCTTTTTGTTGAGGATGCTTTATGTGTTTTATATATGTAGATGATGTTTTTTGAACCCTTCTTGGAAGAGATGTTTGTTGATGTTGTATTAATTTAATAATGCTTCCATGCTTGTATTTTTTATTTTTTTCATTTAATGTTTCACAATGTTGTGTATCATGTCCTGTGATTCTATGATAAGTACAAAATTATTTGCCTTTTGTATGTAAAAGGTGCGTTGTTGATTGATGTCTAGTGATAGGTAATGTGATAAGCTTGTTATTCAATAGCATTTGTAAAGTAAATGTGGGTGTATCTTGATGTGGCATGATTTGTGATGATTTTGAAACCTTCATGTCTGATATTTTCACATTATTCACTGAATTGATCATAAATGCCATATGAGATCTTCACACACGTGAACAGGTACAACTATTCTTATTTGTCACACATGTTAAAATAGAAATGTAACTACCATACTACACTGGAAAACTAAAAAAATAACACACCATGTTGAAATGAAATACACACCACACAAAGTCACCAAAACATGATGTGGCCCCATTGTTGGTGATTGATGAGAGGTCGTTGAAAGACCTCCATCCTTCATGTATCCTCTAACCTCTAGTATTAGATACTACTTACTCAATCGATAAAGATTTATTATTTAGGTGTCAGATCTATTGCTTTGTTGTTAAACATCAATGTTTCATCAGTTGAGCATTCTCTGGTTCAGTGTCTGCATCGTATCTTGCTTCAAATTTCTTTCAAATTTTGATATCTTGGTTTTTCATATTGTGTATGTCGATTTCCACCAATAATACATCTGTAAGGCAATTTTTTTTTGTACTTTTACAATATTTTGATAGTGACTCATTTTTAACCAAATTCACCTAAAATACAAGACTCTATTTTATATTTCATATAAAGCTATTAAATCAAATACCAATATGGACACAAATACCTACAAACTATTTTTTTTGTTTTTTGACAGACACTATAGATATAAAAGAATGATTAATTTACAAAATCCAATTAAAGATTGGATTTACTCAACTCAAAGACAAAAGAAAACTCTAAAATGAATATACAAACTTATTCATAATACCTAATTACAAGACATATTTGACGCATCTAATCTTAACATTAAAAAGACTATTGACTCGCTAAAAAAAACTTAAATACTAACTTAACATATAAATCAATGCTACTTGATTTATTATTAAAAGACCATCGACTGAGGGAATATATCTATTAGTAAGATATACAGACTCTTTTTCCAATAATAAAATGACTTAACTAATCCTAAATATAACAAGACACACCTTTTAGATATGATTCTCTAACTTAATAAACATAAACTAAAACTTTACAAGCCTACAACATTCATACTCAAGAATAAAATGATGAGCTCTTTGCAACGTGGCAGTGGATATGACAATTGACAACTGATTCAATTATACAGTAGAAAGGAATTATCAACAATGCATGGGGTATGGAAATGAATAGATGGTGATCTGCATAATGTAGAATCTGATGCAGATGGTGTGACAAATGATAAATTATCATTAATTTTGACTTGTATCACAACTGAGTGTAGGCTTGGTGTTTGGGTCATGGGAGAAAGAGAATGAAAAATTATGCAAATAACATACATATGAAGATACTTGCTCAAATATATTATATAAATTTGTAGTCATAAATTTGCATAGAGCATTCAAAGAGATGCCACTGGTATCATCTAGAAAAATTAGAACAAGCAAAAGATCTTTTCACTTTGACCCGATAGAAAAAGAACATCTATGTGCAGAAAATTTCCAATGTGTAGACTACAGCAAGATTCTACCGCACTTATATCCTCATACAAGATGATGCTGAATTGACCAAAATGGCATTAAGACTTTAGATGAGAATCACACAACACTGTATTTTGATTTCTTCACTTTTTGGCAAACAAAGAAATACACTAATCTATTCTAATATCAACATCTCAATAAAATATTCAAATAAAACCATTACTCAGGGTAATGACAAACAACATGATTACCCCTAGTTATTCTCAAAATTCCATTACCTGCAAAAGATCAAGACTACTCTGATACCACTGATAGAAATTGATGGAGAGTCGAACACTGATTTAAATCATTCATAGGCAAATACATAGACAATTTTATTTCACACTATATTAATCATCTAGGACATAGTACATATTTATAGGAATAACATCCTATAACCTCTCCCCAATATTCTCTCCCAAAAGCTCTCACACAAATCCTATAACTAAGCACACGATATATTGTTATAACAATATAAATAATATATCCTAACTTATATATCTATTATCGTTATATCATTAATATAACAATATTATAATATACAAACTTACTAACTGTATTTACCTCTCGATAAATATAAATCATAGTAAATACACATTTACTTTTTACCTTCTCATAAATACCTAATTTCACCTAATGTGAAAACTACTCTCAACAAAAAATAGAAGGATAATAATATCCAACTTAGGCCATGATCAACTGACACTATGGTCTAGAATTGGTTTATCTTATCCCTTGCCAAAAATAAATAACTTGGTTCATAATTATTTGTGACATTTAAAATTAGGTATGTGTGCAGAGATTTGACCTTTGGAGACGTGTAGAAGACTTTCAAATAGTTTTTTCAAGGTTGACACCCTAATATAAATTTGCAATGATTGAAAACCTTCAAATAGAAAATGGGGGGAGTGTAATGGGTTGATATAACCCCAATCACCCCATTGATTAATGAACGTTGCCTACATATCTAATATTTCGAAGAGGGAATTTAAGCCCACCTAGTTCTCCCACTTAAAGTGCTTTGTATAGTTGTGTTCCTTTGACTATATGAATGCATCTAGAGATGGCTTAAATACTTAATCATATTTTGATTTAGTTCGAGTAAAACATGTTTTGGACTTGGCTAAGAACTGATTCAAGTGATTAGAATTAGAATTGGGAAGAATATTAAAGTTTTGTTTAATGTGCAGTAGTGTAAATATGTCTCTATATTGAAATTGTCAATTGATTGAACACGTGACTTTAGTGTGCCTTTATAGCAATTCAAAAGGGGAAAAACTTATGTTACCTATCCTAAAAGTACAAACCTAACTATAAGAGAGGGTCCAAATTTAAAAATTTACCATTAAAAGGGTTAAGGATAGAAACCTCACAAATGGAAAAAGTATATTTACCACTATTATTCCTTGCTATATGTTTTTGTCCTTCAAATAAACGTGTGACTTTTGGGTTTAGATATACCATACAAATGCTTAAGAGTGTTTTTAACAATTAGAACATTTATGTAGGCATCATATAATAATTTATAAAATAAATAGGTCCATTTAGGTGCTCAGGGTAGGGTGAGGTGATGAAGATCCAGATTAAGTGCTCAAGTCAACTAAAGTGAAATCGGGCCAAAACTGACATAATCAAGTATTCATGATCAAATTTAAGTGACTATAATATGAGATATCCATTTCTACGAATAAGTTGCATTTTATTATATTTATTTGTTGTTTTAATTTTAATAAGGAAGTTTAATATTGGTTTGATTGCCTTTGTTGGTTAAAATATGATAGTCTTGGAGAGTGATTTTAGTTCATTTACTACATTGAACTAGTAATTTTTTTATGATTGTGAAGGTATATATATATATTTTTCATGGTGGTAAGACTTTAAAACTGAATTGAATGCCCTTGTTGGTGAACATTTGTAGTCTAGGAGACCAAATTTAATTATTTTCTATGTATGAAAAGTAATTTGTTGTGTAGGTAATTTTTTCATGTCTAGTTTGTTCTTTTATTATGCTACAAGGACGTGGGAAGAAGTTATGGTTCATTTATATGAAATGTTCTTTTTAACCTTTATGGGTTTTGTTTTGTTCTAAAACTTCCACAATGGTATGGATACTATGAATTTATATACGAGTTATCTATTTCTAAAAGGAAGTTGCATTTTATTGTGTCAAGCTTTTTTAAGAGGAAGTTTAATACTAGTTCGAATGCCTTGGTTGAAAAGTTGTAGTCCTAGAGGGAAATTTTGATTTTTTTTGTGATTATGAAAAGCTTGTTGCATTTAACTAGCAATGTTTTGGTCCCTATGAAAGTATATGTTTTTCCTTTTGGTTTGTATTTATGGAAAGTATTTTTTTCTTTACCAATTATGTTTATTTTTTATATTTTCATGCTAACATGACTTTAATACTAATTTGAATGTCATTGTTGGTGAACAACCAGAGTATAGAAAACTATATTCAATTGGTGGTTGTGTATGAAAAATATCTTGTTCATTTGAATTTGAGCATTGTTAGAAGGTAAATTTTCACTTGATGAACATTTGAATTGCATTTTCAAAAGGATGTTTCGTGTTTTGTTGATTCCTTGTTTGTTTGTTGAGGTTTGTTGAGTTTGACTTTGAGAACTCATAACACGTATATAACATTGAACTAAAAGAACATTTATATTTGTTCCAAGTAATGCTATGCATTTTTAAGTTTTATTTTTATTGCCGAATTAAGAAATTGAAAGCATATTGTATTGGATTTATGATGTATTTATCATTGTTACAAGTGATGTTGTTTTTCATTGAGTTTTTTTCCCAATAAAGTGTATAATTTATTAAAGTTACAAGAACTTATTTTAATTTGTACACACAAATGCATGCGTGCACACACAGACACACACACACATGGATAAAATAGTGTTTTTTTTTGTGTGAACATGTAATGTTTAATGTTTTACTTAAGTAAAATATATTATTTTGTTAAATATAGTTGTTTCTAAAATGCAATTTATTTATTTATTTCTTTTAAGTTACAGTTGTTTTATAAGAAAGAGAAAAACTATTTATAATATATTTTAGTTTATAAAAAATAAATCATTTATTATAAAGCGATCACCTTTTATACCATTATTTATAAGTGTTCACCTTTG
Source organism: Torreya grandis (assembly GCA_037957365.1). Taxonomy (NCBI): domain Eukaryota; kingdom Viridiplantae; phylum Streptophyta; class Pinopsida; order Cupressales; family Taxaceae; genus Torreya; species Torreya grandis. The sequence continues at coordinate 426,106 of JARHVA010000756.1, read as the reverse complement.
ACTTTACGTTTCATCGATGACAAAGTTATAGTTGTTAAAAGAAACATTGTAATTCATCATTTTTTTTCTTAATAAAGTGTTGGGAGATAAACCGGAAGCACACAATTTGATTACCAAACCAAGCAACTTAATATGCGGAAGTTAACCAGATTCACCAAGTAACTAGAATTCAGAATAACACAAGATATGAGAGACAATACACAAATTGTATTAACACTTTATACAGAAAAGAATACAATAAAGAAGATGCCACTTCTTCTCCACCACCTTACAGAGGTTTCCCACACCTCAAGTGAACAGTAATTCTCCTCCCCAAAGCTCTCCCTCTCACAGGTCCCAACACCCAACTCAAATACAGAGTTGGTGTTCACCTCCCGTGCTCCACGCACAACACAAGTGCTCCACGCACTCCACAAGCACTCCACGTGCTCCACAAGTACTCAAGGTACTTCAAGTAGATCTCCCATGAACCTGCAATAACCTGCACTTCAACAGACCATACTTCTGGAAGGAACTCCCTTGCCTTCCTCTTTGCTCTATCTGAGTACACACCTGTACTCCAAGTAGATCCTGCCTGATACTGCTCCCTGTTGTGTTGCTGTCTATATGACCTTGCACACCTGCAAATCAAACAACGGTTCTGCTCACCTGTGAACCTCAACCTTGCACACACATACACCTGCAGATCAACGATCTTACTTACCATGTAGATCTCCTATATAGGCCATGCAACTGTGACCAAGATCCTACACTCTTGAAGAACCCAGCTGGCTCTCCAATCCAGCACCAACACACCTGGTACTGAGGCACTAGGAGGAACGCACCATTGCTCTACCTCACACACAGAAGGAGCTTATAATTATGCTCTCTTACTCCCTAGCACACTTTTCCAATACAACCATGAGTCTATTATATAGATCTCATCCAAACAATAATTAGACATCTAATTACAATAATTAGATCCGCAGCTCTCAGTCTATAATTAGCCCTGATCATGCAAACACTTGGTTCGTCAACCAACTGCCCGTAATTTACTCGCAGTCGAACCACACAGGCGACCGACGCCGGTCCCTGTCCGCCTGGGGTCGCCGACGCCAGCCGATAAATGACCGACGTCGGTTGCCTTCTTGTCCAATACTGCCGACGTCAGTTGGCCAAACCAAACGCCAGTCTCCGTGACACTCAGCAACTCATCCTGCAACCTCCTCCATGTCTGCATCAGTGAAGCTTTTAGCTCCACAACCTAACATAAAGTATATAATTAATTAAAGTTACAAGAACTCACTCTAAGTTTTATATATATATATATATATATATATATATATATAATTCAAATATTTAAATCTATCTTGTATATCTGTGTGTGCGCATGTGTGCGAGGAAGAGAAACTAATGACTTTTAATTATATGAATAGGCAAAGTAATGAAAAAGGAATATAGCCAAGAAAGATTAAATTTTTATTTACACAAAATATATAGTTATGTTAAATATGCTTGTTTCTCAAATACAAATATCTCTAGAAAATATCATATTTATATAATTTAACAAAAACATTCACTTTCAATTTCGTAATTTATAAGTGATTGTATTCAACGTTGTGTTTTATAGCGTAAATTTGTTTTGAAAATTAAATTGTGCATTTGATTTTATAATATATATGACAATATTAGTCTTATATACCTTTTTGTGTTAGGAATAAAATAGCTCTGATACTACATATTAGGATCAATAAGCCATATCCTACAATGCAAGTAAATAATGCTAGATTAAATAAGCTATAAAATAAAAGACAAGAGGGAACACATTACATAGAGATTACATGGAAAACCCTTACAAAATCATCAAGAGAAAAAACCATGGGCAAATGGCAGCTTCCAGACTTCATATCAATCACAACTTCAACTTCTTCTACAATAGATTGTCTATCAACTCCTTTAGTGCTAACGACCAAGCACTCAATGCTTACACTTGAAGTATTCAGGTTGTGAACCAAGCATAACCTAGCCTACGTGATCCAACCTTCAAGTATGAAATCTCAAGCTTGCATGGATCCTCTAACATGATGAATCACAATGGAGAGCTCATGCATATTAATAGCACTTACAACAAGAGAGAGAAGAGAGATAGAGTAACAATATTTGATGCCAAAAAATGCACCACACTTGGGTGAACAATGATACTCAATAATGGTGCTTCTCCTCTATGCCAAAAATATTCAAAGCATCTTCACTTTAGACAAGAACATGTGCGACCTCCATGTAGCTCCAAAACCATTGTCCCCCACTCCTCATGTGAGGATAATCTACAATAGCAACTTTTTTATCTTCATGCTCAAATGGTTGACAAAGTAGATCTACTACTTTAGACAAAATACATCTACCTCCATGTGCTTCCAAAGATGGAACCCCACTCACACATGTGAGGTCAATCAACAACAATGGTAGATTTTGTCTTCTTCTTCCTATGTGTACACAAAGTCTAAAAGGTGTTGCAATCACCTTTTTGTTAGGTTGTGGAGCTAAAAGCTTCACCCGGATGCAAACATGGAGGAGGTTGCTGAGTGACACAGTCACCGACGTCGGTAGGCCAATCGACGTCAGTCATATTCAGTGGATAGGGCAACCGACAACGGTCAGAGATCGACCGACGTCGGTTGCCTGTGCAGTTCTAGAACTGTCGGTTGAACGAACAGTTTGTTAACGAATTGGTTGTTTGCATGTTAAAGGCTAATTTTAGTCTTGAGTTGCGTTTCTAATTATTGTTTAGCATGGCATCTATTTAAGAGACTCATGGGCTGTATTGTAAAGTGGTAGACTCTCAAGGATTCAGTGGAATCGATTTTGTAGAATCAGAGTTCTATCCAAGAGAGGGATCAAAGCAGGGATCCCCAAGGTGCTAGATAGAGGGAGCAAGGTTGGCTCCTCGTAGTGCCACAATACCAAGTGTGTTATGATCAGGTAGATCTGCAGGTTGTTGCAAGATCTTGTACAAGATCCACAGGGGTGCTGGTTTGGAGAATCACAAGGGATCTTCATGGGTAAGGTTAGTTGATCTGCAGGTGTGTGTGTGTGTGTGTGCAAGGTCAAATGAGATCTACGGGATAGCAAGGTCAAAGGAGATCAACAACACAACAGGTAGCAAGATCAGGTAGAGATCTACTTGGAGTATGTGTGTATACTCGGTTGTACTGGCAATATTGTTACTGACTGGTTGAAACAACAACTCGATTATTGAGTTGATTATTTGCTTGTAATTGGGCAAGTGAGAGAGAACTCTTGAGGGAGAATTACTGGGAAGAGTGTGATCTCTTTATTGTATTTCCTTCTGGATGAGTATTAATACAATTGGGTATTGTCTCTCATATTCTGTGCTATTTTTGATTTCTAGTTACTCTTTACTTCTAGTTTAATTTCGTGTTTAGTTGCTTTTACAAAGTAATCAATTATGCTCCTAATCCTGACGAGTGGTATCAGAGCTTTGTGTTATAGATTCTTGACAAGTGGTATCAGAGCCAGGGTGTTGATTCGGTGGATAGGTTTATCAGAGACAGGGTGTTGGTTCGGTAGACAGGTTTATCAGAACCAGGCTGTTAGTTCGGTGCAGGTTCATCAGAGCCAGGTGGGTAGGTTCATCAGAGCCTAGTTTGGAGCAGATTAGTGTTTGATTACAGGTCACTCTCAGGGGTTTTTGATTGAGTGGGAATATAGCAATGGCAAAAGAAAGTAAGATAAGAATAGAGGAATTCAAAGGCACGAATGATCAATTACGGTGTAGGAAAAGAAAGATTATTGGTTGAAAGCGGATCAGCATAAAGGGAATGAAGAAGCACGTGTTGTAGGTATTGTTGCATGGATTGCTCTTATATGTTTCCTGGATAAAGTAGAATCTTGGTTTATAGATTATGTTGCCTCTTTCAATGTAGCCCCAAATAGAGTATTTTTCCATGTTAAGGTCCATGGAGACTTTAGAAAGATTTATTTAGGGGTTGGTGAGCCTTGTCAAACTATTGGCAAAGGGGAAGTGCGGCTGAAATTGCAGACAGGCAACACATGGGCGTTGAAGAAGGTCATGCATGTCCCAGTCCTGAAGATGAGGCTAATTTTTTCTAGAAATTTGGGTGATGAGAGATGCATAGGAACTCTCACAGCAGATGCACTTGAATTAGCTGGTGGTAAGAAAGTAGGTACTCTTTATCTACCTATTTGTATTACTGATTCTTCTTCTGTTGCAAGGACGTGGCTTTGTAGGCTTGGTCACATGAGCAAGAAGGAGATGCATGTTCTTAAGTGGAAGACAGACGTGTTTGACAAACTTAAGAACTGGAAAGCCTTGGTTTTCATGGAGGAGATGATGGACAGAGATCAGCAGATGGGGCTAGATAACTCTGAGCAGGGCTGTTTAGACAGGGTTTTGATCCAAAGAGAGCTCACGGGTAAAAAGTCATCACTCACAGGAGAACACAGTTACCAGCGTTGGTCAGGTGAGAATCGGTGTTGAACAGGTAGGCATCGACATCGGTCATGTGCAGATCGAAGAAGTCGGTGGTGTCAGGGAATTGTCAGTAGTTCGGGGAAGGAGCACTAGAGAGCAGTTCAGTGGATTCTCAGGTATCTGAGAGGGACCAACATCATGGATTCATGTTATGCAGGGTCAGGGACTTCTCTACATGGGTATGTAGATTTGGATATGGCAGGTTACTTGGATGACAGGTGGAGCATCACAGGTTGTGTGGTGGTTGGTCTTCAAGATTGAGCTTGAAGAGGGATACAAGCTAGGAAACAAAATTAGAAAATGTATAAGTACATGTACAAGTGCAGCTATTTATCTCCAAGTGGGAGATTGTTAGGTTGTGGAGCTAAAAGCTTCACTCGAATGCAAACATGGAGGAGGTTGCTGAGTGACATAGTCACCGACATCGGCAGGCCAATCGACGTCGGTCACATTCAGTGGACAGGGCAACTGACAATGGTCAGAGATTAGCCGACGTCGGTCACCTCCAGACAAATAGCGACCAATGTCGATCGCCTGTGTGGTTCTAGAACTGTCGATTGAACGAATAATTTGTTAACGAACCGGTTGTTTGCATGTTAAAGGCTAATTTTAGTCTTGAGTTACGTTTTTAATTATTGTTTGGCATGGAATCTATTTAAGAGACTCATGGGCTGTATTGTAAAGTGGTAGACTCTCAAGGATTCAGTGGAATCGATTTTGTAGAATCAGAGTTCTATCCAAGAGAGGGATCAAAGCAGGGATCCCCAAGGTACTAGATAGAGGGAGCAAGGTTGGCTCCTCGTAGTGCCACAATACCAAGTGTGTTATGATCAGGTAGATCTGCAGGTTGTTGCAAGATCTTGTACAAGATCCACAGGGGTGCTGGTTTGGAGAATCACAAGGGTTCTTCATGGGTAAGTAAGGTCAGTTGATCTGCAGGTGTGTGTGTGTGTGCAAGGTCAAAGGAGATCTGCGAGATAACAAGGTCAAAGGAGATCAACAACACAACAGGTAGCAAGATCAAGTAGAGATCTACTTGCAGTATGTGTGTATACTCGGTTGTACTGGCAGTATTGTTATTGACTGGTTGAAACAACAACTCGGTTATTGAGTTGATTGTTTGCTTGTAATTGGGCAAGTGAGAGAGAACTCTTGAAGGAAAATTACTGGGAAGAGTGTGATCTCTTTATTGTATTTCCTTCTGGATGAGTATTAATACAATTGGGTATTGTCTCTCATATTCTGTGTTATTTCTGATTTCTAGTTACTCTTTACTTCTGGTTTAATTCCGTGTTTAGTTGCTTTTACAAAGTAATCAATTGTGCTCTTAATCCTAACGAGTGGTATCAGAGCTTTGTGTTCTAGATTCCTGACACTTTTGATTTTCTCTAGACATGTGGAATCTTGGAGCCACCACACATGGTGTTCTACACTCAACATTTTGACTTTTGAACCATAAGATAACACCTATGTGACTACCAAGGACAAATACATGTAGCTTAGTGGAATGTTACGCCCTACTCCCATCACACTGTTAGGTTGTGGAGCTAAAAACTCCACTATTGCAAACATGGAGGAGGATTGCTCAGTGTTACAGCAACTGATGTCGGTAGGTGCAACCGACGTCGGTCATATCCAGTGTACAGAGCAACCGGCATCGGTCAGAGATCGATCGATGTCGATCATTCCCAGGTAGATAAGGACCGACATCGATCGCCTGTGCAGTTCCAAAATTGCTTGTTGACGAACAGTTAGTTAACGAACCGCTTGTTTGCATGTAAGAGGCTAATTTTAGTCTTGGAGCTGCGAATATAATTATTGTAGGATGTCTAATTATAGTTTGCATGAGATCTATATAAGAGACTCATGGGCTGTATTATAAATCATTCTTTCAGCAAAGAAGGATCCTTGAAGGGTCAAAGAAGGGACTCTCAAGTAAGTGAGGGATCAAAGTAGAGATTCCCACAGTTCTAGTTGAGAGAGCAAGGTTAGCTCCTTCAGAGTGAAGAGAGCAAGGTGTGTTCCTCCTAGTTCTATAAGGGTGCCGAAAGTGTATGATCAGGTAGATTTGCGGGATAGCAAGATCTGGTAGAAGATCCACCGGGGTACTGGTTTGGAGAATCATAAGGACTTGGTGAGGCAAGGACAAGGGTTCTTTAGGGTGTAGAGAGATCTACATGGTGGTAAGTAAGGTCGATTGATCTGCAGGTGTGTGTGTGTGTGTGCGAGGTCTAAGGTGATTTGCAGGGTAGCAAGGTCAAAGGTGATAGCAACACATCAGGTAGCAAGATCAAGTGAGATCTACTTGGAGTACGTAGCGTGCTCGGTGGTACTAGCAGTATTGTACTAACTGGTTGAAACAATAACTCTGTGTTTGAGTTGATTGTTTGCTTGTAATTGTGCAAGTGAGAGAGAACTCTTGAAGAGATTTACTATTTATACCCTAGAGGTGTGGGAGCCCTAGAGGTGTGTAAGGAAGAAGACTGTGGCATCTTCTTTCTTGTATTTCCTTCTGAAAGAGTATAATTAATACAATTGGGTATTGTCTCTCATATTCTGTGTTATTTTTGAATTCTAGTTACTTGTTACTTCTGGTTAAATTATGTGTTTAGTTCTTGTACATGGTAATCAAGTGTGCTCCTAGGTCTTAACAGTTGGTATCAGAGCTAAGGTTGCAGGGAGCAGGTTTGTGTTTGATTACAGGTCACTCTCAGGGGTTTCTGATTGAGTGGGAGTATAGCAATGGCAGAAGAAAGTACGCTAAGAATGGAGGAATTGAAAAGCAAGAATGGCCAATTACGGTGTGATGGAAACAAAGAGCAGGAAAAGAAAGATTGTTGGTTGAAAGCGGATCAACATAAAGGGAATGAAGAAGCATGCGTTGTAGGTATTGTTGCATGGGTTGCTCTTATATGTTCCCTGGATAAAGTAGAATCTTGGTTTATAGATTCTGTTGCCTCTTTCCATGCAGCCCAAAATAGAGTATTTTTCCATGTTAAGGTCTTTGGAGACTTTGGAAAGATTTATTTAGGGGCTGGTGTGCCTTGTCAAAGTATTGGCAAAGGTGAAGTGCGGCTGAAATTGCAGACGGCCAACACATGGGTGTTGAAGGAGGTCATGCAGGTCTTGGTCTTGAAGATGTGGCTAATTTCTTCAGGAAAGTTGGGTGATGAGAGATGCACAGAAACTCTCACAGTAGATGCACTTGAATTAGCATGTGGTAAGAAATTAGGTACTCTTTATCTACCTACTTGTATTATTGATTCTTCTTATGTTGCAAGGATGTGGCTTTGTAGGCTTGGTCACATGAGCAAGAAGGAGATGCATGTTCTTAAGAGGAAGTCAGATGTCTTTGACAGACTTAAGAACTGAAAAGCCTTTGTGTTTATGGAGGAGATGATGGACAAAGATCAGCGGAGTGGGCTAGATAACTATGAGCAGGGCAAATTGGACAAAGATTTGATCCAAATAGAGCTCACGAGTAAAAAGTCATCAGTCACAAGTGAACACAAGTACCGACATCAGTCAGGGGTAACTGACGTCGATCATGTGCAGACTAGAGGAGTCGGTGGTGTCAGGTAGGTGGCGACCGACGTCGATCAAAGAACCGGCATCGGCAGTCAGGTCAGTCGCATGGAACCGACGTCGGTCAGATGCAGATTGGGTGGTGACCGACATCGGTCACTGGAATGGATTTTAGGCGGATAACAAGCTGTCAAGGAGTCTCAAATTCCCATGTGGAGGACTGAAAGTGTAAGTAAGCCTCAAATTCATTATTCCTCTTCTTTACACTACTTGTTGCTCACTGATGGTCAAGAACCAGGAAGTTTTAAAGAAGCAGAGCAGATAGGATCCAAGAAACAGTTGGAGTGTGGCATGAATTCTTTGGAAGAGAACCAAACAGTAAATTTGGTAGAGTTGCCAGCCGGGTTAAAGAATAGAGAGAATGGACACGTGAGACGGAAGGCCAGGTCATATGGTCTTGAGGAAGTTGCAGGACAGTGGTACATGTTTTACGAGTGTATGACAAAGCATGGCTTTAGTCAATGTCATTGTAACCATTGTGTTTGTCTTTACCAGGTTGAATGATGGTTACGACATTATCCTGTTACTGTATGTGGATGATATGCTTGTTGCAGGTTCAAACATACAAGGTTTTGCTAATCTAAAGGTAAAGTTAGTTCAATGGTGTGCCATGAAGGATTTGGGAGCAGTAAAATTCTTTGGCATGAGTAATCCTAGAGACAGGGAAGATCACAAGTTGATGTTGTCACATGATGATTTTGTTAAGGTAGTGCAAGATGCAGAATCCGGCAGCACACCTATGGATGGACAGTTCACATAACAGGGTCCCCAATCACATGATGAGGTTGAGTACATGTGTACTCCCTGATATTGCCCCAGTAGTGGGAATTGTCAACAGGTTTGTGGCCAATCTGGAAAAGAAGCACTGGAGAGTAGTTCAGTGGGTTCTCAGGTATTTGAGAGGGACTAACAGCAGGTCGACATGCTATGCAGGGTCAAGTTCTTTTCTACATGGGTTTGTAGATGCGGATGTGGCAGGTTACTTGGATGACAGGTGTTGCACCACAGGATGTGTGGTGGTTGGTCTTCAGGATTGATCTTGAAGAGGGATATAAGCCAGGAAACAGATTAGACGGTGTACATGTATAGGTATAGTGCAACTGTTTATCTCCAAGTGGGAGATTGTTAGGTTGTGGAGCTAAAAGCTTCACTGATGCAAACATGGAGGAGGATTGCTCAGTGTTATAGCAACCGATGTCGGTCATATCCAATGTACAGAACAACCGGCATCGGTCAGAGATTGGTCGACGTCGGTTATCCCCAGGCAGACAGGGACCGACATCGGTCGCCTGTGCGGTTTCAGAACTGCTTGTTGACGAACAATTAGTTAACGAACTAATTGTTTGCATGTAAGAGGCTGATTTTAGTCTTGGAGCTACGGATCTAATTATTGTAATTGGATGTCTAATTATTGTTTGCATGAGATCTATATAAGAGACTCATGGGCTGTATTGTAAATCATCCTTTCAATAGAGAAGGATCATTGAAGGGTCAAATAAGGGACTCTCAAGTAAGTGAGGGATCAAAGTAGGGATTCCCATAGTTTTAGTTGAGAGAGCAAGGTTAACTCCTTCTGAGTGAAGAGAGCAAGGTGTGTTCCTCCTAGTTCCACAGGGGTGCCGAGTGTGTATGATCTAGGTTGGTCTGCAGGTGTGTACAAGATATGGTAGAAGATCCACTGAGGTACTAGTTTAGAGAATCATAAGGACTTGGTGAGGCAAGGACAAGGGTTCTTCAGGGTGTAGAGAGATCTACATGGTGGTAAGTAAGGTCGATTGATTTGCAGGTGTGTGTGTGTGCAAGGTCAAAGGAGATCTACAGGAGTAGCAAGGTCAAAGGAGATCAGCAACACAACAGGTAGCAAGATCAGGTGAGATCTACTTGGAGTACATAACATGATCGAGTTGTACTAGTAGTATTGTACCAACTAGTTGAAACAACAACTCTGTGTGTGAGTTGATTGTTTGCTTGTAATTGTGCAAGTGAGAGAGAACTCTTGAAGAGATTTACTGTTTATGCCCTAGAGGTGTGGGAGCCCTAGAGGTGTGTAAGGAAGAAGACTGTGACATCTTCTTTGTGTATTTCCTTCTAGAAGAGTATAATTAATACAATTGGGTATTGTCTCTCATATTCTGTGTTATTTTTGAATTATAGTTACTTGTTATTTCTGGTTAAATTCCATGTTTAGTTGCTTGTACATGGTAATCAAGTGTGCTCCTAGGTCCTAACACACACCAACCTGATCACATGTGAGTGACCCTCCATGGGCCCTACCACATCACCAATCAACAACATCATTAACCATCCACATCAGTAGCATGCTATATCACCATTAATAGTGGCTATGAATAGTGACTGATAGTGGTTCGTGAATAGTGACTGTGAATAATGACTTCACACCTAACATTCTGACTTAGTGTTTATTTAAAAGTTTGAATTTGAAAAAAATAAAGGTCTTTTTTTAATATTTAATAGGATTTTATTCTTATTTTTTTAAAAATCGGGATAAAATATTTGAAAACAATATTCATTATTTGTTTTACAATATACCATGAAGTAATGTACATAAAATGTTTGCAATTAATGATCTTTTATATCATAATTTATAAGTATTCACCTTTGTTGGGTTTTATAGTGTAAAATTGTCTCAAGAAGTAAATTAGCCTACAATTTAATAATACATGTTTGTAGGTGTAAGATAGTGTCAATGTTGTATATCTCTGGACTTTGTGTTTCTTCAAAAGTTTGTATTTTTCTTTAAAAAAAAAAGGTTATTGTTTTTTAATTTTTTAAATATAATTTTTTTTTCAATACTTGTTTTAGGTGCAATAAAATAATTGAAAATGTCATGATTTATGATAATGCCATGCCATGAGATCTTGTTTTATATTGTTCAATCTTATAATGCTTTTTTTTTTTGACATGATCACAATTATGTAATTGATATGTTATTTGTTATGCTTAAAAGTATTCATAACACATACGTAGTTGTGTTTGATCGTTGAAAATGTCATTCCATATTGTTTAATATTATCACACATTGTTATTTTTGTGTGTTTGTAAGTATCTAATAGGCATCTTGTTTATTGAGTTTAAAAGTTATTTACAACATAGACATGATCATTCTTGGGAAACATATAACAAAATTGATCTAACTCATAATTTAAGCACACACACCTTCATCGAAGCTAGTAATTGGTGTGAGTGGATAGAATTATTTTCAGAATTAAACCTTACCAATACATTCTAAGTTGGATGGTCATGTGCTAAGACAAGGTTTTTAAAGTTGTCTGACGAGAAGATTATATTTATACAATGAATTTGTTTAATATGGACCTCAACAAGAGTTGTATTTAATTATTGTATATATTTAAATATAAATCATACTTTTAGGTCGTTCGTAGCAACGATTGATATATATTGATAAGAAAGGGCCTAACAACATTGATGCTAGCAATATCATTGAAGGCCAGTTTCTCATAATAATTTATAATTAATTGTCTAAAACAATGTAAAATAATTGTACCTAATACTTTATGCCTTTCATTGTGCCTCAACTATAGGAAAACATGAAAACACGTGCAGAAAACAAAAAAATCACTTACAACAAAACATTGACATGCCACATTTCATGAGAGAAGAAAAATTTAATAGGTCACAATTTGACCAAAAAAAAATTTACATTGTAGATTTCCTAAAATTACAACCTTGGAGATTAAAACTGGGTTGAAATTTCAGCTCAAGCTTTGAGAAATGAACATCATTTACATGTCTGGATTATGTATTGTTGGGTTACTTTCAAAAGGTTTTGGCCTTGTGTATGATAGTGCTTATTATGCTAAAAAATATGATCTTGCATGTAAAATGAAAAAAATGGGGTTCGAATTTTCAAATCCAAAGGTAGCTAAAGATTATCCCAACCATGCATGGAAACTTCTTAAAGCAAATAAAGAAACAAATTGCAGGCCAAAAAAAAATGTTGATTATGTGTCTTCAAAAATTTATAAGTTTTTTTAATGTATTTTTTTTATGAATTTATAAAAAATATAATGCAACATTAATCACGATGACATACAAAATTGATAAATACTAAAATGTATAGCTACTCTATCAAATAAACACGTAAGAAAAATTGTATAGAAAACCAACAATTATTTGAAATACATGTTGAATCAATAATTTTTTTCTATGAAAAATGTTGTAAAAATTGAGAAAATAATTTTTTTAATATACAAAAACCACTCAATCATAGTATAAAATATTAAAATTATTTTAAAAATTTATTATATCAAAACACATGTTAATTTTTTTCTCACCCTTGTGAGGTATATTCTTCTTATTGTTTACCTTTTCAATATTAAAGAATTGATTTTGTTATTATTATTATTATTATTATTATTATTATTATTATTATTATTATTATTATTATTATTATTATTATTATATTATTTTTTCATTGTTTTCATTAATTTTGTTTGTGGTGTTTGTTTTTAAAACAAAGGATTCCATCATAATATTTACAACATTAATAGAGAATACCATTTATTTTTTACTTAAAGAAAACATTTAAATCAAACATTTTGTCAAAATATTAAAGCTTTGCCTTATTTATTCATTTTTAAGCACCGACATACCACATTCTGTTTGGCTTTTGCATAGAATGCACTTCCATGCAATTCTTTTGCCAACAAAATTTAGTGCTTACATGACATCTGATGAGCTTCAAGAAGAATCCATTATGCATCTTATCATGTCATTGTATGTAGACTGATCGAAGATGAGATGTAAGTTGTTAGTTTTTTACTCTATTTTATGCACAAGTAACATATCTTTTTTCAAATTTACTATCACATATTCATATCACTTTTTTCTTTCAAATACAACTATTCTCATCTTGGACTTACAAATTCTCATCCAAACATGATAAGATCAACAATCAAATACAATATCAAAGACATCCAATAATCACTTGTAGTTAGGGTCATCATCAATAAAGACCTCTTTGTAGATCAAAATTTATGTACTGATTCCTCTTACTAGATCTATCATGGAAAAAGATATCACAAAAACGATTTTACTTGTCAAAGAGTTGTTTAATGGAAAAAACATTTGGTCAATAAAGGGAAGAGCGCTTGCGAAAACAATCCTTTGAGAGTACGCTAATTAAGAAAGTGTGGAAGATTGTTTAGGTTTTATTTTGTTGATAGTGAAGGAGGGAAAATATGTGTGATAATGTTCAATGAGGTTACCGACGAATTTAATGGCTAGATTGAAGATGGAAAACATTACAAACTATCGAATATAAGACTTGTCAGAGATCCCACCAAGACTGAACATGGAATACCAAATGCACTATAACTCAAACAAAATAATAACGACAAATGAACAAGCGGTTGTGAGAGAGAAATCAAGAGTGAAAACCATGCAAATCCTCCATGAATAACTGAAGAACATAGATGTACAAATATGTGAGTAAATGTGTAACTCCCTCTAGAATAACGGTAACTCCCATATATAATAGTGGTAAATCCCACTAGCTAAAATATGGCGGTCAAGTGTAACTCCCTATGACTAAGTACACCTACGCAAACTAATCTCACAAGTGTAGGAAAACACCATGTGTATGTGTAGAATAATCATAATAAACTAATAAAAGTAAAATAATATATAAGAGTAAGAGAAGCAAACAAGTCGTACAATTATTTCAATAATCTACATGACGTTTTTTTAATAATTATCATCAACAATAAATTGTTGTAATGAAAAAGTTGAAAACAAATCATCAATTCCATCTAAAAAACATTAGCGACATCTAGACACACCTAACATAACTATGGTGGATATTCATGGTATTGTTATGTTGATCTTTCCTACTTCTGTAATACATCAAAAAGAGATGGATCGTAAGGTGCAAGAAGAACAATGCACATACAAAACATGTCAGTGAATAATATTGTTATAAGATTATGGGGTGCATATCTCAATACATTAAGTGTAGAACTGGATGAACTTCTTTGTGGGCTAAACATTCTTATTCTCAAAGTTATGCAAAGTGCAAGTTTGTGGGTAGACATTGTTTAGTTAACAATGCTTTTAAAAAAAATTATACTATTATTTATAAAACATGGACATATCCATTTGACATACCAATGTTTATAATTTGTTCAAATGAAAAATTATACATGGTCAACATGGGATGTAAATAACTTTAAGCATGTTTCAATACTTCTTCTTATTTGTAACATTTTAAAACAATTTCTATTAAAAATATATTGAATTCTAACGGTATAAAAATCATAAGCCCTGACATTAAAATTAATAACAGTTAATATTGGAATGATTGTCTTTATTGACATTTTTTAATTTTAATTGAAACTTTGTAGTTACACAGATTAGGTGTACAGAATGCTTCTTCGACTTAGTGTCAAGGACTAAGGCGTATCCATTTCGTCAAATTTGCCCGGGGTATAATCCCAATCTCATCCGTTTTTGTATCTTCTAAAATTTGGACAACACTTTTTACACTATTATCCTCACCGTTGAACTACAACCCACTTAATAACTCTATCGACATTTTGATTGCACCTCCTTCAAACAATTGTTAGTGTACCTCATATATGAAGTGGAAGAAAAGGAAGAAAACAAAATACAACGGATGGGCGAAATGAATGTCTATTTTATGCAGTGGGGAATGTACCTCAACTTGGATGAAAACAATAATTAATTGAACAAAAGGAATCAACATATTCAAAACCTAAAAGGCGGAATATTAGGGTAGGATTTATGTCGTCAATTACAAAAACCTTGCTCAGGGGTTTATCCCTTCTGCTATTCTACAGAGCAGCGACGCTGAATGATTAATTTCGAAAAACCAGAGGAGGATAAATAAGATTTCTTAAGAAGCGTTCTCTGTTAAGAAAAAAATACAGAGACGGCCGGGTTATTTAAAGCGGCGAAGGTGGCCGACCTTATGGCAATGGGCGTCACCACGCGGGGCCCTTTTGTGCCCTGTTTGCCTTTGCCTGCTCGCCATGCCCTTCGTATCGCTTCGAGTCCAGCATTTCGCTTGTAAGTCGAGCTTTTTTTATTTTTTCTTTCTTCCTGTTTTTTTCCTTCTATTTTCCACCCCTTTTAAGCTGTTTGCTATATAGCGATATTAGGTGAAATGACACAAATATTTATAGTCACGTGTTGATATAGGGAGATATTTAGAGTTCTGATGACTGTAAACCCTGTATACTGATATCAGGAACATTTAGACAGATATTTACAGTAATATATACTGATATTAGGCACAATTAGACATATATTTACAGAAGTAGCCCGCTGTTATTGAGTGATAGCAGACACATTACTTATAATTTACAATCATAATCTCTGCCTGCCTATGTGATGATATTAGGGGCAAGAGATAATTACAGCTGTATCCCCTGCCCGCTCTATAATGATATTATGCACAACTTGACAGATATTTACAGTAATAAGCACTGCCTTGTGATATGTTTTTTTGGGATTGGGCTGTGTGGCTTGGAAACAATCTACATTGATCCATATTTCATGAGCAGTGGATCACAAGAACCCATCTCTCATGATAAGCGAGTAGTGGAGTATCAAGCTAAGCAGTCTACGTTGTGGGGGAAACTCCTTAGTAAGTACTAGGATGGGTGATATCGTGTGAGCCGTTGCCTGGATGCAATGAGTGCCAAGATGGGTTCTTGCAAATCACTACGCATGAAATAGGGGTCAATGTAGATTGGCTCAAAATTACGAAGCTGAATCCAACAAAACCATATCACATAAATACTGCCTTCCCATGTAATGATATTAGGCACAATTACAAAGATATTTATTTAGTCATAGCCCCTGCCTGCTTATGATGATATCAGGCAGAATTTCACAGATATTTAGTCACAAACACATGTCTTCTGTGTATTGGTATAAGGAACAATTAAACAGATACATACATTCACGATCCCTGCTGCTATAGAAAGGTATTAGTCACAACTACACATATATTTACAGTCATAATAACAGTTCGCCTTTATGATGATATTAGACATAAAAGATATCTACAGTCATATCACCTGTCTGCTATAGAATGTTATAAGCACATTTTCACATATATGTACAGTTGCAAGTACTGCCCACGTATACAATGCAGAACTGCACAAATATATAGAGTCATAACCAGTGCCTGCTAGATAATGGTTGTGCGCAATTACACATATATTTACAGTCATAATTACTTCCCTTCTATATGATGCTATTGGGCGATGATTTTGGGCACAAAATATATTTAGCCATAACCCTGTTCACCGCATAAAGATATTATGCACAATTTCAAAGATAGTCATAAGTGCTTCCTGCCTATATGGTGATATTAGGCTGAACTACACAGATAGTTTCACAATACTTCTGAAGTATTGTGTTTATTGTTTTTAATCCAACGCTTTGAATGTAACTCAATTGAAACATCGGATTAAAAACAACAAATGTAGTTATGTAGAAGTATTGTAAAAATGTTTTCCTGCAGGAACCTTAGATCCAAAATACACCGATATTTACAGTCTTAATGACTGCCCACCTATATGATGAGACTAGGCACAAAATGTATTTACAGTGATAACCGCTGCCTGCCATATAATGATATTAGACCTAATTTCACAGATATTTACATTCGTAGGTGCTGCCTGCATATATACTGAAACTAGGCAGAATTACATGAATACTTACAGTGATAAGCTGTGTCTGGTACAAAATAATGTTCCGCACATTGATTAATAGTCACAAACCGTGTCTGCTATACAATTATATGTATATATACAGTCAAAATTAGGCACATAAAATATTCAATAAAGACATTTTAGGTTGTATGCTATTAAAAGTCATTCTATCTCATCTTATTTATATGACACAGCTTCAATTGCAGGCAAAGTGCTAGGAACTGGCCTTCGTCTTTACAGCGTCATCTTTTAATAGCCAATGAAGCAGTAATTGCACTGAATGGTGAGTTATTAATAGCTAAAGAAGCACATGTTGCATTAAATAGTTGTACTGTGATGTCTGGAGAAGCAAAAATTGCACAAAATAGGCCTCCTTTGATGGCCCAAGAAGCAAAAATTGCATCTAGAAGACATTCTGTAATTGGTGCAGGCTCAAAAGAGGCATCAAATAGACACCCTTTAAAGGTTAGAGGTACAAAAATAGCATCAAATGGCTGCCTGTTGGTGGCAGGAGATGCAAAAAACACAGCAAAGGGCCGCCTGTTATCGGCAGGAGACGTAAAAATTGCAGAAAATAGCCGTCCTTCATTGGAGTGCATAGAAGGCAAAAGCACATCAAATGGCAATAAAATGATTGCAATTAATGGATATCGTCAAGGCAAATTGCAGGTAAGCAGTAACTGTGGAGGCCAGACAGCATATGAGATGAATAATCATACTTATTCTCGGGGTAGTTTTGGGCAGAAAACTTGGTTTTTACAAGCCAGTGACGGAATATCTAGTCTGCCAGAGCCACGTCATTCCCAGCCCTGTATCAAAGAGGTAAAGTTCTGAGCACTAGGGGTTTGAAGTTTATGGGGTTTTTTCCGCCAATTGGCTAATTTCCACAACATATAAAAAAAACTAGTGCAGCCAATTAACAAAATATTCATAATTTTTTTCATAATTTTATATACAATGTGCATAAAATTATTAGATTGACCGATGACATGCATAAAGTTATTATATTTTTTCAAACTACTAGTATGACATTCTATGTTTTTTTTAAATGTTTGATTACTAGCATGCGGTACTGAGCATAGATGGGTGCACTAATTTCTTTCTAAAATCTTAATAGTCATGAAAAATATGTGCAGAAAATTCCTGTAACAAATATGTCAAATATCATATCTTGGAAAAAGGAAGCTGAGAAGTTTAAAATCATAAAACAAAATGCTGTTAGTACTCCTGTTGCAGAAATATCACATACAAGCTCTGCTTCTGGAACTGCAGAAGCTTCGTCCCAGCAAAATATATTGCATACAAGCCCTGCTTCTGAAACTGAAGAAATTTCATCTGTAAGTAAAACAGGACAGAATGGAGATCAAAAGGTCAGGTCAAAGGAGAATTCAGTACAAGAGCAAGACCTAGACTACTCAGGTGATGGTAAAATTGGTTTGCATTGGTCTTTAATACACCAGGTTGAGTCTAAAGAAAAAGTTGAACATTATCCAGAAAGCATGAGTACCGGAAGCAGAGATAATATGACCGGTGGTGGGATTTCTGAGGAGTTTGTTCAACCACAGCCTGAGAACCTTCTCTCAGAAGCCGAAGACAAGAACAGAAAGGGGAAGGGAAGCTATGGGAGTACATGGGAGGACAACAAAGAGAGTAGCGTAACTAATTGCAAGTTCATCAGGCCCAACAATAGCGAAGCTTTTTCTCGCAATCAGGTGTCCACCTGGGTTACTGAATGCAAAGAGACTGATCATATAGTCACTGGTGGGATTTATGATAACGGGTTTGTTGAAGCACTGCCTAAGAAACTGCTTTCAGAATTAAAAGATAAGAATGGTAAGGAGGGAGGCTACAGTACAGGGGTGGAAAATAAAAACACTTCTGTAACTAATAGCAACTTTTGCAGGCCCAATGAAAGTGAAGTTTCATCATCTAATCAAGCAGCCACTGTGGTCACTGACTGCAAAGGAGACAATGTTAAAGACAAGTTGGATCGTTTGTATAAACAAATTTTGATTGTTGACAATGTGGAGACTGCAAAGATGGTTGTAGGCAAGCTTATGGGAGAGTATAGGAATCTGGCTCATGCGTGTGATACAGAGGTTTGTTCAGTTTCCTGCCATTTATTTTTTATTTTTATTAAGTATACAAATTCATAGGTATTTAGTGCCATGGAGTGTTTCCTTGATATATTCCCTAGTGTTTTCCATCCCCTTTTCAGAAATAAGCAAGGGACTGGGATCTGCTAATATGATTATATATTAGTTCAGTTATAGTAGTCAAACTTTTGTCAACATCAACTTGCCATGGCTGAGCGAGAATTTTACTTCTAGTCGGGAAAAACTAAACAAAAACTAGACAACTGAGAAAATATTAAAAAACAGAAAAATTGAACAGATGTTTTTCAAATCCCATGCCAAATATAATTTACAGACATTAGAACAAATATAAACTTACATGTATTTAATAGGTAAACGATAACATCTAACAATACCATTTTGGTTAACTGCAGAACCATAAAACACCAATACATACACTTTTAAAGGTTTTCAAATTTCATCTCCAGAATTCTATAGAAATTGTCTAGATGCCAGAGTTTACAAGTGGAACTCCCAATAATGTACAGTGCTACTACCACTTCTAAGTGCAGAGGGTACAATGCAGTACGTAATATAAATTCTAAATATATGTGGCTTTGACTGCTGAGTCCAAGGTTCATGCTACTAGTATTATTGTTGGACTTGAGAAGTGGGAGGTCCTGGGTCATGGCCTTGCTGTAATGCCACATCCTGCTTTATCAAATTCCACTACCTTAAAATTTGTTGATCTAGTTGTATAGTTTGAAGTAGCTCACCAGCTACTTTGATAATCTAAACATGTGCATGAAGGTTCTTCATTTTTATTAGTCTGCAGTGACTAATAAACGGGCATCAAGGAAGTCAATTGTCCCAACATTTTTGTGATGCTTCATACTGCGAATAAATACTATTGAGCTGGATCTTGTAGATCATTATTAATTTATTTACAATGAGACATTTGCTAGGACAGATTTGAACAGGAATTTTAAAGTAGTTCCAACTTCGGCCATTTTTAGTTTAATGATGCAAGTGGCGATTTCCATTTGGATTATGGAAGGCGAGAATGAGAAATAAAGGCAGATTTAATAGTAATTTAGTGGTGGGGGCGATGCCGCACAATGTTATTAACTCCACTGATGTGTGTAGTTGGTGGAGTTTAATGGAGGGAATTTCTTCCTCCCTCTATTTTGTTCCTAACATTTTCATGTCTGTGAACTATGTTCTCTCTGTTATTTGCATTCATGCTCTGAAAATTTTGGAGGACTGTGGTTTTAGAAGGTAGAATCAATGTACATATGGTGGAAGGAGGAGATGATATCCTCGTGGCCCTTTTATTGTGGGAGTAAAAGTTCAACGTGTTGATGTAGAGGTCGTCCAAGAAAAGGAGAATCAGGCAGAGCTTGGTGAAGAAGATGGTCTTCAGGGCCAAAATGATGATCAAAAAATTGTTGATGCCTGGCTCTGGGGATCTGCTGAATGTCGTAGTCTAATCCACAGCCATGGTCGACAAAGAATGGAGCTGAGCCTTGTTTCAGGCCATGATATGATGGAGGAAGCTTATCCTGGATAGACCTTTTCTTTTGATCCCACCATGGCAAACATGGTTCCTCATTGCAATGTCATTGTGGACATGATTTTGAATTATCTTCAGGCTATCAACGTTTGTCTGGAGAACCTTGAGGTTTATCTCTCACTTCTATATTGGTCTTGATAATGTGTAAGCCTGCCTCACTCAAATTGAGGAAACCATCTGTGATCTGCGTGTAAAAATACCTGGTAATATGAGTGGAGCCTGGCATTGTGGAACCTGTGGGAGGTGTGGGGTCTGTGGCTGTCTGCACCATTGAGTGTGCTGTTTGTACTGGTATCCTTTTGGTCTAAGGTAATTATTTCTGTTTTATGGGTTGACTGTTGTATGTTCTTGCATATGTTGGAATTGGTGGCAATATTTGACTTGTTTTAAGGTAGCTTCCATAACTTACGTAATTTTGGTTGTTACAGTTAGTCCTATCTAGGGTGGATGGTATGGTTATAGTCTTGTAGCCCTAGATTGCATGCAAAATCGAAAACAGCATACCGTAATTCTTTTGTTAATATAATAAATAAAGTTTTTATTCTGCCAAAAAAATAAAATTCAGCCATTAGATGAAGAGTAAGAGCACTGTTGGAATATATATTAGGATCGAATAATATCATACAAGCTCCACCATGCAATAGAAGAACACATAGACATCAATATATGAGGTACTCAAACTTCTTGTTATAAGAAGAGAATAAATTTGTATTCCAAACTTTATGAATAATGATTTATGCACCCCAAGCATAAATAGGTGACATTAACAACTTCTATTCTTGCGAATATACAGCCCTGTTCTGCTGCAAATTCACCACACTTATTTTGGCGATTTGGGGAAAGGACTACAATAACAGTTTTGACAGGATAAAGAAGACAGGTAAATGGATAATGGCTTTCAAATTTATGACGTGAATGTGACAACCAAAATACAAGACTAGGTGTCGAAAATGTTAACATGTGACAAGCGTGACTTGAGTAATGAACCCAAGGCAGGCTGAAGCTATCTTGATAAGCAATAAAATCATGCTAGGCACTGAATAAAGCCCCTATCAATAGTCTTGGGCTGAGTTCGTATGGCATGCCATCAAACTGGGGATTAATAGGCTGTCAAGCACTCTAGATTCATTACAGATATTGAAGAAAATACTATAGTTAGAAAGGCAAAATCCAAACAACTAGACAACCGTGGCTTTGTTGCTGAACAATTTACTTGGTGCTCAAGAAATTCCATACACAGCTGGAAACCAAATTAAGTCATGCTTATCAATTGTCCATATCAGGTGATATGGCCTCTCTGATAACGAACATCCCCAAACCATAAACATGAACCCCGCATAAGAATGAAATTCCAAATACAAGCTGGAGTGAATCTGTTTATACGGGAACACTAACATTGTGCAAAACATCAAGTCTAAAAAACCAATTGAGGAAAATCATTGTCACCATACCGGTTGCAGAAAAAAAATAGGTACAAGTTCAATCAGGTATAAGGCTGTGTCAGAGCAAGTCAAATATGTCTGGATGAATATGACAGGCACAAAGGGAAACATGACACTGCAACAATTTGTTACAAGCAAATAGCCCTTAAAAATATGCAAATGACTCTGCATCTTGTGCAAAGTATATAAAATTGTGAACTGACGTGCAAGAAATGAATTAATGATAGACATTATATGTCTTCAATTTCTAAGAGACCACATCTCAAAGTAGAATCCTTTCTTCTCCAACTGCTGTTCTCAAAAGGTATGTACAAATACCCCAAAATGCTATGGATGTGGCTGCACAACCAAGAAAATGTCTGCCAATGGCGTTTCCACTTTATCTGTAAGGTTTAATCTCCTATTCTTTTGAAACTGCTAGTATAAATGCTCAGGGGCTTCATTGAAAGTAGACTGTTCGACCAAATACATAGGTTCATTTGGAAGAATTGAAGACCATTGGTGGGGCAAGATACCATTTACTTGAAAGCATTAAATGGTAAGGAAAGTGGAATGATAAATCTAATGTCAAGAACAATAAATCATCCAGGAAATCCTTTGCTGTTGGCTCAATTTAGGCTGGATTATGCCGTAAAATGAGATACAAGCAAACGGAAAATACTGACCATTAAGATTATGTTTTTTTTCCCTGTCACATGTGGCTACATGTGTTCATTTCTCCAATTTTGTGCTTAGTCTTGGGCTAATTCAATGCTAAGCCGTTTCTTTTTGATCCCATGAGATCTTTTTTATTATGTTTTCATTGAGAGATATGTAATGAAATACATCTTAGTACTCCTGCAAAGTCTTCTGATATTATATGCAGGTTGCAGACATTGATTTGAAGAAAGAAAGCCCAGTTGGACATGGTAAAGTCATATGTTTCAGCATATACTGTGGTTCGGAAGCTAGTTTTGGTGATGGCAAGTCCTGTTTATGGGTTGATGTGCTAGGTGGTGGTGAAGATGTCTTGTCTGTATTTGCTCCCTATTTTGAGGATTCTTCTATTCAAAAGGTTAGCTGTGTTCCCTTCATGAATAGTTAAAACCAATAGCTAAACTACTTTCTTAGTTAATGCATGTAAGAGTAACTTTAGAGTTTGAGATTCTGTATTTCTCTTATGCTTTTGAACTAAATCTTTTTTCTCCAGACTGTTGTGTTTAGAGTACATGCTTCTTACCATTTACTTAAAATTAGTGGCTTTTTGGCTGTATTATGGTTTTCTAGTTAAGAGATCAGTTTATAAGCCCAACACATTCTCACATTTACATAATGTTAAGTAATTAACTAAAACGCAAGACTATTGCTTTATTCTCACTTTTCTGACCCAATTTCCAGCTATGTTATGCATTCGACAAGCATCTATTTTATTTTATTCTGAATACATACTGATATATTGTGGGAGCATGTTACTTTCTCTTGCATAAACATATATGTATTAATGCCTCACTTTTCTGACCCAATTACCAGCTATGTTATGCCATTCCACAAGCGGCTATTTTATTTTATTCTGAATACATACTGATATGGTTTGGGAGCATGTTACTTTCTTCTTTCATAAACATATGTTTTTAATGCTGCAAGTAAGGATGTTTGTTTGTGCTGTTGGAAACAGTCTGCAAATTAAAGTTTTTTACCTCTTTGCTTGTTGTTGCTAATGAAAAGTCTCCCTGTAAATGTGAATTAAATCTTTGCATTTTTGTGCTCATAACCTTATGCTCTTGAGTACAACCATGATGTTGTGCCAAAATGGGCATTTTTGTGCTCACAACCTTATGCTCTTGAGTACAACCATGATGTTGTGCCAAAATGGAAGAGCTAGAGCCCATTCTCCATGTATCATGTATACCATGATTACCCCCTCCCCTGTTAAAGTTTTCTGTGAAAAGGCTTTGCTTATGATCATGATGGCCGGCCTCACATTTCTGAGCCCAGGTGCTTTGCCAAACATATTTGTCTTTACTTTTCCCATCTCCCTGTTTCCTTCTGTCCAGTGTATGTAGGGCTTGATTTATTGTTCCACGGTGTCCCTTATCTGATCCAAGGGTGGCTTTATGTCTTCTTCCACAGATACTGCAATTTTTGAATTCTAGGCATCTTCTCCTTTATTAGCTCAGAATGAAGCTATTGTTGATGCCAAGCTCACTAGGTCAAGAAGGTCTTGCTAATATCACTGTTATGAGCCCAACTTCAAACCTGCTATAACAGTTGCAAACCCTAGAGCAAATTCCTTGGGTCTGAAAAATTCTGAATCTGGGCCAAAGAAACACCATGTCTAAAGCCATTTATTCATTACAGTTAGAAGGAAAATTCTCAAAAGGGCTATTCTCAGGTATAATCAATGGCATGAACAGTAACAAGATCTGGGAGGAGCTTGTTCAAGTCCAGCTCCTCACAAATGTAACTTTACATGGCCATCCTTGCTTAAATTTTAAGAGAGTACATCTAAACAAACTTCTCTCTGTTGTCTCCGATTATCTTATATGAATCTTCATTGCACTACTCGAGCAGCAGAATGCTGGCCTATCACAAACTAGGGTGCGATTGATGGGGCTCCTGATGGGTTGAAGCCGGCATTCTGATATTTCAGAAAGAGCTCTGATGTGCTCAGAAAGTAAGGGTCTCCATCAAACTTTCTCTCTTCTATTAAGACAAACTTTGTTATCCTTGCAGTGAGAAAAAATTTCAACTGATCGTCTTCCCATGTTTTTTCAACCCAAGAGCTAAAAGTCTTGTAAGAGGTCTAGAGACCAATAAAAAGGCAAATTGGTGCTTTGCCCCAGAAGGATTTTATTTCTCAAGAATAAAATTCCACTGTAACTAGAAGGCTTCCCTTAGCCTTCTGAAGGCCATTGTTCTGCAAAATTTCTGTAAGAATTTTTTTGAGCCCTTTTCTGCACAAAGTTTTGAATCATTCATTGAAAACTCAGAAGCATGACATGCTTCACAGTTTGTAAACGAATACCGTGGGAACCCACTATTCGCATTCATTGAACTGAAACTGCAATCCCCCATGCAGCTACAAATCGTCTTCTCAAAGATCCCATACACAGTAGTTCATTGTAGCATCTAAAATATTTCTGTTTGTTTATGCTGATGTAAATAAGTGAAGGCGGCTTTCATGTGAAAGGTTGTGCTGAAAAGTATTCCAGATCCTTACCCTACTTTTTTAGTGTTATCTTTGTTTCAGATTATTACTAGGGCTGTAGATAAATATATACAGAAATTTTCTTTGCAGTTAGTATGTAACCTCTATTGAAGCATTTTTCTGATTTTATCTTTCTAGGTTTTCCACAACTACAGCTTTGACAGGCACATTATAGGCAATCATGGGATCAATGTCCGTGGTTTTTATGCCGATACAATGCATCTTGCACGGTTGTGGAATTCTGCAAGGCGTGAAGAAGGTGGATATTCACTTGAAGCTCTTACGATGGACCCAAAGGTCATGAATGGAGCTGGTGTGGCAGGTAAGGATGAGCTGTATGAAGGCAAGGTGTCAATGAAAACACTTTTTGGAAAAAGGAATATAAAAAAGGACGGCTCCGAAGGAAAAACAATTACCATCGCTTCTGTTGAGGAGCTTCAGAAAACACAACGTAGGCCTTGGATATGTTATTCGGCCTTAGACTCTGTAAGTACTTGGAGGCTCTGGAAAAGTCTTAAAAAAAAACTGAAGAATACAGTTTGGGTATTTCAGGGGGATTCAAAGCGCACCATGTATGATTTTTATGAAGAGTATTGGCGTCCTTTTGGTGAGCTACTAGTACAGATGGAGTCTAGGGGGATGCTCGTTAACCGTGAGTATCTAGCAAAGATGGAGAAAGTGGCAATTTTAGAGCAAGAAAAATCTGCTTTACAGTTTAGAAATTGGGCCTCTACATATTGTCCAGATGCCAAGTACATGAATGTGGGTAGTGATACTCAAGTGCGGCAACTTCTATTTGGCGGCATCCCTAACAAGTAACTTGCTTTGCCTTTTATTCTTGCAAGGACATTTTCTTTGGAAAACAGATCGCTTCTCTTTATTAGTTAAATTGATTTTGGAAGATAGTCTGTGTGTATATTTTCTTTTTATGGGGTTGAAGCTTTAACTATATAAAATATTTGGTTTTGGAACCTAAACCTTGTTTTGCATTTTTTTAGTTGGGAAACATTCCATGATCAGGCCTGTAAAATATAGACGTTCTGAAGTTTCTTTGCTGAAAGGAGCTCATAAGTTCTTAAAGGTGGGAATATAACGTGCCTTAAGAAGTATATATCAATTGGAATGATAGTAAAATGCCATCTGCAGTTGTGTCATATTCTTCTGAGATGGCTATCATGCAATGCTTATGAAAGATAGTTAAAAATTACAGTGTAACCAATGTTCGTTCTGTCCACAATTCAAAAGATGGGGTTTAAAGGTACTAACATACAAGAACCAATGGAAATGATCGGGAGGGCAGCTTACAGATGCTTGAGCATTATGTGGAATTCTGAACTTTTAAGTTTATAATGATTTAAAAAAAATCTATTCTTAATCGTTAACTTTGGAAAAGAACATGATATCAGATATCTTGCTGGTTCCTAAAAGTACAATGCAGGGCACATTTAACTAAATGAGAATCAGCCGCATTCATGGTTTGTGAGTACGCTTCAAATTTGCACAATGCACTTAAAGCATGTATGAAAAACACGGGTATGTAAGTTTTATGGCTTTTTATTAGGACTTGGATAGATTTACATTATGGTTTTTAGAATTAGGATCTGAGTTATTTACGGTTTTAGATTAGATGTGTGATGATCCACATCTTTCAGTGTTAATAAATAGTGAGTTCAGGATTATAGTCTTAGTGGATTCGATTAGATAAATTCTGTTTCTATAGCTTATAGCTTAAACAATTTGATACAGTTTGCAGCCACTATATTATTGATCCAAGCAAAGCCTTGGTGGTCAGCCTGTGCTAAACCTGATTGGCACTCCCTGGGTTGATGCTGGCATCACACATATCGATGCGCCCAGTGTTGGTGCTGTATCCAAAACCAGCTCG
The DNA here is from genome assembly GCA_037957365.1 of Torreya grandis. Lineage (NCBI taxonomy): Eukaryota > Viridiplantae > Streptophyta > Pinopsida > Cupressales > Taxaceae > Torreya > Torreya grandis. Next base: position 399,144 of record JARHVA010000756.1, on the reverse strand, counting down.
CACAGGGCACATCGAGAAGCCGAATGGACACATCAGTAGGAAGGTGAACTGTTGACTGTTACAAAATGAAATCGTTTCGTAACTGTTCTTGACTGTAATCACTTCTGCATTCGACCTTTGGAGGAGCAATGCAGAATAGAGATAGTTCCGTTCCAGCTAGAATGCTTTCCCCTAGAGTCTTGTAGATTCGTTGTACTCATTGATGGAATCCAAAATCTCTTGCAAATCACTCTTCTTTTATAAATCAATCTTCAACAAAGTTTCATCAAAGTTTTCTTCTACACATCACAAACTTGGCAACATTATACCAAGGAGGCTCTTCTACAAAGCTTACACATAGCTTATCAACCATTCTAGCCTACAAATGCCAAGGATCACAATTCTTTTATAGAATTTACATGAAGGAAGAAAGAGAGAGAAAACACTAAGGAGGTAGAAAAATGCGCCACACTTCCACATCCTGGAATAGTGAATAATAGTGAAAGATGTCTCCCACATGGGCCAAGGGTCTCAAGCATGGAATCTAATTTGACTAACTCTCCATCACCATGTGCCACCAAGATATGGCGTCCCACTTCACAAGGGTGAACAGTAGCAAATAGTGGTTTCTTTGTCTTCATTATGCGCAAGAGTCAAAAAGGTTGGAATCTCCTTTTGTCACAAGACAACCCTTCACAATCATGGAGCCCCACGAGAAATTCGTCCCGCACTCCATGTCAAACAAAAAGCAAAGGCTCCATGTGCCGTGGTGGAGAAATGTGCCCCATGCCACCTCATCAACAAGAATAGTGATCTGCCACCTCATCAACATGAATAGTGACCCACCACCTCATTAGCATGAATAGTGATTTTGTCTCCGCATCATTCTCCTCTAGTTGAAAACAACTCAGTTCTTGCGAGTTGCTCTGATTGTACTCCGAACATTGTAAGATCACGAATACACGAACACACGAACACACCACTTTGTTTTGGATGATGCAAGATTGTACGAACCCTTGGATGCTCCTGCATTAGACATCCAAGGTTTTAAAATGTGAGTTCTTGCTCACATTGATGGGGTAAGTGGTAGAACCACTCTTTTGGTCATGAATTATAATGACCACGACATCCCCTTCCAATACACGAAGTAGCACAACTGCTTGTTCTTTTTTCTTCTCCATTTCCAGCTTCTACTTGTTGGTTTTCCTTCTCTACTTTCACCATTTCTCCTCTTCTCTCTCCTTGTGGGATCACACCCCCCATAGTCAGTCCTCCACCAAGATGCTTTATCATGCATCTGACTCTTCCATGTGGGTTCAAACCCACTGTCATCTGATCACGACCACCTAAATCCCACTTGGCTTTGTTCACAACTTGTCCAACTTGTTGTTGGATCATCTTCAACATCACATTTTACTATTTGCAGCTTCTCCCTCATGGTTGCAACATCATCCTCCAAACTCTCCTCATGTGCACTTGCTTGCACAACCTCTACATCCAATGCTTCCACCATGGAAACATGCAACTCTATATGACTGTCCTCTTCCTCTATCTACAAATCTACATGGCTGCAATCTTCACTCTTTTGCAACTCTACATGGCTGCAACTTTTATGTACCTACAACTCTACATGGTTGCATTCTTCATTCATCTCTTCATCATTCTTCACAAGATTTTCATTCTCCATGGGCTGCTCATAGCTCATATACACGTTGTTCTGAAAATCAGCATAAGGCTCTACATATAGAAGCCTCTCTTTGTTGCCTTCCAAAACAACTTGCTCATTAGTGCACCTATGCACCTCCATGCTACTTCTCAAAGTAGTTTTTGGCTGCTCACATGGCAACTTACCATCTTTATTGCCTCTCTTGGCAATCTTCTTCATCTTCACTTCTCTCTCAAGCCTCAATACATGAAGCTTCTTCATCCATCTTGTCTGCAATTTTGGGTGCACAAAATGCCCCAACATCTTGGAAACCGTATGTTCCCAACTCCTCACCTTCTTCTTGCCCTTCCTTTGTTTCCTTACTTGGAGATTCTTCCAAAACGTGGTTGCAACTCCACTCAACCTCTTACTTGCAACCTTCACCCTCATGGGGTCTTCAACATTCTCTTGCTCGAAACGAATTTCCAATTCAACTATCCAAGTCATGAGCCGTTCTGAATTCTCTTGTCCACAAAACAAAGAAATTTCATTAAAGGGATTTACCTCCCTTCTCCACCACAACCTTGGTTGGTCTCTTTGCCTTTGTAGCTAGTTCTCTCTTCAAGAAATACAAATTTTCTTGTAGGGAATCCAACATTTCCCACATTTTTTTTTTCTTCTTCTACAGTTGCAAGCTCTTCACTTTGTGCAGCCACCATCATTTTCAATTGTGCTTGGACTTCCTTAAACATCTTTTCCAAATCTTCCATTTGTGGTGGTGCTCCATTCTTGTGTGCCATATTTGCAACAACCTACAATAGACTCAAAATAGAGCCTTTCTCACAATCTCTCTACACTTGCAAGGCTTCTCCCATGCTTGCAACAAAAATCACTTTGACATCTTCTACCCACACTATTTTCTCACAATCTCTCTACACTTGCAAGGCTTCTCCCATACTTGCAACAAAAATCACTTTGACATCTTCTACCCACACTATCCTTTGTTGGAAGATGCCTCTTATTTTCTACCCACAATAATGTGGAAAACAAGACTGCAGGATTCAAACTTGCTCTGATAGTAAATGATGGAATCCAAAATTTCTCACAAATCACTCTTTTATTAATCAATCTTCGACAAAACTTCATCAAAGCTTTCTTCTACACATCACAAACTTAGAAACATCATACCAAGGAGGCTCTTTTACAAAGCTTATCACCCATTCTAGCCTACAAATGCCAAGGATCACAATCCTTTTATAGAATTTACATGAAGGAAGAAAGAGAGAGAAAACACTAAGGAGGTAGAAAAATGCGCCACCCTTCAACATCTTGGAATAGTAAGGAATAGTGAAAGATGTCTCCCACATGTGCCAAGGGTCTCAAGCATGGAATCTACTTTTGACTAACTCTCCATACCATATGCCACCAAGATATGGCGTCCCACTTCACATAGGTGAACAGTAACAAATATTGGTTTCTTTGTCTTCTTTATGCACAAGAGTCAAAAAGGTAGGAATCTCCTTTTGTCACAAGACAACCCCTCACAATCATGAAGCCCCACTAGAAATTCGTTCCACACCATCCATGTCAAACAAAAAGCAAAGGCCCCATATGCCTTGGTGGAGAAATGCACCCCATGCCACCTCATCAACATGAATAGTGACCTACCACCTCATCAGCATGAATAGTGATTTTGTTTCTGCATCATTCTCCTCTAGTTGAAACCAACTCAGCTCCTGTGAGTTGTTCTAATTGTAATCTGAACATTGTAAGCTCATACAAACACAAACACACACCACTTTGTTTTTGGTTGATGTGAGATTGCACGAACTCTTGGATGCCCCTGCATCACTTATACATACTATTTTTATTCAAAGCAAATAGAGGAGCATTATTTTACTCTCTAATTATTATAATGAATGTGTAATGGTTTGTTGCATTGTATTCTATTGCATGTTCTTTATAACACAATAATTTGCTAGTTAGGTTGTGTTGTTTTCTATGACACCATCTTGGGTCCCGCTATGTAGATCATTAGTATCAGAGCTCAAAACCTTATTTTCTTGAGTTGGTAACTACAATGAGTTTGTTAACGCCTTTCAACATTGGTGCTTAACAACAAAAGAAAGGAATCTAACTTATTTCTGTTTCAGATTACCTGGACAAATGATGTCACAAGGGTATGGTCGCTGACTCCCAGATTAAGGCTTTTGACGCCTCCATAGACTTTCATCAACTATTCAAGGACTCTCTAGGGGAACAACACATTACTCTTTTTTGTCAGTTCCGTGAGCTCATGATGCACTTGGGTCCCGCCAACTTCAACTTCATCTTTTTCTCCACATACCAGCATGTTGTTCCAACATTAAGGCCCTTTCAAGGTATAGATCAATATGGACATATTAGTTTCCTGAGGCAAGATTGATGCCAAAGCGTTGGATGATTAGATTCGATAACTTGAGGCATATTTTTGTGTCAACTGCTTCACTGGTGCTAAGAAGATCACCTTTGTTGCAATGAAGATGCCAACATTGTGAGATTATACACACAAGTTTGTAATTGAACAATGGTGAAATACTCTAAAAATAGAGCACAACACAACACAAATATGTGGTGTTGTCTAAAGAAAGTTTTTTTTTTTTTAATTAATGTCCACATATGACCAAAAGTAGGTCAATGGGATTCGAGGATACAACAGTTAACAATAGAAATAAACTTTAAAGAATAATAATGAATTTATAATAGAATTAATGCATACTAACATATGACATAAGGGTAGGCTGACCCAATATAAGGTGCTAACCCTAATACAAATTTTAATTACACTTGTAGGGTATACACTACACTATGCAAGGTACACAACAAAAGGTATCAAAGGTATCAAAGGCATCCAAGGTACACATAACCCAATGGTACACCACGGTCGGTGACTCAAAGAGACTATCCAAGATGGGTTTTACACTAATACCCCCTCTAAAACACAACTTAGAGGGTCAACAAAAGGTGGAAAACAAGCCAATCCTTGTGGAAAAAGAAGAGAGGCTTTGACATCCTCCCTTAACGACAACTTCTGATAGCTCGAGCAACCCCTACAATTTGGTGAACTCTTCATTGTCCTCAAAACTATGAATAATTTAAGCAATTTCTGTAGTGTTTTAACTTATCAATCCTCAAAAACTGAAATCAAGCATCTACTATGGTCCGTAAAGAAGTATGGAAATCATATCCTTTGTAATTGATGGCAGTCAACTCCCATCTCAATGTGAGATAAGAAATGAAATGCTGAAACATTGTGTGGTAGTCTCATCCCCCCTAAACAATATCCTCATCCCCACTATACAACATTCCACCAAAGATATAGGAATGTAATGCAAATAATCTTAAACAAATGCTGATGATGATCAAATGCTGAAGCTTCTTGTGAATATGAACAATAAGTCCATCACTCCAAGGTATCAACTCTGCGTAAAAGCTCCAAAATATATAGCCTCTGAAGTCGTGTGCCCAAAATATGAAGCAAGTCACTTAAAACTTATCATCACAAGTGTTGGTTTCGATTGTGAATTGAACATCAAATCGATCAATGAATATCCCATGCAATGTGTATATGCTCCTCAATGAACACTATAGTTTAAAGCAAACCAAAAAAAATACCATCCGCAAGATGTGCTACAAGATTCTATGTCTGAGCCTTACAACCCTGAAAATCATCACCAAGCCGATTGAAGTCAACCCTCTTTGTATAAAGGAACCCCAACAACCTCTTGAATCAAACCTTGGAACTAAAGATGAAATCAACATAATGATGTTGTCTCCATGGAATAGCTCACACACACAATGCCACCTATGCATCAAATGAAGTAGAGAGCTTATCAAACAATGAGAGCCAAATGCCCCCATCCATAGCAACAACATCAACTATCCAACTGAAAGATCACCTCCACATTTGGATAAACCAAGATGACTGAAGAAGCAAGCATCAACCAAAGTCTTTTCTAACATTGCAACCTTGGAGCAACCTCATTATCTTTTGAAGAGTTTTCAATCAACAACTCAACGCCTAGATGCAAAACAATGCTCTCCCAAGCACAACGTCGCGTCACATCACATCCATGGCCACCTATAACAAATACAAGGAAGAATCAATGGTGAGAGCCAAATGGCTCAATGGATGTCCTCATGGTCTCCTTTAACCTAGGACGAATTGGGCCATCATTCCTCCTAGTGTGCATGTGAATGTCAGCCAAATCCATGGTGATCATCATATCTCTTGAGAACCTGTTTGTCTTCCACATGCCCTGATCCAAGAATGCCTCATATGTCCTTTAAATGATGATTGGGTCCGACTATCTCTCCATGAATAAACCAAAACACCTAGAGTGTAATTGTTTGCTATTTCTTAGTAGTCATAGATATGTAATTGTTTGCTGCATTGTATTCTATTGTGTGTTCATTATGACCCAATCATTTACTAGCCAGGTTGTGTTGTCCTCTGCACCACTATCTTGGGATATGGATTAAATTATACTAGTTGTGGAAAATCAAATAATTATGAAAGGGTGAAAAGAAATCTCTACTAGTTGTTGACAAGAAACAAAAATAGAAACGAATCTGAAACATGAAAATGCTGATTTTTTGATAACCCTTGGAAACGAAATGGCATGGAAATGCCAATACTACACACACACAATACTTATTTTTAGTCCATAAAAGATAAAACACTTTAAAAATATAGTATTCATGAAAAGTTAAAACATTTAACACACTTAAAATTTCACATGTTCATGTGACATATCATGCTTTATAGGTTCAAACTTTAAAATGTAAATGCAAAATCTCAAACTAGTTCACTATGTGAGGATTATAATTTAGAATAAATAATCTAGTTTTTTCACAAAATCATTATTATCAGCAGCACCATGAATGCCACTCCCTCTAGCTTCACTCTCCACAACCTGTGTAGAATTCCTTGATTGTCATCATCGACACCAAATGATGAAAGTTGGGTTAGATTAGCTGTAGAAGAATTCAAGTCAGTAGCTTTTGGGTGGATATCCCAAAGTTTTTTGAACCTCTAGTATATCTCTGAGTCTTGTGTGACAACATGTGCAAAGTGGAATGCACATACACTAAATCCTCAGCTTTGTTCGATGCCAAATTGTTTCGTTTAGTTGAGTGGATAAAGAAGCATGTACTTCAATTCCGCTCTACTAAAGAGTTACAAGCCACCTATTATCTAAAAGGTTGTTGGGAATTACTAACAATTTACAAAAATATATGTTAATTATTAAATAAATTTAAAAGATATATCATATAATTGAAAAGCACGACATTTTTGATTTAAAACACAAATTTAATTCCAATGGCCATGGACATACCACCATTTAATTGGAGACATGCTATACTTGTTTAAAATAGCCTCAATTTCTCCCATGTTACCTTCTGAGTCTATAAACATTCCAATTTCAATGCAGTCAACACTTGCTATAGACGGGTCAAGAAAAATTATCTTGAATGTTGCCCTAGTACTAGTTGCAACTTCTATGTCATCATATGGTGGTTGTTTATTCAGTATCCGAAACATTTCACTATTGTAATATTTGGGATTTAGAGCATATGCAAGGAGATACAATGGGGCAGTCATTTCATTCCACCTCCTCGTGACCACACTCTTAACTTCATTGTAGAAGTTTTCTTCAGGATCTTATTGTTTTTATATGATCTCTTATACGTTCAAGCATAGAGTCAATTCCATCATAAATTTATCCAATATAAGTGTCATTTATATTTGCATATTTTATCATAGACAAAATAGGCTTTGTAAAATTAAACAAGCATTCAACCTTGGCCCAACAGTCATCATCAAGGATCAAAGATCTTATTTTTTTCTATTTGTGTTTGATAGTCTCCACAGATCCCAAACGCAATGTTGCTCAAGGCTTCTCTTACTTTCACAAGTTATCTCAAAAGAATCGTGTGAGGGGAAAATCTCTTCTCGACAACCTATAAAAAATAAATTTTTGTATTAAAATTCAATTTTAAATAGATTACATTGTAAATATTAAAATTAAGACTTAACTTTTTTTTTAATAAATTAAAAGTTTAAAAGAAATTCAAATTGTAGAAACGAATAATTTGTTTCCCTTTCTATAACAACTCCAACATTTAGAGTGTCCTAAAGATGCTCTGGGACATGTGATGATTTTTTAGAAACATCTAGATCTCATTTACCATTGTATAAACTTTATCTATTCATGATATTTTTCTAAGTTTTTGTAGCATCAAATTGAGGGAATGAACTACACAAGGCGTCCAAAATATGTGTTCATATTTTGTCTCCACAAGTTATCCTATTGCTTTACAATTTTTTGCATTGTTTGTGATGACGTTGACAACATTTTGGGACCCACTGAATGAATGCCCTCTATCAAAATGTTAGCAATAAAAAATTCATATTTCACTTTGCCCTCACAATCAACAACCTTTATGAACATTGTCTCTTTAGTGCATGCTGAAACAACATTTATCAAGGGTCTATTTCTTGCATCTTTCCTTTCAGTATCCCCTGATTGGCTGCAAATAACTTTGTGTATGCTCCATTTTCTTTGTTAAGAGTGTGTGGTGTAAACCTTCATGATTAGGGCCTTTATCTTTGTGGAGCTTCATTGATGCCTGTCACCATTTCTTGCCAATATGGTGACCTCAATACGTTGAAAGGCAGCCCGCAAACATAAATTCATCGAGCAACCAACTAATCAGCTATCTCCTTATTCTCAATGTTGACTGCCCTTTTCAGTGCACCTTTTGGTCTTTTTTGTGAGGTGGTCTCTTCATCCAAGGGAGTTTCAAGTGGTTGTGTCTGAATAGAAGGATGTGTTGAAATTGAATGTGTAGGTGGTCTCCCTGAAGGTCTCCATTGTAAAGGATGTGATCCAGACTGAGCTCTTGCAGCTTGTGTATCAGCTTGCTCTTTTTATGCACTCTAGCATTTTCACCTTTTCAACTTCACAACATGTTTTGATCCTTGTTTCTTCAATCCTGGTTAAATGGACTTTTGAGTCAAGTATATGAGGCCTTATTTAACAAATTGCAATGACTGCATATCCATGCACAAGGCCCACCACGAGTAATGTTTTCTACCACTCACATGTCTCCAAAGGGGAGAAGTGGGTTCATGTTTTATGGAAGTACCTTTTTGTGGGCTTTCTTCCTTGTTTGCTTCACCTTGCTCTCCACCTGAAACTTGAACTTAATGCCATTTATTCCTCAAACTTGCAATGGGAATGAGAATTAAAAAATAAAAACAATAATTTTTTTAATTTGAAAACAACAACAACAACTAAGGAGTCAATTTTTCAATTTTGAACAATTATTATTTATTTATGTGGAGTGACTGTTTCGTTTTATAAAGATTTTTTAATTTTTTATGATAACATGATCATGTGTGCATTGCTTAAATGGAACTTAATTTTCTTCCAAGTTCCATTCAAAGAATGCACACATGATCACATAATATATATATATATAAAAGAAGAAAGAATGAACAACCTTTTTTTTGTTACCTTGAAGCTTGTAATCCTTGTTGCTTCTGCTTCTAAACTCTAAACTCGTTCTTCTTGCTCCTAAATTCGTTGTTCTTGCTCCCCTCATCCGCACAATGGCTTCCACTTAAAGGATGAAATGCAGAAGGAATAAACTGCTGCATTCTGAAGTTTTTTTTCAACTTATTATAAATTTGAAATGATTTACGAGTTTTTAGCTTTTGTTCTGTGTTTGACATGTTTAAGTGTGATTTGTGCTAGGTTTGGTTACTTTTAGGGTTTTTTTTAGAACATTTGAAGTGTTTTTTAAAGTTAACTTCATGGGAAATGTGCTGGAAATGCCTGGGTACCATCTGGAAATGGCAGAGTTGTTTCTTTGCCATTTCCGGCCCATTCCGGACTATGTCAGTGTTTCTAGGGTGTTCCAATTTGCTGTTTTGCCTTCAAACCGGATACCTTTGGAAACACCTCTTGTATATCACGTTTCCTACATTTTAGAGTTTTGGAAAATTAAGGAGTATTTAAATAGTCTTTTGATATTAGTCATATGGAAGTAGAAACAAAATGATTAGAGCAATATTGTGAGAAAGCAAGATGATTTCTGGATATTTGTGAATTCTATTGTTTCCATGGCCAATTTTGATGGCTCACCAGAAATAATCTATAAAAAGTCAACTCGAGTCTGCAATATGCGAAGCATTCACTAATCAGAGATAGTCTATATTTAATGTCCTTGAATCAGTTTTTCTAAGACATTATAGTTGGCAACTGGCTTTTTCAGTGCATGTCATTAGGCATAAAATCCATAGCCAAAAATAAGAATGCCCCCAACTTAAAATCAGATAAATATCCCAGTTAGACATCATGGTTAGTAGATGTCCTTAGGATCAATATTCATATTAATAAATAAGGCAGTCCATAGATTAAACCAATTTAAATATAATAGCTTGTTTATGTAGTTGAAAAGAATCCTTGTAGCAGATGTTGCTAGTATACTCCTATTTTTTAAACTAGTGTGGGGCGTGCTGGGGTAATTTATGCAATATTCTAAAGAATCATTAATATGGGCACCCTATAGTGGTTATCGATATGCTTGACACGTCATTCTTAAAGCTCAACAACGAGTCATAATCAACCAAAGGAATTGCACTTTTTGTCGACAATTAAGGTGCTCCATTCCCCATGCAGAGCTGCATCATTCAAGTAATCAAGAGAAGATATGGGACTAATATCTACTAGAACCTTTAGTGCCAAAATCAAGCAAATTTAGGAAATCAATTATTAAATGCATATGTATGTGGGATTAGATAACATAATTGATATTTTTGTCGTGAAGAGAAAATATCAATAAACTTATGTAAGAGAAGCAATGCTAACAAAATCTATAGCTATAATAATACGTTACGGGATAAACCCCTAGGGGGCCTAGAAACGCCGGGGAAATACTCCCAAATACGGGAGTGTGGGTGGAACACCTAGGGAGCGTCCTTGGGCCTGCGGAAATGCCTGGATATGTCTTGGCATTTCCACGGTGTTTCCTGCCCTTTTTTTTTAATTTCTTGTTTTTTCAATTTTGCTCAATAAAATGTCAAACACGGACTTCAAAAACAAAATAAAGTATGAAAACCTCTCTGCAGTTTCATGGCTGGCTGTGTTTTCAAAACGTAAGCCTCAGTCGATTCATTTGTATCTTCTTTATTAGGGCTGTATACAACAGCTATGAAGGTTGCCAGAGCAAGTCAGCAAGTCTTCCAGTTATTGGATCGTGTTTCAGCCTTGCCAAAATAAAGGAAATAAATGTCTGTAACATGATCAAGATGAGAGAGAGGTTGAAATCAATAATGTCTTTCTTTGCTTGTCCTTTATGTCCCAAAAATATGGTTCTCCCGGACTCTTTTTGTGCAGTACATATGGTAAGATCATTTGCACAGGTATAATACGAAAGCTCAACTCGTGAATAGCTCAAAGAAGAGAACAGGGCATAGTCTTAAGTTGATTTAACACCAGGTCATCCCATTGTAATCTTCACCAAACTGCAGAGAGCGCATTTTCTTTTGTCTTTATTTTTGTCCATACATTGTAATGTTTGCACTATGTACTTGTAATAGGACTAATCTAAGTTCGACAATTGAATATTATGATATTTGGCATTGAATTATTAGTATTTTTTGTTGCTATTTAACTTATTATGTTTCCTCTATGCAGATTATGTGGTTAATTTTGCTTATATGTCTATATATTTTATATTTTTAATTTTTTTATATATAGTTTTGTACAGCCATATCCAAAACGTATCCAAGCCCTCCCCAAAACAATCCCTGTATCCATGTATTCTATTCTCGTCCCTGTATCCATATCGGTAACGTAACTATTATAGAAAGGAAAAATGGTACACACACACGATACATGACATTTTCACTTGGGAAGACCCTTTCAAGAAAAACCCAACACAACCACCTTCTTCCTTATTGCATTAACTCGACCATTTACAATACAATAATGCACTTCAAAGTTCTGCTTTACCTTAATGTGTGTGCAAGTATATGCAGGCACATCAATAGGTAAACTGTCCATGCGGTATTACAATACATTGGGTAGAAAACCTAGGGTTGTGAAACCATTGATTCATTACTATGGGTAAAAACCATGGGCTGTTCAAAATGTATGTGTTATCCCAAAATTTCAAAATTCACATTTGTTATAATTTCTTTTCCGGGGGCTTCCACCACCAACTATTTGCATGGGAGGCCAGTGGCTTCCCATATCCCCCAACGGGGGTGATGCCGCAGAGTCCAATTATATGTGTTGGGCTTTATGATACCAAAGGGATGTAAATCATGTAAACTATACAACACATATGCAACATGTGGAATGATCTGCAAAGGATTAATATTATGCTTAAATGGAAATTATTTTGGACGTACATTATTATGGTGCCTAAAGATAACTTGCTTGAGCAATAGATATTGGTACTTTGTAGCAGCGTTGCACAGAGACTAATCTCCTACCACTAGAGACACATCTTGGAGACTGGTACCTGTCCCAAAGACATGGATTTCAGTGTTTGTTTTTTGTACTATTGAACCTAGATATGATGAGATATCAAAAACAAATTTTAATATAATTACTCATCTTTTGTTGACATGTAATTTCTTTTTCGTAAAAAGTCATTAATGTTTTTCGTAGGCTATATTAGGTTGTAAAATATATTTTTTATGTGCATTTTACATTTATATTTATTTATATATTTTTTCCGTCTCCAAGTACCCATCTCCAATTTTTATGAAAAATGGTGTAGCAGTTCCTGTCTCCTCATATACGTACCCATCTACTGGTAACTATGGTCATAAGGAGTATTGCTAGTCATTTTTTTTTTTTGGGTTAGTTAACACGGATAGCATGTTTGAGTTTGTCACTTGTATTTTTTTGTAAGTTAATGGCGTTTATTGTAATGTCTAATTATCCCAGATGCATTTTACAAAAGAGCTAACATGGTACATTTTCATAGACACTTTGGGCATTAGAGTGTGGAATGTTTTCAGGTGGAAATGGTTTGGTGCATGGGTTTACGGACAGGCCAAGTACAGTGGCCATGCTAGACTTAAAGATTTTTTTGATTGAGTTGGTGCCCATTCTTCATAAAATTTATTTTTTCGATGTACTTCAACTGATATTTCATTTATACTCAAAGTTCCACGGGGACGTGGCCTTTGGGGCTTGGGTGACGTCCTGGGGATGGGATGTCCTCCTCATGTCCCCAATTTAAAAAAAAAAGGGATATCCCAGTGACATCACCTGAAAAGGGGGATGTTTCGGGGACGTTCCTGAGATATCCCCTTTGGTTTTGAAAGTGTTGAGGACACCATGACATCCCTGCTGTCTTTTTGTAAAAAATGTAGCAGAAAAAAAAATGAGAAAGCTGTTTTAAAAAAAAAAGACATACCTGTGCACATAGCTTAAAATCTTGTACTCAGCAATTACTTGGCAGTCCAAAATTTTGACTTGGACTTGGTACTCGACAATTTTTCGGCAACTTTATTGCTGCTTAAAAAAATATATAAATACATAAAATAAACTTACATAACCTGTAAAACAGTAAAACTTTGACAAATGGTATCCACTGGGCAGAGGAGTCATAAAAATAGCACTTTCTGTCCATGCAATTTCCCCCACTATTTATTTTTGTCTACGGAACTGGGAAGCAGGGATCTGGGAGTGGCAGCGTCCCTTGCTGGGTTCTGGGGCCTTCGAATTCCCTGTTGCACAAGATTTTTTTCTGAGTTCAAAGTACAAACTATGAGAGTACAAAATTTATCACAGCGTTTTCAATGAAAACAACATTCTCTTTCCGCGCTGTTATTATGCAGCAATTGCCGAGTTTTCTTCACAGGCTCATGAGTTTTGGCGTTTAATTGCCAAAATTACTGGCCAAAACTAGTGATTATCCAGAAGATACCCGGCTCACGAGTTTTTTAGACGATTATTCGTTCTGCATGCAAGTGCTGAGTATTCGCGAGTAATTGCCAAGTTTTAAAACTATGCTTGTTGCATATAAACCTGCTGTTTTTTCGCCAGAGTGCAAGAGGGGTCTGGGTGAGAATTGCGGTTTCTTTACTGTGCTTATTCTATAGACATGCAGTGTCATTTTGGGGATTGAAAAAATAAATTTGGGCTTACAACTCAGCCCAAGAGTGGTATTTTGAAAACTAGCAGCAGATTTTGTTGAAACAAACCCAATTTTTGACTAAAAAATTAACAATTTAATTCCCAAAGCCCGATTGTTTGAGATAAATAGAATCTAATAAGACATCCAACTTACCTTAGAATTAAAGGAATAGATAGGTTTTGAGTTCCAAGTTCACAGTCATCCATGTACTTTTTCTATACTTCTGTCTAAAACTTGTACTTATGTCCGCCAAGCATGTCTATTCGCTATGATAATCAAGAACATCTACTTTCTCTTATAAGAACAGAAAAATAAAACAATTTTCAAACACTTATCCCATGTCTATGCATTTGCTTATCCATCTTCAATTAAGATGCCTATCCATCCATTCTGCTGCAGGATGAAAAGCAAGAGAACTGGCGAGCAGAAGTGCCATTTCAGTTTCTGTAGCCCCAAATTTAATTAGGCATAAAATTAGTGTGGAACTAGTTACCCATCATGGGTTTCTACTACATTCAGCTTATTTTAGTTTGTTTAAGTTATTTTTGATTTTTTAATTTATTAAATTATATGTATTTTAAGATTTAAATATTAACTTTTTATATTATTTTAATTTCTGTCCCCCTTTGTCCCAAAAAACTGGGAATTTTTTTGCCATTGTTGAAACCACTACAATCATATTTTTTCCCCATTTTAATTTTTATGTAATATTGGTAAATAGCTGCTTCTACGCTCTTCAATTAAGATGCCTATCCATCCATTCTGCTGCAGGATGAAAAGCAAGAGAACTGGCGAGCAGAAGTGCCATTTCAGTTTCTGTAGCCCCAAATTTAATTAGGCATAAAATTAGTGTGGAACTAGTTACCCATCATGGGTTTCTACTACATTCAGCTTATTTTAGTTTGTTTAAGTTATTTTTGATTTTTTAATTTATTAAATTATATGTATTTTAAGATTTAAATATTAATTTTTTATATTATTTTAATTTCTGTCCCCCTTTGTCCCAAAAAACTGGGAATTTTTTTGCCATTGTTGAAACCACTACAATCATATTTTTTCCCCATTTTAATTTTTATGTAATATTGGTAAATAGCTGCTTCTACGCTCTTGAAAATAGAAACAAGGACTTTTAAGGAGCATTCATAATTCAGGCTTCTTTTCCTTCAGTTAATATTGAAATTTTTTTCAAAGGGTTTCCTGTTCTAGGGTTTATAGCAGTTATTGCAGGTTTATGGTTGGAATTATACCATTGGTATCAGAGCCACATTCTTGCCCTCATTCTCAGCTACTCACAGAGAAGATAATTGGAAATTAGAAATTGCATAATTTGTGGAAGCTTTGGTTTCCATTGGATAGGATAATAAATACCGTGGAACAAATGGATTAATATCCACATATAATGTGCAAAAGGTAACGTAGAAGCAAGCATAGCAGTGAAGAATGTGGTTGACAAAAAGCCCTAGTTTGTAGAAGGGAGGTTCTACATCATGATTATAATCAAAACCCATCTGTGGAAAACTTTAATAGCAAGGAGTGATTCTAGTTATCAAGGCAAGCTGGGGAACCAAATAAAGAATCATATATAATAGTGTCTAATGGAGAAGATTTTCATTCCAAAGTTTGATAGTTGCAGTGAAGTTATGTGAGGGGGCTTTTGGATAAAACGTGTAAAAATATATTTGAAAAATAAACGTTTCTGGTCAACCATTGTGAGGATATAGAATGAATTTAGGTTAAATTAATATTCCTTACACATGCACGGGGTTGGGTAGATCCTAACTGAAAGAAAAAAGACTATAAATAAATTATCATTGACATGTCCGGTCCCATCACATACCCAGCAAAGTGAGAATTAAATAATTAATTTTATTATTACAAATCCAGGTTGGGCCCTTTTCTAAGCACATGGATGATGCACATCCAACGTTGACATAAGTTGAAGCCATCATCCCTATTCAAGTTTTTCAGGGATCTGACCGGGCTGTTTCTATATTCAATGACAATTCTCAAGCTAGGCCTGCCACTCCCAACTGACAGCCTCAGGAACCTATGGAAGAAGGGGACAGAAGGACAAAGACCTTAATGGCTCTGTCCTTTCACTAAATGCAGAATTTTTCCTAACAGTTTTTGAATATGTTAGTTTGTGGTGATGGTTCTTGCATGTCAAGCGTTACATTCAGCTTTGACCTGGATGACATACAGTTGGATATATACGTTTCTATTAATAATGGTATGAACTATGCTTTTGATAATTAGGAATAGTCAGATATTTGTCTTTGATGTACATTGTTACTATTTTTGTGTGATTCTCAGTTCATAGAGAAAGCATTATAATGACATAATTTCCTCATCTTGAACTCTGCCATCGGCCTTGCATTTGTCTAAATCAGAGCTAGGGTGGTTGTATTTTACCTCTATTTTTATCAATCTGAATTTGGATTTTTATTTAAAAAAGCATGGTTGAGTAAGGTGGGTATTGCTGATGCTTTTTGCACTGTGTGGGAAAGAAGAGACAATTAAACATATCTTCTGGAAGTGCTCAATGGATAAAGGGTTTTGAAGATGGTTACAAACTGAATTCAACTTTTTTTACTGCTCCTCTCTTGGCAAGGACCCCTTTTAGGGGATTCTTGAACGATCAGGACGGCTGCAAGTCTGGCATACAATTTGGTGGGCAGCGATCAATTTCCTCTGGAGGACAAGATGCAAAGCTACTTTTCTGGAAGATATCTCTCCTCTTAGTATGGGGAAGTTGTGACTTTTTTGGCAAGATTTAGTTTTGATTGTGCAAGTTAAGCTTGTGTGGTTCCAGAAAGATGTGAATTTCTTGGCATTCAGGTGTTGGCCTAGGTGCTTGCTTCCCTTGTGTATGTAGGGAGAGGTTTTCCTTGTAATCAAAATGCTCATGATGTATATCATTTGTTCTCTGCAATGGTATAAGATGCATTTCTTCTTAACATAGGTATATGACAGTGAATTCAGAGTGTGGTGCTAACAGTAGAGGCACAGGAGCAGATTAAGTCTGATGTGCAGGAAGAAGGGAGAGGTAGTATTCAAGCTATTTTTTAAAAATAAACTTGACAACTAATTGAAGAGGAAATAATTTATAGCTGAGAGGATGTGTCTGAAGGAGCTGAGATGGCTAAGTGAGAAGGGTAAATTTAGGGAGTGGATTCATGACCCAGTGATAACCAGAAGTTGAAGGAACGTAGACTTTCTGAAGTTCCAAGGCAACATCAATTCAATCCATACTTGGACTTAAGGTAACATGGAGATGAAGTATCAACATGTGTTTAACTTGATTCAGAAGTATAAAGGCGCTAGAAGAGAGGGCCAAGATTGTCTCGAAGCAAGTGCAGGTCATTGAGATGATATTGTTTGTATTACTATATAGCATTGTGGGTGCTCGCAATTTTAGAGTGATTGGATGATATTCTGACTGAGATTAATGGCATGCTACTTCATTGCAAGCAACCTTTGATTCACTGAAGTGGAGGAATAATTGCATTTCTATTTCTCAGTTTCCTTTAGCTTTGATGTTTTGTTGTGTTGTATTTCGTTATCTTATGGTAAACTGGTTTGATTTGGATTCTATGTTCAGTGTTGGATTTTACAGGAAATATTAGTGGGCATGGCGTTTTGTCTGATTTTAATTGTAATGAAGGATTTTTGCCCTATATATATATATATTGCAGGAGTTCACGAAATGTTTCTTGATTTTGCCTTCAACAATTAATGCTGAAATGCCTGTAAGAATGAAAGAAAAGCAAATCTCTCTTGCAGTCTTTGCATTTCAGATGATATTAGAACGTTTTTGTATTTTCGGAGGCTTACCATTGATTACAATCTGAAAGTAAACTATTTCTAAGCAAGTAAAGGATCAATTAATTATTTTTTCTGCCTGAATAAACGTGCTTGTGTGTTACTCAATCTGTTTTACAAAAAAATAGTTATGACTATGATTGATACATGTATCCGGGATTGGAGATAAGTATTTCATGTTTTGTAATATATTTTTTGGTAGATTAGATCAATATGCTATCTACTGCTAATAATTTGTAACAGAATCATGAGAAATGAAATAAGACAGTACCACGTTTAGTGCTGTTAATCAAATATTTGATTTGTAGAGGGTATTTTTTTTGATAAAGGTTTAAGAGCGATATATTGATTATTCAATTAAAAAATCAGTCTTTGAAAAACAGATAACCAAAAGAACCACAGAGGTATCAAAATAGTTTTGATCACTGACAAATCAATACCTCAGAAGAACAGCTCTAATAAATATCAAACTAAGCAAAATAAAACTACAAACAAGATAACCATGACAGTTTAAAAGAGTCTTTTGTGGCAACAGCCACAGTTTAAAGCAAAATAAAAGTCTTCATGTCTCACATGCTGAAAATATAAAATATCAATCCTATAATCCTGGAGGAAAACAAAACCCTAGTGAATCCTAGGGGTTTTCTTGGGCCTCTCCTGCTGAGTGTTTTCTCCATCAGCATCTTCCTCCCTGGGAGTCACCTGGGGAACTTTCTGGTGTGTGGCACAGGACGAATCACATATCCAGTCTGAGTATCACCATGGATACTGTCTGACCCCGGGTCTGCCTTTTGGAGGGCTGCTGTGGCATCACTGGGACCTGTTGAGCGTCCATGTTCCTATTATACAGAATACGAGGGAGCATTAGGGCCTCTAAATTCTCCACCCTTCTGCTCATTAACTCAATGAGCTGCTGTTGTTGCTGATGACGAGTAATATGATTATTGTTAGCCACAAGATATTGATTGATATTCTCCAATTGAAGGTTGCCTTGTTCCATGGAATTGGTTGGCGTTATGGGGGAGGCAGGCCCATCTTGCCGTTAAGTTCTTTCATTGTTGATAATACTTCCATTTGATGTTTAATGTAAAGCATAGGGCACCTTATATATTGTATTACAACTTAAATGTATCTGAATTTGACTATGAATTGCCTGTGTAAATCTTAAAGTACGTTTATGTTTATAGCTCTACTTTCTCGTATGCTTGTCCAGATGGCATAGAGTTATCAATCATGAGTGTATATAGCTTGCAGGTCAATGAAAATATTAAGCCTGATAATATACCTAATAAAGAAAAAGATGCATGCATAATACATGGTTTAACTCTATGGTTATGATGGACGTTGTTAATTGCTGTTTACTCTATGGTGAATACATTTTGCTAGTAAAAACTCTATTTCTTGATTCTCATAGTGTAACTTTATTGTGTCATCATGTGTGCAGGAAAGATCCCACTTTAGCATTGCCGAAAGAGCGAACTATGAAAGTACCTAATGTTGACAATTTTATTGAAGAAGGGAAAAAGACGCCTGGAAAGTATCGAAACATTGTACTGTGTGGTCTAGGTGTGACAATGGAAGTTGAGAAGTACACTATGTCCGGTTGGCCGACAGTAAGTAGTGCAGCTTTGAAAGCATTGGCTGGAAAAGTTTCTGTTGACTACATCAACCTAGAAGATGGAGGTGAAAATGAGTGTGTATCAGATTTAGATGACAGCTCAGATGTATTGACCTCTTCAGGTGTCGATATTGGGGGAAAAAATACTGAGAACAAAGTGGAAGCAGACTCATCTGTCTATGGAACTGCTTATGGGGCATTTGGAGGTGGTAAAAGAGGGCAGGAAGCCTGTCATGCTATTGCTGCTTTGTGTGAAGTGTCTTCAATCAACACTTTGATTTCTAACTTTCTTCAACCATTACAGGTTGGAAGACACACTTCAATTTGTAGTACTTGGATTTGATCAGTTCCATGTTTAGGTAATGATTGGTCTCAATTATGAGTGTTGTATGCCAGATAGTAGGATGTCAACTAGGGTCAATTTTCTAAAAGTCTTACATTTTCAAAGTGCTTCTGGATCTTTTTATAGGGAGTACATACATCATGTTGCTAGTGAGATATATATCATGTTGGTAGCATAGTTCCATGTCATTTCCTGACGGGGGGATGTAGGGACAGGTTTTCGTGACGGGGGGCCTAAGTTTGGGGAGGGGGCAGGGACGGTCGAGGAGCGGTGCTGAAATACATATAGTACTTGAAAAATTAGTTATAAAAAGATGTATAAGGATTAAGTATATTGCATTGAACATCAACAATTTAACATTGTGATTTAATCATTTAAGTTTCAAGTTTGATCGATTGAACCAATGAACATTGAACATTAAACATTAAACAATAAACAGTGATGATTGAACATTGAATTTACAAAATTTCATAGTGATGAGTCATGATTACAATCAAGTATGAACAATGTTCAAAAACAAAATACTAAAATAGTGAAATACTAAATACAAATGACCCAATGAGTCAATGGCTAATCATCTCTAATGTTGAACTCCTCATCACTAGAACTGCTGGACTTCACACGCTCAAGCTCCTCCAAGCTAATACCAACCAACTTTGTCTGTGTAGCATCATCATCAATCTGTGCCGGGTCCTCTGGCTCTACATCCCATTTGGCTGTTGGACTCTCCTTGTACGCAAGTGTGTTGCGGTCAATGAGACGCAAGGCACTATGTACAACCACAAGCTTCTCTGCCCTCTTAGAGGTAAGCCTGTTCCTCTTCATGGAGTGGATCCAACTATAAGTAGATCAGTTCCTCTCAGTAGTAGAAGAACTAGAAACCTGGGACAACAAACGAATGGCTAGATCGGTAGTCAAAGAAGCAGGCCCATGCAAAGTCCACCACAAAATTGGTTCCTCTTGTGTCATTGTCTACCTATCTATTTCAACCTCATGTGAATATCCCCTAAGAGTGGCAAATTTTGTCCACTGAGTTCAAATGATGTTGGCCTCTGTAGAATCATACATTTTTTAAATGGCCTTCATGAACTTTGCCTTCACCTCAGCATCTTGTACGCGTGTAAGTCTACTAGGCCTTTGCACATACCACTTCGGGTTCAATGCATAGGCAGCCATCTGCAAGGGAGTGTTGAGCTTGTCCCATCTCCTGTGAATGATCGGCTGATTATGCTCTGTGTAGAATGTCAATGTGGGGTCCTCTCGTAAAACAACCTTCATTTGATCAAGCATAGTATCAATGCACTCATACACTTCTCCAAGTGTAGGTGAATTAGCATCCCCACATCTAATCATTGTGAAGATTGGAGTAATGATGGAGACAATATATTTGACATCAGCGCAAAAAACATCACTCTTCACCACCTCCTTCACCCTCTTCCCTTGCTCTGTCTTTGACTCAGGCCATCGATTCCATTCTGTTGTCATAACCATTAGTTGCAATGCCTCTTTCAACTCAAGCATCCTCTCCAAGAGAATAAACTATGATGCATACCTAGTCTCTATAGGTTTCAAAAATTCCTTCTTGGAGGTCTTGAAGAGTGCATGTGAAGTGTGGTGGTTGCAGATAAACATCTGTACATCTCTAGCATCATTAACCACTGCTTTGATCCAGCTGATTTTTCTCATGTCCTTCAATGCATTATTCAGGGCATGCACACAACAAGGAGTCCACCAAATATGTCTATAGGTTGCCTCAATTTAATTCCCTACTGCTTTGCACACATGGGCTGCATCTGTCACTACTTGCACCACATTCTGTAGCCCAACCTCCTTTATAGCATCTTTGAGGATCTGGAACTGAAAATCAGCATCCTTGTGATGCCCTGAACAATCAATAGCCCTAAGGAAATAAGGGCCAATTGTACTTGTAACCATGATATTGATGAGTGGACGATGCCTAATGTCTGTCTACCCATCCATGACAACATTGCATCCACTAGAGACCCAAGTCTGCTTCATTTTCGCCATTAAATCATTAATCTTGGGATAGTTCTTATCCAAGGTTGTCCTCATTTTAGTCTCTCCTGGTGGCACATATGATGGTCCTGCTTTTGCTATTTTTGCCACGGCCTCCTTATAGTAAGGAGAGCGAGCCACATGGAATGGAATGCCATTGGCAAATAAGAATTTGTCAATGGCATCATTTGCCTCATCCTTTGCTTGCATATTGAATAAATCCGCCAGTGGATTTGAAGCATCACTAGTCATCTTCCATTTCCTCTTAGGCCCTGCTGCCCTTGAATTAGATGGATTCATTGCCATTGGCCTCTCCAAAGTACTAGAAGTAGAACTTTTTCTCTGATGACCTCTCCCCGTTGGTGGCAAAGTAGTAGATGAAGGTGCATTTTCTTCATTGGCACCCTATAATTTACATATTTCAGCCCTCAATTTCAGATTCTTTTCCACCTTTTAACATACATCTATGCCTTTGCCTCGGATAAGGAGGTGAGCATTTGTTCTAATCATGCTGCCAAACTATTCAATGTCACATAGGTTGCACTTCCATTTCCTAGTGCTCTTAGATGTCCCAGGCTTTGAAGGTACCTTGCTTGCAAATTGTTGTAAAGGTTTCTTTGGATCAAATGGACCCTTAGCATATTGTTGAAGGGCTTGTGAAGGGCAACTATAATTGGGACTCCCTACAGAAGTAGTTTGCTTTTCACGGTCACTCCTCCCTCCTAAACTAGGATCATCATGTGCATAATCTGAATCATTGCCACTTTCTACTTCAACTCCAACCCCTTGAGGTTGAACCTCATCCTCACTCGTGCTATGAGAACTCATAATGACATTGCAAGAAATGATTTTTTTTCATTTTGTAAGTTTATAAATTATAATTTAAAAAATTAAAATTCAAACCATGCATGATGTAAGGGATTAAAATTGAAGAATTTAAAATTAAACCACACAGATTTTCTTTTTGTTTTTCTTACTTCAGTTCGCTTGAAGCGCGGAAGCAGAGGATACACATAGGAATCCTTGTTCTTAAAATTTAAAAATTAAAATTTAAGCATTTGATTTGAATGAAGATTTAAAAAAATTTAAATTTTAAATTAAAATTTAAGACAAAGAGTTTCCTTTTGTTTTTCTTACTTCAGTTCTCTCGAAGCGCGGAAGCAGAGGATACACAAATAAAAATCAGTGTTCTTAAGATTTAATTTTAAATATTAAAAATTAAGCATTTGATTTATCATTTGAATGAACATTGAAAATTTAAAAATAAAAAATAAAAATTTATTTTTAAGCATTTGAATGAAGGAGAATCACAAATAAATATTTTAATATAATAATTTTTCATTTAGAAATTTGAAATTCAAATGATTCAATGACATGAATGAAAGAAATAGAACAAAACAATTTACAAATAAATAATGATTCAATGAAACAAAAATTTAACAATTAAAAATCAGAAATTGAAAGAATCATAGGGCCTACTTTGTGGGTGGAATGATGAAATCGAAGAGGCTTGAATCTTCTTGGCAATGGCTTCTTTATCCTCTTCTTTGCTCTCTCACTCTTGCAAACTTCTCCCTCTTAGCTTGCTGCCTCTACTTTCAGCGCTTTACTTCACTCAATGAAGTTTTTGTGTGATTTGGAATGAGAGGTAGAGGGATTTTTATAAGCTTTTGGGAGGCCTTGGGGGATGCGGGGTGGGGTTAGGTCTCACTAGCAATTAGGGTTAGGTTAGAAAATACAAAAATTGAAAAATCTTTTAAAAAATGAAAAAAAAGTCACTTTTTGGCGTTCACATGTGCGGGGGACGCCTGGGAGGCCTTGGGGGATGCGGGGTGGGGTTAGGTCCCACTAGCAATTAGGGTTAGGTTAGAAAACACAAAAATTGAAAAATCTTTTAAAAAATGAAAAATTCACTTTTTGGCGTTCACATGTGTGGGGGACGCTTGGGCGTTTCTTGAGCGGATGGGGGACTTTTGGACATCCCCTAGACGTCCCAGAGTCCGTCCCCCTTTTGAAGGGACATCCTGGATACATCCCCTCTTAGAGGGAAACGTCTCGGGGACAGCAACGGAGTGTGGCGGAGCGACGGAGGGATGTCCCCTTGACGTCCCCATCCCGAAAACAATTGGTTTTTTGGGGGGACGCGTCATCGTGGAACAATGGTTGGTAGTGACATCCAACTCTAGCCCAACCAATGACAGTTTCAAGTACATGGATGTTGCTTTCTTGGAAGGATTTTTATAATTACCCTGATTTATTCTCCAAGGCTATTTGTGAACCATTTCTAGCTGCTGCATAATAATTTCTTTGTCACCACAGAGTAAATATCATAACTTCAGTTGGGTCATGGTTGAAAATATGATGGCAGATAGAGTATTGAAATTATACTGTGTCCTCAACAAGTGGAACAAATAAATTCTTGTAAACTTATGAAGACAATCAAGCACATTATCAACAATGCAAAGGGAACAGTGCTCAGGGAGGATTAGAATATAAACGTTGATATGAGACAAGGCAATGCTTGTGAGCCACAACACGGCAGTTGGACGCTCAATTTGACTACTTGCTAGCTACGTTACTGGATATGCCCCTACGCCCCACCTAGTATGGGTATGCAACGTTTTGATACGGGTAGGGGGGGTGGTATGCTAGCCCTACGTCCAGGGTACGCCCTAGGCCTTGCGGGTATGGCCGGGTACGTCTGGCGTAGGGCACGCCTCAGCGCTTGTGGGTATGTGCAGGGGTTGGGGGGTGCCCTACGCCAAACATACCCGGCCATACCCGCAGGAGCTGGGGCGTACCCTGCGCGTAGGGCTGGTGTACTGCCCCAAAAAAAGCATATTTTAAAATTTTTTCCTCCTTATTTCGCCATTCAAAGTCAAATATGGACCTCAAAAACCATTTAAAAACATTTTAAAGTGCATTTGCAACCCTAAAAGCATGAATCACACTCATTTTCTCAAAAGATAACAACACATTTACCTTTCATTGGATTTTTACCTCCCATTGCATATTTGTTCATTCTTGTTGTTTCAATTGCTGGCTGTGTGTTTAAAATGTGAGCCTCAGTCGATTCATCTGTATCTTCTTTAATAGGCTGTATATAACAGCTATGAAGGTTGCCAGAGTAGTCAGCCAGTCTTCCAGTTATTTGATCGCGTTTCAGCCTTGCCAAAATAAATGGAATAAATGTCTGTAACATGATCAAGATGAGGGAGAGGTTGAAATCAATAATGTCTTTTTTTGCTTATCCTCTATGTCCCAAAAATATGGTTCTCCTGGACTCTTTTTGTGCAGTATATACAGTAAGATCATTTGCACAGGTATAATACGAAAGCTCAACTCGTGAATAAGCTCAAAGAAGAGAACAGGCCTTGGTCTTAAGTTGATTTAACACCAGGTCATCTCATTGTAATCTTCACCAAACTGCAGAGAGTGCATTTTCTTTTGTCTTTATTTTTGTCCATACATTGTAACATTTGCACTATGTACCTGTAATAAGACTAATCTACGCTCGACAATTGAATATTATAATATTTGGCATCGAATTATTAGTATTTTTTTGTGGTTATTTAACTTATTATGTTTCCTTTATGCATATTATGTGGTGGTTAATATTGCTTAAATGGCTATATTTTTATATATATTTTTGTATGGCCGTACCCAGCTGTACCCAACCCCCCCCCAAAAAAATTCCCAGTATCCACGTACCCAATACTTGTACCTGTATCCGTACCCGTACCCATATCAGCTACTTAGCTTGCTAGAACACAATGAACTATACCTTCACAGTAAAATTCAAACATATGACAACTCTAGGATCTTTCGTGAGACTCTCAAGCTTACTCATGCTCAAGACTCTCCATTTCACTAGTCACTAGAACACAATGAACTACACTTTCACAATAAATATCAGACATATGACAACTCTACGATCTTTTGTGAGACTCTCAAGCTTACTTATGCTTAAGGCTCTACAATAAGATATAGGTATACCTGATAACGTTTGAGGATTGAGAATGCCGGTATACTTGTGGGAAACGAAATACAAGGAAATCCTCCATCATTAATTGACACAAGAAATAAAGAAACACCACCAAAATCATATTTACAAATTGAAATGGTTCAAGGCTATTCATTCCTACACAAAACCATTGACATGGACAGGAAAGTAAGAGCCTTTCCTGCTCAACCATTTGCATTCAATTTGGGGCATCATCAAGCTTGAAAACAATGAGCAAAGCAACAGTCTGATTATGCTCTCATGCTTGTTTGCAATGAATGGAGTTGGAAGGATGAAAATAAACTATGGAAACTTGTCACTCCTTTTTGCATGCAAGAAAATTCTGGTTTTCTTGGTTTATGAAAGCTTTAGATGCAATTGGATTGGAAACCTCATTTTTGACAACTGAAGCAACAAGAACAAGAGCTTCAGGAACAAGGTCTCGTATCTTTGATAGGAACTACATATTGAAACAGCACTTCACAATTTTCGCTTTAAGAGAAAGCTTCATAAGAGGCAGGGAAATGTGTCTGAACTTCAACTATGCTCTGGTTTTATTCATTATCAGGCATTTGCAAACTTTCATATGTAGGCTCCAGAGAATGTCTGGGCAGGACACAATCAAGAAATTCACTTTCTTGTTATACTGACAACCAGGGATATACATCCAAATGTTAAAAAGTTTCTTTAGGCTCAAAGAAGTGCTTAATCTCTAGAGAGCAAGAACTTCCACCCAAGACTAAATTGCTCTCCTCTTGAGTGAGTGTACATCAAGGCATTTCAGAAAATTCTCAAAAAGTATTTGAGATGACGATGAAGAAGACTGTTTGTTGGTATACTTGAGAAAACATTGGTCTTCTTGCTAGAGAGCTGACCTTTCCACAAGGTGAGAATAGGACGGACTTGAAAATATGCTCAGAATGTGGACATTCATGAAACGTGGCTGCCCATTTTGGCTTGAACTTTCAACGAATAGCACATCCTGATTTTGTAACTACTGGTTTTGGTGTTTCATCACCTTAATGAGCTTCAATATTGTGGAATTCAAGAGGATTTTGGAGGGCTTTTTGCAACATTCTTTATATTAGCCCAAACTCTTCAGCCAAATCCTTTAACTCCAGGAATCATAGAAGGGTCTTGAAAGTATGTAAAGGCATATTAATATTTCCTATGGAGATGATGCCATCCCCAAAAGGGTGGCAATGTGGGGCCACAGTGAAAAACTCCCTGAGCCTTAGCCTTTGAAGGGGGCAGCTTAGGTACTTTCCCACTTTGTCTCTTCAGGGGCCCCATTATAAACCTATAAAATAATATGAAAAAATGCTAAAAACACTTCAAATATTAAAGAAAAAAGTGGAATTACGGTCAAACTAAACCGAAATTGTTCGAACCTAAATTACTAGACAATTATTAGCTCCATAAGATTTTGTGAAGAAGCCTAAGTTTTGTTTGGTATTAATGTAAAGTATTATCACCATGTGTTTGTTTTGGTGTTTTGTTTACTACCATTGATGACAAAATCAATGATTACATAAAATTTGTCTACTGTTAATTTTTTTTTGTGTAATTTGTTTTTTAAATATTTTAAATTTTCAGAGTAGCTCTCCATTTTGGCATAGATATTTTGGGGGAGATTTTAGGTGTTCCCTTATTTGCTTCCGTATATTTTGTTGTCCCTCCCTAAAGGGGACACACTAGACACTAACACTTATATTATGATTTCCACATAAAAGGTTGCATATTAGAATTTGAACATTTCATTTTCCCTTGAGTAGATGAGCACCACCATGTGTCACTTGGAAAGTGCCATATTGCGGGAAACCTAAGTTGCAGGTTCAGGTTTGGTGTATGGGATGGGCCTTGTGTTAGTTATGGCTTGGGTATGTTTGTACAAAAAATATAAAAATCATAGCCAAACAAACAAATTTAATCAGTGTTAAGTGAGATTTCCTCCCCTCCATTCTGGGGATGGGCATGGATGAAACGTCCCCTTGGGCGCCCCCCCCTTCCCCGATCTACTAAAAAACAAAAAAAATGAAGCATTCCGAAGGATGTCCCCTTAAAGTCAAGGATGTTTTAGCGATATAGTGACGTCCCTGATGATGCAGGTGCATACGGGTCAACAAGCAATATTGCATCAACAAAAAATTGTAGGGATTTGTTTGTGTAGACTATTTGGCATGTTTGTCATTTTGGCATGGTAGAAGTTGATCCAAGGGAAGCATCGACACTTCCAACACTTCAAGGACATCAAGTGCATCAAAGAAGATCATTTTCAGCCAGTGACATGATTCCAAGTGATTGGGTTGAGTTACTCAACTATCAATAGTGTTCGGGAAGTGTTTGTGTTTGTTAAA
Source organism: Torreya grandis (assembly GCA_037957365.1). Taxonomy (NCBI): domain Eukaryota; kingdom Viridiplantae; phylum Streptophyta; class Pinopsida; order Cupressales; family Taxaceae; genus Torreya; species Torreya grandis. Next base: position 371,154 of record JARHVA010000756.1, on the reverse strand, counting down.
GGCCTAAAAGTGATAGGTTTTGGGGTGGAGACAAAAAGAGCTTGAGGAATCCCTCCAAAGTAGAATTTGATTGCATATTTGGATTCTTATCGAAAAGGTGCGCACTTTAAAAAAAATAGCATTTTATTTTGAGTTTGTATGCAAATAATATGGCCTCCGGAAGTTGCAAGGTTTTGCATTGTGATGAAAGCGTTGGGCAATTTTTCATGGCTTAAGTTACAGTTATGCAACTGCTTGTCTGCAATAAGTGGCAACTTTGCTCGTGAGGAAGGTGAAAAGACAGTAATTGCCCTAAAATTTCTTTGACATGCAGACTGTTGTAAATGATGAAGGGAACTCGAAGAGGCCTTGCAATATGTCAATATCAATCAGGGGAGATTCAAATTAGTCTTGCAAATGCAGAGGGCTAGTTAGTAAAGAGGTAAGTTGAGTTCGTTCAGTGTCCAAGAGAGACTTGTTAGACTAATCTCTCCAAGAAGAGAAGTGAGAGAGAAGGGAGTGGTGAGAGTGTGAACCAGTCCACTTAGGGGTTGTATTTTAGTGGATTCTTCTTCATGTTTGTAGTCCTAAGGATTGAGAGAGTGTAGGGAGTGTGTTAGGGTTTGTAATACCTTTCTATTAATGAACTAAAGTGTTAATGTTGTTTGCAATTCTTGAGCACAATGGCGTGTTTGTGTCCATTGTTAGAGTGAGTATGTGTAGGTTGGGGACTAAGGCAGACAGTAATTTGGCCCCATCATTCCTGTCTGCATTAGTTGGTATCATAGCAAGTTTAGATCTTGCTTAGTGAGGATGTTGCATGTTGTGAAAGGGAATTCTGCATAGGTATTATTAAGAATGTGAAGACATCTTCCAATAAATAGTGTTGGGTAGAAGGTGTTAGAATGAATGTCCTCCATTGTGAGAAAAATGGGTAGAGGGTGAGGGAGAGAAAGATGGGAGTTCTCCATCTTGTATAGGTGGGTAGAGAACAAAGTTGCAAAAATGGCTCATAGAAGAGTCAAGAAAGAGAGGAAAGGCAATCAAGAACCACAAGTTGCAAAACTAGAAGCAATGGAGGAGATGTTAATATCCCTACAAGCAACGTTGGATGCCTTGGAGAGAAGACCAGCAAGTAAAGAACAAAGAACAGTTGTGAAAAAGTCCATGAAGGCAAGAGGAGAAGACTCCAAAATAGAAAAGAGACTAGCAAAGGTCATGGTGAAAGAAAAAGGTAATCCCACTAGCAATATACCTTTCTTTTCAAGTAGAGAGATCTTGAAAGAGCTCATGAGATGAACAGAGTTAGAATGTTGTTTTGAAAAGAAAAGTATTGAAGACCCCAAGAGGGTGGATATTGCAAGTAGAAGATTGTGTGGTAGTGCAACTATCTATCGAAGAGCTCTCCTAGAGAGGAGAAAATATAAAGGAACAAAAAAGGTGAGAAGTTGGGAACACATGGTTTCCAAGTTGATGGGGTAAGTTGTGCACCCAAGAATGCAAGTAGATGGGTTGATAAAACTGCAAATCTTGAGGCTTAAGAGTGAAGTGAAAATTATTGCCTTGAAAGGAAATGATAGAGAGAAGTTGCCATGTGAGCAACTCAAGTCTGTTTTGGAAAACATCAACGAGAAGGAAGTATGTTAGCAGTCCATAGAGGGAGAAACTTCATGGAAGAAGATATGGAAGTAATAGTTGTTGAGATTGAAAAAGGAACCCCATTGATCGATGACGTGGAAGAGCTTGTGGAATTCCCTAAGTGGGAAGAGGCATAAATCCCATTGATGAGAATGGAAATGAGTCTGCGTTTTCACCTTTTCGGGGAGGGATGGTTGAGGACAACCAATAAAAATTTAATGCAGTGGCCCTATGAAGAACCTGACTCAACCAAGGAGATTTGCATGTTTCCTTAAAGGAAACAATGGAGGTGAATGGAGAGGATAGCCAGGGAGAGTTGTAGGTTTCCATGAAAGAAACAATGGAGGGGAATGAAGCGCAAGTGAACATATGTGATGAAAGTACACTTGAAAACTATCTATATCAAGTAGAGGAAAAAAACTAAATAAAGAACGATGATAGGGAAGCAATAGAGGTTGATGAGAATGGACCTTTGGTAGTCCATTGAAGGAGATTGGAATGAAGAAAAAGACCACCTAATTTGGACAAAAATGGATAGAGAACGATCTGCATTTATTCTTTATTTTAAGAGATGGAATCGGTAGGAGACAAAATTTAGAAATTGTTGGTTGATCCGAAGAGTATTTGGACAAGGGAAGATGAAGAATGTCACTTGTGGGGCATGGAGGCCAAGAATGAGATAGAGATGGTGGATATGTTTCTACCAAGAGGAATGAAGGATGCACAATTTATTGCACATGTGGGAGCAGTCCACATAGGAATTGAAGAAGAAACTCGCATGACTGAATGGTTGCCTTGTTTTCACGTGGACAAAGGTAATTCAAGGATCTTTGCACATAGCATGCATTTGATGCCAAATAAGATGAAGAAAGGAGGTAGCAATCAACCAAGAGCTGAGGTAAAGAGGATGCAGGGAGAAGAAGAAAAGAATGAGATGAACAAGTTGATGTTGTTTTCAGCCCAAACATATGTAGAGGGGGATGAGGTTGCAACAATGATGTCATTGGAAGAAGATCATCATGGAATTGCAGAAAGTGATGAAGATGAAGAGAGCTTAGAAGGATTAGTTGGGATAGTGTTGCAAAAGGAGATAAATAACATTTTGATAACATCTTGAAGACTAAAATAGGCAATGATGATGTTGTTGCAGTAGAGGTAGTAGGGTTGTTTGACATTACAATGAGGGTAGAAAGAAGGGATGACATGAAGACTATCTTAGAGGTAGCTTTGGGGATTACGAGTAACCATTTTGATGCCCAATGGTATGTTGGGTTCTTTGACAAGCAAGCTATGAAGGAAGAGTTAGTAGATGAGATGTATTCTTGGAAAGGAGTATGTGACAACAATGTTGAAGACAATTGGTGGGGTGGATGGGTAGTTGTGGGAAAAATCCTACAAGAGGATGGAATAAGGGAGAAATCTAATTGGAGGAGGTGGATAGATGGGTAATTAGAGCTAGGCGGAGGAGGACGATCTATGGTTCAATAGGTGGTTGGAAAAGAAGGAAAAACAAAATGATAAACTTTTGAGGTACCTAACAAGGTGGACGGGGATATTGTGTCCATTGGCCGAAAGAGTGGTTCCACCACTCACCTTTGTGAAGGCGTTCACAATTTTTTGATCTCAGGTATCTGATGGAGGAGCATCCAGGGCAACAAGCAATCTTGTATCATTCAAAAATATGTAGGGATGTGTTCGTGTAGACTTGTTGATGTGTTTGTTGTTTTGTTAAGGTAGAAGTTGATACAAGGGAATCATCATCACTTCAACTATTCAAAGGCATCAAGTACATCAGAGAAGATCACATGTAGTCAGCAACATGATTCCAAGTGATTTGTTTGAGTTACTCAACTATTGGTAGAATTTGGAAAGCCCTTGTGTTCGTTGAAGGCCTAGAAGTGATAGGTTTTGGGGTAGAGGCAAAAAGGGCATGAGGAATACCTCTAAAATAGAGTTTGATTGCAGATTTGGATTCTCCCAAAATAGTTATGCACTTAAAAAAAAGGCATTTCATTTTGAGTTTGTGTGCAAAAGATATGGCCTTTGGAAGTTGTAGGTTTTTGCATTGTGACGAAACCATCAAGGCGGTTTGCAAGGCTTAAGTGGCAGTTACGTAATTGCAGGGGCAGTTTTGTAACCTCTGGTCTGCATTAAGAGGTGGCTGCACAACCTTTGCTCTATAGTAAGTAGCGATTTTCCCTAGGAGGAAGGTAAAAAGAAAGTAACTACCCAAAACTTGACATGTGGACGATTTTCCAAGATGAAGGGAACTTGAAGAGGCTTTGCAAGTTGCTAGTGTTAGTTAGGTGAGATTCAAATCAATCTTGCAAAGGTAGAGGATCAGTCGGTAAAGAGATAAGTTAGTTCAACTTCCAAGAGACTTGGTAATCTGTCTAGGAAGAGAAGTGAGAGGGAAGGGAGTGGTGAGAGTGTGAACTAGTCCACTTAGGGACTGCATTTTAATGGATTCTTCTTCATGTTTGTAGTTCCAGAGATTGAGAGTGTAGGGTATGTGTCATGCTTTGTAATATCTCATGTGAATGAGTTAAAGTGTTAATGTAGTTTGCAATTCTTGAGCACAATGGAGTGTTTGTAATTTTAATTTTCAATAATTTTTTCAAAATTTATTTTATAATTTTTTATAAATTTATTCATATTTTAAATATTTAAATAGAACTTTTTATTTTTTATATATTATTAAATAATTTACTTGCCATCCTCCTGCCATCCCCAAAATTTGAGATTTTTTGGCCATTCCAGGATTCCAGCGGCCTCCCCGTTCTTGAGAAGTATGTAACAATGAAATTAACCACAAAATGAATAAAATAATAAAAAACAACCACAAAACACTATTAATTACCGATAATTGAATGCTAAATATCAAATGATAAATCAAAATAGTTAATAGTATCTAGTCAAACTACATAGTGCACAAGAAAGCTCAAAATAAATCATGTTGCTCTTCATCAAGAGCGTTAAAATCATTGTGTAGTCTGTTAGAACCACAAGTAGTAGCAAGGCTAGTGTCACTCCCATTAGTTGCATTAGGCAGCTCCTACGTAGAAGTCTCTGCTTGTCTCCATCGACGCCAACTAATGAAAGTTGGGCAATGGAAGCATCCAAGCTAGGATGATTTGGTTCTACAACCCAACCCATCGTCACCCCTTCATTGTATTCATGCTCCTTGTGTGATAGTGTGCACAGGATGGAATGTGTGTACCAATTCCTCCATATTTTTTGTAGTGAATTAGTTGCGCTTAATTGAGTGGATAAAGGAGTATGTACTCTAGTTTCGCTCAGCTGAAAGAGGAACTTGCAACTTATAGAGGCAAAGTTAATGCAAAATTTTAATTATGAATGTGCATAAATGATTAAAGTTAAAATGTAAAATAAATTCTAAATTCTAAGTAATTACAAAAGTAAAAATAAAAGTTTAAAGAATGTTAATGGAATTAAAAAACATACCCGTGATAAAACTTTGATGGCAAGAAGCTGCTAGTATGTGGATCCTTGGCTACAAAGGTACCACCACATATGAGTGTCATTTTTAAACTTGTCTCACTAGCACTAAAGTTGTGATTTGTTGAGGCTATGAACTTCTTGAACTCATCCACATTTGTCTTCTATATCTAGGTCAGTCGAGACTCTAGTGAATGCCACCTTATATCCATCACTAACCTCACAATCCCTATATAGAGCCAACAATCATCTACTCTACTGCGTTCGCCCTTATATAGAGGGGGCTCATGTTTGGAGTCTAGTCCCTCTTAGACAAAGAAAGTATCTCAGTGTTGTAGTATGTTGGAGTTATGGCCAAAGCAAGGACATGTAGTGGGGTTGTCATTTTGTTCCATTGTTCATTTAGAAAATTTTCACACTTGCTTGAAAAATCTTTTTGAAGGATCTTGCTCTCTTGCATTTATAATGGTCCTCATTTTTTGAATCATGTAATTGATGCCATCATAAATTTTACCCAAACATGATTGATTTATATCAAAAAATTTGATTGTACTCATGATGGGCTTAGTAAAACTAAACAAGTAATCTAGACGAGCCCACCAATCATAGTAGAAAAACTCAGGAACCGCGGTCACTCGATAGCCAAAAATTGTGACTAGTACTCGAGACTCGGCAATTACCCGATAATTACTCGATAATTACTTGGCACTTTTATCGCTACTTTAAAAAAAAATATAAATTCATAAAATACATAAGAAAATGAAATGAATGTAGAGAAATGATTGTAAAGATTTAGAGAACACAACTCAGAGTGAAACATATTTTATATTAGTTTTTAATAAAAAAAAAGTGCACTTTTGTTAAATTATTTAGGTTGCCGGTTTTTGGCCGGTTACCAGGTCAAAAACTATGGTTTTCGGAGGGTAACCGCTCTCAGAAAACTGCTGTTTTTGGCTTGGTAACCAGCCAACGGTTACCTGACCGTCTACCCTTTCTGCAAAAACAATCAGTTTGTCCGCGGGTACTCGAAGGGTACGCCTGTTTTTTAATACAATGCCACCAATCATCATCTAGAATTGCTCCTTTCAGTTTTTAGGCTCTGTTTGTGTTGGATTGCCTTTATACAACCCACAAGTTGTTGATAATCATGGTGCATAATAGATTTTGCACCTTCACAAGTTGTCTCAAGATAGTTGTGTGCGAGGCGAATCTAAGCGCAACAACCTAATAGGATAAACGTAAACTAAAATTACCGAAAAAAACTTGAGAAAACCACAAACTTTTGGATCTCATTGGCTTTTTTTATAAATTTCTTTGATCCATTTGATTTGACTTCCTAACTTTTGCATCATCAAGTTGTGTGAATGAATGACACAAGGTGTCGAAAATACATGGATGTATCTCGCCTCAACTATCAACCCTATTGCTTTGCAATTCTAGGCATTGTCTTTTATGATTTGGACAATGTTTTGAGGCCCCATTGATTCAATGGGCTTTGCAGAGGTTGGCAATGAATTGTGCATTGTTGACTTGACCCTCACATTTAGATGCCCTTAAAAACATTGCCCCTTTAGGGCATGCTACAATCAAATTTATTATCCACAAACACCCCCATTTTGGCCCAAGAATCCTTGATGGGGTGAAAATAATTATCCACATCATTTTCCTTTGTCCAATATTGTGGTGTGTACCTTTTCATAACATGGTCCTATGTATCCTTTAGGGGCTGCAGTGATGTGCTTCACCGTTTCCTACTAGTATGATAACCTAACAAGGTTAAATGGAAGTTCATCTGCATAAATACATCGCCCAATGAGATCATGAACAATATCCCTTGACTCATTTTAAAAGTACTTTCCCACGGGTCGACATCTTTTGTTCTTTTACGAATAAGTGGAGTATCTTCTTATGGAGATGGTGTTGCCAAAATACAATGTGAGGGGTCTATGATTGAGGTACGAACTGAACATGTAGGTGACTTGCTTGATTGGGATCCTTTCTTTGATGAAGGACGAGACTTTGATTGTCTTTCAGCCACTTTAACTGCCTTTTCTTACTCTCTTATATATTCAAGAAGTGTTGTTGGCAAATCCTCTATGGTAGGCCCAATGCAAACCTTGATTCTAATGCCAGGAATTGCATACAAATGGGCTTTCACCTGATTGTATGAGCTCTTATATTTGTTATTGCATTGGCTGCAACCCCAAAGATAACTCACTCCTTTTGGAATATGCTCTAGCATTGTCAGATGTCTGGTGAAAAACGGTTGGGTTTGAAGGTGTGTGTTGCTCCTTGGTCCATGGAGGTCCATTGAGCTGGAGATTGCTGCTATTTTAGCAAATGCTTGTGGCCACAAGTTTTCAAACTAACACGATATTAAGAAAAAAACAAAACCTAAGATACCCTTTAGTTTTGTGCATTCATCAAATGATGAAAGGTGAGTTTGAAATGATAGGTGAGCTTTGTGTTTTTCATTTTTATTTTTGTCCCTTAGTGCCTTGGTTTTATGATTGTTAGATTAGGTTCTAATTTTAAAAATATTACTTTTTTTTTAAAATTAAAAAACTGACCTTTTTTTTGAAACAAATAAACCTAGGCCATACCATGCCCGGGCTGAATTGGAAAATGCTCTGAGGAGTACTAGGCTTGGGATCAGAACCGGGTTCAAACCAGGTATGGGTACGTGTGGTCTGGAGGGAGAACCTGGTAACTTAGCTGGAAGCACACAAAGTCTAATTCCAAATGACCTCCTTCACGGATTCTGGAAGAAGCCACTTCCTAAACTCTTTCTGTTTTCAGTCTTGCGTTTCTTACTGGAGCAGATAAATATTTTGAATAATATCTTTGCTTTCCCTTTCTTCTTTTAGTTTTCTTATATGCTATTTCAACATTAATGCTTGTTCCATGAGAAGGGAAGGTTGGACGACCCTTAGTGTTAACCAATCGCTGGGGCATAAAGCATATTTTAGTAACTCAACTGCCTAGTAAGTTTGTTATCAGAACCGGGTTCAAACCAGGTATGGGTACGTGTGGTCTGGAGAGAGAACCTGGTAACTTAGCTGGAAGCACACAAAGTCTAATTCCAAATGACCTCCTTCACGGATTCTGGAAGAAGCCACTTCCTAAACTCTTTCTGTTTTCAGTCTTGCGTTTCTTACTGGAGCAGATAAATATTTTGAATAATATCTTTGCTTTCCCTTTCTTCTTTTAGTTTTCTTATATGCTATTTCAACATTAATGCTTGTTCCATGAGAAGGGAAGGTTGGACGACCCTTAGTGTTAACCAATCGCTGGGGCATAAAGCATATTTTAGTAACTCAACTGCCTAGTAAGTTTGTTATCTTGAATATATTTGCTCCAGAATATTTGTTTGATTTCCCAGTGGATGGGCACAAGAAAGCTGGAGTAAAGAAGCAATGGAAAATTTGAGGGCATTTTGTTCTATAGTTGAGACATGCAACCTACTTGTATGATAAGTACTTTTTGATCTTTTCAATAATTTTTACCAAAAAATATTGACAGGGCAACAAACGAGAAGAAAGAAATTGTGTAAGGGAAGCAAAATTGCATTGTGATACAGGGAATACCATTTCTAACTGGATTTGCTAACCAAAAACTCCATAATAGATTTGGAAGTTGCGCTTGGGTCTCAAAATGAGTAATACACAGGCTGCTAAAATTTCAAATGAAAACAGTTCTATAATATCTTTTCCCTCGCCATCGTGGCTCTGCTTCTCCTCACTGGCATGGCTTTACCCCTTTCCGATGACATGGATTTACTACTTGCTAACTGCCCCCCCAAACCACAAGGGCAAAGTAATATTATGCGTTTCTTTTCTACTACGGTAGTTACGCCAGCCTTGGATGTTAGGGGAGATTCTAGAGGAAGTGTCTTGCTTCCCTTAGGATCCTCCAGCTTGGGTCCTCTGACCTAGTGTACTCCTCAACTAGCATTATCGAATCTTTCACAGTGATTGATAATGGCTCAGATGACCCCACTTCAGGCATAGACAAAGATTTTATCTCCAGTCCTCGTTGGCACATGCTTTTAGGGATCTTGTTCGTCCTTCATTACTATTTGTATTGATTTCATTGCCACTTGTGTTAGTGGCATGTTGCTCTATTTTGTCTTTTGTACTTTTATTTCTTTAGTTCGCTTCTAGGATTCTCTCTTCTGAGAACTTTCTATTGTTGATTGTTGTATCATTGAGTCCCATTGACTTACTTTTGTTCATTTGTGGACATTGATATGATTTCTTTCTTTCTAGATGAGTGGCACATAGTCGATTAGGATTTCACCTCAAAAAACCTACCTTCAGTTTTTCATTCAAGTTAAAAAGTAAGTTGCATGAGAACTTTCCAGTATATCTCAAAGAAAAAATTTCTATTGTAATTGGAATAGTCTCAAGAACAGCATTGCTCACATCTTAAAGCTATGCATGTAGACATTCAATTGATTCCCATAATAAACAAGCACCTTATTTTATCATGCCTGAATTTTTTTTCGTAAAAGAAACTAAAAGATAGAAAAATAAAATATAATCCGGACAAGGAAAGAGCTTAGAAGCAAAAGTGGGGTGGAAGCCCGTTCCATCCATCCTCATTATTTGTATACATGCCCTTGTAGGTGGCGACACAACTACTTGTTAACAAATCCACTCACTCGTCGTCAACAAAACAACACTTTTACGTTTATAAATGGGAAGTTTATGCATGCCCTTTTCATCTTGCCAACCTTCACATAGGAGACTTTGGAAAATATGTAAGTCCTAAGTTATAATGACAAGGGACCTAGGACTCGTATGTTAAAAAATAGCACATGCCACTCTACATATCATTTATACTAATGCCTTTTCATAAGCATCCTTTTGACAAGGTACATAATTGTTGAGACACTTCATGACATATGAGCAAAATGTATTTTGACATAGTGTAAGACTGTAAGTACCCATTAGAACCTTTACAACTTTAAGCATGAGTGTAATAAAACATGACCAGGATATCTTGGCAAGACTTGTTTCTTGCCAAGATGTTGATATTTCATAGGTGGACATGTGATGTGGGTGACAGACATGAGGTGGGATGATGGGTCCTATATTTTAGCATCAAGAATAGGGGAATAGATATTGAATCCGACTAGTCTTACTGGAGAAATATATCCATTGTCCAAGAAGGTAGGAAAGTTTGTTGAACATGTTTTGGAATAACCAGAGCAAGTCTTTGTCGCATAAGTTGAGAATTCTGATTGTGGGTCTTAAATGACTTGAACCTTAGATCAATAATCTCTAATTTAGAGCAGGCAGCTTTGTTGAACTTGTTTTACAATAATTACAGAAAGAGTTTTAACCTTTGGGTGATTGAGGCTAGAAGATGTAGGCTAATGCGGTGCTGAATGTTGTAGTTTTTGAGGCAAGGGAGAACAAAAACGATACATTTAGGGGCAAGACTTAGGTATGCAGGGGATTTTTTTTTTTTCAGATAAGAAAAATACATTTCATCTTAAGACACTTACGAGAAGCTATTGAGATTGATAAAAATTCACTTAATTCAAATAGAGATGAGGGTCTGGCTTATTTCATACTTGGAAGCCAATTATCAGCATGCTAAAAAGACCCATTAACTAGATTTTTTTAACAATTAAACTAAAATAAAAAATTTATAATAATAATTTAAATTATAAACAATGGTGTAAAATATTTAACTCCAGAGCGTTTGATTTATTGATTACCATTATCTAGGATAAATTTTAATCATTAAATATTATGAAAAATTTAATTAATAATATTAATTATTTAACTTTCTTTAAAATTTTAACTAAGGTGTAGAAATATTAATGTTAGGGATTTAATTATTTTATTTCTAATATCACAGCCCGATATGTGGCATCGTGTTCTTCACTTGAATTATCTATTTAAGGTTTGTGAATCTGCAATCCATAGCCATTTTCTGTCATCCTGATGATGGATCATGGAGTGTGATCTGAAACATTGATTTAAATTTGTGACACAGTTTATCCAAAAACTATGTAACATTTCTTCTTGTTGAGGAGTGAACCACAGGGTTTTGAACTATGGTGCATATGAGCTTTGTGTCATTTGCACTTGGTGGTCTTATTCCTTTCACAATCATTCTAAATATTTCTCAAATTTATGTTCTTAGTTTGAGTTTTATTATTTTTTGCTCTAATTCCGGTGATCTTGATTGTCTATGTCTAATAAAAAATGCTTCAGTGGATATGGCCTTGCTTCTTTTTCGCCCTACTTCCAATGGTGTTCTTTTCATTTTCTTTAATGTGCGAGTCACAATATCTGTTTGGCCATTTTGCTTTTAGGGAAAAGAAATATCAGGTATGGATGGGCGAGTGCACTGTTCATTGAATATCAACACTGAAACCGGACGCTTGTCTGCAAGAAAGCCAAATCTACAGGTTTAATATTCTTCCGGATATTGTAGTTCATAAATATTCATGACTATGTTTGGGTCTTAATATTCATATTGTGGTTACATGGGGCTCAACACTCTATGGTTTATGTTTCTCTGTTCAATTTGTTATGAACATACGTAAATTTTTGTATGCTATTTCTTGGCATCAGAACCAACCTGCATTGGAGAAAGACCGCTACAAAATTCGTCAAGCATTTATTGCTAATCCGGAAAACTCTCTTATTGTAGCTGATTATGGGCAGGTTCGGTGCTTGATTGTTACTGTATAAATAAGCAACTTTACAAATAATTCACCTACTATCACTAGGTGCTTCTCAATTTGAGATTTTATCGTTGAAATGCCTATCTAAGGAACTTTAAGAATGTTTAGTTAATGCATGAGTTTGTGTTAGGGTCTTGCAGTTGGAGTTGAGGATTCTTGCTCATCTTTCAAATTGTAAGAGTATGTTGGATGCATTTAAAGCTGGAGGAGATTTTCATTCAAGAACTGCTATGAATATGTACCCACATGTGCGTGATGCTGTTGAGAAAAACAAGGTTTTACTTGAGTGGGATCCACAACCTGGTGAAGAGAAGCCTCCAATACCTTTATTGAAGGTAAAATGGGAAACGTCCGTGCTTATAAGGACTATTTGCTTTGAATTGATGCCTCTTTTACAGACATCTCATTGTAAGGAAATGACAGTTCAATTTGGGGCAGGGGAAGGAAAGGAAAATAGTATCTGGTAAAGTTCACATCTGAGTTAATGAATCAGTTTATGTATTTTTGAATTTCATGTATATTACTATCTTTTAACATTAATCTGCTGTTACTTGGCAAAACTCGTGTTAATCAAATGCTTGGGTCTTTTAATCTTTAATGATTAGCTTTTTATAAAAAGACATTTTAAGGCATGAAGTATGCAGTAATTCTATAATACGTATAGAAGGTCAAGTGTATAAACATTAATTACATTTGGAAGCTTACAATTTTAGGGGCTTACGGTACATAAAGGGTAAAGGTAAAGGTGAATTTTTAAGTCACTGTCAAGGGAGACCCCAATTTGGTGTATACGACCCTTTTGTAGAGGCCAACAAGGAATTATTTTTCCGTTTACCTTTCCATTTACCTAATAAATTGTTCAAATTTGTACCTTTTCGACCCTTTGACCAAGCTTGTGATAAATCAAGCCTTGCCAATCCATACATGACAGGCTCAAAATTGTATTTGTTGTCAATTAAAAATACATGTTCTTTTGAAACTATTTTTGATTTCTCTCTGTAAGTATGATGCTGTTCTGCTAGAAACTGTTATCATTGCAAGTGCGAAAAGATGCTCTTGGCTTGAAGGTTGATTGGCATTTTGGTGGTATCAATTATTGTATTTTCTTTAATTGTGTTGGTCAAATGGTTGAAGTATTTTTCCATTAATTTTTTAATATAAAAAATAATTGAATAACATTCTTCTCAAGCTCATGAACTATCAAGGTTGGTAGGGAGAAGCCCTCGAGTGTAGCTTCTCTTCCAATATCAGTTTGAATATACTATTTCGAAGATATGGTTCATTTTTATTGAGTATGCACCACACACACATCATGTACACAAATTTAAATCATAGCAAACTAAGACATGCAACATAATAATAAATTTCATCAAGATACCGATATCATAATAACAAAGGCATACTTTTAAGTAATCACCAGCCTTGACCTTATGTCATAGTGCAGAGTTTCAATAAAAGATCGTGACTAGATAGTCTTCCTCGATCTATCAATCAAAAATATGAGTAGGCTATAGATATCAGGGCTTGCCCTAGTACTTCTTGCTTTCCTTTGGTTGGTTGAGAGGACCAGGTTGTCCAAGTGTGGGCCAATTGTGTATAATATAGAAGTTATGTCTACATTGACAGATTATGGGCCTTACTTGGAGACACAAGAGATAATAGATAGTTATCTCTTAATATTGAAAGGTTTTTAATGTTATTAGAAAAAAGTATATTCTTTGAAAATATTATGTCTTTCCCTTTACATGTGTGTCTCTTTTTGAAAGAGGGAAAATGCCTTTTTCTTTTCTAAAGGAGAACTCATGAGTTGAAGGGGTTCTAGTTATAAGTTTCTTTTATTCACTAGGGGCCATCTTTTAAAGTTTTGTTAAATTTATTTCCTTGCCAAGGGGCAATATCATTGGGGGTCTTAATTGAAATTGTTTTAAGTCGCCACTTTAAGGTCATTTTCAAGGTCTTTTTCCCAAGGGTTATTTAGTGACATTTTTTTCCAGACAACTCATAACTGCAAACAATTCAACTTGAAAACAAACATCATAAAAGTCTTTTAAATTTCATGGACAGTTCAAATAGCCCCCAAGTTCAATCCAAAAGCCCCACTTGGTCCAGTTGCTTACTTGAGAGTTCCTGGTTCAATGACAGCAACAAAATGAATTGCAACTGCAACTTATGCGGTAGATGACAAGCATGTTCCAACTATTGATAAACAACAACCACAGCCTTATGACATCTCCACAATGGGTCCCACCTAGAAACTTGGGTTCATCTATACAACCAGCTTTTTGTCTTCATTTCCTACAATCATGACGGAAGTTGATGATTCTCCTTTCCTACCATCTCTATAGGATGCTCTCCATTCTAAATAGAGGCATCACACACTCCCCAAGTGGTTAACTACATCGCTAATGATAAAGACATTGTTTTGGAGATTTCAACTCTTCTATTGCAAGTTTGACTTGTGAGCAACTCTTTTGACCATAATACACAATGAACATATATGCTCAGAATATATTTAATACATGTTATATTTATAATTATTAAATGTAGAAATAAGATGATGAATTCAATATGCTAGGGCATCATATATATAGACACCGAAGGGGCATGTATCAAGGCACACGATCATACAAATATAATTTGATTCATAACAAGTCCCCATTGCTTGAGAATCTTTGCCCTCAAAGTATAGAGAGGGAAGAATGAATATCCTTATAAACGTGATTTTCCCAAGATGTGGCTTCTCTTAGTTCTTTCCTCAATTTTTGAAACTGCTTAAATAGCATAACCTTTGGCCATAAATGATGGAGCCCTTTCTTGAAACATTTTCTCGATTCCATTGATGATACTAGCTTGGTTTGTGGGGTTTTGAAACCCTTTAGTGTGTGTTGCTGACCTTCCCAATTAAAATTTATGAATGACTTCGTAGATTCATAAAAAATAATTCAATTCTTGAAATCAATCAACACTCAATACTATATCGATTCTTGCCAAAGATAAGGCATATGAAGTCTTTTGACATTTATAATCTTGCAATTTTGACAAGTTTTTGTGGCACTGCCAACAATCAATCAAAGTCCATTGTGGGATAAACAAATAAATCCAAGTGTTCTAGTTGACGACGTGTTAATATTATGGGTGTTTCCAGAGTCAGTAAGGACCATAAATTTTTTGCTGTTATACCCTTGAATTCTTAAGGTTTGGGGGTGAACAATTCCAGTTACAACTTTTAGTGATTCTTTTGGTTGAATCTCTTTCTAAGTCGACTTATTGCTATTCCCTAAGTTGCCGATACGAATACGGGTATGGATATGGGTACGAGTATTGGATATGGGGATATGGCGATTTTTTTTGGGGGTTTGGATACATCCGTACAAAAATATATATAAAAAATTTAAAATATAAAAATATAGCCATATAAGCAATATTAACCACATAATATGCATAGAGGAAACAAAGTAACTTCAAATAAGTTAAATAACCACAAAATATGTACTCATAATTCAATGCCAAATATCATAATATTCAATACTGGAACTTATATTAGTTTTATAACAGGTACATCGTGCAAATGTTACAATGTATGGACAAAAATAAAGACAAATCAACATTCTCATTGTTCACCATATTCTTCTTCGCTTGCAATGTCTTCATCATCATGTAGTTCATTAGAACCACAAGCAGCAACAGTGCCACTCCCACTAGCTCCACTATGCAAGTCGTGTGAAGCACTGTCTAGCTCTGTGTCAAATAAAGAAAGGTAGGCAAGGGAGGCATCTAAATCAACAACCTCTGGGTTCACATCCCACAACTTTGTTGGCCCTTCTTTGTATTGAGGTTGTTTATGTGAGAGAAGACGTAAGTTGGAATGCAAATAAGCCAAATCCTTTGCTTTTTTTGCAGTCAACTTGTTGCATTTAACTGAGTGGATAAAGCCATAGTTGCCCCAACTCCGCTCAGCTGAAGAGGAACTTGCAACCTATTGAAGCCACAAAGTGAATTGGAATTTATAAAAAATGAAAAATTAAAAGTCTAAAAGTTAAAATTTAAAACAAAACATCGAAATGTTCAAAGGAAGGGTAGAGTAAAAAAATTAAAATCTTGTGATAGAATTTTTATTGCAAGTGGTTGAAGGTGGGTAGATGCTTGCCCATAGAGGTACCACCAAAAGTGAATGTCCATCTTGTACTTGTCACAGATAGCACCAAGAGAGTGACCCACCGAGGATATGAAATGCACAAACTCTTCTTAGACTTGGTCTTCTATCTCTGGACCGGAAAAGATTCTAGAGAATGTTGCCTTATATCTCTCAGCAACCTCAACATCCCTATATGGTGCGACCCTCCTGGACAAAGAAAGAATCTCTGCACTGTAGTATTTGGGTGTCAAGGCAAAAGCAAGAAGATGCAATGGGGTGGTCATTTTGTTCCACCTTTCAATGAGATGCGACTGCACTTCTTTGAAGAGCCTTTTCGAGGGATTTTGCTCTTTGGCATTTATGATGGATTTAATGTTCTCAATCATTGAGTCTATTCCATCATAAATCTCACCCAAACATGGATGATCCATGTCCACATATCTCAACATGTTGACGATGGGCTCAGTAAAACTCAACAAATACTCCACACGTTCCCACCACGCATCATCAAGAATCCACCCTTTCACCTTTGTGGCCCTCTCACTGTTTCCCTGCCTCTATACACCCCAAAAGTTGTTGATGACCATGCTACTCAATGCCTCACACACCTTAACAAGTCGTCTCAAGACAATGGTGTGTGAGGCAAATCGAGTCTTAACAACCTAATACAAAATTAAAGCAAATAGTTAATAAACTTAAAAATTATTCAAAAATAAAAACACTATAAATTACGAACTTATAAAATAAAATAAAATTAAGAGTTACTTTCAACAATTGCAATTTTGAGGAGGTCCTGAAGATGGCTTAGGACATGTGATGGTTGGTTATGAACATTTGGATCCCATTCGCCTCTTCATTGACTTGTTTGATCCAGTCAATTTTTGTCCCCAACTTTTGCAACATAAGGTTGAGGGAATGAACGGCACAAGGTCTCCAAAATATATGCCCATACTTCGCCTCAACCAATATGTCCGTAGCTCTGCAATTTTTAGTGTTGTCCATTACAACTTGGACAACGTTTTGAGGCCCCACTGCCTCAATGGATTCTATCAAGATGTCAGCAATGAATTGTGCATCCTTCACTTGTCCCTCACAATCAACAACCTTCAAAAACATTGCCCCTTTAGGGGACACTGCAATCACATTAATCAGTGGCTTATTTGTTGTATCTTTTCATCCATAAAAAATGGACACCCCTGTTTCGATCCATGATCTTTAATGTGTTTTCTTTTTTTAGTCAATAAGGTGGTGCACAACTTTTCATAACTTGGGGTGACAAACTCTTTAGGGGCAGCATTGATAGATCTCACCATTTTCTGTCAGTATGGTGATTTGACAGTATTAAAAGACAACCCACATGCGTAAATACAATGCGCGATGCTCTACTCCGCTATCTCCCTGGATTCATTTTGGAATGCCCTCTCCAATGGGCCTACATCTTTTGATCTCTTGCGACCAAGAGGTGAATTCTCTTCCTCTTCGACCACAACGGGTGTAGCAAGAAAGGGGTGTGATGGGGTCACCACATTAGCACGAGCTGGATCAACAGGGGGTGATCATTTCTTTCCTAAATGATGCTTCAATTTTTGTGCGACAACGACATCTGCCTCTTTTTGCTTTTTGATGTATGCAAAGATCTTTGCCTATGGCAAGACCTATCTCAGTGTTCCACCTATGTTTGACCCATTATAAACTTTGATTTTAGTCCCAAAAATTCCACACAAATGAGCTTTCACTCGACTATACAAGCTCTTGAATTTACCGTTACACTTTGAGCAAAGGCAATGAAAACACCCTCCACCAGACATCTGTTCTAATATTGTCACATACTTCCAAAGGGGCGTTCACGAATCAGATTTGAGGGTTATCCCTTGCCCCACCGAACTAGCACTTGCACCCGAAGACATTCTAATTTCTGACAAATCCCTTTAGCCCTTGGTAAAAAATAAAAAGTTGCTATTAAAATTTAATGGTAAATCGTAAAAACTAAAAAAAAAAAATAATTGCTATTAAAATTATTTTAATAGCAATAAAATAAAAAACATAATCATTACGGTTGGTATTTGTGGAAATAACAGTTAAAATTTAAAAGAATAACAAAAAAAAAATAAAATAAAAACTAGTTATAAACAAAACAAAAAAAAAACCCACAAATCTAAAAAACTTACCTTAAATCATCAAATCTTCTTCCTTGCAAGCTCCTCAAGCTCTTGGCGCCAAATAGGAAGGAGTTTCAAGCTTATGCAACTGAAAAAAATAACAAGTGTGAACAAATGTGCAATGAGAGTGAAAAATGCAATGAAAGAGCAATGTGTTGTTATCTTGTTATAAAATGAGTATGAATGCTGCTTTTAGGGTTGAGAACCCACTTTATTTTGTTTTTAATTGCATTTTGAAGTCCACGTTTGACTTTTTCAAAGGTAAATTGAAAAAAAATTAAAAAATCCCGTTTTTTGCACCCGGGAGCGTTGGGAGATGCCCAGGAAGCGTCCTTGGGCTGCGGATATGCTCGGGTATGTTGCCCAGACGTACTCGGGCGTATCCGCAACCCAGACACGCTCCCTGGGCTCCTCCTACGCTCCCGTCGCCGTAGCTGTCTCCCTACGAGCTCCCAGGGTCCGCAACAAGCGTATCCGGTAATGTAGGCCATTGCTATTTGAACTCTTGATACTACTGCTTTTTGTATCATTATGACTTGCATCATGGTGTTCATTTTCTTGAAAGCATACCAACTTCTGCTTTTCATTGGTTCAGATTCTTGTTTTCCTTTACAGAGGTGTTTGACAAAATTAGTTTACTGAAGTTGTGGTGCTCTTGAGTATTTATAATCAGTGTGGTACGTAGGAATATTGATTTTGACATTCGTTTTGTGAGCATAAAGATTGCAATATTTGTTTGAATCCGTATTTATTCGTGTATTGTGAATCTCTCAGTCATTGAACTTTGAATTTGTATGTTTATTCATTTCTTGTTCATTGAATTCTAGACTCGTTTGTGCATTTTCAAATTTATGTTTATTTAAATTCTGACTAGAGTCACCATGAAAACAATTCCTGTGATTCTAGTTGTACAAAGTCCAAAGAACCTCATTGAGCTTCTTGTTAATTTTATCTTACGGTCTCCTCTTTATATTGTTCATTGTGTCGTTGATCTGGTATTGATTATAGCCTCTATAGTAGTGCACGATTGCTTGATTTGTGCAATCTTATCCTCCATTTGGCCTTTGTACTGCATGGACTCACTGTAAAAATTGTTGAGGTTCTGTTGTAGCTGCGCATCATTACGATATCCTTCATCCTTGGTTGAGTGTAAAATGATGCAAATGCTATTTGTGACACCAGGCTATCTGCCATGGCTTTTGTTGTGGTATATATCTATAAAATTGACCATGACGTGTCGGTCCAAACATGGCATCTCTTGCACGATACTTTAACATTGTAACTTCACATAAGCACTTTAAGATGGCATCTCTTAGTTCCTGACCGTGATTAGGATGTTTAAGTAGCTGGAAAGGAATGTATATATTTATTTATTTTCTCTATCTTCCTATTACTGCCACGAGACCGCGAGGTTGGCTTCAACATGGTGTCCCCACTAGTAGATGAAAAACCATGTGGGTATGATGGCAGCATTGCATTTCTCTTAAAAATTTATGCAAACTGTAAAAAACAACACTGAACTTTTACTCTTTAAGAAAACTTATGGTCTTTGCAAGTATTGGGTCTTCAACAAGGTGTTACTGCCGCAAGAGCACGAAATAATCTCCAACACAGTCGTTTTTCTGACATTGCAACAGAATGGTCTCTAACATGATGTTGCCATCTTGAGACCATCAAAATGATCTTGAACATCGAGGATCAAGTTGTTCTGCTAGAGACAATCCTGGATCAACTTTCCAACATTTTTTGCATATGACTTTGCATTATAACCCCTTCACCATTACTTTTTCAGCATGATGAATCTAGCTTACTGCGAGGTACCAAATTTTATGTTTTTTTCATTGTATTCGATATTGCATGGTGCTTTAAAAGAGTTTTGGTGGTAGATTTTGTTTTTTGGCTTTCTGAAATTCTACATATTCCAATGATATGTCTTTTTTTTAATGAATGTCATCTCATCTTTGAATTGCATATGAACAGGATGTTTTTGCCGCAGAAAGAAGGAAGGCAAAGATGTTGAACTTTTCCATAGCATATGGAAAGACACCATTAGGACTCTCCAAGGACTGGAAGGTAGTTTTGGAAATGTTTACATTCAAGTTCTTCTGTTTTTGTACCTTTCGGTTTCTAAGGAGATTAATGCTCCATGTACTTGGTGTAACAGTCAATTTTAATTACTATTTATTCATTCTTTTGGAGTGATATTCTGTATCTAATGAACACGCTGTTGGATGGGGAATAGAGGAGAATGGAATAGACATGCTGGTATAAATCTGGATCAATTATTCATGATCAAGGATTTATCCAACTCAAGGAATATTTAAATATTAATTCCACTAGACCTTCTACTTGGCCAAGGATTTAGTCATGAGCAAGTATTTGTTCTATTCACAACCTATTACAAGAGAGATTTATTCCACTAAGCCAAGGATTTATGCTGTTGGTCATGCTTTTGGAGGATCTGTTGGTCATGATGAAGGATTTAACTATTATTTTTAATATTCACTATTAACTTATTAAGGCATGACCCTGGACTCGGGAGCGTTATCATTAGCAAGAAGCATAAATTAGGCTCAGCCAAAGAGCATAAATTGGCTGAGAACTGCTTGGCAACAGGAGGACACGTTTATTTCTAAGTTGCTGATATGATATGGATACGGGTATGAGAATTGGATATGTGGATATTATGATTTTTTTGGGGGCTTGGATATGTTTTTGGATACGGCTGTATATATATATATATATATATAACTAAAAATATTAAAAATATAGCCATATATGCAAAATAACCACATAATATGCATAGTGGAAACGAAATAAGTTAAATAACCACAAAACATATTCATAATTCAATGCCAAATATCATAATATTCAATGGTCGAACTTAGATTAGTTCTATAACAAGTACATATCGCAAATGTTACAATGTATGGACAAAAATAAAGACAAATCAGCATATTCAGATTCACTATATTCATTTTCATCTTCCGCTGTTATGTCTTCATCATTATGTGGTTCATTAGAATCAGAAGCAACCACAGTGCCACTCCCACTAGCTCCACTATGCAGGTCGTGTGAAGCACGGTCTAGCTCCATGTCAAGCAATGAAAGGTAGGCAACAGAGGCATCCAAGTCAACAGTCTTTGGGTCCACATCCCAACACTTTTTTGCCCCTTGTAATCATGGTGTTTGTGTGAGAGAAGATGCAAGTTGGAATGCACATAGATCAAATCCTCCACCTTTTTCGCTGCCAACTTGTTCCACTTAACTGAGTAGATAAAGTTGTAGGTACCCCAGTTCCACTTAGCTGAGGAGGAAATTGCAACCTATTGAGGCAAGTAGCAAAGTCAATTAGAATTTTATAAAATTGTCATTTATGGAGGCTTTATACTTTGCCAGACCTTGACCTTTGATTAGGTTAGTTATTTTTTGTTGCAAAAGGAACATAGGCAAACATGGACAAATGAGTCTAGTTCTGGACAAACTGAGAGTGCATTTGCTGCTTAGTCAAAGGGAATGCAGAAACACATCCTTGGTGAATCTTCCAAACACTAGGGCAAGTGCTATTATTATCGTAAGGTTGGGCATGTCAAAAAGGATTGCTGGAAGCAACAATATGTTGTATCTCACAACAAAAAATGATGGGTTAAGCAAATGTTGTAGCTTAACACGATTCTAAAGAAGATTATGCTCTCATTGCATAATGCTCGAATGAAAGTACTACTAGTAGTTGGTTCTTTGATTTCAGTGCATCCAAACATTTCATGTGTTATAAGGAAATGGAATGTAAAATTTGCTTCAAATTCCATTTTTTTGATTCAGTTTCATTACGTAATGAGAGATCAGATGTTGTCAAAGGGATAGGAAATATCTACTTAATCTTGAATAATGTTGCAAAATTCATAGTAAGGAATGTTAGGTATGATCCTATAATGAATACAAATCTCATTTATTAGTTACTTAACTAGAATTCCCATTTCTTTAGAAATAAATGTATTGTGTCTAATGTAAAGCAAGATAGGGTAGTAGCTCTAGGCATTGGGCAAGGTGGCTTGTTGACTTTGCCACAGTCAATTTACATGCGTTAGTTGTGGAGGGTAACACGAACATTTTGTGGCATGAGAGATTTTGACATCTCAACCTTCAATGCTTAGCTAAACTTGGAAGAGCCAACATGGTTCTTTTTTTTCCTACTATCCAAGAAAAACATGATGCGTGTGTAGGGTGTTTGGTTAGCAAGTAGAAGCGGAAGCCATTTCCAATTGAAGGTGCCTAGCATGCAAAGGGGCTGTTATACCTCATTCATGTAGATCTTTGTGAGCCATCTTGGAAATCACCTACAATACTTGGTGTGAGGTATTTTTTTGTTATTGGTGGATGATTTCTCTAGGAAGATGTGTGTCTACTTCTTGAAAAAGAAGTTTGATTGTTTTTGTAGCATTTAAAAATACAAAGCATTGGTGGAAAACCAAACAAGTAAATGGATCAAAATCGTAAGATCCGACAATGGGGCTGAATTCACTTCCAAGGAGTTCAAGGATTATTGCAGCAAGGAGGTATTCAACGACAATTGACAACCTTGTACACTCCATAGTAGAATGGGGTGGTTGAGAGACATAATAGAACTATCATGGAGATGGCTTAGTCCATGATGCATGATAGAGGCATGTTGTACAAATACTGGGGAGAAGCAGTGAACACAATAGTGTATATTTTGAATAGGAGTCCTTGCAAAGCTTTGCAGGATGTCACACTTGAGGAAGCTTAGTGTGGAATCAAACTTGAGGTAGCAACTTTTTGTATTTTTGGTTTTTTTGCATATATTTAGGTTCTTGATAGAAAAAGCAGTAAACCAGATTCTAAGAGTCCAAGATATTTCTTTGCTGGCTATAGTGACCGAGTTAAGGCCTAAATATTTATTGATATTTCCACTAACATTAGTCGAGATGTTGATGTGAAGGAGAAAGAATCCTTCGTTGTTTGTAACCGGCAAGCAGTCACTAAGGTACCTGAATCTAGTGTTGTGGTTCCTTTGAAAGATGAGGAATCTAATTCATATAGTACTCCATCATAGACTCCAGTACAACAGACCATGGCTGATATTTCCAATACATTGGTCTATCAACGATGAAAACTTGAGTTGGTTACCAATCTGACTTTGATTCAGTCATCACAAGATTATTCGATCCAATAGAGGCCTAAGTGGTTTTACACCACTATACAGGGTGTGCGGGAGAATGAAATGCTTCAATTAGATGCATGGCCCTGGATAACCAGAAAGAAAGTTGTTGATTCAGCTAAGCATGTTCATTTCGCTCTTGCTTATGATCATTTTACAGTCCCTGAACCATAAAGATATTCTAAAACAAAAGGCAAACCTGATTAGGAGACTTCCATGCAAACTGAATATGATGCCTTAATAAAGAACCATACTTGGAAATTGGTGGAATGATCTCTAGACAAACAACCCATTCGATGCAAAAAAGTCAAATATAAAGCTGATGGTACTTGGACATTTACAAAGCTCATCTTGTTATGAAAAACTTTTCATTATAGGAGGAAGTAGACTTTGAGGAGACTTTTGCTCCGACTATGAAGATGGCCAGATTTCGTTTGCTTCTCTCCATAGCAGCTCGGGTTGGTTGGAAGGTGTTTTAGATGGATGTAAAAAGCACCTTATTGAACGAAGCCAACCCACGGTTGTAACAAAGGCACTTGCCTTCGAGCATAATCACCCAATGAAAAATTCCATTGGGGCATAATCACCCCAATCTCCACTGCTTCATAAGGAAGCATATCTCCATTGCTTAAAAGGTAAACATGGTTCACCCACTGACATGAATATTCCTTTTTTCATCAAATTTCAAATAATTTATTGATTTAATTTATTTCAGATTTCATATCATATACAAAAATTGATTTCTACATGTTTCACTACATGTTTACAAGGAGAAGTCTGCACACTTGAGCCTTCTCCCAAAGATAAAGTGTGTTTACACACTAAGGTATATCACAAGATTCTTCGATCCAATAGAGGCCTAAGTGGTTTTATTTCACTATTCAGGATGTGCGAGAGGATGAAAGGCCTCAATCAGATGCATGGCCCCAAAGGACCGGAAATAAAGTTGTTGATTCAACTGAGCATGTTCATTTTGCTTTTGCTTTTGATCTTTTTACAAGGCCTAAACCATATAGATATTTTGAAGCAAAAGGCAACTCTGATTAGGAGACTTCCATGCAAATTGAATATGATGCCTTGATGAACTATACTTGGAAATTGGTGGAGTTACCTCCAGGTAAACAACCCACTGAATGCAAATGGTTGTACAAAGCCAAAGGCAAAGTTGATGGTATTTTGGACATTTACAAGGCTCGTCTTGTTGCGAAAGGCTTTTCATTACAGGAGGGAATAGACTATGAGGAGACTTTTACTCTTACTACGAAAATGGCCACATTTCATTTGCTTCTCTCCATAGCAACTTAGTTTGGTTGGAAGGTGTTTTAGATGGATGTAAAAAGCACCTTCTTGAATGAAGATTTGGACGATGAGGTTTACATGGTGCAGTGTGAAGGTTTTTGGGTACCTAGTAGCGAGCATCTAATGTACGAGCATCTAATGTAAGAGCATCCATGGTTGATAGGTATTGTGCATCAACCACAAACGAAGTGTTGGTTATTTTTCGTTGTTTGCTTTGTCGTTTGTTTTGGTGTGTTTGGTTGCTTTGAAATTGGGTAAGATCAAACTCCGATTTGGTGAAAGTTCTTGTCTTGGAGAAATTAATTCAAGCTTATAGTTGAAATCGGGCTTCTAACTCCTGATTTGGTCTTCAAAAGTTGCTCGATGCTCAATAGTTGTAATCGGGCTTTGAGACCCCGATTAGGTCTTGGCAAGTTTGAAAATCACCTCACAGTTGTAATTGGCCTTCCAAGTGCCAATTGGGTCTTGGACGAGTTTTTTCTTGTTTCTAGTGTTAATCAGGTTTCCCATTACCGATTGGGTCTTCATGAACTTTGTTAAGTGGTGGCTTTGCTAATCGAATCGTTATTCCCGATTAGGTTTTGCATACATTTTGCATGGCAATGCTTTGTTATTTGGGTTTTGTTTACTGATCAGGTCTTAGCGAGCATCGAATGGAGCGAGCAACGATAATCGGGGTTTATTTCCCAATTAGAATGACGAAAATTGGCTTGGGGCAGCTCAATGCTATGCGGGATCAAAACCCACGACTACGTCTATGCTTTGCTTGGTGGGTTATGTCTTTGCTAATCATCTTTTCATTACCGATTAGGTTAGTGAATACATTGTTCAAAGCAAACAGTGGTAATCATTGGTCGCTTTCCGATTAGGTCATGAAGAAAGGCAAAAATAGTATGCAATGTTGTGTGGGATTCCAATTCTAACTGATTCTTTGGCAAATCAAATGGAGATCAAACACTTGTTTTCTTTGCCATGCGGGATGACAAGATCGACCAGGGTAGTGTGAAGTTTCGAGGTTTCTCGTAGTCTTAACCGGAATCATATGCCCGAACAATATACGTGGAAGCCTTGGTAAAAGCCTACAGTTGTAAGCGAATATTACAAGCTCGAATAGAATGTCGAAGGTTTTTTGCTTGCAGTGCTAAGTGGCAAATGAAATCCAATTAGGTTGGGAAAGCCTTGGACAAAGGCTTTGAAATTTTCACATAGTGCTAATCGGGATTGATAGTCTGATTAGGCCTGTGGCCTTTTAAAACATCCAAGTTCATTTTGAAATGCATATAGTGTCTTGAAAAAGCCCGCCCAAGTTTGCATAACATAAAGTGTGCTTTAATATGAAAATGCATGATTCAAAAACCCCGATTACAACTGTTGTAGCTTTCAAAATGGGTTTTGACCTTTTGTAATGCCTTTCAAGCCCGCTTGGGTTTGGGTAAGGCATTGAAATGCCATGGAAGGTGAAGAGCGACCTTGGAAAGCTTCTGGGTCAGTCCATTCCACCCTTAAATTACAAAATGACATTTGTTTTCGGTTTCATTTTATTGGGGTAGGGTATTGGAATTGGTACTGCATTTTTCTCTCTCTTGAAATCGGTGAAGTGTTATGTTGTCGAAATTTGTATTCGAAACTTGTAATTTCCTGATTTCCTTCAAGATGAATAAAGGGAACGAATTAGTGACCTGAGTTCTGTATTTATTTTCTGTTTTGGTTCTCATGAATGGATGGTGTTTGCCCAAACTAAGCATCATAGACGAAACGATTGTTCTTAATTGGAACCTTAGTTTGCGTGTGCACAATCATCTAGTTTGAATGTTGATTGAGTCTCTATACGGGCTTATGTAGGCTCCACGAGCCTGGCATATTAAGATTGATCAACATCTATAAGATTCTAGATGTAAAAGGAGACTTTTTGATCCGAATATTTATGTCAAAAGTGAGGATGATCACATTGTAATATTTTTTTGTCTATGTTGACAATCTTACTATCATAGGTAGTGGGGCCATTGCAATTCAAAGAGTAAAATTAGTTGTGTGTTGCTTTTGACATCACTGATCTATGCGCCCTACACCATTGCTTAGGTTTGAAATTCTGGCAACATGACCATCTCATTTTCATAGCTTAGGTCAAGTATTCCGCGAGTTTCTTGAAGAAGTTTGGGAAGAAAGATTGCAATCCCTCTTCTACGCCTATGGAGGTCGCGCTGAACTTGTCAGCTAATGATGATTCATCATTGCTCATTGAATCGCTTTATAGATAATTGATGGGCAGCCTTATATGTCTTACGTCCACATGATCAAATCTATGTTTTGCCGCTAACTATCTTTCTCAATTTTTGTCTCAATTGAAGCTCATACATTGGACATTAGCAAAACAATTTTTGCACTATGTCAAATGAACTCTTGACTTTGGCATCCTATATTAGATTACAACAAATTTCCAAATTGACAGGGAACACAAACTCTGATTGAGGAGGTTCAATAGATACTAGGAGGTCTACCAACATGTATGTTTTTACCTTTGGTTCAAGAGTTTTGTGGCAGAGCAAGCTTCAACACACTGTGGCTATATCTTCCATTGAAGTAGAGTACAAGGCAACTGCCAATACCAGTTGTGAAGCAGTTTGGCTATGTTGGATTTTGATTGATCTTCAACTTTCTCAGACTACACCTGTTTCACTTTCCATTTTCTATGACAATCAGGGTATATTGAATATGGTGAAGAATCAAGTATATCATGTTGGCACCAATATAATATGCTTTCTTGGTTGTATGTAGATGTTTGTGAAATTTCCGGTTTAATAGAGGTTATAATTTACAAATGCATTCAAAATTTTGTGTGAATGAACAACTTCATAAAATGAAATGCATGTAAACAATGACTTTTCTTGAATTTTCATTACAATTTATTTGACTTGAGAATAGCCCAAGTTTATAGTGCAACCCAAGAACATGCATAGAAATTAACCCAGAATGACAAGACTATCATAGACGCCTAGTAAACACCTAATGGAACTCCTTACATACAGTATTGCAGAAATGAACAATAGAGCATAAGCAAAAAGTGAACCTGGAGAATACGTTGGTTTGAGATATAGAATATTTGGTAGTGCGCCCATAATTTCCTTTAGGAACCACGACTTGATTTTGATAGTCCTCCAATGTCTGCACACACATAAATCCGCCTCCAAGCACCTTGGGAACACAATTAATAATTAAATCCTTGAAGACCAAGCTCGTTTCCTTCACCGTATGCAGCGATTCAGTCCTTAGGAAAGCACGTCCTCCCAGAACTTGACTCAGGAAGATTTCAATCGCCTCTGTCACCTTCACAAACTTGCACGTCTTGTTATTGCCAGAATTACAGTGGTCCAAAAATACTATGCAGTAATATGGGGTTTTCGTCCCATTTCACTTAGGGGTTTCGTCCTGGTGATAACTTCAGCATAGCATGATGAAAGAAATATAAATCAATATAATTTCTCAATGCCTTCTCCACCAAATCAAGCCCTTCTTATCAACCAAAGTTGCCAATTCCATCTTCTGAAAAGCAGTCGATCTCCATCAATAAAACTGAGAGAAAGTTTCCATTTTTTATTGAAAATTAAAGATCTTTATCCTTTCTAATAAACGCCCTTGAGTTAGATTAAGCGACTTAGTCCTAAGTGGATTAATTTCCCATCATATTGAATCGCCTAGGGGACAAAGTTATTCTTAAAGTGACCCCGCCAACACTCCATAAAGAATAATTAAATAAATTTGATAGACTTTTGTTTTTTAATCCTTATTTAATTATCTCCTTTTATTCCCTTTTATAGACTTATTTATAATCTCGGGAATAAAAAGATTAGAAACATTCTTTGCAAATGAGAATTTAAATGAAGAGGGACATTACAACCAAACACGTTGAGATTGTCATTACTACATATGACACTTGGTTGATTCTGGTGATATTTCTCTACTTTTGTCCCTCCAAGGAGAAATATTTAGATGTAATGACTAAACCTCTTGGTCCCATTTTATTTTTAAAAATTTGGTACAAACTTGGAGTAGTCTCCAATTTAGCTATTAGGGAGGGGAGGTATGAAACAAGGCACACAATGCATAAACATACTTGTCAGGGTGGGGAGGTATTAAAGAAGGCACACAACACAAACATACTTGTGTGTGTTCATCTTTTAGTAGGCATTAAAAAGTTACATATTCAAGTGAAGAAGTTATACATGAATAACTACATAAATTAACTAATATTTAATTAGGGGATGTTTAATATCTTTTATAGATGACGAGATATTGAATTATTTCAATCTGGCAATCTAGGAGTGAAATATTTGTTCAAATTTATTTATAATCTTTTTCTGTTTAAAAAATTTGTAGTTCCGTGACTTATTTTTTCCATGCCGTGGGCACTTCTTCACTCCCTTGTATTGATTTTATATTTTCTCCACAACAAGATTTCAGAAAACTTTAAAAACTGAAAAAATGTTACTTTGATTTTTACTACGGGTTGAATAAAAACTTAAGATCTGCAATTTTAATGAAAAAATATCTATGCTCACTTAACCTATAGGGTTTTAGGGCACCAAAAATTCACTAGTAAGCTGAAATTCCAGAAAAATGGCTCTGTTTGAAAGCTGTCAAAAAATCGACCCTCTTCATTTTTCAATCTTTTTTTCAATATGCTCAAGTTTAATTCAGTCCCTAGAATCACTGGTCAGGACATGCTACCTGTTGTAGTATGCGAATGTTGTGATAGAACTATAAAGAATTAAATGATTTTTGTAGACAGCTTAAGGGTACCGCTAAACACAATGTATTTTCTTACGCCAAGTTTTCTTCTTGTTTGCTTTTAACATATGTGTACTTATTTAACATTTTACCATTTACAAAGTTAAGAAGCAAACAATAAGAAAGAATATATTCATTCACAAAGAAGGTGCAGAGAATTTAAGTAAGATTTATGCACATACAAAATACACTTGACAATAGATTCTTGAGTCAAATAGTACCATAAATTGATCTCTATTCGAGGCTAGTCTTTTCTTTTACAAAAGACTCTGACTCTTCCTCTTCGTGACCTTTAATTTTCAAGATCGAAGGAACCATTCAACTTCCATGTGCTTCATTATCCTACATGAGACCATATTTTATACAAAGTCTGATGTGCCTTACACTTGTTGCCTATTTTTCTTACCCAAAATATGTGCGACTTATACTTGGTATCTGCTACTAACACATTTGTTAGCACAACACATTGCACCAAACAAGAACAATAAAATGAACTCTTCTAATGTAATATTTATTGCAAATGCTAGGTCTTGGATTAGCTTTGATCCCAAATTATGGAAATATTGTATCCGTATTAATTATTTTATTATTTTTCTAATGTAATATTTATTGCAAATGCAAGGTCTCGGATTAGCTTTGATCACAAATTATGGAAATATTGTATCCGTATCAATTATTTTATTCATATTTTAAAGGAATATTTATACATTGCGTAGTTTGTTGATGTACAACAAACCTTTCTTATGATTTTAATGTCCATGATGTAGCCCCTCACCAAAGTTTATTACCTTAACCAACCTTATCCATGTGGGTGTTACAACGGCCACTCTAGAACAACCTAACCAATTAAGTTTAAATAAATAATTATTTAAATTTAGTTCCAATGATTGACTTAACAACACTTAATCAAACTTTTTTTAACCAAGCATATTACAAATCACAATTCGCAATCGAAAGGTTGTAGTCCAATTGGTGAGGATGATGGTTTGCTTATATCCATCCACCAAGGTACAAATCCCTTTGGATACTTGACACGGAGAGTCAAGCGGTTAAGGCTAGGATCGTGCTCTAGGTGATTTCGATGGCGTGGACGCCCCTTAGTTGTGGCTACTTAGCCAAGGAGCTCACTGATTTAGATGTATGCTTACTCAACATTGTAATCCACTATATATCTACTCCCGAAATATAGGCAGAGATGCCGACATTCTATGTAATTCAGTGATTCCTTGTATTGCTTAGGCATTCAATAAAAATAAAAAGTAAAAAAATCACATTTCGCATACCCAAATTCAACTCAACTTGGTAGACCAAAATTTTTTCGATTCGAAAAATACTCAGTAAATACTTAACAATACTTGGCAGTACTCAACAACTAAAATAAATCCTTAAATTTCTTAAAAAATACAAATTTTATACAAATCATAGTTACAAAATGTATCAAATGAGTATGTAAAACGTTGGTAAGTGTTTTCTATTAGATTTGAATACAAATAGAATACAAAATTGCATCATCATTTCTTTTAGCATTTCCTTTATGCTTTTGTGTTGATATCTTTCCTAAAGTATCATCTCGCATTACACTATTGTGACACGTGATGAGCTTTGGGTGGGACTCCCGTATACAATTGTATTTTTCAGCTGTATCATTTATTGACACTCTCTTTTGTAGGGGCTTGCTGGCACATAAAATCTCCTTTAGTGCACACCTTAAAGGGTGCACTGGGAATGGGGTGGGATCGGCTCATGGCACTTTGCAAGAGATGTTCTCATACTATTTTATCATATCTACCTCCATGCAGCCTTCATACCTGCTATGATGTCCCTTTAAAATCTTGAAACCCTGAAATATGGCTAAGTCTAAAATCTTGAAACCCTGACTAAGACTGAAATATGATAGGATCTCCAAAACTTAGAATTCGAATTATAGCTCCAAGAGATTTGTAACCACTCTCAAACATTTTGAATATATTAGTTTCTTATACTTTAAATCTAAGCACTCAAAAAAATAAATATTTAAATTTCTTATACTTTCACAAGTACTCAACAATGTATATATAATTTAAAGTATAAGAAACTAAAATATTTATTTTATAGATATTGTTGAGTACTTGTGGCGAGTACTCGCAGAAAACTTGCCAAAACTTGTCAATCCAAGACCCACCAGTATAAGTGGCAAAAACTCTTAGGGAGGAAAAAATTGCAATTATTCGTGGAGTGGCTGAATACTCAGCGAGTATATATAATATGTTACAAATAATATACTATGGTGTAATACTAATCCTAAGAGGTAAGACCATCCAAACCCTTTTAGCAAAGACTCCAATGAAAGGTGACCTCTAGGACGCTGGTCCCAAAGATATATAATTTATTATGCAAGGTAAGGTTAGAAAAATATGTCTTCTGATTCTGAAAATTCTACAACACATTAAAGGCACTTCTATAGTTCTTCACCTCAAGGGATCATCATTTGAATATAAACAAAAACCAAAATCATTATCATTTATGCTTAGGAGAAACTCGAGTGCATGATGAATGGGCAAATTTTTTACATTGAAAAATGCAAAGCGCGTTGAATAGACTAAAGATCCTGCTTAAGAAAGTATCAAATGCTTGAAATTCCATATGGAGAATTTGTAATCCTAAATGACCCTAAGGTGTTAGCAAGATTCATATTGCTAGTCTTTAAGATTGTAAATTCTAGACAACCCTTTTAAACATCACTATAGGGATAAAAACCACTAGTTGGAAAGAAAACAATCGATGCATAACAAAAAACAAGCAACTTAGGAAACCAGGTTTGCAACCCAAAGAATCCAAATATTGTTGCTCAACTTGTAACAAATGAATGATTGGGAAAATATTTGGGACCTAAAGGAAATTGGGAACAAGGGATAAAAGAAAATGTGAACAAGCCCAAAATAAAGAGACAAGGATAACTAGCATAGTTTGCAAAGACGAGGGGATCGAGAAACTGTAACTTAAAAAACCTAGTTATAAATTCTTGGAGGTAAAGGCTTTCTTCTGATAGGATGAGTAGGGCATTTTATTTATACTCTCACATCTATGATCTCAGCAGATCTCGTCCGCTTCCCACCATATCATCTGAGTGCCTAAAGTCCTTCGTCCTCCTTGAACTAAAGGTTGAGAGACTCCATGAAACAAGATAACTTCGGAGTTTGATAGATCAGAAATTTTTGCCAACCATATGCTTTCTCGTTAGAGATAATTAAAAAACTGTAGCACACTCTAATGGACTAGAGATGCATTCACATTTTCATCCCTAGCAATTTTTCCTAGTAGACATACCAATAATTGATGAATATTACATCTGCATTAAAGAGTGGCTTTGCTCTTGCCGGCTGTAAAAAGAAAGTAACTACCCAGAATGATGAATTTTCAGTTTTTAAGTGTTTCCAAGATGCTTAGGAGTTCAAAGAGGTAATCCTACAGTCAGGTAGTTAGAGTAGTTTTGAATCAATTTCTAAGAGAGCCGAGGAGAGTCATTTGGAAGGGCGGCTTCAATAATAGAGCGAGAGAGAAGGAACTTTCTAGGGGCTTGTAGATACAGTTTATGTATGCTGCAAGAAAGGAACAGAGCATGCAACAAGTCCAAGAGGGACCGAGTTTGGGATGGGTCTTCTTCATTTTGTAATTCAGTAGGGAAACTTATAGTTGTGCAAGCATCAAATCTATGTAATACTGTAATGCAATTCAATAAAGAGTGTGTTGTTGCTTTTAGCTTGAGTCTTTGTGTATGAAGTGTGTCCTTTTGAGAGTGAGAGCGTCTTGGCTGGGGAGTAGGGCAGCTGTTAATTTGGCCCCCTCATTCCCGTCCATATCACTTTATCATAAGAACAAGAATTTTGAAGTCTATATAGGCAACAAGCCATTATTACAAGAAAGGAACAGAGCATGCAACAAGTCCAAGAGGGACTGAGTTTGGGATGGGTCTTCTTCATTTTGTAATTCAGTAGGGAAACTTATAGTCATATGAGCATCAAATTTATGTAATACTGTAATGCAATGCAATAAAGAGTGTGTGGTTGATTTAGCTTGAGTCTTTGTGTCTGAAGTGTGTTCTTTTGAGAGTGAGTGTGTCTTGGTTGGGGAGTAAGGCAGCCGTTAATTTGGCCCCCTCATTCCCATCCGTATTACTTTATCATAAGAACAAGAATTTTGAAGTCTATATAGGCAACAAGCCATTATTACATTTTGCATCCAAAGGAGCATTAATAAACAACAAGAAATATCAATATTTATTATTTATCAGTTTTTAACAAATTCAAACCAAAGGTAATTCGTAAACTAGGAAAATACAATTTTGGAGTTGATGCAGAGTTTTGATAAAATCTTTGTAGTAAAAAGAATTTAAAGGATAAAAGTGTAAAGGCATAAGTAAATGTCTAAGAATTCCAAGGCATCATTAACCTTTTGAAAGAAATCAATTTTTATTCTGTAATGACAACTTCTGTGACCTAGCACAAGGTTCTTTACTACAAATTCTATACTCGTTTTTGTTACTTTTCTTCTTTACATAACCCACGTGTAATATATATTTTGCATAAATCTTTCTATATTCAATATTAACGAGTGTATAAAAGAAATGCCCTCGTGGTGTAACCGTAGAAATCGTAGAAAGGAATGTAAAAGCATAATAATAGTAAATGGTAATCATCCACAAGAGGCACCAAAATTCTATGTGGAGAAATCCTTTGGATTAAACATGCATAATTGAAAATACATGCTTTTTGTCTTCTTCGTACAACAAAATTCAGTGAATTCTCTTGTACGTAAAATCTCCATGATTCCAATGCAGTGCACCATTAATTGTGATTCAGGAGTGCTAGCGGAATTGGGGATTGATTGTTACATCAAAGATAGAGAGAAGCGTTCACTATGGAACATACACGATTGTGATTCCTTGACAAACTGCTACAATGCCTCATCTATCTTAGACTCATTGATCTACTTGCAAGTGAAACCTCCTGCTGTATCACCATACAACAAGTATTGCAAATGTGTTTTCATTCATTGTGGATATTCACTGTGATTTCCTTATGTTCAGAATGCCATAATGGTGCTCTATTTCTAGCCTTACACTCGTTTGGTATCTGAATAGAACCCCCTATCCTTCTTGTTTTTGGTATTTATATCTGTTACAATGGATGGTATCGAGAGAAGAACAAATGATAGGGAAGATGAAACAATTCAGCTCCTAACTGTTGCACGGTTGGTGTTGAGCTGAAAACTGTGGTGTGAATGTTGTCATTTATATTGAAAAATACGCTATTCATGGCATCCTATAATGTGCGAGTATATTGGCATCTT
Organism: Torreya grandis; assembly: GCA_037957365.1. Lineage (NCBI taxonomy): Eukaryota > Viridiplantae > Streptophyta > Pinopsida > Cupressales > Taxaceae > Torreya > Torreya grandis. Next base: position 336,487 of record JARHVA010000756.1, on the reverse strand, counting down.
GACACTTGTTAATGCTTTAGGTGTCAGCGAGAGGAGAACAAGTCCTAGTTTCTCATGTTTATGCACCCTTGATTGTATTCCATAGGCTAGTATCTCATGGTATTATGCTTTCCATACCAAGAAATTACCTTGCTTCCATTGTATTGCAACCACAATAGGAGGAACTGGATTTTCTCCTATGGTATTGCATCTGCAACAGGAGGAAATGACTTTTCTCTTATGCTATTTGTTGGACCATAACATGGTATCTCTCCAGCTTGACGTTGACATGGTCTCTCTGCCATTGGACCACAAAATAGTCTAGTGCTCACTCGGTGATCCACAAGCAGATGTGCAGACCCGCTTTATCACCTTGAGTGCCTTGGTCACTTGCAGAACTCCATGCAATGCTGTGCACAGCCTCTTGCATGCTGCACCTCACGGGCAGTGCCAGGGAACATGCTGCACCAAACTCCGCTTCAAGCACTTCCAAGCAGCTCCAAGCATCATGTACATCCCGCGCAGCGCCTGGATCCATGCTGCATAGCTCCAAGGACAACAATGTGCACTCCACCTGACTTCCGTTGTCAACACTCTGTGTAACACATTGTTTTGCACATATGTGCGACATTGGATGACTGTGTAATAATTTAATAAAATTGTACATTCTATCCACGACATTCTTTCAAAGGAGATGAATGGCTGTCTATCTTCCTATCTCTTTATTTCTAACTGTTTTACATATGTTCATATGAACATGCTATGCCGCGGAAGGGAAATAGTGTTATTGAAGATGAAACGGGTGCTTTTCAAGGGGTGACTGTTCACCTTCTATCAATTATGGACAAGTCACCTCAAAATTAAACAGTCGAATCTTCTGCACAGGGTGTTGCCCTGCACCCAACAGGGGAACTGCCTTTTGAACTTGCGAGGGGAACCACTCGATCATAGGTGGGGCTGAGCCCCATAATGATACTGTTGGCACTCTATGGTGCTGTAAATTGTTTTGATGTTGTTTCTTACTTAATCTGGAAGAACATTTTATGCTGGATTTCTTGTTTAAAAAAGGTGATTCAGCCTTCTATCTATACAGAGATGGGATTTCAGGGGTGCACGGTTGCTGTAACAACTGTTCTTTTGTGGATCTTAGGAAGGTTCACATTGCTACATATTTCCCCGAATTGCTGAAGTCCACCATGACATATGTCAGTTTCATACTTGTTGATTGGTTTTTATTTGGGTTTTTAATTTATGTGGGATTTTTCTGCATATATGCTGGTGATAATCAGAAGGGGACCCACTTAGTACACATGCACCTAGGAAGTTTGTTAGTACAGGGGAGGAACGGGGACTGCAGGGTGGAGGAATGGTGAATATAAATCATTTGTTGAAAGGAAACTGCTTTTAAAGATAACAAATTTTAATTACCCAAGCTGTTGGCAATTGAACTACTTGCGCAACCACTCTCTTATGTTTTGTCTTCGTGCAGTATTAGGAAGATGGAGATTGATACCTGTCTTCAATCTGGTAATGAAGCTCTTCTGTAGTTGTATTATGCCTTATATGTGGAGTTTAGATAAAGAGTAATTTTGCTTATGATTTAGTGTTAAATTTAAAATATGGTGTTTCTACAGGTGCAACTGACATTAATATTAATATTAGATCAGGTCTTGAGTTTTGTGTGTACTGTATGGAATTCTTTCTTTCTTTGTTTCCTTCTCAACAATATTAACTATTTAGTCTTGCTTGCAACATGCCAAAGAACTAAGCACATTTCTCTAGAGTATGTGGCATTCTGTAGCTATTCTTTTGTATCAGAAGAATCTACTTAGCTGTATTTTCCAGGCAGAGCATTGTTATATTTGCAATAAAACCAGCAATCCCATGCTACCTTAGCAGTTGCTCTATAATCAAGTACAACTGTACCATATTTTACAGGGTATGTGAATAGACACAAGTTTTAACCATGACGATCATTTTGAAGCCCTTAAAAACTTGTTTGCAAGGTGTCATGTATTTGGTCATAACAATTGCATGCCAGTGTCTCTCTTCAGTAAAAGATGAAATTCAACTGTCATGCTGTATGGCTTTCAGGTTACACTACAGGAGGCTAAAGAGACAGTGAACCTCTGGTACAATGAAAGGAAAGAAGTCTTACGTTGGCAGGAAGAGCGCAAACATGAAGCATTGACAAAGCAGTGTGTCTATACATTACTGGGTCGTCCCCGTCACTTGCCATGTTTGAAATCGGCTAGTTATGGTCAAAAGGGGCACATTGAGAGGGCTGCCATCAACACTCCTGTTCAGGTTTTTTATTTCTTGCTTTCTATATTGCTTTATATTTCTATTTGGTATTGTCCATTTCTAGACATGTAAATGCATACTCCCTGAAATATAATTTTTCAACATGCAGGGTAGTGCAGCAGATGTGGCTATGTGTGCCATGTTGGAAATAGAAAGGAGTGCCAGACTTAAGGAGCTTGGTTGGACATTAGTGTTGCAGGTTTCTTATTTCTTCCTCGATGTTATTTTGATTGCTGATTATTATGACCGTTTTGAGATTTGCAGCAAACCTCCAGGATGTTGATATCGATACCTGGTATTATTGTCAGGTGCATGATGAAGTGATCTTGGAGGGACCTATAGAAACTGCCGAGGAAGCAAAATCCTTGGTAGTTAATTGCATGTCCTATCCATTCTATGGAAAAAATATCCTTCGAGTTGATTTAGCTGTTGACGCCAAATGTGCTGCAAACTGGTATGCTGCAAAGTAACCCTGTACAATTTTACTCAGCTATGGGTTTTATTACAGCTGAGTGTTCGAATTGTTGATCCTCTTATCGAGTGGGTTGGGAGCTATCAATATTAAATGCAAAGTATGCTAAGAACCGAGAATGGAGTCCTCCTCAATGCTGTAAGTATATTGCAAAGAATTCTGCATGTACTGTGAGGTAGGATTTACCGCTCAAATGGTGACTTACTGATGTAATTATCCATGTATCATGTAATTGGCAGAATTTTGACTAGGAATTGATGGGAAAAGTAAGTCCCAAGAACTAGTTTTGATTCTTGGTGATATTGAGCCATCCGGTTGTAGCTTAGAATGTCAGAAGAAAAGAAGGGCAGAAACAAAAAGTTGCAGGTTATTTTTTTATTAGCAGAATGTAAATTGTATTAATATTTTTGAAATATGTACAAAAGTGTAGACCTATGTGGTCTGCTGGAGATGAAACATATCAGGCGTTATTATACAGTACTGAACATACTGGATTTGGTTGTACAAAATTATGCTCAGAGACGAATTTCAGCACACATTGTTCTCATTTTAGCAGAGCACAAGGATGAACGCCAGTTAAAACCATTGCAAAAACAAAAGCTGCACTTAACTGCCAAAAAAACAGAAGCATCCATCTTTTCGTGTTGAATGAATCCAGTAGATACTGACATTAGTTGCCAGCAAAATTAATTCAGAGAAAAAGATATATACATTTTGAATTGTGAATGTCCCATCAATGGACTGTATCATCAGTAGCTAGCTTAGTTTGCAGGGTTCAAAGGATTCTGCTGCAGCGGCTGAGCAAGAGTTTGCTTTGATTTCATTTTTTATTGCTTGGTTCATATCAAGAGGGAGGACTCTGCATAATGGGGCAAAGGATCATAAGCATTAACTTCGAATTTATCATTGCGTATTAACCATGCGCTGTCACAGGAATCTTTTCTTTGCATTGTACTTTAGTATTCTAAAGGGTGACTGGAATCTTTTCGTTGATAGAGAATCTCACGATAAACTTTGTAGACAAACAATTTATGGGTTGTATAATTCAACAATTGAGCCAGGCTACTTGATGGAAGGAAATGAAGGAGAGGAAAACGAGGGGACCATTCAATTGAATTTTTTGAGAGTAAAATTTCCTATTCCAAATGGTATATGTAATCCACATCGATGAAATAAGAGGAGTTAAGGATGTATCATGGTTGTTTGAAACACTGCGTGGGTTAGAACTCACTATCATTGGTGGACATCTTCATTTGGTCATCTCATCCCCCAAATCAGTTGTCCATGATGACAAGGATGGAGGAAAGAGGACAAAATATGGGAGTCCCCCTTTGGAATGACCCCCAAAACAAAACCAAGATGAGAAGGGTGTTTAGGAGAAACAATGGCCAGCTTGCTCACACATCTAGGATGGATAGAGAAAAGCATCACTGAGGTAATTAGAGTACAACTTGCAAAATGATCCTTAGCATCTACAAGTGGAGCAAGCTTTGTGGAAAATCCATCCACATCATAATGTAGGAAGGGTGCCCACCATACCATTGCGAACTCTTTGATTTCATAGATTGTTTCAAATTTTGTGCTTGACTTTGAGTCTACTAGATCAAGGTTGGCGTAGTGTGGGAAGAGACCAATGTAGTCGTTAACATGGTAGTTATTTTTTAGCTTTTAGTGTGTGCATGCGTGCGTGTGTATACAAGGCTTGATTCTTGGTATCAAGCCTTGTATACACACGTGCGCACACACATGCACACACCACACCACACACACACTTGTATTACTCATTTTCTAGTATAATTAGTATCGAAAAGTATGATAGTCTTTAGTTGATGAGGATTCATATGGATTTATACAAAACATTATGTTAGTGGCCTATGCTAAGTCTCTATATTTCATTCTTTGTAAAAATGTGTACAATTATGTTTATCCCTAGTTAGTAGGTGGTTAGATTAAGATTAAATTAGGTGGAGATTTTTCATGAATTTCCCATATTTAAGGATTCATTTCCATTCTCTATTTTCATGTAGCTATTTTCCAACAAGAAGACAAGTTAGGCTTCATAGTTTTTAGGTTGGTTGTTAATTCTAAACTTAGTGCTTGTAAGCTTATTTAAAGGTTGTCCGTGGAAATCTTGCATTTCACTCTCACATTCAAGCTTGTAGTGTTATTTGAAGGGATTCAAGGTTGTTCCTTGGAAATATTGGTCACAAATGAAAGATCCTTATCATTGGCCTTAGCGTGGTTTCTCTCCCTAGGCTTTTAGGAACTAGGGTGTTCTTGTATGGAGAGCTGTAGCTTTGCTGCCACGGCCTTTAAGTTTCTTTGTTTCCATAAAATTTTGACCCGTTCTAGATTTGAGCATTCAAGGTTTTGTTCGTGCATCTTCTACTTGTAGGTTGTTGGCTCAATTCTGATATCATTGTTGCATCCAAAGTATGGAAAAACATAGATGTGTACATTTGTTTCACAAGAAATAGACAGAGAGCCAGAGACATTGACGCCCAAAGTTTCTTGGGTTCTCTAGGCTGCTTTTTGTAGATTTCTTTTACAAGCATGTTGGGAAAAATTTGACATCACCAGCGCGTTCAAAGCGATCAAGTTAGTAAGGATTGATGAAACAGACCCCCAATACCAAGATATCGAGGCCGAAGTTTTCCAAAGTTACCTTGAATTGGAGGGTGCAGGGTGCAAAGTGTAGGTAGCTTAGAAAAATATTGATTTGAATATATGTGTGTGCGCGTGCGTGCGTGTGTTGCCATCTAAACTTCAACCAACAATCATCACAATGCTGCTAGTGCCCGAGACAACATATGCTACACATCATTTCCTCCTCCCTAATATTTTAATCAGGAATCCTCGTATGTGTTTCTCACACACACACACACACACAACGGGGGCCAACAATCACTACAATATTGCTAGCGCTTGAGACACCATATGCTACACATCATTTCCTCGTCCCTAACATTCTCATCAAGAATCCTCATTGCATTTGTGTATATGTGTCACACACACATGCACACACACACCACACACACACACACACACCACGGGGGCCAACAATCACCACAACGTTGCTAGCCCCTGAGACACCATATGCTACACATCATTTCGTCGTCCCTAATATTTTCATCAAGAATCCTCATTTCATATGTGTATGTGTATGCTGCCATTTAAACTTCATATGGCGTAAATTATACTGAATTCAACCAATTCCCATGTCGGGTGCTCTTTTCATTGCTCTTTTCATTGGGTACTATTTTATTTTTTTCATAAAGTATTTACAAACTTTATTAAAAATCTTTAATACATTTAATTTATAAACTATAAAGATTTTAAGTTATAAATCAGGAGAAAGGTAAGCAGATTAAAATTGACAGAGTGAAAAGTGGTCAGCGTTGTATCCTCTCAGAGGTCGTTGAGGGGTACAAACAACATAGGATCTGGGAAGTGATCACATCCCATGAAGGCTCTTCGATTATGGCGAGTCTGGGTCTAGAAGTCCCCTTTGGAAATGGTGAGAAAATCTAGAAGGGTCTTGGAAAGTTTCATAAGTCCCAATTGAGGATCAAGATATTGAGGCACAAGGGATGACCACCACAAGTAAGAAGGGCTTTGAAGAAAATGTCATTTTTAGAATTCCTAAAATAAAATATGTCACTCTAATGCATCTGACACCAAGCAATAGAGAATGACAAAAAATGAAGATGGGAAAAACCTCAAGAGGAGGCTTTAGAAGCAATTAAATCAGGTTCCCAAAGAAGAGTGGTTGAATTATTCCCCTAAAGTAGGAGGAAACCCTTGCTATAACAGTCTGAATAACTTGGGAAGGAAGGGGAGATAAAGTCTAAAGTTAATCTTTGATTCCTCTAGTTTTTTAGGAAAAAAGTATATATTTTTCTCTGATTTGCTATAGAAGTTTTGGATTTTAGCTACAAAACAATATTTTTTGTCTAACTTTTTATAAAAAGATATTGATGTTGGTTAGTGGGTGTGAATACTTGTTTTGGATTGTTCATCCTCTAGAAACTTTTAATGAAGCTTTTGTTTTTGAGTTTTCTTGTTTGAACAGACTGTTCTTCATGCAATAAAATTATTTGATATTAACGGACAAGCAAAGGACCCATGAACACTTCATTTACTGATTAAAAAACATGTTATGAATATTTCAAACTTATTTCAAATTCATAGAAGTTTATGAAAGTCTGACCATAATTATTACTATTGTAATTTTTAAATTATAATAATAATTATTAAACACAATTTTTATGAACAAAAATATAATAAGAAGATATTATATTATTAAAAAAAGGGATTGCTGAACATTAGCAAAAATTTTGCAAGCAGTTTTCTTTGTTTGTTCATCCTCCTTGTAGTGATCACATCCAAACCATTCTTTTGGCTCCTGGTGCAAACTGTTTGTCAACTATTTTTGGTATTTGACATCATAACAAAAACCAATTTTTTCCACCTAGCTTTTATCAAGTTCCTTGGTTATCTTGGTCATAGATTAGGATTTGCCATTTGATCTATGGGAAAGTATCTCTTAGTGTTTCTCTACTTTTGAAATGTACGGTATCATCCTTTCCCTGTGTGCCAATCTGTTCATTGATGCCACTGGCCAAATGTGGATTCCTTCTGTGCACTTTCATAATTTGGGCGTTAGGGTTTGTGCCTTCTTCCTTACATTGAGTATCTTGTTGCACAAGATTGTGCAGACCTCTAACTTGTTACAGTGTTGTCTTTGCGATTCCTTTGGAGACAGTTTTTTCGTTACAATGTTTCTATTGTCAATTGAGTTTTCTTCTTCAACAAGGCAACTATTCATCAACATTTTTTGTTATCGTCACTCCAACTTTGTTTCTTCGAATTACTCATTTGTTGTATGCTTTGGAGGCCAAAGCTAATATTGTGGGGAGGAATGATGAGAATTTATATGGATGTGTATGGTACATTATATTAGTGGTTTATCTGAATTCCTTATATTTCATTATTTTTAAAACGACACAATTAAATATTCTCATAGTTTGTAGATGGTTAGATTTTCATGTATATTTCCTATTATTTAGGTATTCATTTTCATTCTCTATTCTCATGTTTGTATTTTCCAACAAGAAGATAAGTTAGACTTCATAGTTTTTAGGTTGGTTGTTAATGTTAAACTTAGCAGTTGTAAGCCTATTTAAAGGCCATACATGTAAATAAGACATCAATTGGAATTCTTACAGTTCACTTCCACAATCAAGCTTGTAGTGTTCATTGCAAGGATTAGAGGTCATACATTTGTTTAGACGCTTTGATTGTTATGCAACTTGGTATTGAAAGAATGAATCACTCAATTGAGTGAAAGAGCACCCTTAAAGGCCCTGGTAGCAAAGCTAACACAAGAGCACTCTAGTTTTGTGAACCCCTGCGAGCATAACTGTTATGATATCAGTGATGAGGATCTTTCACTCGATTGAACAATTGATCCTTTCAATACTAGGGTACAGGGTACGTAGTAGTTAGAGTGTCTACACAAACATGTGACTTGGAATCCCTGCAAGAACACTACAAGCTTGAATGTCCAAATGAATTGCAAGAGTTCCAAGTATGGCATTCTAATAGGCTTACAACTGATAAGTTTAGGATTAACAACCAACCTAAAAACTATAAAGTCTAACTTATTTTTTTGTTGAAAAGTACCAATGTGAGAATAGAGAATGTAAATGCATCCCTAAATAATAGGGGAAATTCATATAAAGCTCCACCTAATCTAATCTCAATCCAATCCCTTGCGAACTAGGGATAAACGTAATTGTACACATTGTTACATAGGATGAAATATAAGAACTTATGATACAAAACTAACATAATGTATCCTATACATCCATATGAATCATCATCATTAACATTTCAATTAAAACTGGTTAATCCACCAATCTTTGCCTATAATTTTGGCTTATATAATATTTGAGCTAATTTTTAAAAATTATTTCTCCCTCCTAGGACTTATGCCACATTGCAAGACCACAATGTGCTTGATTCTTTTGGAGCAACATTACAACTGTAATTTGTCACTACCACCTTAGCTTGTGGCGTTGTCATCTATCCCTTGTAGATCTTAAAAAAAGAAAAAGATATTGCAAGCCGTTTTGTCGCACTCACCCCTATTATGTTTTCTTTATTTGACAAGGGAACCTATCTGTCTCATGAATTCCTTGCCTTTCATTGCAAAACTAGTTATATTCATTTTCTTCCATGTAGCACATTAGATTATCATGCAGTTGGACTTTGCATTTGCATCTTTGAATGTTCATAATGTCTCATGAAAGATGGATTTGACCACTGCCTTGTGTAATTAAATTGTTATAAAATGTTGCTTCATATATGGGTCATGGTTTTCATTGTGATCCCTACTCTTTCTTGATTGAGAACCATCTAGAGAATGTAATGTTCCTTCATCCCTATGTTGCTATAGCTTATATGGACATTTATCTATGACATTTGAAGTGTAAGTTTCTCATTTGGAAATAACATTCTTCACGAGAATAGTATTTGTAGCCCATATGGCCACCCTCCAACAAAAATTTTACAATGTGAGTTTCCTCATTTGGATCAAATACTTGTTTTCTATAATTATAAGACCTATTCAACACTTCATCATTTTTTGGTAGCTTGAAACCATTACAAGCTTCATTAGACCTTTGTTTCCCAACATTATTATTACCCTTTGTAACTATTTTCTTGGTGCCATGTCATGGTTCCTCAAATGAATGGTGTTTATTTCCATTTTTTCTTCTTTCAATATTTCTCCTTTTAAAGCCTTTTATGTGTAGGAGATAGATGTAGACACCTAAGTTTTGTATGAAATCAGGAATTTGTTATGGCATTAGTGTGTTTATGTATTTTTGGATCATTAGTTTAGATTATGCCCTTATTAATACATTTTTCATTGTGTTGGGCCTTGTATTGCTTTTTTCTGTCTTAATATGGTGTCCTTACAAGTTTACTTTCTATTCATTTTAGGTATAATACTGTTCAATCCAAAATGCTTTAAAATGTAAAAAAGTGAATATTTGTTTGCCCCAGTACGACCAACCTTAGATGCTCCTAGAATATCCAAAACATTGTTTTAAGGGTTTCTTGGTCTCCCTGACTAGAATCACATGAACAAAAACCTAGTCATTTTGTTTTGTGGTCCTTCGATCCATTTTCTTGATTTGTTTGGTTCCTTGTCTCCCGTTTGTTGGTGGTCCGACCTTTTGATTTTTAGCATGCACACCAATAAGGTTTTAATTTGAATAAATAACTCTATAATACACGAGTGCATTAACACATTCATAAAAATAATTTATAAGGAGAACACACTCCAATTTTTATTGATAAACCATCTATTGAACTGTTATGGAAACAACATGATACCAAAAGTAAGATTGAAGAATTAGGACAAGAACATATAATCCTTACTAGTTTCTTGCATCTCATACATAGGGATAATGGAACATATCTCTATACTACAATGGATTGCTTTTATGAATGCATGAGTATTTATCCAAAAGGATCTCCCAAACGCTGTTCTAACAATACTTCCAACCCCAATCCCATAGCTTGCATTTATTGTGGTTCATTTCAATGATTTGTGATACCCCTGAATCACATCTAGAGTTTTAGGCTATCCCCAAGACCATCAACATGTCTTCAATAGATGCCGCACATGCTCTTGTAGTGGCATTGGGCAATCTGTGTAGATTAGATATAGAACCACCCATGCTTGCACCAAACCTTATGTGGTATCCACTAGTGGCTTGCCCAGGATCCCAAATATATACCAGCCTTAATGCAAAGGCCAACTCACACCACATAATACCTAATTTATCCGACTGTTACACTTGTGATGTCAATCAATGTAGTCCCTATGCCATGATAAGTAGCACTCCTAGGACCCATGTTATGCCATAATATCTGTCATCATATTACACCCCTATTAGTTAGACCATGTAACCACTCGAAGATAAAGTGTCACACATGCATGCCCGTAATGGTTCAACTTCCATAATGGTTCTTCATGTCTTAGCGACTTCGTAATATATGTATATAGATTTGTAGCTTTAGTTAAAAATCAAAGTTGACGATAACCACGTATAGATCAAACATATATATATATATATATATATATATATATATATATATATATATATATAAAGTGTCACACATGCATGCCCGTAATGGTTCAACTTCCATAATGGTTCTTCATGTCTTAGCGACTTCGTAATATATGTATATAGATTTGTAGCTTTAGTTAAAAATCAAAGTTGAAGATAACCACGTATAGATCAAACATATTAATAGAACACACACACACACACACACACACATATATATATATATAGTTCTATTGTATATCTCTCTCTTGATTTTGTGCATATTATCTTATATAGTTTCCACATACGCATACAATACATCTATATTCTCATTTAGGGTGTTGTCTGTCAAGTTTTACCTAGTCCCTAGGTCAATGATATTAAATTTGTTTATCTTGTTTGTACATGTTCCATCAAACTACATCATAAGATTTGAAACTTGACATCAAACCATGAGACCCATTAAACTACTTATCGTTTCGTTTTAAGCAAGTTCAGATGGCAAGAGACAACCAAAAGGTGCAATACAAAAGATGATCAATGATGAAATTGCAAATGCACTTCAAGAGCAAAATAAATGTATGTTCAACTAGTTTGTTAAAGTTATTGAATGGGTGGTTCCATCGACTCACAAATTAGGTAATGATTTTGTAGTTTTGTCCCTCATGGGTTTAAGTAAATCTAAATATCTGTGTTTCAGGGTAAAATAATTGTAGATGCAGTAGATAGTTGGTAAGATCAATTAGAGTCACATTTATCTATGGATGAATTTTATGATGAAGAGAAAATAAAGATTGCACTTTTGAAATTTTCTTACCCCATTAATAAGTGGTGGTAATGCCATTCTCTACGGGAGTATGCCTAGACAAAAGAAGAATCTGAACCAACCTCGAATACATAACTAGAAGACTTTAGAGATGAATATTATCTTGAATATGTCTATGATGTTCACTACATTCAATGGAAACAACTGTAACAAGAACATGACCAATCAATCCAAGCCTACATTAATGTATTTAATGACCTATATGCAAGATTGGGCCCATTTGAGTTAAAACAACACAGAGTTCTCAAGTACCACAATGACATACAATCGTTCATTCAATAAAAACTGAAGTTGGATGAGTTCAAGACAATGGGAGAAGTATATCACAATGTGACAACCATTTAGAAAGTGTCTAAGATGAAGGGAAAGCAAGATACATTATCTATACCAAAGAAATTGCCTTGTATAGACATAAAGACACAACGGTCTAAGATAGGAAAATGATGTGACAAACACAATAATAACAACCAATCAAATGCGGAGGTCCATGCTTGAAAGAGTTTCTTTATGAAGGTCTAATGGAGTCATTGACATAGATCCAAATGTTGTAGAAGCCACCACACAAGTAACACCAAAAGCAAAAGATGTTGAAGTGTAACACCCATTCCATTCATAGATGTAGGCACAAGGGTAACTAATGGATTTTGTCATTGATGGTGGTAGCATGAATAACCTTATCTTTAAAGCAACCATCTAGCGATTAAATTTTCCAAGAATGCCCTATTTATAACCTTAAAAATTGGGATTGTCCATTTCTTGCAACAACAAAAGTATACACATCACTTTCCAATCACAACTTTTCATATGATATTTTCCCTTTCAAAGAAAAGCTAGTTTGTGATGTAGTGCCAATATATGTTTGTGATGTAATCCTTGGTTATCTATACATGTGTAGTTTATAGTGTGTGTACAATGCCAATCTTAAGAGCTGAGTTGTATCAATGAGTGGTAAGAGATATCAAATTCCTAAAGTGATTCCACACTCTAATCGTGCCACACCAAGTATCAAGAAGATTAATCCATACATCTTTGCATATTCAAAATTCAAAACTTCACCTCCTATTGATTCATCAGTAGGACCTCAACTAGTAAATATATATTAAACAATAGAAACCATGAATGCATAAAAGTATTATATACTAGTGTACATATTTGCCAGGGTAGGGAATAACCTACAACAAGTGAAATGGTTCATGTAGATTTAATTAGAAGCCAAGTTGCCACACTTGTTTTTTGGATCTAACACAGTTATGACCATTGTTTTACAAGGTGGTGAGATTGATCCACGAGGATCTCCCAAAACAACTCCAATGATATTAGCAAACCCAGTCTCATAGCTTGCCATTATTGTGGTTCATCGTCAATGGTATGCTATACTCCATAACCACATCTAAAGGTTCATGGTACCCCCAAAATCATCAATTTATATCTAACAGATGATGCATACCCTCCTATTGTGGCATAGTGCAATCTATATAGATAAGACATGGCACCACCCATGCCTTATGCAATATCCACTAGTGGCTCCCGTAATAGTAGGGACACCTTCCATCTATACCAAAAATCCAACTCACATTGCATTGTACCTAAATACTCTGAGCATTAGAACTATGATGTAAATTAGTGTAGTCCTTGTGCCATGGTAGGTGGAACTCCTAGGGCTTGTGTTATTTTACAACCCCTGTCTACATACTGTGCACCTGTCAGTCAATCTACATAACTTCCAGAAGGTGAAGACTAACACATGGAATTTTCATGCCCTCGTGACTTTAGAACATATGTATACATATATGTATCTTTATGAGAGTATGCCATGTACAAAATACATGAATTAATATCAATTTATATGTTACAATTATATTATCTCTCTCTTGATTATCTGTATATTATCTCAAATAGCTTCTGCATACGCATACAACATATCTAGATTCTCATTTAGGGTGTTGTCCACTAGGTTTCGCCTAGGCACCAAATCATCGAATATCTATAATCTTTGATGTTTTTTGCACATTCTCTATTCTATACATATTTTAGGGTTTGTTTTGAGATTGCTTCTGGACCTAGTTTCCCCTATTTTTAGCCTCCAAAAACACACATGTAATTCAAATTAAAGTATTTCTCTAAGTTTTTTTTTTAATAAAATTTTAAGAATTTACTTTAATTCAATTCCCATAATTAGGTATATGTTTTTTATTGTATTTTGATTATATTTGAATTATACATTCATTTGTATCATTTAGTGCAATGCCCTTTGACTTATAACCACTTCACCACACTATATTTTGGGAAATCCATGTTGCACTGCATGTTCCTTTTCCTTATAGGGGTATATTGTTACTTATATTGCATATTGGATCCGATTTTGTTTAGGGTTTTCATAAAACCTTGCTTTACATTCTTCCTTTCCTTCTAGGGATAGACATTGTTATTGTTATAGAGTTGATTTGTCTAAGGTTAAGCTTATTTTATTTTTTATCATTAACCCATTCTCCTTGTGCATTATTGTAAACCCTAGTTTGTATGTTATATATGTATCCATCAAATGCCACCAAAGGAGATTATATTTAATATCCCTATTAGGCGAAGTGATGATTGTATTGTGAACCAATTGATTTTATTGAAATTCCTTTGAATAGTCCTTATGTTCATTTCAAAAAAAATTATAAATTGCTAATGAGGTTAATGCTTCTTTTGTCGATACATGTGGATAATGCTATTAATGGAAATAATATGGATGCAAATAATATAGATACCAATGTTGTGAAAGTAAATGTATCTAGTGGATCTCAAAATGTTGATAATTTTGATATAGAGAAAGATAGGGTAGAAAGTGAAATCAAATTGAAACAAAAATAAAAATATTAAAGTGATCCCTAGATCACTCACAAATGGAAGATTAATATTATTAATGCAAAAGAGATTCAAGAACTTGCACATAACTTAGACAAATTTTACAACCATTTTATGAATAAGGAGTATTTATATCTCGTTGTATAAATAAAAAATGCACTAAAAATAGATACCCTATAACATAATTATAACAAACTATATATTCACTAACAAAGCAACCAAATATGATAAGAAAAAACTAAACTATATGCCCGATGGGAATTATTTCCTTCATCCTCCCCCATAATGACAATTGGGAAGAAATTAAAGAGAATCTCTGATATTCTTGAACCTTTCATGATTTAAGGGATTTGTGAAAATATTTTCCAACTGATCCTCTATACTATAATACACCGTCTTGATATGTCCTTGCTGAACCAACTCTCTAATGTAATGATACCAAATCTAAATATGCTTAGTCTTGATATGAAATATTGAATATTGATCATATGAATAACACTCTTGTTTTCACAATACAACAAGGTAGGTCCATTTAATCTTATAACAAACACAACAACCATATTGTTTGACAAGATGTTGATGTTTTAGCTTTGTACTTTTCCTCTACTATAGAAAACGATATAGTCAGTTGTTTCTTGGTCTTCCAAGAAAATAATGAAGAACCAAGATTAAATGTATAACAAAAATTAGACTTTTGATCATTTGTAGTTACAAACCTCTCTAAATTTGTTTATCCTATCAATATGATGTCTTTTGAATATCAAAATTTGAGTCCATAATTCAATGTCTCTCTCTGACATAAATGAGATTCCTTTTCGTTAAATGCCAATGTGTTTCTTTAGGTTCTAACATGAATGATGATACCAAAATCATTGCATGTATGATATCTGGTTGAGTAGTAGTCAAATATATCAAATTGCCATCAATTTTATAAATAGAGTGGGATCCACTCGATCTAATTCATTTGTATTAGAAAACTTAAAACCAAATTAAGAGGTGTTGCAACTAATTTACAAACCTTCTTGTAAAATATTTACAAGACATTTGAGGCAAACTTTTTTTGAGCATGAATATTCCATCCTCACTTTTCCATACTTTTATAGCAAGGAAATAGTACATATGTCCCAAATATGTCATCTCAAATTCTGCAACCATAATTGTTCTCAACTTTACAAACAAATCTGTGTTGTTCCTAGTGTAGATAAGATCATCCACATAGATATTAAGATAAAAATATCATTACCTATACTCTTGATAAACAAATTTGGATCAAATTGAATTTTGATAAAACCTTTCTGATATAGATATGAATCTACCATAGAATACCATGCTCTAGGTGCCTACTTAAGACCATACAAGGCCTTGTTTATCTTGTAAACATAGTGTTCCTTAGAATATTTTTCAAATCCTATAGGTTGTGACACATACACTTCATTATCAATGTGTCCATTAAAAATACACTCTTTATAGTCATTTGATAAATTGTCCAACCCTGTTGAGCTACAATAGCCAATACCACTTTGATAGTTTCCATCCTTGCTATACGTGAAAATGTCTCAGTATGGTTAATACCTACCTATTGAGTGCACCATTTAGCAACCAATAAATACTTATACTTATGAATACTTCCATCTAATTTTTACTTAGTCTTGCACACCCATTTTGTACCAATTAATTCTTTCCTGGGAGGTAGCTGACCAATTCCCATGTGTTATTTCTCTTAATTGTTTCTATTTCACTGTTCATATCTTCAACCCACTCTTCCTTTTCTTGAGCTTCCTCAAACTCAATAGCCTATCATTTTTCATAATTGGTGACATTAATGCATAGTTCCCTTTTACTTATGATCTTGTTGTTCTTCGTTCAAATTTTGTATCTAACAATTGAGTTGGTGGGTGATCCTTTTCTATTTTTTTATATTTTCTTGCTCCCATAATAGAAGATTTAGGTGATTCTGTAATTAAATCAATCACAACTTATTTTTTAATTATTTATGATTCTTGATTATATTCTTATGCTTTGCTGAAACCCACATCTCTGTTGATTACCAATTTTTAACTTGCTCTAAACTTTGTAAACAAAGTCGTATTGTTCCTAGTGTAGTTAATATTATCACATAGAGAACTAAGATAAAAATTTCAATACATGTAATCTTGATATATAAATTAGGATCGTATTGATAAAACCTTTTTGACATATATATGAATCTATCATAGAATCACATGCTCTAGGTGCTTGCTTAAGACCGTACAAGGCCTTCTTTAACATGTAAAAATAGTGTTCCTTAGAAGCTATTTCAAATCCTATAAGTTGTGACGCATATATTTCCTTATTAATGTGTCCATTAAAAAATGCACTCTTTACATCCATCTATTAAATAGTCCAACCTTGCTAAGCTACAATAACCAGTACTAGTTTGATAGTTTCCATCCTTCCTATAGGTGAAAATGTCTAAGTATAGTTAATGCCTACATGTTAAGTGTATTATTTAGTGACCAATATAGCCTTATACTTATCAATACTAACATCTAATTTTTACTTAGTCTTGTACACCCATTTTATACCAACTAATTCTTTCTTAGGAGGAAACTAGACCAATTCCCATGTGTTATTTCTCTCAATTATTTCTATTTCACTATTCATAGCTACAACCCACTCTTCCCTTTTCTTGAGATTCCTAAAACTTAGTGGCTCATCATTTTTGATAACTTTTAACATTAATGTATAGTTCAATTTTACATATGATCTTGTTGTTTTTCTCTCAAAATTTGTATCTAACATTTGAGTTGGTGGGTGATCCTTTTCTTTTTTTTTTCATATTTTTTTCTCCCATAACATAATATTTTGGTGCTGTTGTAATTAAATCAATCACATCTTAGTTTTCATTTATTTATGATTCTTGAGTACATTCTCTTCTTTGAAGACCACATCTCTATTGATTACCAGTTTATTGGTTATTCTAAACTTTACAAATAAAACTGTATTGTTCCTAGTGTAGATATGATCATCCACATAGAGAACTAAGATAAACATATTATTACCTATACTCTTGATATACAAATTGGGATCAAATTAAATATTTATAAAACTTTTCTAACAAAGATATGAATCTATCATAGAATACCATGCTCTAAGTGCCTGCTTAAGACCATACAAGGCATTATTTAAACTTTAAACATTGTGTTCCTTATAAGCTATTTCAAAGCCTATATGTTGTGACACATTTACTTACTTATCAATAAGTCCATTCAAAAATGTGCTCTTTATATCCATCTAATAAATAATTTGACCCTACTAAGCTACACTAACCAATATCAATATGATGTTTTCCATCCTTGATATAGGTAAAAATGTCTCAGTATTATCAATACCTACCTGTTAAGTGTATCATTTAACAACCAATATAACCTTATACTTATAAATATTGGCATTTGGTTTGTACTTAATCTTGTACACCCATTTTGTACCAACAACTTATTTCTTAGGAGGGAACTGGACCACTTCGTTTGTGTTATTTCTCTCAATTGTTTCTATTTCACTATTCATAACTTCAACCTGCTCTTCCTTTTCTTGAGCTTCATCAAACTTAGTGGATCATCATTTTTCATAACTTGTGACATTGATGCATAGTTCACTTTTACTTGTGACCTTGTTATTCTTACTTCAAAATTTGTATCTAACATTTGAGTTGGTGGGTGATCCTTTTGTATTTTGATTTCATATTTTCTTGCTTCCATTATAATATATTTAGGTTCTTTTGTAATTATATCAATCACAACTTGTTTTTGCTTTATTTTTAATTCTTGAGTATATTATTTCTCTTCTTTGAAGACCACATTTCTGCTGACTACCATTTTATTGTGTACTTGATCATATAACCTATATGATTTATTTTATGAACCATATCTAATGAATTTAAACTTTAGGCATTTGTCGTATAATTTAGACCTTTTTTCCTTTGGTATGTGTGTGTAAGCAACACATCAAACATTTTAAACTAATCAATACTTGGCTTAGTTTTGGACCATGTTTGTTTAGGAGTTATTTTTTAAATTTCCTCTATGGAAATTCTATTCAAAAGATATACCGCTTCACCCCAAATACTTTTATTTATGTTTTTCTCTTTCATCTTACTCCTTGCCATTTCAACAATGGTCCTGTTATTCCTTCTTCTTACTATGTTTTATTGTTTATAGGGAGTAGTGAATTCCCTCTTGATTCTGTGATTTATATAGAAATCTAGAAAATGATTTGATTTATATTCACTTTCATTATTTGACATAATCAAATTGATTTGCTTTTCACTCTATTTTCAACTAATTTATTGAACTATTTAAACTTTTCAAATATCTTTGATTTTGAAGTCAAGCAATATATCCAAAATTTTCTTAAGAAATGATCAACGAAGGTTAAAAAGTACCTTGATTTATTTAAATTATGAGTTTGCATAGGACCACACAAGTATGTATGAATTATTTCAAGAGGTTGTTTAGTTATTCTAGATTTTCCTATTGGAAAGCTTGATCTATGTTGTTTTCCCATAACACATTCTTGAAATACTTCATTTATGTTTTCAATGTAAGGAAGTCCTTCAACCATTTTATGTTTCTTAAGAGAAAGTAACCCACTAAAACAAGATATCCATATATTCGGTGCCAGATTTAACAATCATTCATCTCACTTGCCTTCAATGCTTGTTTTCTTTATGAAAAATAAAGAGGAAACATTATATCACTATTCATCTTAGCTCTGTCCATAAATGCATTATTTTTCAATTTATCCCTGACAATGCATTCATTTCATTTAGTGGTCATCTAATAATTTTGTTCCAACATCTTTCCCACAGATAATATATTTTTATTAAGTGCAGGAACCAATAAATTTTCATTGATGTGTTTTACCTCACCACCATCTATTGTCACTGTAATAGTGCCTTTTCCCTTGGTTCCATGAGATTGATTATCTCCCAGTACAATTGTGTTAATATGTTTCTCATAAAAAATGATGAACAAATCCTAAATAGATATCATACAAGAAGAAAATACAGAATCAATATGCCAAGTACTATTATCACTTACATTTATATTAAATTAAGAACAAAAAAATATTTTTTCTTCAATAATGTTGTGAGCATTCTTTTTCTCCATGTCTAGATTTTTATCCCAACAATATGTTTCGTAATGTCAAAGATATTGTATTTAAAGCATTGAACATTATTTTTTTTCTTTCCCTTTGTAATTACCATTGCTTCCTCTATAGTTACCAATACTTATTTTGAAATTATTGCCTCTACCTCTACCTTTGAAATTACTAGATTCTCCTCTTAATTTATTTCTGTTGTAGTGTTTTGACATTTGAGTTCCTTTATATATTATGTGTATTTTAGGGGTAAATTATTGTTAAATACTCTCTTCATAGCTCTTCATTATTTCTTCTATAGTTAATAAGATCTCACTAAACTCATCTATCTTCATGTTCCTCAAATTGTTTTGCAATTCTATATTGTAGAAATTATATTTTCATATATGGGGGTCACGCTTCTCAAAATATTTTAAATGACATATTTTTCACCTATATATTCTCCAAACACCTTCATTTGATTGACTAGGCCTTCGAACTTCTTAAAAACATCATTAACATATTCACTATTTGACATTTTCATATATTCAATATTTTTTTGCAAGGTTTGTAACTTTGTAGTTTGTGCACTTTGATAATCATTTTCAAGTATATCCCATAATCATTTACAATTATATCCCATGCATCTTTAGAGTGATCAAATCCACTTAAACTAGGAAATATGGTTTAATCCAATGCATCATGAATATAAAGTAAATCCTCATTATCCATTTTTACATTTGCTCTATATTCCCCTCTTTGTGCATCATTTAGAGCATTCACACTTGCAAGTTTTATCTACCCATTTTGAAAAATTTCTCACAAATATTTAGAATTTAGTATCTATTACACCAATAACTTTTTTTTTCCTTCAAAGATGGGAATTAGACTATTAAGTACACTGTTTGCAACAATTTTTCCATCATAAATGGAAAATCAAACATAAATATGCAACACAATAAAAGATAGGTCTGCCAACTAAGATACTCCCCATTTTTACTTTAAAAATGGGACCACACACATTTAAAATAAAAATAAATTGTAATTAAAATTGATGATAAAATATTAATATTAAATGAGCAATGCCATAAGTACACATTACCATTTGTCTAATAATAAAATAAATAGCTTTTATGAACACTTTAGCCAAACCAAAAAAATAATGTTTCGAGAGTTTTACAAACTTTTAGGAGAAAATTATTTTTATATTTCATTTATTTATATTTCATTTATCTATCAATATCATATAATGTGGCCAACTTTCAACTCTTGATTCTTCACCATTTATAAAAACCTAAATTAATTGCCTTTCCACTAGACAACATAAAAATACCGAAAACATTAAATCTGGAGATTGAAAAATTTTTGGATCAAAAATATTTCACCACTATTTTGGTATTCTTAAACTAGACAACACTTTTAATTATTTTGATGTGGACTCATTTTCATTCACTGGATACAAATTTATTTGTCCTTTCAAGCAATTTTAAGACAAAATATTATATATATTTTTTCTAAAGTTTAATGTAATAAAATCTCAAGCCATTTAAAATATACATGAAAATGTTATTTTCCATTGATAATTAAAAAAATTATGAATCTTTTGTGCAAAAATTCACCACTCCTCTACCACACCTTGCTCAAAGCTGCTTCCTTTGCAAATAAAACTCTTCCAAGTGCCTCTATCAGATGAAATGTACAAAAAAAATAAAAAAAATACATGTAATGGTGCTCCTCTTATGTAGATTTGATCAGCCAATCACTCAATCAAAATAAATTTAGAAGTTTTGATTCACTTGCCATCCCTCTCTTCAACCACATTGTTTCTTATTCAAAAATGATTTTTAAGTTTAAACAATGAATTAAATTAATTTTTAGGTTTTACACTTCTCTATTTACAAATTTTAGAACATTTTAAAATTATGATTTTTTTAAAGAAACATAAAAGATATTGCAATTTTACTAACACTATTTCAAACTATTAAAAAAAGAAAAAAAAGTCAAACCACACATTCCTCTTATCTTTTTTGTAGTGCTAAGCTCCTTCCCCCTCTAGGTGCCTCTACAAGGCAACACCAAACAAAGAATAAAAGCTTAAACATTAATAATGGGGGTTTTATTTAATTCTAGTCACAACAACACTTCTTCTTGCTTTGACAAGAAAAATATAACACAACACCTTGTTCTTGTCAGATCGAGTTTTTCCTCTCTTTCTCTAACCAGTATAGCTCAACAGACTCATTTCTAAAATGAAAATAAATTGAGGCAAAAATCAAAACAACAATGTGATATGTAGATCACACACAAATGAAAGCTTAATATTATTAATGCTTAAGAGCTTCAAGAACTTACACATAACTTGCATAAAGCTTACAATTTTTCCATGTACATGGAGAACTTACACACAACTTGCCCAAATATTAAATTTTTTATATGCATAAGGACTATTTAAAGCTCCTTGTACAAACAAAAAATACTATAAAAACATATATTCTCTAATAAACTAGATATTCTCTAACAAACAAGGCAATCAAATATGATTAAAAAATTATAAAACCAAATTGTATGCCTAATGGGCATTATTTCTTTTAGAAAGACATGTTTTATTTCAAATGCATCTTTGTTTAACCTTAAAATTTAGATTGAGGAATCTAAGGTTAAAGGGGTAGAGATAGCATAGGGCACAAGGGTGATAGACTATCTCTAAACTAGACCAATTAATTACAAAACTTAGATAAACATATTCTGAATTTATTATGTTGAGCTATGCTAAAAAAAGGTATAACTATGCTAGATATTGTAATGATAATGGAAATAAGGTACTTGGTTAGTTTTTATATTAACACAAATCTGGATCTAGAACAAGAAGATAATTTATTAGATATGAATTCTAGATCAATCCCTTGATTCTAGAAATTGTACCTCTATAGTCATGGATACTTTCATCAACCTAGAATGGTTAAGTTGATGCTTCTATTTGACTTAGACATAAGCACCTAATACATAATTCTTTCTAAAATTATATGTGACCACCTGGATGCTTCTAGGTTTTTTATCGCCTTCACTCTGGTGTACTCAAATTTAGGTCATGGACTGTTTCTCCTTGTCAAATGATAAAACCTTAGTTCTTCATCTTCATATTGGATGTAGGAAAAATAGGTTAGTGGACACATGATGTCAAGCTACCTTAAATATACTTCTATAAATGAACATCACCTACATGGGCAATACTCTGAAGAGGGCCTTAAACTTACATAGTTCTTCCCTACATAGCTTATGTGTGTATAATCCAATGTGTGATATGCAAGTACATAGAGTGACTTAGATTTTAACTTGGTAAATGTGGCTCATGGGATGCTCCTTCAGACTCAAGACCTATATATATATTGTCCCTATGAATGATATCAAAATAGGAGAAAAATATGGAAACTTTGCTCACTTGAGTTCTTGATCAAATTCCTTTGGTAAATTTTCCTTATGAGAGGTAAGAAGTTGCTAGGTCTGTGCTAGGTGAAGAATGAATGAGGGTTGATATTATATATATATCAATCCCTTTTGATAATATATTATATTAAAACAATTAGGTTGACCATAGGAACATGTTTCATTTATAAATTAGATGACTTTATGGCATTGGACACTTGCATTGGAATATGACACTTGCATCGACGTAGGTGTCTAACTGGGATGCAAGTGTCTAAGTAGCAGAAAAAAAGGTACAAGTCCATACTTATAAAGACATAATATAAACATGTTTATAGCATTCTTGGTATGATATAAGGTCTAAGTCATTAAGATAACATTAGTTAGACTAAGAGGTAATCAATATACATAAAAATATAATCTATGCAAGCCTTTCAACAATTGGAAAGGTCTAGAAGCTAAAGGTACATCTATGAAATAATAATTTCAAGTGTACAAGACTGATATATTATATAATTTAGAAACAATGTTTAAATTTCTCCCCCTTTAATCTAGTAATGAAATTACTAGTTTAAAGGAAAAGAAATACATTCTTGGGTGTGTATAACACAACTTTCCTTTGTGTGAGCCCAACTTGAGTGCTTTGCTAGTGACTGGTCTACAACCAAGAACATGTTACAATATATAATTTAAAATTATTGAAAGTAAATAGAGCAACATTAAGGAGTACACCTGTGTATCGATGTAACTGCCTTGCCTTTGAGAAATTTTATTTGAAAAGATGTATCATTATGAATAACTAGAGCAGTGATTGGGAAAAATATAAATCTAGAAAGTACATAAATTTAGAGAGACAGAGAGAGATTGGAGGACCCATGACCCAAAATTGGACTAAAAGGTGAGTTTCCACTTGATAGTTGAGATTAACTCAACTATACAACCCAATCATACTTATAACTTGGTGAGTCTGAGTGAACCAAGTCAACTCACATTATAAATATGGTGAGGTTGTATGATGTAATCAAGTGCAACCTATAAACTTGGAAAGATTGAGTGATTTAATCACCTCAACCATACCAAAATCAAACCAACTAATGTAGTATATTAGCTTAATATAGTCTGTAAAAGTTGAATTTGGTAAGTGATGACAGTCATTAAAAATGTTTTAAAATATGAAACTGATTTGATTTTGTAATTTTATGTTAACATTGCAAACATGTACATCTTATATATGTCTCATGTTGAAAATATGTATAACAATGGTACCAATGTATATAATTCTACCACAAATGTGTATCTGAATCATATAATTGTGTAATTTTGGCTAATTTAAAAACTATGTAAATGTAGAGAACATGTTTCCAAAACATGCCCCCACTATAATATGAAACTGAAAAATAGTGTAAATGTGGACAACATGTTTCCATAACATTCCCCCACTATATATTTGAAATTGAAAACTGAAGTGTGTGTGGAGAACATGTTTTCAAAACACGCCCCCACTATATATTTGAATCTGGTGAACTGTGAAACATGTGGAAGCCATGCCTCGATGGCATGCCCCCACTAATATTCCCCCTTTTTAGGTGAGTGAAAATATAAACTGGTAGTCACCTTACATCAAAAGGATAAGGTAACTGTATAATTTATGTATGAACTATGTACCATATAGAAGGGACATGTCTAGTTAGATATATCATTGAAGGATGCAAAATATGATCACATAAAGTCCTAATATGCATGATGTGAATCATGAAAACATCTAGATAGTAACAGTAAAAGCTCAACAAGCAATCAAACACACATATAATAGCTTACTCAAAAGCAAATCAAAATAAAATTGTCTAAGGAGACCACAAACAAGGAGCATGTTCAAATGCCACACAATCGAAGGGACATGACTTAGTCAAATGTCCACAAAAGTAAGAATGACATATGCAAATATCTACATAAAATAAACACTGACATATTAAAACTTCAAAGAGGAAAACAAAGGTATAAGGGCCATCAACAATGGATCATATTCGAATGCTCAAAAATCAAGACACTCAAGGAAGTGCATAAAATAAAAGTATAAGCAACCAACATAAACATATCATATTAGTCCCTAGATATATGTGTTAGTAAAAAGCATTAAGCATATAACATATCAATTACACTATGAAATATATAAGCATGGATAAAGACACGTGTTATTATATAAGCTCAAACATGATAATGTAAAGTGACCATAAAATGATATAGCTTGGATGTATCATGATCAAAGAAGCAGATGCCCCCAGTGTCCATACATCATGAGTAGAGGGAAAACCCAACATCCAAAAGTGTAGAGATCATGTATTTGTGTATTATTGAATCACACTCAAAGGATGTGTGAAACATGTGTATATAAAATATATTGACATTCCATCTACCAACATGGAACCAACAACATATATGCCAAGGGGATAATAAAACATGTAAGTGCTGAAAATATTTTTGATTTCTTTTTTGGTTTATTTGGAATATTTGGAGATTATGTAAGCTAACCAAATTATCTCAAGAGGAGGATGATAATCATAGAGGAGTGGTAAACTAATAATATTTCCTGATCTAAATGTCTCATATGTATGCATGGAAAAATCAAAAAGTGTATCATGTTCTTTTGATAAATTTGTACTTGTCTTTGCTTGAGATATATTTTCCTTTGTTGCTTGTAACCATGGTTTTTTGAGTTCAACATTTTATTTGGTCAAAAATGGACTAATATCTAGTACAATGGAAAATTATTCTAATCCAAGTGTGACATTACATTGGATGGACCCAACACATAAATCAGATGCCGTAGCTTTATTCACATGTTCCATGATATATCCTAGAAATGTAAAGAATTACCAAATACATATATTGAATTCACAAGTTGGATCAATTATAATATTTTGACCTTGATTACTACCTATGTAAGGTTCAATTGTTTTATAGTTTGATAAATGATTGCTAATTGCTTCATATGAAGGCACACATTTTACGTTACACTTTGAATGCATTTCTTGTTCTTTATGGAATTGTTCCGTGTGTACCTCATTTTAATTTTTAGGTTCTTTCTATTTTGATTTAACAAAAGGGATATGCATCTTTGAATGATTTACATTAGTATTGCCAATATAGCCCAATCTTTGAAGGTAATTCTGATTAGATGTGGAAATAAGATGAGTGATGCATTGGGAATTTTTTCCCAACCCCTGACCATTATAACTATTTTTTTGTAAATATTACTTTCTAAACTAATATTGTTTAAAAAAATGAGTGTCATTTTTGAGAGGTAAATTTGTATCCTTTTTTTGTACCTTTTCTTTCTCTATGTTTGAAATTTGCAGTTTTTTTGCTTTAAATTTTTCTTTGGTTATTACATTTATTGTTTTGGTACTTATGGTTTTGGAGAGGTATTCATAATGTGAGTGGTATTCTTGGTTGATGTATCAATGATATGATCACCACTACCTTTATGAATTTATATTTTATTATTTAATGCAAAACAATAATATATATGATGCTCATACATTCTATGATATACATAATAATATTTGGATTTCCCAATAGAAAGTGGAGGAGGTAATTGAATCATTTTGTTTTGAATCACGTCTCTTATGATTTAAATTGGAATATTAATAGCCTTTGGTATAATATTTGAATCACTTGTTTTATATGTATTATGTTTTATATTTTCATTTGGATAATAAACTTTGTTTGAGACAACATTGGTAGATGAAGATACCAACACATGATTAACACTAGCATGTTTTAGGTTTTGGGCATATGAAATCCAAGTTTCCAACAATGTAATATTTGAACTGAAGTATTGATATTTATTTTTTAAATATTCTATTAATTTGATCATAAATATGATTTGGTCTTTATGGATTCACAAGCACAAACCTTAGGCGTTGTAGATCAAACATGCATACATATAACATCTACCTTACCCTCAAAGGAGTGATAACATGTAATTGTTTAGAGGGATGGTAAATATCACCCTCATTAGGTTTAGGAGGAATAATATGTTCTTTTTAACCATTTTAAATGTTTAAAAATTGGTATGAGAATAAGAAAGAAGAGACGTACAAATGCTGGCATGATACAATAATAATATATCAATTTCAGACTATTGGTTGAGTATTTTAAAAATTTGAGATAACCTTTTTTATAAAAATAGGAAATGAGATGAACCCCAAAAATAAGGAAGAAGAGAAGTACAAATGCTGGCATGATACAATAATAATATATCAATTTCAGACTATTGGTTGAGTATTTTGAAAATATGAGATAGTCTTTTTATAAAAATAGGAAATGAGATGAACCCCAAAAATAAGGAAATAAAAGTACAATATCAACCTGTAGGTCTAAATTTACTAAAATAAGTAAAATGTTAAATTTGTAAAATTTACACAATATTTTGGTAAAAACAAAGAGGTTTTTGTCTATAACAAAAACATTTGAGGATTTTGAAATTTGATTTGTTATGAATCAAAAATAGGCCAAACAACGTGGAATGAATCACAATAAAAACCCTATAATATTCCAAATAAAGAATCAATAATTTTGATGAAAAATTTATTTCAGGGATATGAGAGATATTTTCTAATTTTTTTGAATGAAACCCAAAAATTAATTATAAACTAATTACACCATTCGCCTTGTATGATAATATTTACTAAAAATAGTAATTTGTAAAAATTGAAAGATTTGTACCCAATTCTAGTGAACAAAAAGAGGTTGTTGAGTATACCATCCTTAGTAGAAAATAATTATAAATTTTAATAAAATGGAGATGTTTGGAGGTTAAAATGTGCTAATCAAGGATGATGAAATTATAAGTGTATGCACATGAAACCTTTGTAACTAGATGAGTGTAAAAACCTAGGGCAACATTTCATATCTACAAATCCATCACAACAAGCTGAAATAATAGGAAGTTAAAAATCCTAAATAAGGCTAGGTTTTCAAAGGAATATTCAGAGGTTAGGTTCACCATATGTTTAATCCTAAAATATAGATTCAAGAATCTAGGGTTAAAAGGGTAGATATATCCTAGTGCATAAGGGTGGTAGACTATCGTTAAAGCATGCCTATTAATTTCAAAAATCAAATAAACATATACTAAATTTTTATGTTGAGATATGGTAAAAATAGAAAGTACCACTATGTTAGATATTGAAATGATAATGAAAATAAGATAATTGGCTGGTTCCAATGCTAACATAGATCTAAATATAGAACATGAAGATAATATACTATATTTGAATTCTAGATCAGTCACCTGATTCTAGAAATTATACCTTTGTATCCATGGACACTTGCTTTGACTTGGGATGGTTACATCGATACTTCTATCTGACTTGGACGTTGGTGTCCATTAAAGAATACTTGCTAAAATTGGATGCGACCACTTGGATGCTTTTGGATTTTGTGTTGTCTTTACTTTGGTGCACTCAGATATGGGTCATGAACTGTCACTCCTTGTCAAATGATAAAACTCTAGTTCTTCATATTCATATTAGTTATGGTAAAAATGTGTTATTGGGCACATGGTGTCTCAATCCACCCCAAATAACCCTCTGTTAATGAGTGTTGCCTACTAGCCAATAGTCTGAAGAGGTCCTCAAATTTATGCAGTTGTTCCATACATGTTGACTTGTGTGTGTATCATACAATGTGTTATAAGTAAGTAAACATAGTGACCTAGATTGTAAATTAGAAAATGTGGCTCATGAAATGCTCATTCAATACTTTAAAAATATATATGTGTTATCTATATGATTGATATGGAAATAAGAGAAAATAGGGAAGCTCTGCTCACTTGAGTGTTTGATTGAATACCTTTGGTAATTTTGCCTTATGAGAGGTAAGAAGTTGCTAGGTCTGTGCTAGGTAAATAATGAAAAGGGTTAATATTGCATATTTATCAATACCATTGGAGAATATCTCACATTAAAGCACTTAGGTCATGATCAGAAATTGGGTTTTGAAAAAGGTTTCAAGTTAGAGTTTCAGTGGTGGCACACTGTAGAGCTTGTTGAGAGCTTTTCGACACATTTCATGATTCACAAAACGGAGTTTGGATGCTCAAGATATGGTCATTTGAAGATTTGTCAAAAAAAATCACTTACGGCATTTGGCACGTGATTCAAAAATGTATCAAAATTTGGACCTATCAAAAGTTGACACATGGCACTGTTGAAAAGCCAAGTGGGCCAATAGCCATTTGACACGTGGCAAAAAAATCAATTGCAAAAAAATTGGCTTAGGTGTTTTTTATTCACATGTCATTTGATATTTTCAAACCTTTCAAAGGTGCCAAAGGAGGAACCTCCATGCCACCCAAGGAAATATTCAAACTTGGCACCCAAGAAGGAGTCAAAGTGCCTAGAAAGGAGAGCCTGAGCACCTAGAATGGAGGAAGGAACTTTTAAACCCTTGACCTCCCATGTAAAAGGGATAAGCCTTGACCACTTCAGCCACGAGTCTTGAAGTGTTATATAAAGCACTAATTTTTACTTGAATTTATCAAGTTTTAGACTATGTTTTTTTATTTTAAGAGGCTGAGACTTTGTAAAAACTTTGAGAAAGCTTATGTAATGGATTTTTATCCATTTTCTGGCCATAATACTCAGTCTTAATACTCTTTTTATCCAATTTGTATATTAGAAGAGTATTATTAAGCCCATAGAGGAGATTTTTAGGACTTTTGAAGCAACTTTGCAGGTGTGAAGACTCACGAAATTTGAAGGTGCCAAGATTGATTATCAGTCACAGTGAAGGTGAATTTTCGCATTGAGAGATCAACTTGCAGGGAAGTTGTTTATTGTTTCTAGGTTTTTGAAATGCCCTTAATGGAAACGGTCCACTCCTTTGGAGAACTCGGAGATGTAGGCATCATTTGTTGAGCCGAACTTTGTTATCAATGTCGGATGGTAATTTGTAATTTGCTTGCATGTTTAATTTAGTTTTCTCTAATTTTTTAATTATGAAATCATGCAAAGATTAAATTTTGACAATTTATGACATTTGATGTAAAAAAAACAAAAACCGGTTCAATAACTGAGAACGTTTATGCCAAAACATTGAGATGCAAGTTCTTTTGAGTTTTTCAAGAATTTGTTAAGTTTTGAGAAATTCAGTATTCATAATTAAAACTTCACTTTGAGTTGATTCAGTGTAGTTTATAGATCAGGTCGACCATAAGAACATGTTTCATTTATAATTTAGATGAATTTAGGGCACTAAACACTTGCGTTAGAATAGGACATTTGCATCGATGTAGGCATATAACTGGGATGTAAGTGTCTGGGCATATAGAAAATAGGCTCATGTCCATAAATTGTAGAGACATAAGAAATTTTATGGCATTATGGGTATGATATAAGGTCTAAGTCATCTGGATAACATTGATCAGACTAACAGGTAAGCAATATGGATAAAGAGAGTGTGTATGTGAGCCTTTTGACAATGAGAAAGGTCTATAAGCTGAAGGTACATGCAAAATATATATTTTTTAAGTGTACAAAGTCTTAAGGTGTTATATAATTTAGAAACAATGTCTACATTTACCAACTTTTAATCTAGTAATAAAATTGCTAGTTTAAAGGAAAGGAAATGCATACCTAGGTATGTATAACACACCTTGCCTTTGCATGAGCCCAACTTGAGTGACTTGATTATGATTGAATTGCAACTAAGAGTATGTTATAGTATATAATCAGTGAATATAATCTAAAATTAAAAGCATTTGAAATGATTGAAAGTAAAGATAGTAAGGTTTAGGAGTACCCTTGTGTATCGATGTAACCTTGCCTTTTGGCAATTTGATTTAAAAATGTGTATCATTATAAATAATTAAAGTTGTGATTACGATAAATATGAATCTATAAATTGCATAAATATATAGAGATAGAGATACTAGAGGATCCATGCCCCCAATTTGGAGAAAAAGTGAGTTTTCACCCATCAGTTAAGAATAACTCAACCGTGCAACCCAATCATACTTATACCATGGTGAGTGTGAGTGAACCAAGTCAAATAAAACTATGAATATGGTGAGATTGGATGATGTAATCAAGTAAAATCTATAAAATTGGTAAGATTAAGTGATTTAATCACCTCAATCATACCAAAAACAAACCAATTACTGTAATAGATTAGCTCATTACAATCTATAAAAGTCCAACCTGGTGGGTGATGACAGTCTATACAAGTGTTTTGAAATCTAAAATTTATTTGATTTTATAATTTTAGGTGCATATTACATAGCATATTCACCTTAGATATGTCTCTTTCTAATAATATATATAACAATGGTATCAATTTATAATTTTTTCCAAAAATGTGTATCTGAATCATATAATTGTGCAATTTTAGCCAATTAAAAATTATGTAAGTGTGGAGAACATGCTTCCAAAACATGCCCCCACTATAGTTTGAAACTAAAAACTAGTGTAAGTGTGGAGAACATGTTTCCATAGCATGCCCCCATTATATATCTGAAATTAAAAACTAGTGTATGTGTGGAGAACATGTTTCCAAAACATGCCCCCACTATACATCTAATTCTGGTGAACTATGAAAAATGGGGAAACCATGCCTCTTTGACATGATCCCACTAATATTCCACCCCTTGAAGTGAGGGGAAGTTGAAACTAGTAGTCACCTTACCTCAAAATGATAAGATAACTGTATAATCTATGTATGAACCATGTAACATATATAAGGAACATGTCTAGGTAGATATATCATTGAAGGATGCATAATGTTATAACATAAAGTTATAAAATTATGATGTGAATCATGTCAAAATCTAAATAATAATAGTACAATATCAACAACCAATCAAGTACACACAATAAGAGCACTTAAAATAAAATCAAAAGATAATGGTCCAATGAGACCACAAACAAGGGGTATGCTCAAATGCTGCACAGTCGAAGGGACATGACTTATTCAAATGTCCAAAAAATAAAGAATGAAATATAAAAATGTCCACATACAAAAATAATAATATATTCAAATGTCAAAGAGTCAAATAAAGGCATGGGGACTATAGATAACAGAGCATATTTAAATGCTCAAACAAGCAAATCTAGACACTCAAAGAAGTGCATAAAGGAAAAGTATAAGAAACCAACATAAACATATCATACTAGTCCCTAGATGTATGTGTTAGCAAAAAATATTAAGTACATAACATATCACATACACTGTGAAATATATAAGCATGGAAAAAGGCATTTGTAAGTACATAAGCTCAAACATGATAATGTAAAGTGACCACAAAATGATATAACATGGATGTATTGTGATAAAAAAGAGTAGATGCCCCTAATGTCCATATGACATGAGTAGAGGAAAGGCCCAACATATGAAAGTGCAAAGATCATGTATCTGTGTATGCCTGAATCACACTCAAAGGATGTGTGAAACACATGTATATAGAAAAAACTGATATTCCATATACCAACATGGAACCAAAAACATATATGCCAAGGAGATAATAAAATATGTAAATGCTGAAAATATTTTTTGATTTCTTTTTTCATTTATTTATACTATTTGGAGATTGTATAAGGTACCATATGATCTCAAGTGGAGGATGAGAATTATCTAGGAGTGGTAAGTGAATAAGATTTCCTGAGCTAAATATGTCATATGTATGTATGGAAGAATCATAAAGTGCATCATGTTATTTTGATAAATTTGTACTTGTTATATTTGTTTAAGACATATTTTATTTTGTTGATTTTAACCATGGTTTTCTAAGTTTGACATTCTATTTAGTCAAAAATGGACTAATATGTAGTACAATAGAGCATGATTCTAATCCAAGTGTGACATTACATTGGATAGATCCAACACACAAACCAGATGCAATAGATTTATTCATGTGTTCTATGCTATATCCCATAAATGTAAAGAATTCCCAAGTACATATATTAAATTCACAAGTGTTAACTATGATATTTTGACCTTGCTTACCATCTATGCAAGGTTCAATGATTTTATAATTTGAGGAATGATTGCTAATTGCTTCATATGAAGGCACACATTTTACATCACCCTTTGAATGCGTTTCTTGTTTTTTGTGGAATTATACCTTGTCTAACTCATTTTCATTTATAGGTTCTTCATCTTTTGATTTAACAAAAGGGATATGCATATTTGAATGATTTGAATTAGTATTGCAAATATAGACCAAGCCTTGATGGTTATTATGATCATATGTATAAATAGAATGAGTGATGCCTTGGGAATGTTTTCCCAACCCTTGACCATCATAACCAAAGTTTTGTAAATATTTCTTTCAAAAACCATATAGTTTGGAAAACTGAGTATCATTATTGAGAAGTAAATTTATATCCTTTTCTTGATCTAATTTTTTTCGAACCTTTTCTTGCTTTATGTTTGATATTTACAACTATTTTTGCTCTAAATTTTTCTTTGGTAACCGCATTTTTTATTTTGGTAATTATTGTTTTGGAGAGGTATCATAATGTGAATGGTTTTCTTGGTTGATGTATCAATTGTATGATCACCACTACATTTGTGATTTTATATTTTATTCTTTAAGGAAAAACAACAATTTGTATGACGCCCATGCATTCCATGATGTACACAATAGTATTTGAATTTCATAAAAGGAAGTGGATGAGGTAATGGAATCACTTTGTTTCCAAGCATGTCTCTTAAGATTTCATTTGGAATCTTAGTAGCCTTTAGTATAATATTTGAATCACTTATTCTAGATGTATTCTATTTTAGATTTTCATTTGTTTAAGAAACCTTGTCTGGCACAACATTGATAGATGAAGATGCAAACACATGTTTTACACTAGCATATTTTATGGTTCGGGCATACAGAATCTGAGTTTTCAACAATGTGATTTTTAAACTGAAGTATTGATTTTGATTTTTTAATTCTTCGATTAACTTTATTATAAGGATGATTTGATCTTTTATGGATTCACAAGCACAAACCCTAGGTGTTTTAGATTGAACATACATACATATACCATCTTCCTTACCACTCAAAGGAGTGTAACATGGAATTGGTTAGAGGGATGGTAATTATCACTCTCCTTAGGTTTAGGAGGAAGAATAAATTCATTTTTAGCCATTTTAAATGTTCTAAAAATTGATATGAAAATAAGAAAGAAGAGACATATAAATGCTAACATGATACAATAAGGATATAGAAATTTTAGACTATTAGCTAAATATTTTGGAAATTTGAGATAGTTTTTTTTGAAAAAATAGGAAATGAGATGAACCCAAAAGAATAGGGAAACAAAAGTACATTATACGACCTATAGGTCTTAAATTTAATAAAAATAGTAAAATGATAAATTTGTAAAATCCATAGAGTATTTTGGTAAAAACAAAGATATTTTTATATATATATATAAAATAATAATGAAAAACCTGTGAGAATTTTGAATTTTGATCTATTATAAATTAGAAATAAGTCAAACAATGTGGAATGCTTCACAAGCAAAAGTTTAAAATATTTCAAATAAAGAATCAATTTTTTTTATTAAAAAGTAATTTATTTTAGAGATCTATGAGAGGTTTTATAATAAAATATTATTTTTGACGAAACCCAAAAATTAATTAGACCATTCACTTTGTATGTTAGTATTTACTAAAAATAGGAAATTATAAAAATTGAAAGATTCATACCCAATTTTGGCATATAAAAAGAGGTTTTTTAGTATACCAACCTACGTAAAAAATACTTTGAATACATTTTAAATTGGATATGTATGGATGCTTAAATGTGCCAATCAATGATGATGAAATTATAAGCGTATCCACATGAAACTCTTGTAACCAAATGAGTGTAAAAACTTAGGGTAACATTTCAAATCTATAAATCCATTACAATAAGCTAAAACACTAGGAGGTTGAAAACCCTAAATCAGGCTAGGTTTATAAAAGAAGACTCAGAGGTTGGGTTCATCAAATGTTTAACCCTAAAATATAGATATGAGAATCTAGGGTTAAAGGGGTAGAATAGCCTAGGGAAAAAAGGTGGTAGACCATCTATAAAACAAACCAATTAATTTCAAAACTTAGATAAACATATACTAAATTTATTATGCTAAGATATGCTAGAGATAAAAAGTATAGATATGATAGATATTGCAACGATAATAAAATAAGATACTTACCTAGTTCTGATGCTAACACAGATCTAGATCTAGAATAGAAAGATAATATACTAGATCTAAATTTTGGATAAGTCATTTGATTCTAAAAATTGTGCCTCTATATCTATGGATACTTATGTTAGGATGAATAATTTATCAACACAATGACAATGAAAAATCTTTGGTGCAAGCCAAAATTGTATTCATGATTCAATTAGGAATGACAACAAACATTATACAATGAGAGAAAACATTACAATATAAAATCTAAAAAAAGGCTATTCATTTCAAAATACCAATTTTATTCTTTCTATTCCTACAGGAATGGAGAACTTATTGAATAAGAAAAAAACAAGACACTTATACTAGACACCTAGGATTAATAACAATTATACACAATATTGTTACATCCTCCCTTAATCTACATGGGTCTTTGTCAGACCAAATATTCCTCTGAACTTTTAAATTTTTTCTCATCCAAAAAATTTTAGGATGTCTGTTGGTTGCTCTACTATTGGGCAATGTTGTAACTTGACATTTCCATCTTTTACATAGTGCCAAATTAGATGAAATTTGGTGTTTGGTTTAGTCATAAAAGACTAAATTCTTTGCCATCTAGATTGTAGAAGTGTTGTCAACCATGAGAGGTGTTGAAAAAACCTATTGCTTATACAAATCTAGAAGAACCCTTTTGAGCCACAAGATCTCTCTGGATACCTTTGAAGTGGCCATATATTCTACTTCTACTGAAGAAATTGATGGGATTGATTGCTTCTTATATTTCCAACTGATTCTTCTTATAAATTCATGATCACTAGCATATTTAGAATCTGAATGCCCAACTAGTTTAAAGTATCATGCCTTGGAGTATTTGAGCCAAAAATTTTGTGTTCCTTTGAGATATCCGAGGATCCTTTTTTGCTTTTACCTAATGACTATCCCTGGGTTGTTGTATGAATCTTGAGAGGACACCAACTATAAATGATATATATGATCGATTTGTGGTCACATAAATTAGACTTCCAATGAGTTGTCTATATTTAGTGGCATCATCCAAACTTGTTGAATCCTCAGATGTCAATTTTAGATTCTATTCCATGGGCATGCTGAGAGAATTACAATCATCCATTCTGAACTTGCTTAAAATGTCACCAACCTAGTTCTTCTGAGTGATGAAGAAATACTCTAGTTTTTGAATTACTTCAATACCCAAGTAGTAATGAAAATAACCCAAACTAGTCTTTTCAAAACCTTTTATCAACTTTGATTTGAATTTTGTAGTGTACCATTTATTATTCATTGTGATGAGCAAATCATCAACATACACCACCAAAAATACAAATGTTTTATCAACTATTTTGATGAAAAGAGTTTCAAATTCAAACTCAAAATGTTTAAAGTTCATGTTCATGAGGTGCTTAGTTAGTTTGTCATACCATGCTCGAGGGGCTTATTTCAAACCATAAAATAATTTTTTTAATTTTAACACCTTGTGCTCTTGTCTATTTATTGTAAAACCTTTAGGCTATGTCATGTATATAGTTTCCTTGAGGTTAACATTCAAGAATGCAACTTTGATGTCTATTTGGTGAAATTTTCATCCGTTGTGAGTTTCCATAGCCAACATGGTTTGAATGGAAGTCCATTTTGATGTAAGTGTAAAGGTTTGATTATAGTCAATTCCTTCTTTTTGAGAATATCTTTTTGTGAAAAGACTTGCTTTGTACTTGTCAAGTGATCCATCAACCTTGTATTTTTTATGGTAAACCCACTTGTATCCAATAATTTTGTAGCCATATAGAGGATCAATCAATTTTCAAGTCCCATTTTTGACCAATGCATTGTACTCATCTTTCATTATTTTCCTTAAAGATTCAAGATTCTCAGCATGTTTGAAAGATGTTGGTTATGAATCAAATACAACATTGAATTCTTATAGAGAATCATTCAAGGTGAAATTTCCAATTCTTTCTTGAATTTATTCAAGGGATTTTTCTAATTATGATGCGACTACATGTATACTTCTTATGCCTATTTTAATAACTTCATTAAGTTTCACATCTTTCAATACTTGAGTGGCCCATTTAGGCACTTATTTCTAAGTTATAGGTTCTTAAAGTTCATCCTCTAAAGTTCATCCTTAGGTCAAACTTTATTTATGTCATGGAAATTAGTGTAGATTCTAATTCCTTTTAGCTTTTTTCTCACTGGTACTACATTGGAGATCCATTTTGAATAGTCAATTGACTGAATACATCCTGCTTCCAAGAGTTTTTCCAACTCTTTCTTTACTAATACAACAATGTGAGGATACATCTTGCACAACTTTTATTTTACCAGTTTGGCATTAAGATTTACCACAAGGTGGTGCAAAACCAAGGAGGGGTTCAAACTTGACATGTTAGAGTACTCCCGTGCAAATATATCAACAAATTCCCTCAATAGGGTTGTAAAGACTTCACATTCCTCCTCAGTGAGGGATGCACTTAATTTTATCCATTTTAGGTCCAATGGAGTCCTGATGTTGACCTTTATTATATTTTCCATTAGAAGGGTTGAACCATCTTCTAAGATAGTGGGAAAAGATTTGAACTATTTGGCTATGTCAAAGTCCTCTGTTAAGACTGGCTCTTCAAGTTCTACCAGGCATGATGAATTTGAAACCCCTAATGGGAGATTTGGCCATGTGATAAAAACTATTGGAAATTATTGAAGGATTTTATCAAACACTTGATATTTTTTGAAACTAAATTGACACCCATAGGCAAGTTCATCATTGGTGGTCTCCTGATCTAAATTTGAAGAAGATTGAACACTCCCATCTAGTGGCACCTAAAATAGGTTTTCACCACTAGACTAGCCTTTATCTTTATGATTTTCTTGGTCAGAAAGTGCCTCAAAGAGGTTTTCACTTTGGGACCTCAATGTTTTATTTATATATTTTTGGCTAAGGGTATTCACCCGCTCTCCAAAATAAGATGTAGGATTTAATATAATTGAAAAACCTGATTTATGGTCTCCGAATGCAACATTGTCTCTAAGGCCTAGAAAATCACATAAATCTTCATCATTCTAAAACTCATCAATCAAAAAACTATATTCTTGTTGGTCATAATCTATCAGTTGGGGATAATACAATGGTAATAGATTATTATGAATGACTAGGCCAAGGGTATAGATGACATTGTTATCAAACAAGTTGGTTTTGGCTATGTTATCAAAAAATCTATGATCAGAATCTAATTCATTATCAACATAATTATCACTAGTCATCAATGATGGAACTTGAATAAGATACGTGGGTCACCCACAGGTAGTTTAAATCCAAGTTCATAAGCTCCTTTATACTTGGTCATGAAAATTAGCTCAATGGTTCCCTATTAATTTGGCTCGAGACCTCATCCTTCATAGACTTGGATCTTCATGATGTGATTGGGAATAAGCTACTTGGGGTTATTGTAACAATCAATTAACTTATCATTATACAACCATGACTCATCTCCTTCAAGAGGGTCCTATTCTTGGTTTGATGCTGGGATGAATGTGACTAGTCTTGGATTATGATTTTGGCCTTTTCCCTTTCTTTGCCAATAGATATGTGGTGTAGATTTAGGTATTCTAAAGGACTTTGGGTTTTGAGGAAGGTTGGCAATGTGAAAAGTGTCATGCATCAAGTATTCTCTTGGGCTATTAGCTGAGATGGTGTAATTATTATAAGCTTCAGGTGATGGCATGTGTGAAAGGGAATTAAGGGTATTGGGATAAATGTAGTTATCCTCTGGTAAATTAAGGAGTATGGCCTTTATTTTATCTTGCTTGGTGACTAGATTCATTCCAAAATTGTAATTGTAGCTCTGAAACTTAGCCTTGAGATGTTTGTAATGCTCATATGGATGCAAATTTCCTAGAATATTCACCTCCATTCTTAAGTGGGAGAAATTGATACATTGGTGCAAGGTCTACCCAGAAGCATATTGTATGACAAGTCAAGATTGAGCACATGGCAAAGTGTATCATGGGTCAAGGGCCCAATAATAGATGGCAAGCTAATGGCGCCTTGTAATTCTTGTTCTTGATTGTCGTAAGCTTTCATGGTTATTGTTTCTTCTTGGAGATCCACTATTATGTACTCAAGAAGCTTGATGAGCTTTAGAAACACTATGTTGAGACTTGATCCATTATCTATAAGGACACACTTCACTTTGTGCCTCTTAATGTAAAATTATATGTATAATGGATTATTATGCAGTGGGCCAAGGGATGACATATCACTTTGGTTGAATGTGACTTGTTGGGTTGAAGCTAGGTATCCAACCAAAGATTAAAATTGATTAGGGGATATGTCATTGGAAACTATATATTGACTAAGGAACTCATTTAAGATGTTTTTATGGATTATTGACATTCATAACAAATCTAAGATGGAGATTTGTGTTGGTGTCTTCTGTAATTGTTCCACAATATCAAACTTCTCTTGGAAAATATTAAATGACTTGTTCTAAGGTAAAATGGCTGGTTGGGTGATGGGTGAAGTGGTAGATGGTTGTGGGCTTGGGATGGTAATACTTGACCTTCAAGTTATGAGTGCATAATTGGGATAAGATATGGGACCATGATTGTTAACAAATGAGGGTGATGGTGAGGGACCAGATAGGATAAGTCTCAATTGCTAGTGCACTTATGTGTGGTTAGGAGACAATGATGAGTTATCAATATAAGGTCCAAAATTAGTAATCCCTACTTGCTAGTTCACCTATATGTGGTCCCAAGTCAAGAAAAGATTATCAATGTGATTTGGTAGATTAGTATTATTTAGCAAGGATCTTGATTGACGAGCATTTGGTCTCAGATTGATAGAGATGGTATTAATATGACCTCCTACAATATGGCCTATAACCTTATTGTAGTCATGTACAATTGCATGGTAGGTTTGTTGATTTTTTCCATTCTAACCTTGGTTCTACCCATTATTTAGACATTATTGGTTCTTATGATTTTGATAGTTTGGCTTTGGTTGTTGAAACTATTGTTGTTGTTGCACTAGCTATTGTTACTAGTTATGATGTTGTGGAAAGGGGTTTTGATAGATTCCAAGGGTCTGATTGGAAGTAGAAGCACGACCATCTAATGTTATCTCCCCATTATCCAACATATTCTAAATCAAATGTTTGATTTGTACACAATGACATTAATTATGTCAATTAACTCAATGATATTCACAGAATTCATTTTGGTGGTACCAATCAGGATAAGGAATGCCCTAAGGACGATGTTTTAGTATAGGCCAACTAATCAGATTAACAGTGGAAAGATTATGAAATATAGATTTAATAGGTTCTCTAAGGTCACTAAAAATACATTGTGTAGGCACTATTCTTCTTTGAGGATGGGTTTGCAATGGTAAAGGTTGTTATATTTGTTGTACGTGCCTAGGTTGTTGTGCTTGCTATGTTTGTTAAAAAATTTATGGGTTAGGAGTAATTAGCATATATTGTGTGGGATAAAAAAATGGTGTTTTCAAAATTTGAACATGATGCAAGTCATTTACTCCATTTCCCCCAATGTTCTTGTTGTGGTTAAATTACTTTGGTCTATCATTGTTATAGGCTTGTGTCGGTTATGATGTTTATGCTTAGACTTGGTTTTGGTTCTACCCATTTCCTTGAGTGGTACCTTGATTTTGATTCATCAAAGTGAGCTTGATGATCCCTTTGTTAATAAGGGCTCGTTCGATCAACAAACCTTTGTCAATGATCTCTTTGAAAGTATGTACACACTGCAGTTCCAGATGATATGATATCTCACTATGCAAATTTTTAGTAAACACAATGGATAATTGTTTATTTAGTAAACTATGAGTGAATCAGCTTACAAGGGCTCTCCATCACTATAGATAACTTTCAAAACTCTCACAAGCTTTTTGTTTAGCTTGCATCAAGTCAACCAATGAAATCTCATGTTCAAGATTGTAGGAAAAGTGATACACAAACTTATCTGAAAGTTCATCAAAATATGTTACTGAATTCTTAGACCAAGTTTAAAACCACTCCAAGGCTTGTCCATCTAAACTCCTTGAGAACAATAATAAGTATATGTCACTATATGCCATTGGCTGACAGGCGACAAAGAACTTCATCAAATATGCTTTGGGGTCACCTTTCCCCTTGTATTTATCAAATTTTCTTGGCTCATATCCTAGAAGAAATGGTATCTATAAATACTCCTTGTTAAAAGGATAAGAACACACATAATCTAATTTGAACTTTTTTGTTTGTTTCCTAGCTTGAATGGCAAAAATTTCATCCTTCATCTATTGTAACTCTTGCTCTAGGAAACTTTTGGGAATATTAGTCTGGGTATATGGTTGGGTGGTCAAAATTGGATCACTTTGATTGGGGTATAATGGAAGTATTTATTGGTATATGTTATATTGGTTCGGGAATGGGCTAGGAATACACATACGTGGATTAAGATGTGATTTTTGAAATTATATGTTTAGTTGCATGATATTCTAGATGGGGTTAGTTATGAAGGTTTGACCTTGAGGATTTTGAGGTTGGGATAGAAGAATATAACCATAATGTGCCTATTGTGGTTGAAAAGGGACATGTTTCCAAGTGATAAAACTTTGTTATTGAGTGGAAAATTATGAGCCAAGACCTTGTCTCTGTACATGTGGCACATTTTGAATGAAAGGCAATTTTTTCCTAGTAGGTACTTGAGAAACATTGTAACCTCCTTATGCGAATCCATATTAGGAAGTAGATGTATGTTAGAGATTCAACATCTATCACTGAACAATACTTATACATTTTTGATTAGAT
Source organism: Torreya grandis (assembly GCA_037957365.1). NCBI lineage: Eukaryota > Viridiplantae > Streptophyta > Pinopsida > Cupressales > Taxaceae > Torreya > Torreya grandis. Next base: position 294,392 of record JARHVA010000756.1, on the reverse strand, counting down.
ATAATTTGTATTTAAATTGGTATATTAGTCTATGACTAAAGAGGTATGTTTTTTAATACTTTATGAGGTGGAACATTAGTTGCACCCTATTAAGGTGGTAATATATTTGACCTCTATTGCATTGGTATATTAGATTGTGCTTGCTGTTATGGAATAATAATCATCACCTGTTGGGGAGGAGAAAGATTCATCACATTCCATTATGGGGGCATGATATTGGAGGTTAGTTGACTACCTAATCCTATTGGTTGAGTAATCGAGAAGCAGTTGGTATTTGTGTTAACAAAAGGTACACTTATTGTAGACTAGGTATTTATGTACCTACACCACTTTGATTTAGATTGGACATTGTTTGTGTATTATCCACTATATTTTCCCCACTATTCTATGTAGAAGTATAATACACTTCTTTGATGGTTAGCATATGAAACAAATTATCGATCTAAGTGTTTTACGCAAATGGGTCTACACCTTGATTTTCTTGACCAATTACTCTATTAATACTCTAGTTTAAGGAACTAAGCCAATTAGAGGTCTATTTGACATGTTCATATTATTAAAGTTACACACCAAGTTCAATTAGGTTTGGTATGTCATTTGCATTTGCACAAAGTGATCCTCCATGAGGTCCTTTCCTTTGGAAAGTATACAAAAGACCTGACATACCATTAGGGTGAGATCCAAAGGGTTACTAGAAGACACTTTCTAACGATAAAGTATGTTGTGAGGCATTATTACTAGGTTTGGTAAGTTCTCATGGGGAAAGTCTGCTAGAAATTTCACCCCTACTTCTATAGCTCTGACCAAAATCTCATCCTTATTTTCTAATAAGTGACACTCAAACTTATAAGGATCATACGTGGATGGTGTATTAACATGGTATAGTTGTTGAGGAAATGGTTTTTAAAATGTAGGTACCATAGGTAGGTATTGCGCTATTTTTTATTGATCCTACTCTAAGTATGGTGGTGTGTTAAGCAAATAGTGAGCTAATGGGTCTTGGTTTTTTCCCCCTTTTTGAGAATTATAAGATGGATAGGGATCCATTTCATTAATAACATTGTTTGTATAGGGGTATTGAACAATTTTTTATTGTGTGAATATATTACTAAATCCCAGATTGTACATGAGGCCACTACGAGTGTAGGAAGACATGTAGGGATCCATAGTAAATGCTTTACAACAAAAAAGGAATAGAGTTATACAAACTTGAAAAAATAAATGTCTAAAAAGATGTTCAAATTTGGTCTAGTCTAGTCAAAGTGATGGATATGTATATCCAAAAATGGTTTATGCAAATATTTGTGATAAAATAAGATAACATCAAGTGTCTAACATTACACGTCTCACACAAAAGGTCAAGTAGATGGACTAAAAATCAAAATGCCAAACTCTAAGGTCAAAGTGTTTCAAATGAGTCTAATCTAGAAAAAATAAAGGTTGCTAGGTCTTTTGGCCAAACGCGGTGTCAAAATCTAGGCTCAAACAAAGCATGTACTAGGACTTTTGGCCAAAAAATGTCAACAGCTAGACTTTTAAATAAAGATGAGATTTTTAATCTAACAGATTTGAAACACTTTTTAGCATAAACTAGGCATTTGACTCTTGGACATAAAATTGATCAATAGGTATGAGGTATAAAATAAAAGGCAATTGTAGATAGATTATTTTCTCTCAAATAATGGCAAAAACTAGATTCTTGTAACCAAGAAACTAGACAAAGGTGAATGATGTAACTATGTTAGATAAAGACTCACAAAAGGTACACTCAGATTTGTTTAGAATTTGGAAAAACTTTAAATCTATGTAAAGAGGTATATGAAAAATGTTTCAAAATAATTTGATCAGCATACCAACACTAAAATGCTCAAAAGATATGACAAGATGTTTGCTTCAAGACTCTAAGGCAAAAATAGTTTAACATGATTTTGATAGTGTAACACTATTTTCCTCAACTCAAATTACTTAAACTCAAAAGTTTGAAAAATTTTCCTAAGGCAAAAGTTTTTGTATCAAATGGACTTAAGACAAAGGAGAATAGGATGGGTAGTGTAATTTTTTGGTCTAGGACTCAAAATGTGAGTAATACACAAGATGATTTGAGTCCTACCTATTGTCCCCAAAAAATAACTTTCTCATTTTTGGGACAACATATGAATTATTTTGGTTTTGCATGACCAAAATTGTCTCTTCCATTTTCAAAATTTGTTCTGAGCATTCAATTTCCTCATTTTCTCAACTTTTTTGGTAAAGGGACTAGTTGGTTCAACGAGTTCAATGGCTTATTTGGGTGAGTTTAATCAAAAGAGGCAAGTTTCCAGCACTTAGGCACTTTCAGGATTGGTTTAATGCCTTGGTTCAACCAAAAAGGGTTCATTGGCAAACTTCTAAGCAAAGATTGAACCATTGAACCATTAAACCATTGAACCTTGAACCCTTTTGGTTCAAGGGTTTGACGGGTTCAAGGTTTAACGTCATCAAAAAGCTTCAAGGAGTCAAGCACTTTGTCAAAATTCATCAAGTTCAATCACTTCATGGTTCAAAGGTTTAATGAGCAGTTGGTTCAATTAAACGGTTCACAGAAGTGTGCAAAATAAAAAACCAAAGAGTAGAACCTACCACGTGTCCTTTGTAAGAGTTCCATGAAAAGTGACAAGTGGTAGCTGCAGAAGGTTTCAATGTCTTTTTCTTGAAAAAGCAGAATGTGCCATGTGTCATCTGTAAGAGATCGACGAAGGCTACCAAGTGTCAACAGTCACTGCATCTTCTTTTGTTTCAAAAAGACTGTGGTGGGCCCCAAGAAAGTTACTAAAAGAATAAGCAGAGTGCTCGAAGTGTCATCCTCTACATGATTGCTAAAACTGAGCAAAAGACACCATGTGTCTCTGGTAAACTCAATGAAAGCTGCCAAGCATTGACATTCATAGCTATTGAGTAAAAATTGGTGAGCCCTAGGTTTTGTTGCTAAAGTAAATGGAGACCACCATGTGTCATCTTCTGCATGAATCTAAAATGAGTCCTGAATGTTTCTCAAAGGTTTCTAAAAAGTGGTAGATGCTACCAAGTGTCCTCACCTGTTTAGAAAAAAGATGCCACGTGTCACTTGTTTAAAGCAGTGAAATGTGCCACGTGTCAAAGACACAGAGCCAAGGAAAGATTTCCTTCAGACAAATTGTCCGAAGGAAATAAAGGGTCAAGCCTAATCAAAGAAATTAAAAGCTCGAAGGCCACTCGGGAGACCCCAAAGGGCAAGTTCCCTCTGGAAAAGATCAAGTCTCAGAGTGTAGTAGAAGATACCAAGTGTCACATGCTGAGACATAGTCTCTAACAAGTTTCAAAGCAACAGAACTTGCCACGTGTCCCATCCCAACTCAGCAGAGCGCGACAAGTGTCTGCATCTGTGCTTCCAGTCTCTAACAAGATTCAAAGCTTATTCTAATAAGTTTATTTCAAAGATGTGGATGTCACCACATGTCCTCACCGGTGTCACAACAGAAAGTGGCCATAGAAAGTGAGAAAGACACAAAGGAGTTGCTAAGGAGAATGATAGGCCCACAAACATCAAATTGAGGATGATCGACTAGCCGTTAACCTTCAAAATATGAAAGACCCACAGATGTAAAATTTGTGGCAATAAAGTGTCAGATTGATCTTTGTAGACTTAAAAGGTAGACCTAAATGCATTCAAATCCCTTAAGGCTAGGGCCAAAAGGAAGAAGAGACAAAGAGGGAAACTCAACAGGAGTTATTTCCAGTAGGTGGAACAGTCCACCAGGTAGGTATTTGGGGCCTGCAAGCGTTGAAAGCATAGCCTATTTATCCCCTTTAGCGTAAAGGCAACATGGACAACTGTGTGGGTAGTAGATGATGGAATGAGTGATTCAAGCTTGGGAGAAGACACTGGAGATGAATCAACACACCACAGTTAAGGCAGCCACCCTGCTCTAGCATGGCCCTCCTTGACAGAAGCAATAATGCATCCAAGGAATTAATGCGCAACATGGGTCACTTCATGGGACAAAGTGCCAAGCTTCCCTTAGGCCTCTATATAATGTAATCCCTTAAATCATTTAAAGGAGATCTTCTTGTTATCAAAAGCAAAACTCTGCCCAAATTGAAAGGCATTACTAAGACTTTGAGCTCAGATTGTTTATCATATTTCTTTGTTTGAATCAAAAAGCAAGTTACTTTCAGACTTTGTGCTGTTATAGCTTGTATCATTCTAGGAGATTATTCTTATGTCTATTTCCTAAATTTATTTTTGTTTATGCAATTTAACAAGCAGAGCTAGTGGAAGTGATGAGGAAGGTGTCCTAAAGCCAACTACTTTCAGACTTTGTGCTGTCATAGTTATCTTTAGTGTGTGTTTATTTTTTGTTTCTATGTAAAGGACCTTGGGATGACTTTGTGTCCCCATTGTTCTTCATATCTCAATCTTGGGCAGTTGAGGTGGAGACTTTGTGCTACATCTCAGGCTAATGGTTACTCTGCACCTTTAGTTACTAGTTACTTGTCACTACCAGACAGATTCTTGTTGTTTGTAAGAACAAGCACTTCTAAAAGAAGAGAAGTGCCTTCTATCATTTCACCAAGATTTATACTATCCAGGAAGGGATTTAGCTCTTGGCTGAATGTTACTTCTAAAAGAAGAGAAGTACCTTCACCAATCACCCAGGATTTCTCCTTTGATCTGTGAGCATCATCTCTAAAAAAAAAGAGATGGATGGTTTATCCTACCCTCGAGTGTTATTTTCAGCTTATATATATAGTATATAGCTCCTACGTATTCATAGGGAACCTCCCCTTGATGAGAGAAGAGATTTGTCCCCTGTTGATGTAGTAAACCTACACATATGGCTGACCAATCTCCCTATGCTGTGGTTGAAGAGACCTATTTTTCTCACCAATTAGCTGGTTGACAAAATATTCACCCAATAGTTTTTGATGACTCTGCTGGGGAAGGACAAGCAAGTTGAAGCCTCAAGCTTCAATTTGAAGTAAGACTAGTCCTTTTCCATTTTTGTTTCACAATCTAGCAACTCCATGCTATACCATAAGTCAGAGGGTTCAAGGTGTTGTTGACCCTATCTTTGAGTTGGTACATCAAGGAAATTTTGACTTACTTTCTCTCCAACTTCAAGTTTAAAAATCCAAGAGTGTCCCTCCTACCTGTACCAAGACACCAACACAAGGCATAACTACTTTTTATACTGTTAGTAGAGCTTTGCCTATCCCAATTCCACATAGATTTGTTATCCCTGCTTTCAATAATCCAATCATGGTAGTTTGAGGCCCTTGGTGTAACTCTTTTGGCCCATTAAATTTGGCTCCACCCTTACATGAACTTCCACGCATCTCAAGAAAGAATTTCCCCAAATTCTTTGGTGATGGGAAAGTTCATCTTGATGAACACATTGTAGCCTTCAACATATCTTGTGGCATCATAGGCATGGAATTTGAGGATGTGGTAGTTATAATTTTCATTGAAACATTGCAAGGTGCTACTGAAGACTAGTTCTACCATCTGCAAGCTAGATCAATAACTAATTGGGACACACTCAAAGCCAAATTTGAGGCCATATTCAAGCCTACCGAAGATGCACATGCCTTATTGGCCTAGCTCATACAAATGAAGAAGGAACCTCATGAGCCTATGAGAGATTTCATAGCAAATTTTGATAAGCTGAGGAACTGAATCCCTACTATTGCTCAGTCGACACCTGAAAACTTCAAATGCTTCTTCATCAACTCACAACTACCTAAAGTGAGTTCTATGCTAAGACGAGTTGGCCACATAGACCTTGAGGCTGCTCAAGATTTGGCTACCAAAGTTGAAGATGACCTTATTTTGGCAAGGAAGATAAGGAAAGATCCAAATAGAGGTAAATCTTCTTCTTCCTCTGAATACTCCTCTTCAGCAACCACTGATCCTATCGTGCAGAATCTAGCAATTGAATTGCTGGCCCTCAAAAAATAAATGGCACAAGGGATGTCATCTGATCCTTCATACAGAGATTTACCAAGGAGGACATTCTCTAATCAGTCTTACCAAGGCCATGATGCCATGAACTAAGTGCAAACCAATCATCTTTCTCCTCCTTAGAGAAATAACCTTGCCATTGAAGCACTTCCAACTAACTCAGCGATTGGATATCTTGAAGCTGAATCAGTTTTCTCATTCTAGCTTGAGTTGAGTCCTGAATATGACACTAATATCATCACTGAGGAAGAAAAAGAATTAGCTGGTGACTCCAATATGAATTTCTTGAATTATTATGATGAACCTAAAAGTGAAGGAAATGGAATAGAGGGATCATATGCAATATTCACCCAGTCCAAGAATCAATCAACTCAACAAGTTGATAAAGAGAAGACAGAGGGGCAACCTCCACCAGTAGTTTCAATTGCTAAATGTGGGACCACTATGCCCTTCCAGTTAAAGGACCCAATGACTACTATAAAGGTAAGTAGATCAAATCCCTCTATGCCCTCTACTTCACATTCACAGTTTAGTTCTCCCCCTCCAAAAACTCAAAAGGATGAACTTCCATCCTCTGTGCCTAGTTCATTTCCAACATTTGATATCATTAACCATATAAAGAAAACCAAAATTCAAATGTCTAAATTTGAATTTTTGTAGTCCCATCCTGAGCAATTAGGCAAGCTGGTTCAATGTGTTAAAAACTAGAACATCCCTATTGAACAAGTAATTCCCAAAGTGACACATGATCCCCCTAGGAATGCACCCACCAGGAACAATCTTGTCATTACCCCTCCTGCTGCTCCTGGTAGGACTGAACCTTTTTATGTCTCATTGCTAATAAATAGACGTCAGTTAAACAATTTCATCATTGATTTTGGAGCTTCAGACAATGTCATGCCTTTTAAAGTGGTTGAATCCCTTAACCTCACACTGAACAAGATGTTTGGTAGATGCTTCTCTATAGAGAACAAGCAAGTACCTTTGCTGGGACAAAATAAAGATGCCCAATTTGTGTTTACAGCGTTCCTAGACAAAAGAATCAATATGACTGTCTTGGTAGCCAACGTCCTAACATCATATGGCATCCTTCTTGGGCAAATTTTTTTTAAGGATGTTGGTGGTGAATTGAGCATGGAATTATTCGAGGTGAGGATTCTAGTCAAAGGTGTTGTGAAAAGGCTACTCCCTGAGAAGGAATCGAAATACGTGGTTACCCAGACCTCGGCACCTAAAGCTCAAATTTTGTTTGAGTCTTCATGCATGGGTAACTACTTTATGTGCATGGATGAAGTTCATGAGGCATATGATAAAGCTCCTACAAGAGACAACCTGGAAATACGTTCAACTGAAACAATAGAAGAATAGGCAGAGCACAATGCGAGTGTGGAAGAATCTCCTCCTCTAAATGAAGAAGAATCCAAAAAAAAAGGGTATCAAATGAGGTATGGATTCTTGAATTTGATGGTAGCTGCTCCTCTACCAGTTCTGGAGCTGGAGTTGTGTTGATATCTCCTCAGGGAGAAATTTTTGCTTCATCCTACAAGTTGCAGTTTAGTAACACTAATAACACAACTGAATATGAGTCTCTGTTGCTTGGATTGAGGGCTGCTCGGGAAGAAGGCATCAAGCTCCTTCACACCAAAGGAGATGCTGAACTAGTGGTTTATCAGGTGAGAAACCTGTACCAAACCAAGAATGAAAGATTGTGTTATTATTGTAATCTAGTTTGGGACCAAATTGAAAGCTTTGATGCTTTTAGCATCTCTGCCATTCCTAGAGAATTTAATGACTGGGTGGATGCATTAGCTATTTTAGCTACTCTCTTGGTCCCCCACCCATACTTTAGAGGAGACAAGTACACTATTAAGCTGGTCTTTAGACCAAGTGTATCTAATAATGCCAGTGATTGGCAAGTGTCCAATAATGACAACCAAATCATTGCCTTCTTGGAGCATAAAGATAGCTTTAAATGACTGCATTTTGAAGGCAGTGAACCTCAGAAGTGTGAACCAGCTTCTGAATCAAAAACAGACACAAGTGAGGAGTTCTTGAAACTTAAAGGGAATAATATTTTTAGAGGCCTGGTTTCCCTTGAGAAGCTATTTAATAAGTATGATAGATTCATCAAACAATAACAAACAAATTCAAGCTCCTCTCAGGAGTTTGATCAAGTAAATCTGGGAACCAAGGAAAATCCCAAGATGGTAAACATTGGGAAATGCTATACCCCTGAGGAGAGGTTCAAGTTCATGACTTTTCTCAACCAGTACATGGATGTCCTAGCATACTCTTATGATGACCTAAAGTCATTCAGGCCTGATGAAATTTGACATGACATTCCTCTCAAGGCTGATTCGACACCTTACAGAAAATCCAGGCAGTATAATATGAAAATATCAAGTACAATTTTGTTTGAGATACAAAAAATGCTAAATGCTAAGATCATTTCCCAATCTATCATTCCACATGGATTGCAAACATAGTGCCTGTAAGGAAGAAGAATGGTAAAATTTGCCTTTGTGTGGATTTTAGAAATTTGAATCAGGCATCCTTAAAGGATAATTATCCTTTGCCAATCATGGATCAAGTGCTTCAGACAGTGACAGGTTAAGAGATATTATCAATGCTAGATAGCTTCTCAAGATATAATCAGGTTGAAGTTGGTGAGGTAGACCGGCATAAGACTGCTTTCACCACACCTTGGGGCACATTTGAATATATAAGGATGCCTTTTGGCTTGATAAATGCTGGTGCCACCTTCCAAAGAGCAATGGACCTTGCCTTCAAGGATGGATGGGTAAGTTCATTGTAGTTTATCTTCATGACTTGATCGTCTTTTCTAAGCATCACCCAGATCATGTGCGCTATTTGCAACAAATGCTGGAATGCTGCCATCAGAATGACATTTCCTTAAACCCTAAGAAGTCAGTCTTTAGAGTAACAGAGGGGAAACTTCTCAGACACATTTTGTCAATAGGGGGCATAAAGATTGACTCAGACAGAGTCAAGTCTATCCAAGAGCTTACCTTGACCACAAGTAAGACTACTATTCACTCCAAAAAGGTGAATTTCTTACGGAGGTTCATCCTTGAGTTTGTTGAGAAGACTAGGCACATTGTAAACATGATGAAGGGAAAGGCCACCTTCAACTAGACTGAAGAAGGCAAGTCGACATTTTAGGATATCAAGATTGCCATTGCCCATGCCCCAATTCTAGTTTATCTAGACTATAACAAAGAGTTCACCATATATAGTTATACTTCAGAACATATGCTTTCAAAAATTTTGGTTCAATAGAATAAAGAAGGTATGGAATCCCCATTTCCTTCATGAGCTATCCTCTCAAAGCTCATGAGCTAAAGTACTCAAACATGGAGAAGCATGCTTATGCAGTGGTGAAGGCAATGAAGCATTTCCACTTCTACATCTTGAATTCACACACTACTACCTTGGTTCCTGACACCACGGTCAAATCCATACTGACTCAGTAGGAGTTTGGGATGAAAAGAGGCAATTGGGTTGCAAAGATCTAGGAGTTTGATCTGGTCATCAAGCCAACAAAGCTAGTGCATGGAAAGGGGCTATGCCAACTAATTTTTGATAACAAGCTGGGAGGAACATAGCATGAAGAACTAGAGGTGGAAGACGCACCAAAGGTTCTCTTTGTCTCCACCACGAATGAGTGGTATTTAGGTATTTCTCATTTCTTTACTTATGGTGAGTGTCCTGCTCACCTATCTTATAAAGAAAAGAGAACCATCAAGCTGAAAGCTACAAATTTTTTCCTTTGGGAAAATGGCCTATATAAGAGGAGCCTTGATGGAGTGTTCCTTCACTGTGTGGATAAGGAGCAGCAAAGCCAACTTCTGAAGTCCTTCCACAATTTGGCCTATGGAGGACATTTTTCTACACCTGTGACTGCTCATAATATCATGCGAACCAGGTATTACTAGCCAACTTTCTTTCAGGATGCATACAAGTGGGTTAGGGAATGTGAAATATGGCAGAAGTTTATAGGAAGACTCAAGTTAGTTGCCCTACCTCTCAAGCCAGTGGTCATAGAGGAGCCATTACAGCAATGGGGAATTGATTTTATTGGAGATGTAAACCCATCTTCAAGTGCTAGATATGATTATGTCCTCACAACAACAAATTACTTCACCAAATGGGTGGAAGCTGTTCCAACCAAACATGCTACTTCAGAAGTAGTATGCAATTCCCTCAAAGAGACCATCATCTCTAGGTTTGGGGTCCCAACCAAGATTGTCACTGATAATGTGGCTTGTTTCACTTCCCAGAAGATTACTCAATTCTATTTCTACTATGAGATTACACTCTCCCACTCTTCTGATTACTTTCCACAAGGGAATGGACAAGCTGAATCAAGCAATAAGAACTTGGTGACTATCATCAAGAAGCTGGTAAATGATAACCAAAAGACATGGCATAAAGCATTGGTTGATTCCCTATGGGCAAACATAATTACACCAAAGAGAGCAATTGGTATGTCTCCTTTCCAACTTTTTTATGGTGTCAATGCTGAGATACCAATCACCTTAGAATTTCCAGCATTGAAATTAGCTAATGTAATTAAAGACCAAACATATGAAGGCTCCCTTGATAAGAGGATCATTTGTCTTATTGAGTTGGATGAGCAGAGAATTGCAGTTGTGGACCGAATTGCTGCCCATCAAGGTCTGGTGAAGAATCTCTTCGACTAAAAAGAAAAGAACCATGATTTTTAGGTTGGAGATCAAGTCCTACTATGGGACAAGAGAAGAGAACCAAAAGGGATGCATGGAAAGTTTGATTCCCTGTGGAGGGCCCCTTTTACTATTCATCAACTCAATGGTGAAAATAGTTTCCTGTTGAAGTATCAAGATAGCACTCTCTTTTCTCTGCCTCACAATGGGCAACATCTGAAGCACTTCAACTCTTGAAGTATCGGATGAGTTCCCTTGTACATATGTATATTTGTATAGTCTTTTGTTTCTATTTTGTGTTTTCCATTTTCATTTTTTGGAACCTTTTTTTTTGGGTAGCATGACTCCATAGCCCAATGACATACTTCAAGGCACTGGAGATTTTGGTTTCTACTCGCCTCAGTTGTTCTGAGTTTTCATCTGATGGAAGTTCCCTAACTAGAGCCAACTATTGTCCCCAAAAAATAGCTTTCTCATTTTTAGGACAACATATGAACTATTTTGGTCCTACATGACCAAAATTGTCTCTTCCCTTTTCAAAATTTGTTCTGAGCATTCAGTTTCCTCATTTTCTCAACTTTTTCAGTAAAGGGACTAGTTGCTTCAACGGGTTCAATGGCTTCTTTGGGTGAGTTCAATCAAAAGAGGCAAGTTTTCAACACTTAAGCACTTTTGGGATTGGTTCAATGCCTTGGTTCAACCAAAAAGGGTTCATCGGTAAACTTTTAAGCAAAGATTGAACTATTTAACCATTGAACCTTGAACCATTTTGGTTCAAGGGTTAAATGGGTTCAAGGTTCAACGTCGTCGGCAAGCTTCAAGGAGTCAAGTGCTTTGTCAAAATTCATCAAGTTCAAAATCGCTTCACGATTTAAAAGTTCAATGAGTGGTTAGTTCACTTAAACAGTTCAAGGAGGCACACAAAAGAAAAAGACCAAAGAGAGGAACCTGCCACGTGTCCCTTGTAAGAGTTCCATGGAAAGTGACAAGTGGCAGCTGCAAAAGGTTTCAATGTCTTTTTATCAAAACAACAGAATGTGCCATGTGTCATTTGCAAGAGATCGATGGAGGCTACCAAGTGTCAATGGTTGCTACATCTTCCTTTGTTTCATAAAGACTGTGGTGGGCCCTAGGTAAGTTACTAAAAGATTAAACAGAGCACTCCAAGTGTCATCCTATGTGTGATTGCTAAAATTGAGAAAAAGATGCCACGTGTCTCTAGTAAACTCAGTAGAAGCCTCCAAGTGTTGACATCCATAGTTATTGAGTAAGGACTGGTGAGCCCTAGGTTTTGTTACTAAAGTAAATGAAGACCACCACGTGCCATCTTCTATGTGAATCTGAAATGAGTCTCGAATATTTCTCAAAGGTTTCTAAAAAGTGGTGGATGTTGCCAAGTGTCCTTGCCTATTCTGATAGAAGATGCCACGTTTCACTTGTTTGAAGTAGTGGAATGTGCTACATGTCAAAGATGCAGAGCCAAGAAAATATTTTCTTTAGAAAAATTGTCTGAAGGAAATAAAGGGTCAAGCCTAACTGAGAAATTAAAAGCCCAAAGGCCACCCAGGAGACCCCAAAGGGCAAGTTCCCTCTGAAAAAGATCAAGTCTTAGAGTGTAGCAGAAGCTACCAAGTATCGCATGCCAAGACACAGTCTCTAACAACTTTTAAAGCAGTGAAACTCGCCACGTGTCCCATCCCAACTCAGCAGAGTGAGATAAGTGTCTGTATCCACACTTCTAGTCTCTAACAAGTTTCAAAGCTTATTCCAATAACCTTATTTCAAAGTTGCAGATGTCACCACGTGTCCTCATCAGTGTCACAGTAGAAAGTGGCCATAGCAAGCAAGAAAGACACAAAGGAGTTTCTAAAGAGAATGACATGCCCAAAAATGTCAAATTTAGGATGACTGACTAGTCATGAACCTTCAAAAGATGAAAGACCCACGGATGTCAAATTTGTAGCAATAAAATGTCTAATTGATCTTTGCAAGATTAAAAGATGGACGTGAATGCATTCTAAGCCCTTAAGGCTAGGGCCAAAATGAAGAAGAGATAAAGAGGGAAACTCAGTAGGAGTTATTTCTAGTAGGTGGAACAGTCCACCAGGTAGGTATTTGGGGCCTGCAAGCATTGAAAGTGCAGCTTGTTTGTCCCCTTTAGAGTAAAGGTAACATGGATAGCTGCACAGGTAGTAGATGATGGAATGAGTGATTCAAGATTGAGAGAAGACACTAGAGATGAATCAACACACCAAAGTTAAGGAAGCTACCCTATTCTCGCATGGCCCTCCTTGACAGAACCAAGAATGCATCTAAGGCATTAATGCGCAGCATGGGTCACTCCATGGGACAAAGTGTCAAGCTTCCCTTAGGCATCTATATAATGTAATCTCTTGAATCATTTAAAAGAGATCTTCTTGTTACCAGAAGCAAAACTCTGCCCAAATTGAAAGGCATTACTGAGACTTTGAGCTCAGATTGTTTATCATATTTCTTTGTTTGAATCAGAAAGCAAGTTACTTTCAGACTTTGTGCTGTTATAGCTTGTATCATTCTAGGAGATTGTTCTTATGTATATTTCCTAAATGTATTCTTGTTTATGCAATTTAACAAGTAGAGCTAGTGGAAGTGATGAGGAAGGTGTCCTGAAGCCAACTACTTTTAGACTTTGTGCTGTCATAATTGTCTTTAGTGTGTGTTTATTTTTTGTTTCTGTGTAAAGGGCCTTCAAATGACTTTGTGCCCCCATTGTTCTTCATATATCACTCTTGGGTATTCAAGGTGGAGACTTTGTGCTACATCTTAGGCTGTTGGTTACTCTGCACCTTTAGTTACCAGTTACTTGTCACTACCAAAAAGATTCCTATTGTTTGTAAGAACAAGCACTTCTGAAAGAAGAGAAGTGCCTTCTATCATTTCACCAGGATTTCTACTATCTAGGATGGGATCTAGATCTTGGCTGAATGTTACTTCTAAAAGAAGAGAATTACCTTCACTAATCACCCAAGATTTCTCTTTTGATCTGTGAGCATCATCTCTGAAAAAAGAGAGATGGATGGTTTATCCTACCCCCGATTGTTATTTTCAGCTTATATATATAGTATATATCTCCTGCGTATTCATAGGGAACCTCCCCTTGATGAGAGGATAGATTTATCCCCAGTTGATGTAGTAAACCTGCACATCTGGCTAACCAATCTCCCTATGCTGTGGTTGAAGAGACATATTTTGCTCACCAGTTAGCTGGTTGACAAAATATTCACTCAACGCTACCAAATGATGATAATAATCTTGAGTCTAAAAGTGACCCTCAATTTAAATTATGAATTAAATTCAAGTTAAAAAAAGTCATGTGCAAAGTGGTGAATCCAATTTGACACATCAACCTTTAAAACTTGTGAAAGTTCAATTTTGAATTTGAACTATCAATGAGAGACTTAAACAAAAAGTGGAAAATAGTCTAGAATCAAATGGGAAACATAACTATGTCAAATTGAAAGATATGACACAAAGTTTATAATAACAATTTTTTTAAAAAAAGGATGATTTTCACTTGGACAACATAATGTGTCTTTATTCAATAAAATGGTGGACAATGTCTTTAGTTATGTAACCCTTTATTAATAAACAATTTTGACTCCACACAAAAACCATGTAATCTAAGACAAGACAAATTAACTAACTAATCATCTTAAGCCCTAAACTGATAAGGTAAGGCAAATTAGGGTTAATTAACTAAATAGTTTTCAAACGTCTAGATGGATCTCATACATGAGAATTTTATGTCAAAATGCAAGAGAAGTAACATGTCAATTGGGACTGTGGCACTTGGCTTGTTGTAAAAAGGTCTTTCCCTTTTTATAACCACTACATCCATCACTCACTCAGTATAGTGTGATGTTCAATGTGCTCAAATGTCTTAGGCTTAGCCCTAATGATAGGAGATGGATTAATTGATCAAACCTTCGTACCAATGGGGTGATCTCAATTTATATACCCCTCATGGAGAGGGGTTGAATATGATGTTGGGAGATGAAACTTGGGGTCAAAGCTTGCCTATAAAACTTATGGGAGGTAATGAATTCCCCCTCACAAGCCAAGTTTGTATAAAAATTAAATGACAAGTGAAGACTTTAAAGGTCACTTTTAGATCACCCAATATTATGTGAGTTTGGGGAGAGCTTAGGTGACTTTATTTCCATGCCTTGGAGTAGGTAAAAATGTGATGAAGAATCATTTTTTGGTCACCCAAGTTCCCTAAAGGGGACAAGGGAAAAACATATACGCAAGCTTCTTTTTTCAAAAACAAACAACTTTTAAAAAATATCTACTGAAGACAAACTTTGAAGTGTGTTCAATTTTAAAGAACTTAAATCAAAAATTTTGGTGATGTTCTTTGGCCCCTTGGCCTTAAGTTGTAAAAACTTGAAAAACAATCACAAAAATATTCAAGCACCCTAAATTTTCCTTTAAACACCAAATGGAAATTCCTAGTTATTTTTAATCATATAAAAGAGGTTTGAAAAGGATTAATTAAGATTAAATGACACTTCTCCAAATAGGTCCTTCAATAAAATGGTCAACACTTTGTTTAGCTTTGAAGCTATTTTATGAATGAGACAAGTAGCTTTGAAAAGTATGCTCTTGGGTTTGGATGACTTGTCGATCTGAAGGTAAATTAAATACAATGCAAAAACATTATTTAGTTCAATGTTAGCACAAAAAATAATATTAAACATATGAAAACATACAAGAAACAAGTCATAAGGCAAAAATAAATAAAATCAAACACATAAATCATAAAAACGTGTAGACAATATTTTTATCATAAATTTAAAAATATATATTAGTTATTAAAATTTTTATTAGAGTGAGTTTATAGGTCTAAGGTTCACTTATATAAAAAATTTAAAGTTAAAAAAATGAATAAAAAAAAGTTATTATCTCTGTAGTAGCCATTTTTACTAAAAAATAAAAATAGAAAGTGATAGTCACTAAAAGAGTCATAACTTCTAAACTAAAAAATTAGATTTTAATGAAGTTTTGATAGAATTAGGATAAAAACTAGTAAAAACATATTATAAAAAATTCATAAAAAAATAGTAAACAAAATAAAAATAAGGTCTATTTTAACATCCATTTTTGTTCAAATATGTGAGGTGCATAATCGTGTTTCGCTGGGCGTACCATTATGTGATATACAAATTTAACTCAAGAGAGGGGTTTAGATCAAGTGTTAATTCAAAAATGAAATCAAATTAAAAAAAAACACACTAACTAGCATGACATCTCTAGGCCTAGACACTAGGGGAGATTAGTAACAAACATACACATGAAAACAACAACTAAAACATGAAAGAAACCTTCCTTCACCTTCCTTGGAGCTTCCAAATGGTTTATAGAGTGGCTTGCTCAACTTGTGCATCAAAGAGTATTCATCAATGGAGTTGCTTGGATCCCTCTTTCCTTGGCACCTTTGGCTTGTGATGGCTTTGGTTTGGCTTTAAGACAATTTGGTATTATAACACTAATTGTACGAGGCTTTAGAATAATTTGTGCATGATAAATTTACACTAGCCAAGCTTAAAAATATGAGTGAAAAACAACATATTTAATTTTTTTGAAAATGATCAAGATTAAATATGATCATCCATCTCAAGATCAAGATGTTTGATCATGAATTAATCTAATTATGTAAATAAAATCCATAAATAGGCTCATCAATATTTGAGATAGAGAGGCATTAACTAGGCATGGGAAGGCTTAATCAAATATTTTATGCTTTTATGGCTTGTGGATGACACCCCATAGAATGATATCTTAGATGATGTACTGATTCAATATCAATTTACATTAATAAAATATTCAATAAGTTCCATGGAAAATTAACTTAAGCTCTTGATTCAACTTAATTAGCCTTAAACATGATTTATCAATTTTGGTGAAAATCTTGGCAATTGGTGTTTAATTAATCAAATTGGTCAAAATATCATATTATTGGATCAAAATTTGACTGAATTGGAATTGGAAGGTGATGTTAGATGCATTAAAACCGTTATCCTATTTAAGATATTTCCAATAAAAAATAAAAAATAAATTAAAAATAAGATCTATTTTAATATATGTTTTTGTTCAAATATGTGAGGTGCACAATCATTAATAATATTAATTGCATGAGGCTTTGGAATGATTTTTGCATGATAACTTTACAATATCTAAGCTTAAAAATATGAGTGAGAAACCACATATTTATATATTTTATAAATGATCAACATCAACCATGACCGTCCATCTCAAGATCAAGATGTGTAGCCATGAATTAATCTAATTATATAAATAAAATCCATAAATAGGTTTTTCAATATTTGAGATAGAGAGGCATTAACTTAAGCTCTTTATTCAATTTAATTATCCTTAAACATGATTTATCAAATTTGGTGCAAATCTTGATAATTGGTGCTTAATTAGTCAAATTTGTCAAAATGTCATATTATTGGATCAAAATTTGACTAGATTAGAATTGGAAGGTGATGTTAGATGCATTGAAACCATTATATCATTTATGATGTTTCCAATAAAAAATAACAAAGGCACATGTCTTATGCAATAAATTTGTTATAAAAGAGCAATCCAGAGCACCTAGGTATGAAAATGCCATTTTGACTTGAAATGATCTGATCAAAGTTAGCTGTCTCATAAAATACATTACCCCATTTAAGGATACATTGGTAAAAAATAGAACTTGTATATGATAGGTTCACATATTTTATCATGTTTTAATGTTTTTAGGCCAAATAATGCATTTTGGTAGAAATTGATCAAAACCCTAGTTGGAGGTGATTGGTGGCCAGTTTTAGGCGTCTAAAATTTGCCCCTATTTAGGAAGGTATTACAAGCTATAATAATAGTAACATATTTTTAAAGATTGAAAAGGTCTTGTATGCTTACATATTCAATGATAATGAATGAACATTATGTACCCCCTTGAGGGAATATTTGGCAAAGGGGTCGACAATCGATCCCTCAAAAAGAGGAAAATATTGGACCAAAAAGATGAAAACAATGGGGTGCAATAAATTGTTTTGCCTAAAAGTTGTTATAATCAGTGGCATATCGTGTTATCCCAGTTAAGATATACAAACATGATGATTTTTCCACATGCATTTAGAATCATCGTCATAAATGGGATAAAAAAAGGTAATGATTTGCCCAAAGGAGGTTATAATCAATTCAAGGAAAATGATATACACATAATGATTTGTCCAAAGGTGGTTAGAATCATGTGCGATGTAAATGGGATAGTATACAATGGTTTACTCAAAGGTAGTTATAAGCATTGTATCCTGATAGTGGCAAACATGATTAATTGGCTTACAATTAAAAACATGACGATGATAATTGGATACAAAGAACAAAGATGAATTGGGACAACTTACTAGTAGGGAGATATTCATCCAAACTAGCAAAGGTTGAAATTCTTTCATTGTTAATTACTCTATTTGGGATATGATTGGGATTGAATCGAGATGTCAATGCCGAGAAGATGTTTATGCCACCATTGTTGAGTAGACCTTCGAAAGATGATTTATTA
This sequence comes from Torreya grandis, assembly GCA_037957365.1. Taxonomy (NCBI): domain Eukaryota; kingdom Viridiplantae; phylum Streptophyta; class Pinopsida; order Cupressales; family Taxaceae; genus Torreya; species Torreya grandis. The sequence goes on along the minus strand of JARHVA010000756.1, from coordinate 276,115 downwards.
TATAGCAGGTGATGATAGGCATAATGATATAACACCATGAGGATGTGGCTGAAATATGCATAAGGATAGACTCCCATGATTCAATACTCAATAGAAAATAATGCACCAATGATAGAAACCATGATGACAATGAAGACATATGAATATGGATGGATTTAAAAATAATGCACAAGGAATCTCCCAATGAACTCATAGAGACTAAATCAAGGCAATAGTAATGAAAGAAAATAAATAAGCACACAAACAAACAAACAAAGAAACTAAGAATAATTAGTCCTAATGTTAGTACAAACAACATGATTTAAACCAAATAAACATTTCCCCTAGAAAATAGGTGAAAAAAAACAAACATAATGGGGAAATAGAAGAAAAAGAAGGGGGTGGCCGAGATGTCTCTATATTCACTAGGTAAGTGGATGCTACCTACATAGTTTCATGGATATAATACCTAACAAAAACTTTTGGCCAAATGTAGTTATCCTAAGAAATGGGCAGAAAAATGATAAAAGATGAAAACAAACATAATGGATGCAATAGAAGAATAGGAATGCACTCACAAAATAGTGAGAGCATAGGTTAAAAGGCCAAAAATGATGGGAAAAATAAGAAACAAGTGTTTTCTTGTAACTTAGTGAGGGTTCCCAGAATCCTTAAGGCAAATAAATGGTCTATGTTTTTGGTTTTTCTAAATGGCTTTACAAATGTTTTTGAATTTTTTTTAGGTATCTCAACTTGATGAAGATTAACAAGATACTAAACGGTTTAAGATCACAAAATGATGAGAGCATTGTAGAAGGGATGAGATGACTTGCATAATAGAAAGTCATTAGGATAAAATGCTTGTAAAATGGCAAGAGCATGATCTCAATGTGAATCATACATGATCCACATATTCTTGAAATGACCTTAGTTCACAGTAGTTCCACTTTTAGTGGAAGAATATGACTAGTGTAGTAGCCAATTCAAACAAAATAGGCACATTTGGTATAAAGGCATAATACAACATAGAAAATGGCAAGTTGGTATGCCAAAGCTCAATAAATAAATGTTGCCCCTAGTTTTCTCATAGGTAGTTATAACTAGGATACAATGGCATAGGTCAATGACACTAATTTTCCCATAGGTGGTTATGATTAGTAACAAGACCGGTGATAAGAAAGAAATAAAAAATGAAGGATGTAACTGCCTAAACTTCTATCATACTACTTCAAAATACTATCTCTATCTAGAATTCTTGAAATAACTACTAAAACTAACCAGATTTGTATGCTAAAAACATGAAACCAATGGCAAAACCAAGGTTAAACAGTCTAGGTAGATAGGGTCCAAAACATGCTTGGTTGATAGAATAGAATGGTAGAATGGATAAATAATAGATCAGAAGAATGGTAAGAATGATATTCATACAAAGAATAATATTGATAATATGGTACAAATTGAAATGGTCCTTTTAGACAATAACACCAAGTCACTCAAGCATATTACCACGTGAGTTGAATAATGTTCATAGGCTCAGGAAGTTCATCCCCATCTAGTGTGGTAAGCCTATATGTTCTTGCTACATATTTTTCTATGATGATGAAAGGACCTATCCAGTTTGGTTTGAATTTGCCTTTATGCTTTTTTTTAGCTATGGTATTCTTTTGGTTCTCTTTAAGGACGATATCACCAAGTTTAAATTCTTTGTGTTTCACGTGCTAATTGTAGTAGCCTATTATTTAGTTCTGATAGGCCTGAAGATTGTTGAGTGTGGCCATACATTTCTCATCAAGTAGTTTTAGTTATTACAGGTGAGTTATTCAATAGTAATGGTCATCTAGGACATGATTGAAAGAGATGCATAATGAAGGGAACTCGACCTCAATGGGATTCAATATCATAAACAAGTGAATATGGAGTGTCTCTTATGGGTGTACGGTGATTGGTATGGTATGCCCAAAGGGTAAAAAATATTTGAAGGTGCCAATCATGATGAGCATCATTGACAATCTTTTTGAGAATGTTGACAATTATTTTATTTGATGCTTGGGCTTGACCATTACCTTGAGGGTAATATGTTGTGGAAAAATGTTGTGTGATATTATATTCAACACATAATTTTTTGACATCTTTGTTCTTAAGTGATCCTCTACTATCAGATATAATGTCAAAAAGGATACCATAATAACATATGAGATGGTTGAAAATGAACTTAGAAATTTTCTTTCCAATCACATGAGGGGTATAGCTTCAAACCACTTAGTGATATACTATGTGGTGGTGAGGATATGTTTATGTCCATCTAATGAGGTGGGATTTATCTTCCCAATGAGGTTGAGGCCCCATGTAGCAAATGGCAATGGTGTCAACATTGATTTTAAAGTCTTGGCTGGGGTATGAATCAGATTAGCATGTCACTGACATTTTTCACACTTATTCACATATACAACTGCATTTACATCCATAATTAGCTAATAATAATTAGTACATAGAAGTTTTTTGGATAGGACTACCCTACTAGTGTGGGATCCACATACTCCTTCGTGAACTTCTTGTAATGCTAGATTAGACTCTATTGAAGTGATACAATGAAGCAAAGTTCCATCAAAACTGTGATAGTATAGGGTTGATTTGAGTAAGGTATAGTGAGTGGATTGATGGATGAAGGATTTATATTGTTTTTGGGATAGGTCATGTGGCATAATTTGGTCATGGAGGTAGTTGTAGAGGTTTGAGTATCAGATAGAGTTAGGACTAACAATATCACAAATCATTAAGACAACTAAAGGTTTATGAGCTAGTGCTAGCAAATTCTTGACAAAGAACTAATACTCTTTAGATATGTCTATTTTTCAAATCAAAGATCCAATAGTGGCCATAACATCTATGGTTTTATTACTTGCCCTTAGTATATGCTCAAATTGAATGTCAATAATCTGCTACTTGAGAGTGTTGATCATGGCCTTATATGGATCTAGCTTGTCATTTTTGGTCTGAAAGTGATCTATAACCTAATTAATGATTAAATGAGAATCACCATACACCTTGAGATCAGATATGTTCCATTGTACTACTTGGCAAAGCTGTGCAATAAGTGCTTCATATTTGGCCATGTTGTTGGTACAAGAAAAATTGATCCTAAATGATTTGGGGATTTTATCCCCCTATGGTGTAATAAATAAAAGGCCTACACATGATCCATGTGCATTAAATGATCCATAAAAATATAACTTCTAGTGCTTCTCCTCAAAAGGTGTGTCAATGATGGTCATTATGGATTCATTAGGAAATTGGAATGTGAGCAGCTTTGTATCAATAAGGGGTATTTTAACGAGCTAATCTATAAGAACTTGCCCTTTAATTGATTTTTGGTTGACATAATCAATGTCAAACTCACTAAGAAGAATGATCCATTTGGCTATATGACCTTGTAAATTTGTTTTTGATAGTAGATACTTGAGTGGATCTACTTTGGAAATAACCATGGTCTTATTGTTCAACATGTAGTGTCACAATTTTTGAGCTATGAAGACCATGACTAGACATACTTTTTAAATGAAAATATAGTTATGCTCGTACATGACCAGTGTATGGATTAGATAGTACACTACATTCTCTTTTTCATTGCCATCATGTTGTGCTAGAAGTGCCCCGCAAGGCATTATTAGTGGCTGATAAATATAATAATAATGGGTTTCTTGGTGTAAGAGGCGATAAAATTGGTGGATTCACTGGATAATCCTTTAGCTATTGAAAAGTTGCTTGGTAGTGATCATTCTAGTGAATTATGACTCCTTTCTTTGGAAGATGTGTAAAAGGATGACACTTATCTACCACTTGAGATATGAAGCAATCTAAAAACTACATAACTGCTTTAAATTGGTCGATTGTGGCATTTCAATTATAGCTTAGAATTTGAATGGATCAACTTCAATGCCCATGTGAGACATGATGAAGTCAAGTAATTTTCCTGATGTTAATCTAAAAACAAATTTTTTAGGGTTCAACCTAAATTTATACTCATGCAACCTTTCAAATATTCTATGTATCACTACTGGATGATCGACCATGGTTTTTGATTTTCCAAGAATGTTGTCAACATAGTCTTCGATAATGTCATGCATCATATCATGAAATATGATGGTCATGGATCTTTGATATGTGGTCCCTAAATTTTTGAGATCAAATGACATAACATGGTAATATATGTCCCCATAGAGTGGTGAACGCTATCTTGTTTTGGTCTTCTGGTGCTATTATAATCTAATTGTAGCTTGAGAAGTCATCCATTAATGAAATCATCTCATAACCTACTATGGAGTTGATGATCATGTCAATATTTAATAATGAAAGGTTATCCTTAAGGAAAGATTTTTTTATGTCATGAAAATTAGTGCAGATTCTAATTCCATTTGGATTTTTGCTCACTGGTACTATGTTACAGATCCACTCTGAATAGTTGATCGATCAAATACATCATGCTTCTAAGAGTTTTTCCAAATATTTCTTTACTAATACAATAATATGAGGATGCATCTTATGCAACTTTTGTTTTAAAAATTTAGCATTAGGGTTTACCACAAGGTGGTGCAAAACCAAGGTGGGGTCCAAACTTGACATGTCAGAATAGGCCAATGAAAATATATCAACAAATTCCCTCAATAGGGTTGTAAAGACTTCATGTTCCTCCTCAGTGAGGGATGCACCTAATTTTATCCATTTAAATTTTGATGGAGTCTCGATGAGAACCTCCGTTGTATCTTCCATTATAAGGTTTGAACCATCTTATAAGATAGTGGGCAAAGATTTAAACTAGTTGGCTATGTCAAAGTCCTTTATTAGGACTGGTTCTTCAGGCTCTCCCAGGCATGATGAATTTGAATCCCCTAATGGGAGATTTGGCCATGTGATGAAAACTATTGAAAATACCTGAAGGATTCAATAAAACACTTTTTGTTGTTTGAAACTAAACTTAGATCCATAGGCAAGTTCATTATTGGTGGTCTCCTGGTCTAAATTCAAAGAAAATTGAACACCCCCATCTAGTGGCACCTAAAATAGGTTTTCACCACTAGACTGGCCTTTATCTTTACTATTTCCTTGGTCAAAAAACATCTCAAAGAGGTTTTCACTTTGGGACCTCAATGTTTTATTCATTTATTTTTAGCTAAGGGTGTTCACTTGCTCTCCAAAATAGGTTGCAGGATCTAGTGTAATTAAAAACTATAATTTATGGTCCCCCAATGAAATATTATCTCTAAGGCTTAAAAAATCATAGAAAGCTTCATCATTCTAAAACTCATCAATTAAAAAAATAGATTCTTTTTGGTCCCAATCTATCAATTGGGGATAATATAGTGGTAATGGATTATTATGTCTGATTGGGCTAAGGGTACAGATGGTGTTGTTGTCAAACAAGTTGGTTTTGGCTAGGTTATCAAAAAGGCTATGATCAGACTCTAATTTTCTATCAACATTATCATCACTAGTCATAGGTGATGGAGCTTGAATAAGATACATGAGATCACTGCCAGATGGTTTACATCCAAGTCCATAAGTTCCTTTATACTTGGTCATAGAAATTGGCTCAATGGTTCCCTATTGATTCGGCCGGAGACATCCTCCTTCATAGTCTTGGATCTTCATGATGTGATTATGAATATGATACTTGGGTTTATTTTAACAATCGACCAACTTGTTATTATACAACTATATATCATATCCTTTGAGAGGGTCTTATTCTTGGCCTGATGCTGGGATGAATGTGATTGGCCCTAGATTATGATTTTGGCCTTTGCCCTTTCTTTGCTAATACATGTGTGGTGTAGCTTTAGGTCTTCCAAAGGACTTGGGGTTTTGAGGAAGGTTGGAAATGTGAAAAGTGTCATGCATTAAGTACTCTCCTAGGCCATTAGCCAAGATAGTGTAATGATTGGAAGCTTCAGGTGGCAACATGTGTGAAAGAGAATCAAGGGTATTGGGATCAATATAGTTTTCCTCTAGTAAATCACGGAGTATGGCATTTTTTATCCTACTTAGTGACCAGATTCATGCTAAAATGATAGTTTTAGATTTGGAACTCATCCTTGAGATGTTTATAATGCTCATATGGATGTAAATCTCCTAGAATATTCACCTTCATTCCTAAGTGGGAGAACTTAATACATTGGTGAAATGTGGATGGGACTGCACAAATCTCATATAACCAAGGTCTACCCAGAAGTATATTGTATGCCAAGTCAAGATTGAGCACATGGAAAAGTATATCATGGGTTAAGGGCCCAATGATAACTGACAAGCTAATGGTGCCTTAAAATTCTCATTCCTGATTATTGTAGGCTTTAATGGTTATTATTTCTACTTAGAGATCGACCATTATTGCTCGAGAATATTGATGAGCTTTAGAGACACTATGTTGAGACCCGATCTATTGTCTATAAAGACATGCTTCACTTTGTGCCTCTTTATGTAAAATTTTATGTATAATGCATTATTATGTAGTGGGCTAAAGGATGACATATTACTTTGGTTGAATGTGACTTGTTGGGCTAGAGCTAGGTGTCCAACCAAAGCTTGGAATTGATTAGGGGATATGTCATTAGAAATTGTGGATTGACTGAGGAACTCATTTAAGATGTTTTTATGGATTGTTGACATTCACAAAAAATCTAAGATGGAGGCTTTTGCTGTTGTCTTCTATAATTGTTCCATAATATCAAACTTCTTTTGGACAATGTTAAATGGCTTGTTTTGAGGTATAATTACTAGTCAAGTGATGGGTGAAGTGGTAGATGGCTGTGGGCCTAAGATGGTAATCTCTGAAATTTGATTTATGATTGAAAAATTAGGCTGAAATATAAGACCATGATTTCTAACAAATGAGGGTGATGGTGGGGAACTAGATAGGATAAGTCTCAGTTACTGGTACACTTGTGTGTGGTTAGGAGGTAATGATGAGTTATCAATATAAGGTCCAAAATTAGTAATCCCTACTTACTGGTTCACCTATATGTAGTCCTAGGTCAAAGAAGAATTATCAATGTAATTTGGCAAAGTGGCATTGTTTAACAAAGATCTTGATTGATTGGCATTCGGTCTTGGATTGATGGAGATGTTATTAATGTGACCTCCTGCAATATGGCCTACAACCCTATTATAGTAATGTGCAATTGCATGGTAGGTATATTGGTTTTTGTCATTCTAACTTTGGTTCTACTCATTATTTAGACATTTTTGGTTTTGCTGATTCTATTGGTTTGGCCTTGGTTGTTGAAACTATTATTGTTGTTGTTGCACTGGCTGTTGTTGTTGGTTGTTATGTTATGGAAATGGGGTTTGATATATTCTAAGGGTCCAATTGGAAGTGGAAGCACCACCATCCAATGGTATATCCTCATTGTAAAACATATTCTAAATCAAATGTTTGATTTGTATACAATGACATAAATTATGTCCATTAACCCAATGATATTCACATAATTCATTATGGTGGTACCAATCAGGATAAGGGATGCCTTGAGGATAATGCTTCAGTATAGGCCAAATAATTAGATTAGCAGTGGTAAGATTATGAAACATAGATTCAATAGGCTTTCTAAGGTCACTAAAAACATGATGTGTAGGAACTATTCTTCTTAGAGGAGGGGTTTACAATGGCAAAGGTCATTGCATTTGTTGCACAGTTCTAGGCTATTGTTCTTACTGCATTTAATGAAAAGGTCATGTGATAGGAGTAATTAGCATAGGCTATGTGGGACAATAAAATGGTGTTTTCACCATTTATACATGACATGAATTATTTACTCCATTTCACATAATGTTCTTATTGTGGTTAAATTACTTTAGTCTATCATTATTATTGGCTTGTACCAGTTGTGATGTTTGTGCTTGGACTTGGTTTTGGTTTTGGTTCTAGCCATTTCCTTGAGTGGTACCTTGATTTTGATTTGTAAAAGTGAGCTTGATGATCCCTTTGTTAATAAGGGCTCACTTGATCAATAAACCTTTGTCAATGATCTCTTTGAAAGTATGTGCACACTGTAGTTCCAAATGATAGGATATCTCACTATGCCAATTTTTAGTAAACATAGTGGATAATTATTTATTTGGTAAACTATGAGTGAATTGGATTGTAAGGGATATCCATCACTTTAGATAACTTGCAGCAAAACTCTCACTAGCCTTTTGATTAACTTGCAGCAAAACTCTCACTAGCCTTTTGATTAACTTGCATCAAGTTGACTAATGAAATCTCATGTTCGAGATTGTAGGAAAAGTGTTGTACAAACTTATTTGAAAGATCATCAAAATATGTTACTGAATTCTTGGGAAACTTTAAAAACCACTCCAAGGCTTATCTAGATAAATTCCTTGGGAATAAAAATAATAAGTGTATGTCACTATATGCCACTGACTGACAGGTGATAAAGAACTCCATCAAATGTGCTTTGGGGTCACCTTTCCCCTTGTATTTATCAAACTTTGGTAGCTCATATCTTAGAGGAAATAGTGTTCGAGATTGTAGGAAAAGTGTTGTACAAACTTATTTGAAAGATCATCAAAATCTGTTACTGAATTCTTGGGAAACTTTAAAAACCACTCCAAGGCTTATCTAGATAAATTCCTTGGGAATAAAAATAATAAGTGTATGTCACTATATGCCACTGACTGACAGGTGATAGAGAAGTCCATCAAATGTGCTTTGGGGTCACCTTTCCCCTTGTATTTATCAAACTTTGGTAGCTCATATCTTAGAGGAAATAGTATCTATAATTACTCCATGTTAAAAGGATAAGAACACACATCATCTAATTTGAACTTTTTGGTTTTTTTCCCATCTTGGATGACAACACTTTCATCCTTCATCTATTGTAACTCTTGCTCTAGGAAACTTTTGGGAATATTGGCCTAGGTAGATGGTTAGACGGTCACAAGTGGAGCACTTTGACTGGGTTATAATGGAAGTATTTGATGGTATATGTTGGATTGGTTGGGGAATGGTCCAAGAATAGGCATATGCAAATTAGGGTGTGATTGTTGAAATTAAAAGTTTGGCTGCATGATATTCTAGTTGGGGTTAGTTATGAAGGTTTGACTTTGAGGATTTTGAGGTTGGGATGGAAGAATATACTAGTACTGTGCCTATTGTGATTGAAAAGGGACATGTTGTGAAGTAATCAAACCTTGCTGTTGAGTAAGAACTTGTGAGGTAAGACCCTATCTTTATACATGTGGCACTTGAGAAACATTGGAACCTCCTTGTTATGCAAATCCCTGTTGGGAAGTGGATGCATGTTGGAGATTCAATATCTATCATTGACCAATACTTATACATTGTTGGTTATACATCATTTGGATTTAAATTAGTATATTAGTCTATGACTAAAGAGGTATATTTACTACTACCTGACAAGATGGAGAATTAGTTACCCCCTATTGAGGTGGTAATATATTTGACCTCTATTGTTTTGGTATATTAGATTATGCTTACTATTGTGGAATACTAATTATCACCTATTAGGGAGGAATAGGATTCATCACATTCTATTGTGGGGGAATGACATTAGAGGTTGGCTGATTACCTAATTCTATTGGTTGAGTTCTTGAAGAAGCATTTGGTTGAGAATTAGCGGTAGTTGATTGAGATTGGGATGTAGAAACTCCTACTCCCTAATTTAGAGAACTACTCATGGTGTTAACTAAAGGTACACTTATTTTTGGACTAGCTATTTATGTACCTACACTACTTTGATTTGGATTGGATGTTGCTTGCACATTGTCCACTATATTTTTATCACTATTCTATGTAGAAGCAAAAGACACTTCTTCGATGGTTGGCATATGAAATAAATTGTTGATTGAAGTGTTTTGTGTAAATGGGTCTACCTTGATTTTCTTGGCCATTTAGACTCCAATTGAAGGAACTAAGTCAATTAGAGGTCTCTTTGATATGGTCATTTGATTAAAATTATGCTCTAGATTTAAGTAGGTTTAGTATGCTATTTGCATTTACACAAAGTGATCCTCTATGATGTCTTTTCCTTTGGTAGGTATACGAGAGTCTTGATATAACATTGGGGTGAGAGATAAAGGGTTACTAGAAGATGCTTGTTGACTATAAAGTATGTTGTGAGGCATTCTTACTAGGCTTGGTAAGTTCTCATGGGGGAAGTCTACTGGAAACTTCAACCTTATTTCTATGGCTTTGACCAAATCTCATCCTTGTTTTCCAATAAGTGATGCTAAAATAGATAAGGATCATACATGGATGGTGTATTAACATGGTAAAGTTGTGGAAGAAATGGTTTTTCAATTGTGGGTACCATAGTTAGGTATTGTAATATTTGTTCTTGATCTTACTCTAAGTATGGTGGTGTGTTAACCAAATAATGAGCCAATGGGTCTTGGTTTTATTCCCCTATTTGAGCGTTATAAGATGGATAGGGATCTATCTCATTGTTAATATTGTTTGTATAGGGGTCTTGAACCATTTATTATTGTGTAGATACATTACTAAATCCTGAATTGTACGTGAGGCCATTATGAGTGTAGGAAGACATATTGGGATCCATAGTAATTGCTTTGTGAAAAAAGGAAATAGTGTTCTACAAAATTGAAAAAGGCAATGTCTGAAAAGATGTTCAAATTTGGTCTAGTCTATTCAAAAGGATAGATATGTATATCCAAAAAAGGTTTCTGCAAAGACTTATGATAAAACAAGCTAACATCAAGTGTCTAATGTTACACATCTCACACAAAAAGGTCAAGTAGATGGACCAAAAATCAAAATACCAAACTCTAAGGTCAAAGTGTTTCAAATGAGTCTAATCTAGTAAAAATAAAGGTTTCTAGGTATTTTAATCTAATATATCTAAAACACTATTTAGCATAAACTAGGCATTTGACTTTTAGACATAAACTTGATCAATAGGTATGAGGCATAAAAAATGCAATTGTAGATAGATTATTCTTCCCAAATAATAGAAAAAGCTAGATTCTTTTGACCAAGAAACTAGACAAAGGTGAATGACGTAACCATGATAGACAAAGACTCATAAAAGATACACTCAGATTGGTTTGGAATTTGGAAAAACTTGGACTCTATGCAAAGAGGTATATGAAATAAGTTTCAAAATAATTTGAGCAGTGTAATAATGATAAAATTCTCAAAAAATATGACAAGATTTTTGATTTAAGACTCTAAGGCAAAAATGGTTTAACATGATTTTAATAGCGTAACACTACTTTCTTCAACTCAAATGACACAAACTCAAAAGTTTGAAAAATTTCCCTAAGGCAAAAATGTTTGTATCAAATGGACTTAAGACAAATGAGAATAGGATGGGTAGTGTAAACTTTTAGTCTAAAACTCAAAGCATGAGTAATACCTAAGTTGATTTGAGTCCTACCAAATGATGTTAGTGATCTTGAGTCTAAAAATGGACCTCAATTTAGATTGGGAATTGAACTCAAGTTAGAACAAGTCAAGTGCAAAGTGGCAAACCCAATTTGACACATCAACCTTTAAAACTTGAGTACTTCCAATATTGAATTTTAACTATCAATGAAGGACTTAAACAAAATGTGGCAAATGTTATAGACTTAAATCGGTCACATAACTGCACCAAATTGGAAGATATGACACAAAGTTTATGCTAACAATTTTAAACAAAAAAAGATGATTTTCACTTGGGCAACATAACACCTCTTTGTTCAAGAAATGGTGAATAATGTGTTTAGGTATGTAACCCTTTGTTAAAAAATAGTTTTGACTCCACACAAAATCCAAGTAATCTAAGACAAAGACAAATTAATTAACTAATAATCTTAATCCCTAAACTGATAAGGTAAGGCAAAGTGGGGTTAAATAGCTAGCAAGTTTTCTAATGTATAGATGGATCCCATGCACAAGTATTTCACATAAAAATTCAAGAGAAACAACACATAAATTAGGTCTGTGGCACTTGACTTGTTGTAAAAAGGTCTTGCTCTTTTTACAACCACTATATCCATCACTCACTCATTGTAGTACGATATCTAATGTGCTCAAACATCTCAGGCTTAGCCCTAGTGATAAGAGATGGTTTAACTGCTCAAACCTTTACCCCAATGGGGTGATCCCAATTTATATACTCCCCATGGAGAGGGGATAAATGATGATTCTAGGAGATGAAACCCTAGGTCAAATCTTTCCTATATAACTTATGGGAGGTAATGAAGTCCCCCTCACAAGCCAAGTTTGCATATAAATATAATGACAAGTGAAAAGAATTTAAAGGTCACTTTTGGATCACCTAATACTATGCCAGTTTGGGGAGAGCTTAGGTGGCATTTTTTCCATGCCTTAAACTAGACAAAATTATGATGAAGAAATATTTTTTGGTCACCCAAGTTCCTTAAAGGGCATAAGGGGAGAGCATATATGCAAGCTTCTTTTCATGAAAACAAACAACTTCTAAAAATATCTATCGAAGACAAAATTTGAAGTGTGTTAAATTTTAAATCACTTAAATCAAAGAGTTTGGTGATTTTTTTTGGCCCTTTGGCCTTAAGTTGTAAAAACTTGAAAAACAATCACAAAAATAGTCAAATTAAGCACCCTAAATTTTTATTTAAACACCAAATGGAAATTCTTAGTTATTTTTAATCATCCAAAAGAGGTTTGAAAAGGATTAATTAAGCTTAAATGACACTTCTCTAAATAGGTCCTTCAATAAAATGGTTAGCACTTTGTTTAGCCTTGAAGTTATTTTGTGAATGAGACAAGTAACTTTGAAAAGTATGCTCTTGGGTTTGGATGACCCGTCAACCTGAAGGCAAAACAAACACAATGCACAAACATTATTTAGTTCAATTTTAGCATAAAAAAATATTAAACATATACAAACATATAAAAAACAAGTTAGAAGGCTAAAACACATAAAACTGAACACACAAATCATAAAAACCTGCAGTCAGTAGTTTTTATTATAAATTTTAAAATATACATCAATTATTAACAAAAAAAATTATAGGTTGTTTATAGGTCCAAGGTACACCTCTATAAAAAATTTTAGGTTAAAACAATGAATACAAAAAATTTATTAGCTCTATACTAGCCATTTTTACCAGAAAATAAAAAATATAAAGTGATAGTCACTAAAAGAGTCATAACTTCTAAATTACAAATCATATTTTAATAAATTGTTTATATAATTAGAATGAAAATAGTAAGAATATCCTATCAAAAATTTATAAAAAAATAGTAAATGAATTAAAAATAGGAGCTATTTTAATATATGTTTTTATTCAAATATGTGAGGTGCACAATCATTAATAGCACTAATTCAATGAGGCTTTGGAATGATTTATGCATGATAACTTTACACTATCCAAACTTAAAAATATGAGTGAGGAACCACCTATTTATATATTATATAAATAATCAACATCAACCATGACCTTCCATCTTAAAATCAAGATGTGTGGCCATGAATTAATCTAATTATGCAAATAAAATCCATAAATATGCTCTTCAATATTTGGGATAGAAAGGCATTAACTAGGAATGGGAAGGCTTACTCAAATATTTTATACATTTATGGCTTGTGGATGACACCCCATAGAATGATGTCTTAGATGATGTAGTTATTTAATATCAATTTCCATTAATGAAATATTCAATAATTTCTATATAAAATTAACTTAAGCTCTTGATTCAACTTAATTAGACTTAAACATGATTTATCAATTTTGGTGTAAATATTGAAAATTGGTGCTTAATTAATCAAATTGGTCAAAATATCATATTATTAGATCAAAATTTGACTATATTGGTATTTAAAGGCAATGTTAGATTCATTAGAACCATGATCCCATTTAGGATGTTTTCAACAAAAAATAACAAAGACACGTCTTGTGCAAGAAATTTGATAGAAAAGAGCAATCCAAAACACCTAAGCATGAAAACATCATTTTGACTCTAAATGATCTGATCAAATTTAGCTATCTCAAAAAATACATTACCCCATTTAGGGATACATTGGTAAAAATTGACACTTGTATATGATAGGTTCACATCTTTTAGCATGTTTTAATGTTTTTAGGCTAAATTGTGCATTTTGGTAGAAATTGGTCAAAAGCCTGGAACATAACAACAAGATATACACCTCCACATCCTCTAAATGGATAATAAAAGACACTTTGATTTTATATGTCCTACTACTCTAAATAGTTCATAGAATTTTGTTTTGATTTTAGGATAATCATTCTTATAATTCCCTTCTCGACCACACTCTATACACCATAAGCCCAATTTAGGTCTATCACTTTCATTCATCTCATCCATTCTCTTGAGGGAACTATACATTTTTTCCTTAAATTTGGAGCTAAATTTTAGAGGTCTCCATAGTCCTCAATTTTTTCAATTGATAGAGCAACTGCTTGAGCATCAGACTTAATCAATAATTGTGACTATGTAATGACAAATCTAATTATGGATTACAGCACTTCCACAAACCAAGTATCCTTTTCCTTTTCCTCCATATTAAAATCAATCTCATTCATCACATCATAAAATTTGTGATCATATTCCCATGTGAATTCTCTAGTCATTACCAAATCTCCTTCATATTTTGAATGGTCTGACTTGAGCACTTATTCATTTTAAATTCTACAATGATCTATTCTTTAACTTGTTGAATATTTAGGGCATTAAAATACCTTTTAAAAATGAACTCCAAGTCTTGAAATACTAAGTATCCTATAAGTTCACACTTATTTACACCTTTAAAAGTCACTCCCTCAACCTTCCATTTTATGTTGCAGGTTAAAAAATAATATTCAATGTTTGTAGACCAATCATATTACATCAAATCAATAAACATGCATGCATTAAAAGCCCTATTTACTGTACATGTAATTGATATTATTGGCTTCTATTCACTAGTAAGTATGACTACATGTTGTGATCTAGTAACTATGACTATATGTTGCCACACACTAGTAATTATGACTACAAGATTCTATGCACTAGTTTTTATAGGTGTCTTAAAACTAATCTCAAAAGTGAATCCAACCTCTTATATCATCTTATTATATATTGATTTCTTAGTCTCTGCACTAAGTTTACCAAATTTATCTGTAAACGATTCAAACTAACTTATACCCTACCTTATTTTGCACTTTGTGTTTTTATAACTAATGAGAAATTAGGCTCAAGAGATGCATACTCAAGAAATGAATGATATTTGTCTTCAAATTATTTTGTCTATGATCTTGAACTTATGATATTTATACGATTGCGTATAATTTTCTTTAAAAAAATTCTTTCCTTGGTTTAAGTAGTATATTTCTTCTTAGCTACGATCTAATCCACAACTTTGTTATTATTATACTTTCCTCTTCCTCTTCACTCTGCTCCATATCCTCACTATCCTCATTTATTTCTTCATCCTTCTTAGGTCCTTCTCTTCCCTACTTTGCATAATCTTTACCTTCTCCACTTCCAACATCTTGTGTAGCCTCTCTCTAGGCTACCCTCTCTTTAACATCCTCTAATTTATTCCTACTACTATTCGTAGTTAAATTTGGATTATTTATTTTATTTCATATTTATCATCTCAGTTCTCTTTCTAATCCCATAATTTTCTTCTCGCTTTGTCTCTTTATATGTAATGAAATTACTTAAATGTTCACACAAAATAATTATATATCACACAGAATAAGCAAAGATGAGAGATCACATAACAATAATTGATAGCAAAGTAGAATAATAGATAATATAACAAAGACACTTCGAGGGGGAAACCTCCAAAACAATGAAATAAGAGTAAAATACTTGATATGATGATTAAAGACTAACCACTACCTCCTATATATAGTCTAAATAGACACGGTTATTACATAGGCCAACCTAACTAAGAACATAGAGAAAAGTAATAAGAATATAAATGAGGTATGTAAAAGATTAAGGTTTTAACATGCCCCTTCCCTTCAAAAAAACATTGTATTCAATGTTGAATCAAATTTAGATGTTACTGCATAAATGATTCATCCTCCCAGGTGGCATCTTCACATGGTAGATTCTTCCATTTGATCAGGTACTCCTTAATCACTCTAGATTATAACTACTTAGTGTGCATTTGAAGGATCACCTTAGGATAAATAACAACTCTCCCTTCCTCATCCAATTATAGTAACTCAATTTGAGTATAAAATCTATGTCCAATGACTTTCTTCAGGAATGATACATGAAATATTGGATGTATACGAGTGGATGAAGGAAACTCTAACTTGTAGGCCACACTACCAATTTTTTGCAAGATTTGATAGGCCCATAATACTTAGGGGACATCTTGTTATCATTTTCCTATTGAATCAAGGACATATACTTGTATGTCTATAAGCGAACAAAGACCCAATCATCAATGTCAAAATTCCTCTCACTCTTATGTTGATCTACCTGCTGCTTCATGTGATTCTGGGCCATGGCTAAATTTTCATGCAAACTTGCAAGGACCTACTGTTGATGGTGAATATGTTCCTTAACTACATGAACCTTAGTATGGACTTTCAAGGTTGAAGTGATGGATAGAGGGTGGTATCCATAAAAGGCCAAAAAGGGAGACATTTTGGAAGAACTATGAATAAAAGTATTATACCACCATTCAACAAGTGGTAACCAATGAACCCATTTATCCTATTTATAAAAAATAAAACAATAGAGATATTCTTCCAAATATTTATTGACTACCTCAGTTTGTCCATATGATTGAGGATGATAGGATGAGCTATGAGCCAACTTGGTGCCCAAACATGCAATTAATTCAGTCCAAAAATTACTAGTGAAAATGAGATCTCTATCACTGTCAATGATCTTAAGAGTACCATGCAATTTTTGAACTCTATTGAGAAAATAAAAAAACTATTATACTAGCAACAAAGGGTTATGATAAAGAACAAAAATGAGCATACTTACTGAGATTATCCACAACAACCATGATAACATTTTGACCATTATATATCAATAACCCTGTAATGAAATCCATAGATACCTCTTCCCATTGCTGATTAGGGATGGATAAAGGCTATAAAATACCTAGGGCTTTGATGGTTTCACCTTTATTTTGTTGATAGATCATACATTTAGCCACATATATTTGGACATCCCCCTTGAGTCCTTTTTTTTTTTGCTTGATTCTATGATAGGTTTTCAAAAATACTAAATGACCCCCAAGTGGAGTTGTATGAATTTTTGAATAATTTTTTATTTGAGAAGAGAATTATTACATAGGTATAATTTATATTTATACCATAATACGTTACCCTTCCACGTGAATTTTTCAAATCTCCTAAACCTTGCTAAAAATTCTAAATCAAATCATGGGTAGCACTATCATTTTCCCTTTATGATCTTGATTCCTCTAGCCAATCTACTTTCCAAATGGTCATGACACATAATAATATCTCAACTAATTCATCCCTTCTGGATATTGCATTTGCCACCACATTTTCCTTGCCTTTCTTGTATACTATTTCAAAAGCATAGCCTAACATCTTAGTTACCCATTTCTATTGTTCTTCTAATGACAACCATTGTTCCAAACAATATTTGGGACTATCATGATAAATATTTACATGAAAGTGATGTCCCATTAAATAAGGTCTCCATTGTTTGATTGCATGCAAAATGGCCATCATTTTTTTCTCATAGATGGGCTTTAGCTGATTTTTACCCTTTAGTTGGTGTCTTTAAAATGTAAGGGGCCTTCCTTCTTGTATGAGAAAAACACCCATACCATATCCAAATGCATCACATTCAACCACAAAAGTCTTATAAAAATTAGGAATGGCCAACATTGGAGTGGTACACAACCAATTTTAATTGTTCAAATGCCCTAGTAGCTGTATCAGTCCACTGAAAGGAGTTTTTATTCAAAAAAGAGGTGAGTGGGGTTGTAATACTACCATATTTTTGACAAACTTGTGATAGTAAATAGTTAGCCCCAAAAATTCCCTTAGTTATTTGAGTGTCTTAGGAACCAACTAGTCCACCATTGCTTGGATTTTTTTAAGATCCAATTTCACTCCATGTGTAACCATATGACCCAAATACTCAACCTCATGAGCTCCAAAAGTACATTTGGAAGGTTTAGCATACAATGATGTTTCAAAATTGAGAGTACCTATTTCAGGTCCTATAAATGGTCTTCCTAATTTTTATTTTAAATGAGAATAACATCAAAAAATACTAGAACAAATTTTCTAAAAAATGGCTTAAAAATAGTATTCATCAAACTCTGAAAGGTAGATGGTGCATTTATTAGAACAAAAGGCATAATCATAAACTTATAATGGCCCTCATGAGTTCTAAAAGTTGTTTTGGGTGTGTCTTCATCATATATCTAGATTTGATGATATCCAAAATGTAGATCTAACTTGGTAAAATAAAGAGCACCATTCAATTCATCTAGAAAATCATCAATGATAAGAATAAGAAACTTATCTTTGATAGCATACTTGTTGATCTATTTATAGTTAGGGCACATCCTCTAAGTGTCATATTTATTTCTCACCATGACAACTGGTGAAGAACACTAACTTTGGCTATGGTGAATTATTCTTGTATCCAACATCTCCTATACCATATTTTTAATTTTACTTTTCTACGTGTAGGGGTACATGTATGGCCTAATGTTAGGTGGTTTACTACCAAGAATAATTTTTATGGCATGATCATGCATGTGGCTGGGTGAAATTACTTTTGGCATGTCACCAAAAACAACATAATGGGCATCAATCACTTGTATATCAAGAGGTGTAGATGGCTGAGTTGGCTAGATTTCAATGGAAAATAATCGAGCCATAAATCCTTCAACACCCTTTTAGATAATCCTGGTTATTTGATGGGAGATAAAAAGTTGTGGATTTTTAAACATTAATTCCCTTATCTCAAATGTCCTTCCTTAGAATGAAAGTGAATTAATAATTCCTAAAAATTTATCTCAATAGTGCCCAAAGTGGTGAGCCATTGTACTAGAACAATGTTAGTGCCACCCATGGGAATAAAAAACATAGGAGAATATAATAGGTAGTCTCCCATGGCCATATTAATACTATGGAATTTTATTTAATAGATGACAGTACCACCATCTAAAATCATGACCTAAAATTTTGGATCAGGATAAATGAAATAGTTTAAATGAGCAACCAACTTACTGTTGATGAAGTTATGTGTGCTCCTAGAATCAATCAATACAGTGAGCTTATATTTCTTAAAGAAACCCACTACCTTAAGAGTTTTGGGAGTACTAATACCTAAAAGTCCATGGTAGGAAATAATAGGCTGAAAGTCTTCAGGTTCCTCCTCAGGTCCTTTTGCATCCTCACCAATTGCCTCCTCATCATCTGCATCCTCATTGACACCTTTAATGTAAAATAGATTATTCTTAGGAAAATGATGTAATTTGATCCATTTTATATCACACCAATAACACAACCCTTTGGATTGCTTCTCCTCAATTTACTAAGGTTTTAATCTAGTGGGTTTAAGAAATGATGGTGATGAAAAGGTGTGATCATGACCAGTAGTGAAAGTTTTCCATTTGAACATTTTTTTTCTTATGCCATGCATGCCATTAGCTTATGATACAAATTATGGATTAAAAATAATAACCTCTAATTGGATTATATGTTTTACTCCACCCTTAAAAAGATCAGTCAAATTTACCTCAGTGATGTCTTTCACCTGTAAGGAGAGATTCTAAAATTAATGAATATAATCTTGCATAGTTCAAATTTGACACAATTTAGATAACTAGTTGAATTAGTTCTCAGATATATTATTTTTATAATGATCCAACAAATCATTAGTTAAAATAGACCATGTAACATGAAGACCATTCTTTTTCTTTTGAGCACACAACCAACGATACCAAATGAATTACTCTATTTCTAGATACAGAGATGCCACTATCACCTTCCGAGAACTAGGAGTTTGGTGTAGATAAAATAAATTATCAATTTGATTAATCCAAGTGAGAGGATCCTTACCATCAAACTTATGCATTCCTACTTTTGTCAATGTCAGTTTCACACCAAGATTAGAGCTATTAGTGTTGGGAGGAGTAAGACTTGAATGATGAAGTAGTGGGTTGTTTGATTGTAACTGAGATGAAATGGAAACCAATTGCATAGTGATCTAGTGTAATTGAGTGTGAACCCCATTAATCTCTCCAAGTATCCCTAAAACATTAGTTTAAATGACAACAAATTCATCCTACCACACCAAGCCCTTTATATCAGCCTGAAGTTGAGAAATCATCAGATCTGTAGTTCCAAATTCCACATTGTCCCTAAAAGGAGTCTTACGAGTTTATTACCCCCTTTTTTTCTCAAGTAGTAGGACCCACCATGCACAAACCCTAGGAGGTTTTTTACCCAAAAAAGTGTACCAAGAGATGGTACACTAGCGATTGCCTTGCCAAGATGAATCCAATGACTATTTTTGCACACTAGGGTGAAAACTTTTGGCACCAAAAAAGTATACCGGTAGAATACACCATTGTGATTGTCTCATCTAGATGAATCCAATGATTAAAAATGTGTAAAGGGACTTTTTTTTCCAAACTTTTTAAAAGTATTTAAAAAAAAAGCATTTTGAACAATATTGCATTTACAAAAAAATTAATTCTTCCTGGATTGCAAGTTATGTTTTTTCACTCCTACTCGTAAAAGTCACACCTCACCAGATTTGAAATAAATGCTATAGGAAACTTGCCCAAATATAATATCTAATACCACTTTTAATAAAATTACTTATATGTTTGCATAGAATAATTATATATCACACAAAATAAGCAAAGATGAGAGATCACACACTAATAATTAATAGCAAAGTAGAATAGTGGATAATATAGCAGAGCCACTTCAAGGGAGAAACCTCCACAACAATGAAATAAGAGTACAATACTTGATATGATGATCAAAGACTAACCACGACCTCTTATATATAGTCTACTTAGCCATAGTTATTCTATAGGCTGACCTAACTAAGAACATAGAAAAAAGTAACAAGTATATAAAAAAGGTATGCAAGCCACAAGTCAACTACACATATCCCTAGACATGCCAAAGGTTAAGGTCATAACATGATATTTTTCATATTCTAGGTTTAGGTTCAAGTTTATCTACTCATCTCTAAATCATTCAATCCTACATAACACACATCCCCATAATGCCTAAAATGACTACTCCATATTGAAAAGAGTATGCACCATGGCCTTTTCCATAACTAACATCTTAATCAGAGTAGGTAGTCATTGAAGGAACTTTTCATAGATTCCTTTGATAAACATGTCCTTCAAAACTTCAAAATCTAAATATCCTTATATAAAAAATTCTATGATATAATCATCAATGGTAGTCTTATCCCAATAGTCTATTTCAAGTGTCCAGTTAATATCTAGATTTCATTAGTTTTCTATATTTTTTCTAACCAAGATATAAATTCCATCCTTCTTGGCTAAAAATAGTAATACTCTACTCTAGATAACCTCTCAACTAATAACCTAGGCAAATCACATAAGAAGATTCCATAAATTTCTTTGTAGATATGCTCTTAAATAATTTATTTTGTAGTCTTCCCTATTATTTTCACTTCTTCTTCTACAAAATTTTGTATTCTTTTATCAAGCCATCCTTATATATCTCTTTTCCCTAGTAGCCATCTCATCATGTTTTAAAAAAAATATCCACACTCACCATACCATTGTTGGTAGAGGTTCTTGGAAAACCCTTCAAAATATGCTAATTTAGGGATAACTTACACATGAATTGATAAAAGTAAATAATAGATGGCAATTCAGATCAAATATATTTATTAACATGTAAATTATAAATGTTTATGCTCATAAATGTAGACTTAATAGAATAAAAATAGTTGGTATAAACTATATGATTAACAAATGTAAGTAGATAGAGTATTCACTACATACAAAACAATGATAAAAGATACATAGGAAAATTATTTTATAATGATTTATTAATCTCTATCACATTGTTAAAATATCCAAATACATTTGAACATTATATATAGAGTTTAAAAAAGTGACGACACTTCATATTCCAACCTTTTGCTATTCCCAAAAGTAATGAATCTTCACATTCTAAAGTCTATTGATATGCAAACCAAGGCTGAACACATACAAAAAGATATGCAAAAGATAAAACAATGTAATTTACACATGTGTCTATCAATTATACTTTATGATTTTGGTATCCATGTTCTACTCTCAACAATCTAAAGAAGAAGGGCTTACCTATTAGATTTAGACCCCAAGTGTAAAATGGCCAAGGCATATTGATGGGTTGTAGAACTCAATGAGGAATGCGGATCTCTTGAGAAAAGTGTTGTAACTTTTCACATTTCCTAACATATTCAATGCTGTCATGTTCAAGCATGGGATAAAATTATCCCATTCTATGGATCTTGTGATCGATCACGTGGCCACCAAAATGACCACTAAAAACCCTATTGTGATGATGGAAAAGGACCCTTTCTAACTCCTCTTGGTATACACATCTCAACAACATGATTTCAAAGGCCTTACGATAGATAACCTCATCTAAAATGACATACTTAGAGGCAATAACATAAATATACCACCTTTGTTTAAAGTTAACCTCTTCAAGATAAGTATGGTTAATTAAATAATGAACGATATCATCAAACCAAGGAGAAGATGCTATAGGAGACTTAACTATGTAATAGATAAATTAATCTATAAAATCAATGTTAACAAGATCATTAACCTCCAAGGGAGAGTCTACCAACCAATTGGTAATTACTTATCCTTTGATGGACTTATGTTTGATTTAAGTAATCTCAAACTCACTTAACAATGCGATAAAATGTCCAACCTTTCATGAGAGGGCTGTTTGGGTCAAGAAAGTTCTCAAGGCTTGAGACCTTACTATGACTTGTATTTCTTGATTAAGCATATAGTGATGCAACTGATTAGTTATGAACATGATTGCCAAACACTCTTTTTGTATTTTTGTGTAGCATGTTTCATAATCCATGAGAGTGAAAATAATGGAGTAAATGGCATGTTCTTTTCCAATATCATCCTCTTGGGCAAACATGTAGGCAAGAGACACTTTAGTTTCCCTAATGTAAAGTATCAAGGGATTATCTGTCTTAAGATCCATGAGTGTAGGGGGATACATAAGGAAGTGTTTTACCACTTCAAATTCCTCCTAACAATCATCTATCCATGTTAAACCACTTCCCTTATTAAGAAATTTATTTATTGGATCAACTACATAGATAAAATTGGGTATATACCATAGAATGGCTCTCATCTTTCCTATGAATGACCTATTCCCTGATTTATTTGTGGGGAGGAACATTTCTAAGATCACATGAATCTTGGAAGGGTCAATATCAATACCACACTAGGAGATGATATACCCTAGGATGTTTTTATCTGTGACTCTAAATACACATTTTTAAAAGCTAAGAGTAACACCATATTTATTTTAGAGCATAAAGATAGTGTGTAGCACCTCTATGTGGTTAATTCATTGCCTTGCTTTCCCTAGAAGGTCATCTACAAAAACCTCCAATATACTATCGATAAGATCATGGAATATATGGGTAATGTCCTTTTGGTATGTTTCTATTGTATTTTTATGATTGAAGGGAATAAAAACATAATAAAATGTTCCTCGCCTCCCCTCCCCCCCACAGTGTAGTAAAAGAAGTCTTATTTTGATATTCACTAGAAATATGGATTTGATTGTATCTTTAGAATCCATCCATAAGTGATAGTAACTCATATCCTATTGTAGTATTAACAATGATGTTGATGGATGGAAAAAGAGAGTCATATTTAGGATATGCTTGGTTGATATCTTAAAAATATAAACATATTATGATATTACCAATTTTCTTGAGAATAAGGACAATATTGGACATCCATTTAGAACAGTCCATTGGCTTGATAAATCCAACTTTTAGATGTTTTATAACTTATTATTTTACCATCAACATGAATTTAGGCTTGATTGGCCTGAGATTTTGTTTAACCAAATTAGCATCATGCATGGTAACAATATTATAGACCAAAACCTCAAGCTTGATGCCCACCATATCAGTGTAAGAGAAGGTGAAAGCTTTTGGGAGCTCAGTGAACGGTTGTTGGTGACACTCCACTTCTTGAGGTGAAAGTAAGGACCCAATATTGAAAATTATAGGACTCTCCTTAGTCCCAATATTTATATAAATGGTTACTTAATGAGAGAGGAATTCTTTACTCAGATATGTTAGGGGCTAGAAGAATATCAAAATATTCACCCTCTATATTAAAAAAATCATGCTCATCGTCAGAGGAAAAGAAATCCTCAACATGGCAATATGAATCATAGTATTCGTTCTTGAGATATGATGTAGGATAAAAATTGAGAGAAACCCCTCTAATGGTGGAAAGATGGGAGGTCATCGTAGGCTCACAAAACTCAATAATAAGCTCATCATTCTTAGCTAAGTTAAGGAATAATAAACTATCATCCTTTCCAATATGGGAAATAGTTTGGTCACTAGAATTATTGTGTGCAAGAGGTTCTATCCTGACAAAAACTTAAAAAAAATCATATTTTAGTTCAATGGGATGAGGATAAAAACATTATAATGAAGTAGATATAGAGTCATCAAGTTAGTTATTTTACCTAGGGACTCAATATATAGAAATAAATTAAAATAATTTAATAATTTAGTGCATAACAATCTTATATGGTTGAATATGTTCATCCATAGTTTGATAAACTTTAAAAACTTGGTTAGATACTAGAAATGAATCACCTTGGATCCTTAAGTTATGAATACATAATTGTTTTTTAGTGAGCATGCAAAACCATAGGGCTTTGTACTCAGTCCTAATGTTTATACACTCAAAGTCTAGTTTGAAACCAAATGACATGACTTGTCGTTCAGGATAAATTAGAATAAATCCTACCCTTGCACCTAGGTGGTACTTGGCCCCATGATAGTAGAGGAACACTGATATTATGTGTAGGAAAGGATATCATTTAGTAATAATTTTTAGTCTTATATATCCCAACCATATGAATATTGAAAATATCAGTTAACTCCTCTTGGGGTTCTTGGTCCCAAGACTCAAAAAAGTGATAAGTCTTTTCCCTTTACAGGGTAAATGAAAGAACTTATGGAAACTTAAAAGGAATAATCTTGTGGTATAAATTAAGGTAGGTGAAATTTTTTGAGAAATAAAAATACCCACTCTTATGGTGTATATTAAGGTAGGTAAGCACTTCTGGGAACTCAAAAGGTTGCATGTTAGGCTTTCTTTTTGGTGTGGGGAGTATGCCAGCATAGTTTTGATGGTTTTTTGAGGTGGGGAGTATTATTTCATAGTTATGATATTGTTATAGAATGTAAAGTATCTCTACATAGTTATGGATCTTAAAATATTATTGATAAGACATGATTAATCATATTTTTACCATTGTTATATGCAAGAAATCTTGTAATAACTTAGTGAGTGGTTCTCTAGGGGTTTCCCAATTTTTAAAGGGGAGAGAAGTCCTCTCTTTAGGAGTTCATAGATAATAATAAGATCCAATATTAATATATATGGTACCTATTGTTAGAGTGTGAATCATCTCCTCAATCAATGGCATAGTTGGGGAATGAGTGATCTGACTACATAGTGATAAACTAGGAATGCGTTGCGAATCATAACTAGTTACAGGATGTAATAGAATGACTGACATATAAAGATGAAGAAAAAATAATAGATAAATAAATATGGAAATTTAATATGGTCTCATTATAGTGTGATAAATGAGAATACTCTTAAGGGGATCCAAATTAATCTAAGTGGTACACAAACTGCAACTTGCCCTTATGTGATCAAGCATTGGGTGATTATGATGGCAATCACTAGAAAAATTATCATTAAGGGAAACCTCTTTATTATCTAACATCTCTATAATGTAAATATTAGGTAAAATGGATAACCCCTCTTAGGGTTCTTGGTTTGGAGACTTAGAGAAGTTATAGGTCCCTAATCATCATGGGTTAATGGGAGGACAAGTGGCATGCCCAATTATAAGATATTGATAATCTTAGCTATGGACATGGTGGATACTACCAAAACAATTATTATATTTGAACTAATGATGTTTCTAGCCATCATTACTTTTTTTCCCTCTATTTTATACTTTAATAAGGCTTGAGGCATTTCTAGCCTTTTCTTCAAGATAACCACTTTGGGGGGAAAATGTTCATGACTTCTTGTCATCAACCATGACTCTATTTACATAATTATTATAGATCCATACTTGAAAAAACAAGGTAGGATCCCCCTTCCTTTCCAAATTATAATAAAGATGGGGATTACTAATGTCGAATAAATAACCATCATCCTAAGAATCTTACCAAAGTGAAAACATATCTATATCAATGTGATCGATCTGAGATTGAGTTAGGGGAGTTACGCTAGACAAATTCCCCAATCTTAAATCATTTAGAAACATTGAATGATGGGTAGGAAATTTCTTGAGCAAGTCAATAAAGGAAATGTGGGGGATTTTTTTTAAAGATATGAGACCAAATTGTAATTCCCCATAGGCTTTGGCATAACCTTAATTTATATAATGTTTGAGGGGTGAGGAGTCATGGGTTGATATTCACTAGTGAGAGATTATATTCACTTCCTCTTCAAATTCCAATTCTACAACCCTTATAATTTTGGTTTTATCTTCGACTCCTAATTGGGGAGTGACATTGACATTGGCAGCTCCATAGGTAGAGGCCTCAACATTGTTGGTACATGATTTTGTAGGATAGTTATGATGAATTTCTTGATTTAGTAAGTTCCATTAATCTTGGTTTGGGATAGCTCACATTTGTTTATTTGAAAAATGGTTACGGTAAATATGGAGGTTCTGGGTCTATGGTGTAATGGGACTAATTTGAGTGACTTAAGGGTTTAAACTTACATTCCCTAAAAACATGTCTACAAAATTTTTCCTTTGATCCATAGGGAGCCTTTAGATGAATTTATTATATTCCCTATAGTTTTGAGTATCATGATAGTTGACTCAATGAAAGAGATAATAGACATTGGGGTCACATTCCCTAGGCCTCAGATTTATTCCTTATTAGCCAAACCCTTGTTGATTATTTCTTTGATAGTAGGGTTGATTATGAAACTATGGAAAATTCTCAACATGCTAAAAGTGGTTCTAATTTTTTTTCTAATATTGCATGTTATGAGGTGGAGTCCAGTTAAAGTCAATTGCATGGACTGCTAGTGGAGGGTTTTGGTTACTAACCTATTATTGTTATTTGGGTTGGTGTTGTTCATGGGAGGAGATTGATTATTATTTGTCATGTTTGGAATTTCGCTCTAGTTAGTCATGCCATCAGTGGTGGCATTATTATTTTAGTTAAGGATTTTTGGGCCTTGATTATTGATAGTGTTCTAGCTCACATTACCCCATAGGTTTAAATACCACTATTAATGGTAACTTGATCAATTTTTAAGGAAATTTCAAGATCTATTTATAAGATCTATAAGGAAAAAATTGGAGATCTTCCCTTATCTCCTTGTTAAGGTAGTAAAGGAAAAGGTTGCACAGTTTCCTCAAGTCCATGTGAGGCACACTAGCATAAAAATATGATAGTTACCTCCATCTGATGATGAAATGGATAGTCAACTAATTGTGTTCTTATTTGATATGAATGAATTCTGAAGTTTTAGTCTTGAGAAGCTTGTTCATGTTTAAGGACTTAATGAATTCAACCATTAATTATCTAAAGGAATTAATGGACCCCTCAAGGAGGCAATGATACTACTTAAGAATGATTCGTTATAGGGTTTTATGGAAAATAATGGAAATAACCCCATCCCAAAGTAGGAATTACTTGATAGTCATGGAATAATCCTTGACATTTGCATTGGTATTTCCATCCCATTTGAATTTTAGAAGATTTGGTAGGGGATGTGGAATAATAACTCCTTGTATATTGAGATCAAGGAATTCTATAAGATATTTGATATAGGTACCCATGTTTTTGAAGTTAGTTGTTGAGGTGGTTAAGATAGATTAGAATGGTGTGATCACATAAGGGTTGTTTGGATAACCACTAGGAATAATGAGTGAGGCTTGATAGGGTGAAGTGGAATAAGCCAAGAAATAGTTATCTAGCTGAGTAGATTTAAAGAACACATGGAGATATGGAGGAACATTTTTAGACATAGAAGGGTTGGTGGTTTGTTGAGGAGGGGTGTATGTGGTTTGGACATAACTTGAAGGAATGTAAGGTGCCACATGGATAATTTACATAGGAAAAGTGTACGTGGGAGGTACATAGATCAAGGAGGTTACGAGGGGGGTTGTTGGCCTGCCTGGGAAAAGTTTAAGTAAAAACACCTCCATCAGGGTTTGGGTAGGAACTTGGTAGGTTAGAATAATCTTAGAAGTGTCTATGTTGGGTAATAAGTTTAGTAAGGATGTACCCAAGGGGTTGATTAGAGGCATATCTTGGTGGAAGAATATGCTCTTGTTGCAATGGGAGAGTGTAATATTGTTGTTGTAATGGTTGACAAGTCATTGTTTAGATGGGAAAATAAAAGGAATTAACTTGGGTAGGAGGATTTGGGTTCACTCCTTGATTAAGAGATTGTTGGTTATTCTACAAATCATGAATGTGACCCATTGAGATATTGATGAGATCATTTTGGCTAGTGGTAAAATTAGGTCAAAGAGTCTATTGTATAGGATGGGTATGAGTGAGATATTGGTTAGTTTTAAGGGATTGATTTTGATCAAGATCCTTAAAGGAAATAATTAAGGTTTGCACCAGTGGTTTAGAGGCATTTTGATTCAAATCATGTCCTTGTCCTATGGTTAACCTTATCTTCTAAATAACATATCCTTCCTAGATAGTGATCATATCTATTAATGATTTCCTCATTTAGGTTTTGTAGGCTAATTTATGGTCTAGTGTCCATATGAGGAGTGGTTTCACTTCCTCCAATAAGGTTCATGTCAATAGAATCAATATGATTTCTATAATTTTGAATACATCCCACACCTTGTGAATGGGGATTTAACTCTTAGTTTGAGTATTATGGTGAGAATAATTATAAGATTGATAATCCACATTGGTGTTGTAAGTAGGGTTTTTAAGCTTACCAATGAAGCTTCACCATAGTTGAGTTGGCTCCTCCTATATCTCTCCATGCTAAGAGATTTTCCTAGGTCTTATCCAAACATATTTTGAGGATATGTGGATACCCATAAAATAAATGGAAGGAGAGGGAAAGGTAGATAAATGGATTATTCTAAGGAGAATAAAATGAAAATGTAAAAGGTGGAAGTATTTCATGTGGGGTTCACTATTTTTTATGCATGCAAATAACAAATGCTAAATTATACACTCAAATTACCAAGGTCAAGCTGAGACAACTAATGTAATGGATGGGTGATTTATGGAATTATGAAATAGGCTAGTTATTGGGAAGATTGGGATTTAGAATAGGTGGTGGAAAGGGTTTCTCATAATAGAACCAAAAGATTTATATAGTGTCATGTTTCTCATTAAGAACATCTAGCTGAGAGAAAATAGAGATTGAAGGCCCTTTGGTGTTTGAGATAACAAGGAGGTGAAGTTCTTAGTCAATATTAGGACTAATGAAATGGGGATGGCTAGGCTACATAAATTGAGGTATGAGATCAACTCTAGCAAGTTAACAGTAACCAATCAATGTCATCAAAAAATATGAATAATATATGTTGAGACTAGACCCAAGGAGAAGAAAGGGGAGTGAAGGTGCAGATATAGGCTTGAATCACATTATCTTAGTGACCTTTATTTTAGGGGAGGACAATGATTGGTGGATCATGAATTTTCCTTTCTCCTCTAGGGCACCAAGAGAAATGATGATGAGTTGGGGAATAGGTGTAGCATGAAAAACCTCAAGTCTCAATTTGAATCTAATATCTTATTATGTGTTGATTATAAGACTAGGTTCTCTAACCCTAGGGAAAAAACCTTCTCTGATGAGACCAGGTGCCTTGGGAAGTGTCATCCAAAAAAGACTAGGAAAAGTATAATGGTATGAGCTTGTTTGGTAAATTTTTTTATGAAAGGAAAATTTGAATTGCTGATGTAAGGTTTTGGAGTGCTTGTAATAAGTTTGAAAAACCTTGGTAGTTTGATTACTTTTGTTGTTTTTGGGAATCTTTGACTGAAAGGAGAGCTAACTACTTGCTAAAAATAAATAACTAGAAGTAAATAATGATAAATAACTAAAATTAAAATGAAAGAGTGCCTATTTTTTTCTTTGAGCTAGAGAGAGAGAGAGAGAGAGAGAGAGAGAGAGAGAGAGAGAGAGAGAGAGAGAGAGAGAGAGAGAGAGAGAGAGAGAGAGAGAGAGAGAGAGAGAGGAGAGAGAGAGAGAGGAGAGAGAGAGAGAGAGAGAGAGAGAGAGAGAGAGAGAGAATTTGATTCAAATAAAAGTTGATTGTTTTAATGATTGAAAGTATGTATGACCTATTATAACACTCACCTATGGTTTGAATGAAATATCATATACTATGAATGAATCTAATAAATACAAGTAAATAAAGAGCCTAACTACTTTTTTTTGTAAGGATTAGAAAAGGAAATGATTATTTTTTTTTAAATTTAGTTTTTTTATAGAATATAAATTTAATCTATTTCAAGAATAATTTATCTAATCTAATCTAAATAAATAGAATAGATTAAAATAAAATAAAGCCTCCAACTTGATGAAGGCAAAGATAAACTAAAAATATGTAGAATGTGTTGTTGTAGTCCTTAATGTCTTAACTCTTTTATCTAGGAAAATATTTTAGGAACTCTCTAAAAAGGAGGATGAAATAATTAATTTCACAAAAAGGGGAAGAAGAAGAGAGACATAATCCAAATCAAAGAGTAGTTGATCTATGGTTGGCCGAGTGCACTATTTATAAAGACCAAGTTACAAAATCAATGGCACTTCCTTGCTTGCATTAGTGTATTCAATCATTAAAAAAATAGAGGTAGAGTTATAAAAAATGGTAGTAGGCTATGGATATAAAAATATTAAACATTCGATGGTCTAATGTAATTTTTTAGATCCAAAATCAAGCCAAAATTGACTTTTAGAAGATCAATAGAGGTTGCATGAAGGAGTTTTACTGAGTTGAACTAGAAGTACAATTTAGGAGAGAATAAAAGTGATTTAAAATAGAATAGGGAGTGAGTTGGGATAATATTTAAATGAAAACAATGTCGAAATATCAATAAACATGATAATCAACATGTAAAATATGTAAAAACTTTAATCCCAAAAACTAATTTTAGAAGATGGGGAGAAGGTGATATAACTACACCTTTTTATAGGGTATAGTTACATAACCACTATATTATATTATGAAACCACCATAATAAGTTAAAAAACTATTTCTTATTTAATATGGAACCACCGTATTTATACAAAACCATCATAATGGATCTAAAACCTATATAGAAATTTTGGAATGTAAAGCGGTGATCTTATTACAAATAAAAGTGGTTTCATCATACATAGGAGGTTTTTAAAATTGAATTGATAGAAGCTACAAAGGCTAAACAAAAGAGATCCAAAAGGGGGCTTGGAGAGGAAAATGGAATTAAAATGGGGTAGGGTGTTAGATAGAACCCATTTTGAGTGTACATTAGGAGATCACTGTATCATCATTAGACATCAAACCAAAATGTCACATCATGAATATTTTGGGTCATTATAGAACAAAAAATAATATGTCGTCATCTTAGGGAATAACCATGCACAAATCTAACCTAAATGGTAGGAATAAACTAGTCAAAGTTGGTGAACATAGTTTTATGTGAATCAAAATTGGTAGTGCCATGAGCCGAGGAAGTGTGTAGAGGAGATGTTCACTTATAGGATTAAGGTACTTCAAGGAAAAAATTATATGGAGAGGAAAGGATAATAGGAAATAAGACTCCAAACTAATATCTTAATTAGTGCTTGTATATAATCATCTTGAACTAAGGAGAAGTCCCTATAGGAGGGTTAGATCAGAAGATGGCAAGCAACTACCTTGAATAGATGGTTGGAGCCATATAGAAAACTATACTCATTTTTTGAGGGTACTCTAGGTGCACACTATAGGTATGCAAGTAGAAACAAATGGGTGGATTAACTCCAAAAACCCAACCTATGATAGTGTGGGTTGACTTCCACCAATTAGGGGAGTGTAAGTGGAAAATTCAACCCAAAGATGTGTGAAGAATATTTTGGGTTGCAAATTCCCTTTTAGAATGGTGCATTGAGGAAGGTTGTCATGAGAAAAACCTAGAGAATTAAGAGGCATAAAAATTTTGGGTAACCCTTAGGAAGAAGTTGAAGTGACTCTAGGAAATTAATCAATAATTCAACACCAAGGGAATCAGGACCTTTAGAATGCAGAGGATAGAGTTGTATGCTCTGGATGAATACATTGCCATGTGGAAGGGCTTGAGTTGATGCAAAGGGATAGAAAATAAAGTTAGTAGATCACAAGGGAAGGTATGAAAAGGGAAAGTCAGAATACATTGACCCAAGACCCACAAAAAAGGATGCAAGGGAAATAATGAGAGTTATTAATGAGGGACTATACTAATAGATAATTATAAAGTGATGGTGGAAAATGACAAGGTAGCTAGCCTCAGGCCAAGCTAGAATTCAAATGGAGAAGGATGGAAAACACATTAACTCTTGATAGTTATTTTTGAGCCATCCTTTTAAAAAAAACCCTAGAAGTGAGTAAAATAAAAGGGGTCCCAAGGATTACAAAGAATGGATTAGGATTGGGAAAATTAAGTTGAAGGAATCAGTATGGAGTACTATTGCCGAGCAAGAAAGTAGAGAAACACCTAGGAAAACTACCACTAGTATGTAATTCTAGGGAAATAACTAGATGTTAGATAAGTAATGTTGGATCACTTAGACTGTTGATTGTAATACTAAGTATTCATGTATGGTTGAGCTGAATATTTAATGAAAAAAGTGTTTTTTAATTTACAACTGGTGTTATGGTTATGAAATTATATATGTGATCTTTCTTTTTAGTCTTTTATCATGTTCATAATTCTCTAAGGAACACTAATTTTTTACATTTTAGTGATGTGCCAAATGAAGTGATTAATATAAGTAAGTGTGTGGGAGGAAACAAGCCATTGCACATTCTCACAATCTAAATGAATCCCATGTGAATGCTATGTGATTGTGCAACTTGATAGCTGATCCAAAAACATAGAGTTTTCAAGATTCAATAAAATCTATGCAGATAAATCCACTTAATGACCTTGAGAGGCCATGATGGAGAAAAATGTAACCATCTCAGATAACCACACATGGTTCTATTCCATGAAGTTTTTAATACAAGAATATTTTGTATGGACATGTCATTTTATTAAAAGTGATTAGATATGTGAATGGTCATGATTTATCCATGTGTTGAACATCATGTAGCCATGCCTAAGAGACTTCTCCATATGACCCATTACCAATCAAATTTTTACCCTTTGGAAGGTAGTTCAAGCCTTTCAAATTTGATGTAACATGGAAACACCTCAAGGTTGTGGGTACCCTATTAGAGAGGTGAATATTTAGTTTAAAGGGATAGTTCCCCTTGATGAATCACTTAGGTTCAAACACTACTATAATAATTTATATGAAAAGGGAGAGAAACCTATTCTAATGGAGGTGATGCACCAAATATATTTTATCACTACCAACCAACTACAATTGCACTTCAAACAAAAGACTAACCTACACATGACACTAATTCAAGTGTGCCTCTCTACATCAATGTTTCTCATGAAGGTTTGTGAGGTAAACTTAATCTAGGAGGACTAGTCAAGAGGTCATGACATGACACCAATGAAAAGATAACTCATCATTCTCCATTACATCTTCTCTCAAGTCTGAGACCAACTGAGCTACCTAGGCAAATATTTAGGTATGAATTAGAATTCATGAGCACATCTTGAAGGTATAACTTAGTTATCTAAACTTTGGTAATTTATTTAATAGTTCATACCTTGCTTTTAATGCACATATTGCATATTCTTTTTAATGTTCTTTCAAGACTTCACACTGCTCAAACTAGCATTCTGCTTATAGGTGATGACTGACTATGTATTTATTATTAGGTCTTATAAATCCACTTCTCTATTGGTTTGGACCCAGCTAAGTTTTAAACATTTCATTGAATTCACCTTTTCAATTTGGAACTCAATTCTTTATGTCCTTTTTAACATATTTTTCATAAAATACAAACCTATAAGTCTGCATTCCTATGTATTAGTACTTGAATGAGGCTAGCTTGATGTATTTCACTCTGAGTAAATTTATCCATTATCTTGGTAACTTAATGTATTCCACTCACATTATGAGATCAGGATTCTCACTCTTCTACAATACAAGACCTTTACAAATATCTTATGCAAGCAATGTTCAAACATAGTCTCAAAGTGAGGAACACTAAAAGTTGCTTGGAAAGAATGATATGAGAGTAAAGCATTTGAGGATATTATATGAGTTATAGGGCATTAAAAATAAGTGAAATGTGATGGAGAACCTTCATCAACATTCCTTGTTTGTTGAATTCCCTGAAACACTTAAGAAACCAAAAAATCCACCCTACAAACTGAGAATAATGGAGATTTCTTATCAAATAGAAGCCACACGTTCCAAAAAAGTGTTAGAGGATGTTATGAGAGTGACTTTAAGACTTCTAAGGATCATTACAAACTATTCCCATGCTTTAAAAAGTTCATTCCTTCACTTGAGAGACCCAAAACTGACCTTGCCATGGTTTTGCTCCTAAAAAACACCTTAGCTCCTTAGGGATTGTTCATACAGCTAAGCAAATCAATCCAATGACCAAGTCCCAAATTGGAATCCCATAGGGGTCTTCAAATTTGACCAAAATATTGGCATCAAAATCTACCTGTACAACTTATACCATGCATCTGAAAATGGCTTTCATGATCTTTTGAAGAAAGTGATGGAGGGAAGAGAAAGTTTAGTGAATCTTTTGGATGTGAAACTTGATCCCAACCTGTAATATGTGTTACATACCAATTCCTTGCTAAGCAAACTATTTTATTAGTCATGGATATTTATAGTTAAAAAAATTGATTTGGTTACTTTTAACTAAGCTTTGAAATATATGCTATTATATGACAATAGGATATTGTTTTGGTTACATGATTATATTGCTATGAGTTAGTTAGAGTGTATATATTTACATTATGAACATGTTGATTTGTTATTTTAGTTACATTTTATGATGTATGTATATCATGCTGTGATGGTTTAAATACTTCCTTGTTGTGAGGTTGATGTAGAAGAACTCATCCCTCAGAGCGTGATAGAGAGAGCATCATTAGAGAGGGTGACATAGATGGAGTTATTGGGGGATGGTAGAGAAACATGCTAAAACCCTACACACACCACATTATCTAGCACATGTTAGATACATAATAAAGTGGTTAGCATAATATGTTTTGATATTGTATGCATTAAATAGTCATTTAAAAATAATTGCTATCATAGTTTGATGGTTATTTGGGATTCATCTTGTGTGATGTGTGTATATCAATTAATATTTTGAGATTTTCTTGATTTGTGTGTATGATCATTAAATGTTCTTAAAAATGTGATTTTCATAGTTAGATTAAATTCAGATTGTTAATTAATGGATTTATCATTAAAACTATCATGGCATCTAGAGATGCTAATTTAATTAGTGAATATACTGATTATTATAATTAGTGTGAAAATAAATAAAATTTAGGAATTTCTAATTAAGTGGAAAAATGGGTAAAAAGAAAAAAAATAGTAATAAATTAAAAGAAATAGGAAGTTTTAAATTTAAGAAAAACAAAAAGTAAGATATTCATAAAAATAATGAAAAAAAAAAAAACAAGAATTAAAAAAAGAAAAGAGAAAAATCTAAGAAGGAAAAGTTACACCCCTTTTAATGAGAAGAGAATAAAAAATAATATATAAAGAGAAAAGGAAAAAAAGGCATAACAAACATAAAAGAAGCAATTCAGAGAAGAGAAAGATAGAAAGAAAAGCATGGCGAAAAGGCAACAACATAGAAAAGAGGAAGTTTCTATCAGATATCAAGGGGGAGCTTTTGAGGTAGGTGGTATGTGAAAACCTGATTCACATATTATATTATTATTCATTGTGTGTGACTACTTGATATTATTCTACATATATATGATGTTTATAAATGGAATTGATGTTACCAGACTGTATTATTATTATAAAATCAAATATATAGTTATATTTACAAAAACAATGAATTACAATACAAATGATAAACCAAACCATTATCTGGCATGGGTAACTTAGCAAACTGCTCATATATATATATATATGAACTACTATGCCAAATATTATAAAGCGATATGCAGCTTAAACAAAATATTATCGTTGAATATACTCTATAATATGAATTAATATATAAACATTCTATTTGTATTAAGTTTGAGTCTATCTTCATCACTGTATAACAACTATATTCATCATTGTATGTTCACAAATTATAAAAGTAAATATTATATACTATTAAAATTCCTGAAAGATTTTATAAAAGTAAGGTTTTATATACATTGGTGACTAGAAAGGTAAGGTTTTATAATATTTATAAAATATTAAGTTTCAATGTTATAATACAATAAATACACTATAACATGTTAGTATAAAGTGAATATATATATATATATATATATATATATATATATATATATATATATATATATATATATATATATATAGAGAGAGAGAGAGAGAGAGAGAGAGAGAGAGAGAGAGAGAGAGAGATCCTATATGGGAATGCTATTAATGTATATTGGGTGATGAACTTTATAATCATAGATTACTCCAAAATATGATATAACTAGAATATACTTAGAATAATTATGGAGTGATCTAATCAACAACGATGATGTTAAACTCTAACTCTCTAATGCAACTATCAATATACTATTATCAATCAATACATTGGAGAATAATCACCACTTGTTATAGAATTTGATGGGAGATAGGTGAATTTTGGAAGTTCAACATATATCTTTTCATCATGATGATATTCACTTATACTTATAGAGATAATTCACTTGAACATATAAGATTGATATATTTATAGATCATGTGGATATAGTGGAATGATATATACGTAGTCAATGTTTGAAAGCTAGTCATTATATTGTCTGCTAGATTAGTCCATGTAAGTATTACTATGGTTTATACTTAATGTATTACATCTAGAGTTAGAGTACATTATATGCAAGTCCTTGAGTATAAACGTTGCCCCTTGCCCAGGGAATGTTAATATAATGAGCTTGAATTGGAAGAAATGGGGTATATAATTAAGTATATAAGTGGGTAGTTGGGATGGTATGATATTAGAAAAGTATCTATGCTTTTATAAACATGAATGTGATTTTATAAATTAAAATATATTTTTGATCTTAATCCATTTTCCATCTATAGTTGTTCTTCTATTCCTTCCTAAAATAGAAATTTATTATATGATATTATTCACCAATAATAGATTAGTTTCATTTATTATTAAACATTATGGTATGAACAATTTTGAGTTATTTTCCATTTGATTAGAACATGAAACGTCTAGGGTTATCGATTCAAGTAGTACCACACATTGTTTGTCCTCACTGTCTTCAGTTAAGTGAGTGAATCCATCTTGGAAGATTATCTAATCTCGATCTGAGTAGGCCTTTTTAGGATTGATTTAAAATATTTACTTTGTATCGATTTAGTCTAAATATGTGAACTATACCCTTTTCATTGATTGCACTATGATACTCATATCACTATCATTAACCTATGAGGTATTAGAATCAAAACATCATCATAATATTACTTAGTGTATTTAAATGATCTGCATGATGTGATATTGGAATAAAATATTTATATGGCATTATAACTGAATATAATCTACCTGTATTAAGATGTTTAAAGAACACAGAGTTATGTATAACTTGAATACATCAGGGTGGAAATCTATTTAGCTATGGATGAAAACTATGAAGGATTTTTACATTGCTAAATCCCTTAAAGGTCATCAATATATATATATATATATATATATATATATATATATATATAACATGAAATTTCTAAGGATTGTTGAAAGCATAGGGAGTTCTTGATTAAGAAACATATATGAACTTTGATATAGTATTTACATGCACTTTGAGTAATTCCATACGATACAAATTATGGTGTATAAGTACTCGTAAATAGGAATTATTCCTATATCTAGATAGATGGATAAAATTCATCATAAGTCTTTTGAGGGACCAAAAAACTACAACCATATGAAAACAGTGTCCTTAGAACGGAATGAGTTGTTTAAATGAAATATTATAATGGGTTTATGAGTTAGTTTATTTTTTTATAATTATTATGACTGACCACTTGGAAATAAGTAGAATGTACATAAAAATGATAGACTGTATTTTACTACTTTTACTATATACTTGAATCTACTTACGAAGATTAGATTATGCAGTCTAAACGTAGGATATATCTAGTTGGCATAATCTATACTTATTTGCCTATTATTTAGTATTATGAACATTTAATTCTTGAAATTATAAGATTGGTCATTCATAATTGAGTAGTGTGCTCATGTACAATGAACTATGATATTATGGGATATCATAGAGGGTGTTTTATTTGAAAACTATAGTCTAAACATATGTTATACCTAAGTGATACAAACTATAATTGTTATGTATAGATACATTGATACGTTAGATGGACTAAATGTATGTGTAATGGTTATTTTTATGAGTAGTATGTTTTATGATAGTTAATAGGGCCTTATTATGTATG
Source organism: Torreya grandis (assembly GCA_037957365.1). Classification (NCBI taxonomy): domain Eukaryota; kingdom Viridiplantae; phylum Streptophyta; class Pinopsida; order Cupressales; family Taxaceae; genus Torreya; species Torreya grandis. The sequence goes on along the minus strand of JARHVA010000756.1, from coordinate 237,188 downwards.
CATATAACCCCTGAGAGTATATAAAATGCTAGAATAGAATATTATATGTTTTGTGTGAACTAAAACTTTTTTTATTATATCTAGTTGCTTGAATGGAAGCTTATGTTTCCATTGATTTATACTAATTAACTATGACTAGTTTTTATATTTCGTAATTATGATTAATAATACCTGACTATGATAGTATGGATCATCACAGGGTGTAGCATATTTATAAATTACTTATAGCAATTATAAACTACATTTTACCTAGATGGTATAAACTATAGTTATTATTTCTATTATGTGATAGTATATTGTGAAGATTAATTCATACATTTGATGAATAAATGTATGATGTTATATTATCCCATGATTAACATGCTATGTGATATGATTGCTAGTATGATGTAAAATATATTAATCTATTAGTTATATTATGTTAACCAAATCTTGTATTGGTGATATTGAGTAAGTAGTGAGACATATTTCACTAGCTTGCTAGCATCATAATGCCAAATGAAGGTAATCTAATCAAGTGGTGTGTATGAATTTTGACTGATCCTTATATCATTATTTATTATTATTATTTTTTTAAAAAATAATGTTTAGTGAGACATTGTCGTATCATGAGTATTATTTACATGTTTGTGTGATATCTTGTAATATAACATGTTTCTATGATACACCGCATGTTTAGTTTTAGTAATCATATAACACACAGGTACTAGCTTGTCTCTTTAGATTCCTACACCATCACTATCTACTCATTTATAAATTGAGAGACATTCCCTAATGGAATTAGGGTAGGGGATCATTAGTTTGTGGTTGGTGTGAAAAATCGCTCAGATGATGCTCTTCCTCCCCACAATAGTAATACTTTTGAGATGACATTTGAGATTGTCACAGATACTAGAGTCCGAAGAAACATACACTATAAATAGATTACAACACAAGAATCTAACCAGTTATCATATAGAATACTCCAAATATGATAAATATAAAGGAATCATACAATATCATATATAATTAATCACTATCATCATAAGAAACACATCATAATATGAATATATAAAGTAATTACAATTTCTAGCCATGGCTGGTACATCCATACAACCACTACTATTAATGTAAAATAAGTAAGAAATTAAAACTTATCATGATAATGTTTCAATAATAAACACAATATATATATATATATATATATATATATATATATATATATATATATATTGTGTTTATTATTGAAACATTATCATGATAAGTTTTAATTTCTTACTTATTTTACATTAATAGTAGTGGTTGTATGGATGTACCAGCCATGGCTAGAAATTGTAATTACTTTATATATTCATATTATGATGTGTTTCTTATGATGATAGTGATTAATTATATATGATATTGTATGATTCCTTTATATTTATCATATTTGGAGTATTTTATATGATAACTGGTTAGATTCTTGTGTTGTAATCTATTTATAGTGTATGTGTTTAACTAGAATTTTTTTCATTGTTTTCTTAGTAAATCCCAACGGAAATGTTACATGTGGTATTAAAGCCATGGCTCAAAATATAGGACCTAATGATTCCATTTGTGTTTACATATCCTTTATATTTACCAATGTGAACATGAATAACATCCTGTTAATAAGGAAAACCATAGGATGCAAGAGCATAAGTAGTATTGTGCTAGTTAAATGAAGTGTATTTTGGACTCTAGTGCCTCAGTGAAGAATAATGCTACACAATGATTGGATTTGAAATATTTGGTAGAATATCATATGTGGCTTGGTGACTATTGTAGGTACTACACCTGCATGATTTTTTGAAACATGTTTACCTATGTGGATGAAAAGTGAGTGGTACATTGAGTATGTACTCTTAAGATCACTCATACCTCTTAGAGTTGTTAAGGGGTTGGTTTATCTAGTGTCTCAATGGTGATGGTTGTATAATAAGTTTAGGTAGGTAAGTACATAATATAGTTCATGATTTATGAACAAGATATTCCTATCATATTTTGATCATTTAGATTGAACACCTTGATAATGATTACATTTTTACTTATTAATCAAGTCACTTTCACCATTGGTGTTTTGTGTTGTGAGTGTTTAAAAAACATGGGATGCTTATTACTTAAGGATATGTGCATTTATTTTGTGTCTTTTATACAATAATTCTAGGAGTGGAAAATTCTATAAGACCATTTTTAGATTGGCACCACTTAGTGTGGTGGAATTTTTTCTTGTAGTAGTGTGTAGATGTATTGGTTGAGGATTTTAGTGTGTTAAGAGTTGGCTCATGATTTGGCACCCCATATGATTACATGACATGGGGAGAAGTGTCATATCTCTTATTTAGCATAGAGGTGATTTTTTAATCGCTCACCCTCTTTTGACATCATTATAAGCCACTGAGAGGATTCATATTTTCATGATGTTGATTTAGTGTTCCCTTAAATAGAAATTTGTTTTTGAAATGTTGTTTTGACCATATTTACTTAAGTTCATGGGATAATGTCTTCTAATTCTTGTTGAGAGAAAATTTTTATGATTTTATGAATTGATGCATTTATGTAGTTAATATTTTTCTTTTCGGTTGTGAAAATAGGTTGTGATACTACACTTACAAGATTGGTAAGTAAGTGGTGATTTGGAAACTTAGGTTGTGGTGTTTTCTTTATACCATGTGAGGGTATTTAAGAGTTTTTTAGATGAGATGTTAGTTATCTACTCTCCACTTGTGAATTTTTAGAGTCATACCTTCTAGTGCTACTTTATCTAATCTTGTGAACTTTTACCATGAGGAGTGGTGAATCTTGAACTTATAATTGGTTATAGATTAAGGTTTATAATCTAAAAATAATTGTTATGTTATTATATACCCTTGATTAAATTGGTATTATTATCGTCTTATTTAAAACATGTTTTGATGAGACATTTATACACCTATCATATAGAGCGAGTAGGGTATAGGATGTGCAAAACATCTTATTAGTCTAAAAAGGTTGAGATAAACTTTTAATTTATTATGTACTTGTCGTGCAAGTAGGGAGACATTATCTCACTTGTTCCTTTATAAGGCTGTAAGGATGGTGTGATCCTTGACCTTTGTATGTTATGTTAATTTTAATAATGTTTCCTCTTGACTATGAATATAATAGAATAGGTTAAGCTATGAAATATGATACTAGTTATGTTTAGATAGTGGTAACTTAATACAATTATTAAATGATTGTATGATTTTTTCTTGTACTGTATGTTGGTACATCTAAAATTATTTAACATATATCATTACTTTCTAGGATCTATTGGTAAGGATTTGTGATTCTTTGAACCTTTTTCACATTTTGGAGATCATTAGGTCATTGAGACTTAAGGGATGAATGATGAATTAGGAACATGAGTACTAAGAGATGGGAGTGGATCTTATATAGTCTCACATTGACTATGTAGTTATTGATTTTGAATCTAATAAGAGAAGCTTGTTGAATCTAAGATTAGATGGACTTATCAAATTCAATCATATGGCCATATGCATGTATAATGTGGAACATTTATTCATTGATTTTGTATACATTAGAAATGTATTATTTCTAGTTCCTATTCATCATCATACTTGTCAGGAGCTACATGAAGTAGTGATAGTATTGACATGTTATACTTATCATGAGCTATGTGGAGTAATGATGGTATTTACATTATTATTGTCAGGTTCTCTAAACACTTTTCTCTAAAATGAGAAAAACACTCTCTAGAATAGAGAGATGTGCAGAGGGACTAGGACACTTTGTGAAACTCTCTTTGATCATTTGTTTTTGGCTTTTATGATGATCCCATGTGTTTTTGCCTAAATTCGGGAAGCTAGTGAAACTTTCACCAAGATAAGTGGGGCCCTTCGAGGTATCATAAGAGGTCAGTCCTATAGTATATGGGCTTGTCTTGCCAGTTTTAGACCTTGGGGTGGTCATGACAGAACCATTTAGAGTAAGTGACACTCGCGAACCTTGTTTGCATAATATGAATATATCATAGAGAAGGGTCTTATGGGACCAATACTCTAAGGATAGTGATACTTGGGAGGAATATGATGAGTTTAATAGCATTTCCACATTTATTTACTTGATTTAATACTTTATACTATGTTATCTATTTAACTAAATAATGATTTTAATTCAGAAATTATGTTTGGATAAGAGTCATTATAGACGATGACTAGCTTTAGGGGGAAATAATATTACATCTTGATTCCCCACTAAGTAAATTATTTGATTATCCATAGATATTTATAGTTGATAAATTTGATATAGTTATTTTAAACTAAGCTTTGAGATATATACTATTAACAAATAGTAGGATATCTCTTTGGTTACATGGTTACATTGGTATGAGTTAGCTGTAGTGTATATGTTTACATTATGAACATGTTGATTTGTTATTTTAGTTATATTTTATGATATATGTATATCATGATGTGATAGTATAACTACTTTTTTGTTGTGAGGTTGATGCAAGATAACTCATCCCTTAGAGCGTGATGAATGGAAAATATCATTAGAGAGAGTGATGTAGATGGAGTTGCTGGGAGATGACAGAGAAATTGGCTAAAACCTTGCACACACCACATTAACTAACACATGTTAGATGTATAATAAAGTGGTTAGCATAATGTGTTTTGATACTATTTGCATTAAATAGTCATTTAAACATGGTTGCTAGTATATTTTAGATGGTTATTTAGAATTCATCTTGCGTGACATATGTGTATGTCCATTAATATTTTGAGATTTACATGATTTGTGTGTGTGATCATTAAATGCTATTAGAAATGTGATTTAAATAGTTAGATTAAATTTGAGTTGTTGATTAATGGATTTATCATTAAAACTGTCATGGCATCTGGAAATGCTAATTTAATTAGTGAATATATTGATTATTATAATTAGTGCTAAAATAAATAAATTTTAAGAATCTTTAATTAAGTGGAAAAATGGGAAGAAAAGAAAATAAAAAATAGTAATAAATTAAGAAAAATATGAAGTTTTAAATTTAATAAAAATAAAAAGTAAGACAATCATAAAAAAAAAACAAAAAAAAAAGAAAAATCTAAAATGGAAAAGTTAAGCCCCTTTTAATGGGAAGAGAATAAGAAATAATATATAAAGAGAAAAGGAAAAAGAGGCATAACAGATAGAAAAGAGGCAATTCAGAGAAGAAGAAGATAGAAAGAAAAGCATGGATGGAAGGTAAAAACATAAAAAAGAGGAAGTTTCTATCAGATATCATGGGGGAGCTTCTAAGGTAGGCGGTCTGTGAAAACCCGATTCCCATATTATATGATTATTCATTGTGTGGGACTACTTGATATTATTCTACATATATATGATGTTTATAAATGGAATCGATGTTACTAGACTGTATTGTTATTATAAAATTAAATATATAGTTATATTTACAAAAACAAAAAATTACAATACAAAGGATAAACCAAACCATTATCTGGCATGGGTAACTTAGGAAACTGATCATATATATATATATATATATATATATATATATATATATATATATATATATATATATATATGAACCACAGTGTAAACATCAAGTCTATTTGTATAAAGTGATATGCAACTATATTATAATTGAAATATTATCGAGGAATATTTAATAATATGCCAAATATTATAAAGCGATATGTAGCTTAACCAAAATATTATTGCTGAATATACTCTATAATATGAACTATTGTGTAAACAATCTATTTGTATTAAGTTTGAGTCTATATTCGTCATTGTACAACAAATATATTCATGGGTGTATGCTCACAAATTATAGAAGTAAATATTATATACTTTTAAACTTCTCTAAAGGTTTTATAAAAGTAAAGTTTTATATACATTGGGGACTAGAAAGGTAAGGTTTTATAATATTTATAAAATTTAAAGTTTCAATGTTATAATAGGTAAATACATTATAACATGTTAGTATAAAGTGAATAGATAAAATGATCCTATTTGATAATGTTATTAATGTATATTGGGCAATGAAAATTATAATCATAGATTAATCCAAAATGTGATAGAATTAGAATATATTTACAATAATTATGGAGCGATCTGATCAATAATGATGATGTTAAACTTTAACTCTCCATCAAAACTATCAAAAGACTATTGGAAATCGATAAATTGGAGAATAATCATCACTTGTTAAAAAAATTGATGGGCGATAGGTGACTTTTTGAAGTTTAGCATATATCTTATCATTAGGATGATAATCGCTTTATACTTATAGAGATAATTCGCTTAAATGGACAAGATTGTTATATTTTCAGATCATGTGGATATAGTAGAATGGTATATACATAGTCCATGTTCAAAAGCTAATAATTACATTTTCTACTAGATCAATCCATGTAAGTATTACTATGGTTTATACTTAACGCGTTATATCTCAAGTTAGAGTACGTTATATGCAAGTCCTTGTGTTTAAATGTTACTACTTGCCCAGTGAATGTTAATATGATGAGCTAAAATTGGAGGAAATGGGGTATATAATTAAGTATATAAGTGGGTATTTGGGATGGTACAATATTGGAAAAGTATCTATGCTTTAATAAACATGAATGTGATTTTATAAATTGAAATATCTTTGTTATCTTAATTTATTTTCCATCTACAGTGGTCCTGTCATTCCTTTCCTAAATTGGCAATTTATTATATGATATTATTCATCAATAATATATTAGTTGAGTTTATTATTAAACATTATGGCATGATCAATTTTGAGTTTTTTGTCATTCAAGTGGAACATGAAATGTCTAAGATACTCAATCTGAGTAGTACCACAGATTGTTTGTCTTCACTTTCTTCAGTTAAGAGAGTGCATCCATCTTGGAAGATTATCTAATATCGACATGATTAGGCATTTTTAGGATCTCTTTAGAATATTTAATATGTATTGATTTAGTCTAAATATGTGAACTATACCCTTTTCATTGACTGCACTATGATACTCATATCACCATCATTAAACTCAAAGGTCTTAGTATTAAAGCATCATAATACTATTACTTAGTGTATTAAAATGATTTTCATGATGTGATATTGGAATAAAATATTGATATGGCATTAAAAATGAATATAATTTACCTGTATTAAGATGTTTAAAGAACAAAAAGTTATGTATAACTCGAATACATCAGGGTGAAAATCTATTTAGCTGTGGATGAAAACTATGAAGGATTTTTACATTGCTAAATCCCTTAAAGTTCATATATATATATATATATAACATGAAAGTTCTAAGGGTTGTTGAAAACATAGGGATTTCTTGAATAAGAAACATACATGAACTTTGATATAGTATTTACATGTCATTTGAGTAATTACACATGATAAAAAATATGGTGTATAAGTAATCATAAATAAGAATTATATGTATAGCTAAATAGATGGTTAAAATTAGTCATAAGTCATCTAAAGGACTGGAAAACTACAACCATATGAAAACAGTCTCCTTAGAATGGAATGAGTTATTTAAATGAAATATTATAATGCATTTATGAGTTACCATATTTTAAAAAAATATTATCATTGATTTCCTGGAAGAAAGTCGTATGTACATAAAAATGGTGGATTGTATTCTAATACTTATACTATATACTTGAATCTACTTATAAAGATTAGATTATGCAGTCTAAACCTAAGATATACTTGGTTGGCATAGTCTATACTTTTTTGCCTATTTTTCAGTATTATGAACATTTAATTATTGAAATTATAAGACTGATCATTTGTAATTAAATGGTGTTCTCATTTACAATGAACTATGATATTATGAGATGTCATAGAGGGTACAAACTATAATTGTTATGTCTAGATACATTCATATGTCTGATGGACTAAATGTATGTGTAATAGTTATTTTGATGAATAATATGATTTATGATAGTTAACATGGACTTATTTATACATGCATACAACCCCTGAAAGTATATAAAATGCTATAATTTAATATTATATGTTTTATATGAACTGAGACTTTCTTTTTTATATCTAGTTGCTTGAACAAAAGCTTATATTTCGATTGATTTATACTACTTTATTATGATTGGTTGCGGTATTTAGTAGTGATTAATAATACTTGACTATAATAATATGGGTTATCATAGGGTGTAGTATATTTTTAAACTACTTATAACAATTAAAAACTCATTTTACCCAGATGGTATAAAATGTAGTTATTATTTCTATTATGGGATAGATATATTATGAAGATTCATTCATATGTTAGATGGAATAAATGTATGCTATTAGATTATCTTGTGCTTAGCATGTTATGTGATATAATTACTAATAAGATGTAAAATATATGAATCTATTGGTTATATTATGTTAATGAAATCTCACATTGGTGATACTGATTAAGTAGTGAGACAGATTTCACTAGCTTGTTAGCATCACAATGCTAGATGAAGGTAATCCGAGTGTGTATAAATTTTAACTGATGCTTAGATCATTATTTATTATTGAAAAATTTAGCCAAAGTAATGTTTAATGATAGATTGTCATATCATGAGTATGATTTACATGTTTGTATGATATTTTGTAATATAATAGGTTTTTATGACACATTGCATGTTTAGTTTTAGAAATCATACAACACATAGGTACTAGCTTGTCTCTATGGATTCTTGCACCATCACTATCTAATAATATTTAAAGGAAGGAACATTTCATGATGAGATGATTTTGAAGGATCATTAATCTGTGGTTGGTGTGAAAAATCATTCGGATGGTGCTCTCCCTCCCCACATTAGTATAACTTTTGATATGACAATTGAGATTGTCACAGATTCTAGAGTCTAGAGAACTATGATCTCGAGAGCCAAGTATCTTATATATATATATATATATATATATATATATATATATATATATATATATATATATATATATATATATATATATATATATATATATATATATATATATATGCAGACACACACACACACAAAAATAGACACGCACATGCGTATACACACACACCTTGTATTGTATTATGTTTATTATGGAAACATTATCATGATGAGTTGTAATTTATTACTTAATAGATATTGATAGTAGTGGATGTATGGATGTACCAACCATAGTTGGAAATTGTAACTAATTTGGATATTCATATTAAGATGTGTTTCTTATGATAATAGTGATTAGTGATAAATGATGTTGTATGCTTCATTTATAGTTATCACATTTGGAGTATTTTATATGATCATTAATCAAATTTTCATGATAAAATCTATTTATAGTGTATGTGTTTAATTGGAAAAAAAATTCACATTTTTATAGGTAGATCCTAATGGGGATGTTACAATATGACTTATGGAAGATGAAAGGATGTTCATAATCTATTTTCACTTGGAATATGAGTTCACAAATCCATACAAGTGCCAAAAATCCTCTCTAAAGCATTGAATTTTAAGATTCTAACATCTTCTTGACTTGTTGATAGGTGTGGTAGCTATATAAATTTTACAAAGTCTTTGGAAAGTGTCTTGTACATATTTCTTATTTTGGGAACTTTGAAATACATGCAAATTAGCCAAAAATCACCTTTTTCTTTTATTAGACTTACCTTAAACTCTACCAAATAACCTTAAAGTTTCTAATCGACATGAACTGTTATAACAAAGTGATTAAGATATAAAATGACCTTGAAAAACTCGTAACAATATATGACACTTCTTGACCAATTTTCAATGCACCATGACATGACTAGGATAATACACACAAAGACAAAGTATTACCTTAATTTCTCTAAAATTAACTTAAACAATGCTAATAAGGTTTTATGAAGACTTTTTGAAATCTATATAAGGCATGCACAAGACCTTGAACTACGTTATCAAGACATGACCAACATTTTTCACCTATATGGGTTGACATTTTGACCTTGGGGGTCAAAATTGGTCAACAAATTGGCTATTTAAGAGGTAACATGTCTGTTATGCTAAATGGGCTAGTAGCCTTGTCATTCCATTGGGTGATGGAGTCATTTTTGCTTAGTTTTAGAACTAAAAAGACCTTAACCATGCCAAGATAATCTGATTTGACCTTCAAACACATACAAACAAGGATAAAAAGACACAAAATAAATAACAAGACACACACATGTGATATCAATCACTTAGGCAACACAAAAAGCAACATGATAAAAATAACTATATACAACTAACCTAAAAGCAACTTCTTCCTTATGGATCAAAGGGGAAGCTTGTACTATCTCTTGCTCCATGAAATGAAGGATGAAATGAAACAAGTTACCTCTTGAGCCTTGATCTTGTTGTCTTCATATTATTTTTGAATGACACTCCTCGTCGAATGATCTCAAATAAAGTAATGTAAGTTGTAAACCAATCACATATGAAGGTGAATCATCTTGTGGCTCAAGCTCTTTCTCATAATCTTTCTTGATGTTTGTGTTTATCTCAAACATGACCACTTCTTGGCTCATAGGGGAAGCTTAAAACTTGGTACCTTGGAGATTATCACATTATCCTTTAAGAGGGAAAGAAACCTCTAGAACATCCTCAATCTATCCAACAAAAGTTATAGAACTTTGGAGATTCTCAAATTCATCACACATCTCCTTGAAATTTTGCCACATATCATCTTGGTCTATGAAGGTAGCAATAACTTAAGCCTCTATTGGTTCTTCAAATTCAATATCTTGATCATATTAAAGAGTGTCATAGTCATCATAGATTGATATATCATGGAATTTAGACTCTTGGTGGTTTTATTAAAGACATGTTTGCTCATTAGGAACCTTACATTACTCATCAACAATCTAATTTTGTTCACTTAGAGGTGTTATCTTTTCAAAAACTTCATATTCTTTGAACATGTGCAAGTAGGTCTACCACATGTCCTTAAAATATCCTTGAATATGCTCATGAAATTCAAAAAACTTAGTCAATATGATTTTCTTCTCAAAATCCTTTTCTTCCATGTTTTTATCAACATCTTCATTGGCCAAGGTAACAATGTTGGCACTCTCTTCATGGATAGTTACAACCTTATCAAGATCATATTTTTTTGCCTTCAAAAAGATTGATTTGTGTTTATCTTCACTAAGGGGGGTACCAATGGTGAACTCTTCATCATAAACATTTGAATCATTTTCATTATCTGCAACTATAACTTGATCCTATTCATTTACCTCCCATAAGACAACTTCCTCTTCAAGAAGGGATGTGGTGGGAGGATGATGGACATGTTCATGAGTTTGGGAAGGAGTATGAGGTATGGTGGATAGATCATGAATGCGATTGGTAATGGATTTATTACTTTTAAAACTTGGAACCTTAGGAATGGTTGACTCTTGAATGAACTCTTGTAGGTAAAAAAATTAAATTGGGCAATGTAAGGAATATATTCTTCAACAAGCACCTCATATTTCTCATGGCATTCTTGAGGCTATTCACTAATTGCAACTTAATCTTCAAACTTATCAATTAGAGTCTCATTTTTATTTTTAAAACATTCTTGGAAAGACCTTTAAGATGGAAAAACTAGAGGTTCTTGGGAAGAGATGAATGGAGCTTGAATGGGCACAAGGATTTTTTTGAATTCAACCTCTTGATCTTGGATTGATTCAAGTATTTTATTTTTCAACTCCAACTCTTAGATTTTATTATCTATACTATCTTGGAATAAATTCTCTTGAAGGTGACTAGTGGCCTCATGGGAATAAATAACATAGGAGGGTTGATATGAGATACAAGAGGACTCTTGAGGAGGGATGAGAGATATTGGCATAGGTTCAGATTCTTCCTTGACTTCATATCTCTTATCTATGATTGTTTCACCTTGATCACTCCATGATTTCACCACTTGATTCTAGCTTAGGGTCTTGAAAGGCTTCTTGGGGGGTTCATTAGGTAGAAAAATAGCATATTGGTTCTCAATAATGGACTGATTAACACTAGTTTCCTTCATTTTGAATCTCTCTTATAATGAATGCCAAGATGGGAAATTTTTAGGACCATATGAAGTAATTAGAACACCTTGATACTCACTTAGAATGGTCTCTTGAGGAAGAATGAATGGCACATATGAGGGTTGAGGTGGTGTGTATGAAGATATATAATGTTGATGGAGTTGGATCTGCTACTCTTCATGATTTCTTAGTTTATCCTTAAGGCTTTGAATGAGACCACTTACATCAATCATCTCACTTGATAAGCTTTTCCAATTTGCTCTCTCAATAGGTGCCCATTCTTCTTTCAATAGATACAATGAATCCCTCATGTCATGAATAAGGTGAATAGGGATATATTTATCATATTTCATTTTTGTATTAAGGTCTAACATGTACATGTTATAGCCTAAGAGAATTTTCTTCAAGATTGAAATGGATTAGTTTGAGGAGTAACTATGTTGGCTAAGAACATCTTGAGCTCGAGAAGGTTGGTAATATACAACATCATGGTCATACAGAGGTAATGTAGGGTGATCATAAGATTTATATGACTCATGACAAGGCTAATAATGGTTATAGAAAGGTCGGTATAGATTATAACAATAGGGATGATATAATTCATCAACTTGCATGAAACTGCAATTCATCTCAAACTCAGCGATAACAACTTCATCAAGATAATGAAATGAAACACAACTTACTTTGAATTGTTGATTGGGATACTAGAAGTAACTGATTATGTATAGAGTCATCATTGGTGTTTTGAATACCTCCATAGGCTGATAGGTAACATAATAACACCAATAATTCTTCCACAACATTGGACCTTAGTCCCACTGGGCATGCCAAAATTGTTATCAATCAAATTTGAACCCTTTGAAAGGTAGTTAAACCCATCCAAATTTGATGTAACATGGAAACACCTTAAGGTTATGGGTACCCTACTAAAGAGGTGAATATCTAGGTTAAAATGTTTATCTCCCCTGGATGAATCACTTAGGCTCAAACACTACTATAACACTTGCTGGAAAAGGGAGAGAAGCCTACTCTAATGGAGGGTATGCACCAAATATATTTGATCACTACCAACCAATTAAAATTGCACTTCAAAAAATAGACTAACCTACACATGAAACTAATCCAAATCTCCATCTCTACATCAATGTTTCTCGTGAAGGTTTATGAAGCAAGATTGAGCTAGAAGGACTAGTCAAGAGGTCATGACATGACACTAGTGAAAAGACAACTCGCTTTTCTCCATTGCATATTATCTCAAGTCTGAGACCAACTGAGCTACTTAGGAAAGTATTTAGGTATGCATTAGATTTATTGAGCACATATTGAAGGTATACCTTCATTATTTGAAATTTGGTAATTTGTTTACTTGTTCATATCTTTCCTTCAATGCACATCTTGGATATTCTTTTTAATTCTCCTTCAAGATTTCACATTGTTGAAACTAGTATTCTACTTGTAGGTGATAACTGACTATGTATTTAGCATCAAGTCTTGAAAATTCTCTTCTCTATTGGTCTGGACCTAGCTAGGTGTTGAACACTACATTGACATCACCTTTTCACTTTGTAACTCAGTTCTTTATGTCCATTTAAACATATTTTCCATAAAATATAGACCTACAAGTTTGCAAACTTGTAGGTTTACATTCTTATGTATTAGTCCTTGAATGAGTCCAGCTTGATGTCTTTCACTCTAAGGAAATTTATCCATAGGCTTGTTAAATTGATGTATTCCGTTCAAATTATGAGATTAGAAAATCTCACTTTTCTGCAATATGACATTCATAGTTTTTGATATTTATAGTTGATTCAATTTGGGTGCCTATTATAGACATTTATAGTTGATAAATTTGATGTAGTTATTTTAAACTAAGCTTTGAGATATATACTATTAACGGATAGTAAGATGTAGTAAATAAATTAAGAAAAATATGAAGTTTTAAATTTAATAAAAATAAAAAGTAAGACATTCATAAAAATCATAAAAAAATAAAGAAAAACAAAAGAAAAGAATAAAAAAAGAGAAAAATCTAAAATTGAAAAGTTAAGCCCCTTTTAATGGGAAGAGAATAAGAAATAATATTTAAAGAGAAAAGGAAAAAGAGGCATGTCAGATAGAAAAGAGGCAATTCAGAGAAGAAGAAGATAGAAAGAAAAGCATGGAGGGAAGGCAAAAACATATAAAAAAGGAAGTTTCTATCAGATATCATCGGGGAGCTTCTAAGATAGGCGGTCTGTGAAAACCCGATTCCCATATTATATGATTATTCATTGTGTGGGACTAATTAATATTATTCTAAATATATATGATGTTTATAAATGAAATCGATGTTACTGGAATTTATTGTTATTATAAAATTAAATATATAGTTATATTTACAAAAATAAAAAATTACAATACAAAGGATAAACAAAACCATTATCTGGCATGGGTAACTTAGGAAAGTGATCATTTATATATATATATATATATATATATATATATATATATATATATATATATGAACCACTGTGTAAACATCAAGTCTATTTGTATAAAGAGAAATGAAACTATAATATAACTGAAATATTATCAAGGAATATTTAAGAATATGCCAAATCTTATAAAGCGATATGTAGCTTAACCAAAATATTATTGCTGAATATACTCTATAATATGAACTATTGTGTAAACAATCTATTTGTATTAAGTTTGAGTGTTTATTCATCATTGTACAACAACTATATTCATGGATGTATGTTCACAAATTATAGAAGTATATATTATATACTTTTAAACTTCCTGAAAGGTTTTATAAAAGTAAAGTTTTATATACATTGGGGACTAGAAAGGTAAGGTTTTATAACATTTATAAAATTTAAAGTTTCAATGTTATAATAGGTAAATACACTTTAACATGTTAGAATAAATTGAGTAGATAGAATGATCCTATTTGATAATGTTATTAATGTATATTGGGTAATGAACTTTAGAATCATAGATTACTCCAAAATCTGATAGAATTAAAATATACTTACAATAATTATGGAGCGATCTGATCAACAATGATGATATTAAACTTTAACTTTCCAGCACACCCACACACACAAACACACACACACACACACACACACACACACACACACACACACACACACACACACACACACACACACACACACACACACACACACACACACACACACACACACACACACACACACACACACACACACACACACATACACACACACACACACACACGTGCGCGCGCTCACACACACACAAATTATATTGTATTATGTTTATTGTGGAAACATTATCATGATGAGTTGTAATTTATTACTTAATAGACATTGATAGTAGTGGATGTATGGATAAACCAACCATGGCTGGAAATTGTAACTACTTTATATATTCGTATTAAGATGTGTTTCTTATGATAATAGTGATTAGTGATAAATGATGTTGTATGCTTCAATTATAGTAATCACACTTGAAGTATTTTATATTATCATTGGTTAAATTTTCAAGATATAACATATTTATAGTGTATATGTCTAATTGGAAAAAAATTATCATTTTTATAGGTAGATCCTAATGGCGATGTTACAATATAACTTGTGGAAGATGAAAGGATGTTCATAATCTATTTTCACTTGGAATATGTGTTCAAAAATCTATAAAAGTGACAAAACTCCTTTCTAAAGCATTTAATTTCAAGATTCTAACATCTTCTTGACTTGTTGATAGGTGTGGTAGACATATAAATTCTACAAGGTCTTTGCAAAGTGTCTTTTACATATTTCTCATTTTGGGAACTTTGACATACATGCAAATTAGCCAAAAATCACCTTTTTCTTTCATTAGAGGTACCTTAAACTCTACCACAGAACTTTAAAGTTTCCTATCAAAATGAAATATTATAACAAAGTGATTAAGACATAGAATGACCTTCAACAAATCCTAACAATATATGACACTTTTTGACCAAATTTTAATGTACTATGACATGACTAGGATAATACACACAAAGACAAAGTATTGCCTTAATTTCTATAAAATTAACTTAAACAATGCTAATAAGGTTTTATGAAGACTTTTTGAAATCTATATAAGGCATGCACAAGACCTTGAGCTACGTTATCAAGACATGACCAAATTTTTTCACCTATATGGGTTGACATTTTAAACTTGGGGGTCAAAATTGGCTATTCAAGAGGTAACATGTCTGTTATGCTAAGTGGGCTAGTAGCCTTGTCCTTCCATTAGGTGATGGAGTCATTTTCACTTAGTTTCAGACCTAACAAGACCTTAACCATGAAAAGACAATTTGATTTGACCTTCAAACACATACAAACAAGGACAAAAAGATAAAAAACAAATAACAAGACACACACATGTGATATCAATCACTTAGGCAACACAAAAAACAACATGAGAAAAATAAATATATACAACTAACCTAAAAATAACTTCTTCCTTATGGATCAAAGGGGAAGCTTGTACTATCTCTTGCTCCATGAAATGAATGATGAAATGAAATAAGTTACCTCTTGAGCCTTGATCTTGTTGTCTTCATATTATTTTTGAATGACACTCCTCTTGGCATGATCTCAAATAAATTAATGTATGTTGTAAACCAATCACATATGAAGGTGAATTCATCTTGTGGCTCAAGCTCTTTCTCATAATCTTTCTTGATGTTTGTGTTTATCTCAAACATGACCACTTCTTTGCTCATAAGGGAAGCTTCAAACTTGGTACCTTGTATATTATCACATTATCTTTCAAGAGGGAAAGCAGCCTCTAGAACATCTTCAATATATACAACAGAAGTTATAAAACTTTGAAGAGTCTCAAATTCATGACAAATCTCCTTGAAATTTTACCACATATCATCTTGGTCTATGAAGGTAGGAATAGCTTAAGGCTCTATTGGTTCATCAAATTTAAAATCTTGATCATCTTCAAGAGTGTCATAGTCATAATATATTGATCTATCATGGAATTGAGACTCTTGGTGGTGTTCTTCATGATATGTTTGCTCACTAGGAACCTTACATTCCTCATCAACAATATGATTTTGTTCTCTTAGAGGTGCTATCTTCTCAAAAACATCATATTCTTTGAACATGTGCAAGTAGGTCTACCACATGTCCTTAAAATCTAATTGAATATGCTCATGAGATTCAAAAAACTTAGTCAATATGATGTTATTCTCAAAATCCTTTTCTTCCATGTTTTTATCAACATCTTCATTGGCCAAGGTAATAATCTTGGCACTCTCTTCATGGATAGTTGCAACCTCATCAAGATCATATTGTTTTTCATTAAAAAAGACTGATTTGTGTTTATCTTCACTAAGGGGGGTACCAGTGGTGAACTCTTTATCATAGACATTTGAATCATTTTCTATAGCTGCAACTATAACTTGATCCTCTTCATTTACCTCCCATAGAACAACTTCCTCTTCAAGAAGGGATGTGGTGGGAGAATGATGGGCATGTTCATGAGTTGGGGAAGGAGTATGAGGTATGGTGGATGGATCATGAATGTGATTGGTAATGGATGGATTAATTTTTAAACTTGGATCCTTAGTAATGGTTGACTCTTGAATGAACTCTTATAGGTAAAAAAATTAAATTGGGCAATGTAAGGAATATCTTCCTCAACAAACACCTCATCTTTCTCATGGCCTTCTTGAGGCTCTTCAATAATTGTAACTTAATATTTAAACTTATCAATTAGAGTCTCATTTTTATTTTTAAAACATTCTTGGAAAGACCTCCAAGATGGAAAAACTAGAGGTTCTTGGGAAGAGATGAATGGAGCTTGAATGGGCACAAGGCTTTCTTTCAAATCAACCTCTTGATCTTTGCTTGATTCAAGTATTTTAATCTTCAACTCCAAATATTAAATTTGATTATCTATACTATCTTGGAATAGATTCTCTTGAAGGTGACTAGTGGCCTCATGGGAATAAAGAACACATGAGGGTTGATATTAGATACAAGAGGACTCTTGAGGAGGGATGAGAAATATTTGCATAGGTTCAGATTCTTCCTTGACTTCATATTTATTATCTATGATTATTTCACCTTGATTACTCCATGATTTCACCACTTGATTCTATCTTGGGGTCTTGAAAGGCTTCTTGGGGGGTTCATTAGGAAGAAAAGTAGCATATTAGTTCTCAATAATGGACTGATTAACAACAATCTCCTTGATTTAAAAGCTCTCTTGGATTTAATGCCAAGATGGGAAAGTTTGAGGACCATATGAAGTAATTAGAACACCTTGATACTCACTTAGAATGGTCTATTGAGGAAGAATGAATGGCACATATGAGGGTTGAGGTGGTGTGTATGAAGATATATAGCACTGATGGAGTTGGATCTACTACTCTTCATGATTTCTTAGTGTATCCTCAAGGCTTTGAATGAGACCACTTACATCAATCATCTCACTTGAGAAGCTTTTCCAATTTAACCTCTCAATAGGTGCTTATTCTTCTTTCAATAGATACAATGAATCCCTCATGTCATGAATAAGGTGAATAGGGATATATTTATCATATTCCCTTTGTGTATTAAGGTCTAACATGTACCTGTCATAGCCTAAGAGAATTTTATTCAAGATTGAAATGCATTGGTTTGAGTTGTAACTATGTTGGCTAAGAATGTCTTGAGCTCTAGAAGGTTGGTCATATACAACATCATGGTCATACAGAGGTAATGTAGGGTGATCATAAGATTGATATGAATCATGACAAGACTAATAATGGTTATAGAAAGGTTGGTATAGATTATGAAAATAGGGTTGAGATAATTCATCAACTTGAATGAAACTAGAATTCATCACAAACTCAACCATAACAACTTCATCAAGATAATGAAATGAAACACAACTTACTTTGAATTGTTGATTGGGCTACTAGAAGTAACTGATTATGTATAGAGTCATCATTGGTGTTTTAATCCCTCCATAGGCTGATAGGTAACATAATAACACCAATAATTCTTCCACAACATTGGACCTTAGTCCCGTTGGGCATGCCAAAACTATTATCAATCAAATTTGAACCCTTTGAAAGGTAGTTCAACCCATCCAAATTTGATGTAACATGGAAACACCTTAAGGTTATGGGTACCTTACTAAAGAGGTGAATATCTAGGTTAAAATGTTTATCTCCCCTTAATAAATAACTTAGGCTCAAACACTACTATAACACTTGCTAGGAAAAGGGAGATAAACCTACTCTAATGTAGGTGATGCACCAAATATATTTGATCACTACCAACTAATTAAAATTGCACTTCCTAAAATAAACTAACCTACACATGAAACTAATCCAAATCTCCATCTCTACATCAATGTTTCTCATGAAGGTTTATGAAGCAATCTTGAGCTAGAAGGACTAGTCAAGAGTTCATGACATGACACTAGTGAAAAGACAACTCACTTTTCTCCATTGCATATTATGTCAAGTCTGAGTCCAACTGAGCTACCTAGGAAAATATTTAGGTATGCATTAGATTTATTGAGCACATCTTGAAGGTATACCTTCATTATTTGAAATTTGGTAATTTGTTTACTAGTTCATATCTTTCCTTCAATGCATATCTTGCATATTTTTTTTAATTCTCCTTCAAGACTTCACATTGCTCAAACTAGTATTCTACTTGTAGGTGATGACTGACTGTGTATTTAGTATTAGGTCTTGAAAATTCTCTTCTCTATTGGTCTGGACCTAGCTAGGTGTTGAAAACTACGTTGACTTCACCTTTTCACTTTGGAACTCAGTTCTTTATGTCCATTTAAACATATTTTCCATAAAATATAGACCTACAGGTCTATAAACCTGTAGGTTTACATTCCTATGTATTAGTCCTTGAATGAGGCCAGCTTGATGTCTTTCACTCTAAGAAAATTTATCCATAGGCTTGTTAAATTGATGTATTCCATTCAAATTATGTGATTAGAAAATCTCACTTTTCTGTAATATGACATTCATAGTTTTTGATATTTATAGTTGATACAATTTGGGTGCCTATTATAGATATTTATAGTTGATAAATTTGATGTAGTTATTTTAAACTAAGCTTTGAGATATATACTATTAACATAAGTAGGATATTTCTTTGGTTACATGATTACATTGGAATGAGTTAGCTGTATTGTATCTGTTTACATTATGAACATGTTGATTTGTTATTCTAGTTATATTTTATGATGTATGTATATCATGATGTGATGGTCTAACTACTTTTTTTTTGTGAGGTTGATGGAAGATAACTCATCCCTTAGAGCATGATGAATGAAAAATATCATTAGAGAGAGTGATGTAAATAGAGTTGTTGGGAGATGTCAGAGAAACTGGCTAAAACCTTACACACACCACATTAGCTAACACATGCTAGATGTATAAAAAGTGGTTAGCATAATGTGTTTTAATACTATTTGCATTAAATAGTCATTTTAACATGGTTGCTAGTATATTTTTGATGGTTATTTAGAATTCATCTTGCATGACATATGTGTATGTCCATTAATATTTTGAGATTTACATGATTTGTGTATGTGATCATTAAATGAAGTTAGAAATGTGGTTTAAATAGTTAGATTAAATTTGGGTTTTTGATTAATGGATTTATCATTAAAATTATCATGGCATCTGGAGATGCTAATTTAATTAGTGAATATATTGATTATTATAATTAGTGTTAAAATAAATAAATTTTAAGAATTTTTAATTAAGTGGAAAAATGGGAAGAAAAGAAAAAAAAATTGTAATAAATTAAGAGAAATATAAGTTTTAAATTTAATAAAAATAAAAAGTAAGACATTCATAAAAATAATAAAAAAACAAAGAAAAACAAAAAAAATAGAATAAAAAAAAGAGAAAAATCTAAAATGGAAAAGTTAAGCCCCTTTTAATGGGAAGAGAATAAGAAATAATATATAAAGAGAAAAGGAAAAAGAGGCATAGCAAATAGAAAAGAGGTAATCCAGAGAAGAAGAAGATAGAAAGAAAAGAATAGAGGGAAGGCAAAAACATAGAAAAGAGGAAGTTTCTATCAGATATCATGGGGGAGCTTCTAAGGTAGGTGGTCTGTGAAAACCCGATTCCCATATTATATGATTATTCATTGCGTGGGACTAATTGATATTATTATGAATATATATGATGTTTATAAATGGAATCAATGTTACTAGACTGTATTGTTATTATAAAATTAAATATACAGTTATATTTACAAAAATAAAAAATTACGATACAAAGGATAAACCAAACCATTATTTGGCATGGGTAACTTAGGAAACTGATCATATATATATATATATATATATATATATATATATATATATATGAACCACTGTGTAAACATCAAGTCTATTTATATAAAGTGATATGCAACTATATTATACCTGAAATATTATTGAGGAATATTTAATAATATGCCAAATATTATAAAGCGATATGTAGCTTAACCAAAATATTATTGCTGAATATACTCTATAATATGAACTATTGTGTAAACAATCTATTTGTATTAAGTTTGAGTCTATATTCATCATTGTACAATAACTATATTCATGGATGTATGTTCACAAATTATAGAAGTAAATATTATATACTTTTAAACTTCCTGAAAGGTTTTATAAAAGTAAAGTTTTATATACATTGGGGACTAGAAAGCTAAGGTTCTATAATATTTATAAAATTTAAAGTTTCAATGTTATAATAGGCAAATACACTATAACATGTTATTATAAAGTGAGTAGATAGAATGATCCTATTTGATAATGTTATTAATTTATATTGGGTAATGAACTTTATAATCATAGATTACTCCAAAATCTGATAGAATTATAATATACTTACAATAATTATGGAGCGATCTGATCAACAATGATGAAGTTAAACTTTAACTCTCCAGCACAACTATCAAGAGACTATTGGCAATCAATACATTGGAGAATAATCATCACTTGTTACAAAATGTGATGGACGATAGGTGAATTTTGAAGTTTAGCATATATCTTTTCATTGGGATGATAATCGGTTTATACTTATAGAGATAATTTTCTTAAATGGATAAAATTGTTATATTTTTAGATCATGTGGATATAGTAGAATGGTATATACATAGTCCATGTTCAAAAACTAATCATTACATTTTATACTAGATCAGTCTATGGAAGTATTACTATGGTTTATACTTAATGCATTATATCTCAAGTTAGAGTACGTTATATGCAAGTCCTTGTGTTATACTACTTGCCCAGTGAATGTTAATATGATGAGCTCAAATTGGAGGAAATGGGGTATATAAGTAAGTATATAAGTGGGTATTTGGGATGGTACAATATTGGAAAAGTATCTATGATTTTATAATCATGAATGTGATTTTATAAATTAAAATATATTTGTTGTTTTAATTTTTTTTCCATGTACAGTTGTTCTGTCATTCCTTTCCTCAATTGGTAATTTATTATATGATATTATTCATCAATAATATATTAGTTGAGTTTATTATTAAACATTATGGTATGACCAATTTTGAGTTTTTTGTCATTCAAGTGGAACATGAAATGTCTAAGGTACTCAATCTGAGTATTACCACAGATTGTTTGTCTTCACTTTCTTCAGTTAAGAGAGTGCATCCATCTTGGAAGATTGTCTAAGATCGATATGAGTAGGCCTTTTTAGGATCTCTTTAGAATATTAAATATGTATTGATTTAGTCTAAATATGTGAACTATACCCTTTTCATTAACTGCACTATGATACTCACATCACTATCATTAAACTCAAAGGTATTAGGATTAAAGCATCATCATATTATTACTTAGTGTATTAAAATGATTTTCATGATGTGATATTGGAATAAAATATTGATATGGCATTATAACTAAATGTAATCCACATGTATTGAGATGTTTAAAGAACACAAAGTTATGTATAACTCGAATACATCAAGGTGGAAATATATTTAGCTATGGATGAAAACTATGAAGGATTTTTACATTGCTAAATCCCTTAAGGGTTGTCAATATATATATATATATATATATATATATATATATATATATATATATATATATATATATATATATATATCCTAATCAAGAACTCCCTATGTTTTCAACAATCCTTAGAACTTTCATGTTTACTATATATATAGTAAACATGAAAGTTCTAAGGATTGTTGAAAACATAGGGAGTTCTTGATTAGGAAACATATATGAACTTTGATATAGTATTTACATGTCATTTGAGTAATTCTATATGATACAAATTATGGTGTATAAGTACTCATAAATAATAATTATATGTATAGCTAAATAGATGGTTAAAATTAGTCATAAGTCTTCTAAGGGACTGAAAAACTACAACCATATGAAAACAATCTCCTTAGAATGGAATGAGTTGTTTAAATGAAATATTATAACGCATTTATGAGCTAGAATATTTTTTACAACTATTATGACTGCTTGCCTGGAAATAAATAATATGTACATAAAAATGGTGTATTGTATTCTAATACTTATACTATATACTTGAATCTACTTATAAAGATTAGATTATGCAGTCTAAACTTAAGATATACTTGGTTGGCATATAGTCTATATTTTTTTCCTTATTTTTCAGTATTATGAACATTTAATTCTTGAAATTATAAGACCGGTTAATTTTAATAAACTAGTGTTCTCATTTACAATGAACTATGATATTATGAGATGTCATAGAGGGTACAAACTCTAATTGTTATGTCTAGATACATTCATATGTTTGATGGACTACATGTATGTGTAATAGTTATTTTTATGAATAATATGATTTATGATAGTTAACAAGGCCTTATTTATACATGCATACAACCCCTAAAAGTATATAA
The DNA here is from genome assembly GCA_037957365.1 of Torreya grandis. Classification (NCBI taxonomy): domain Eukaryota; kingdom Viridiplantae; phylum Streptophyta; class Pinopsida; order Cupressales; family Taxaceae; genus Torreya; species Torreya grandis. The sequence continues at coordinate 213,314 of JARHVA010000756.1, read as the reverse complement.
AATGCTATAATTTAATATTATATGTTTTATGTGAACCGAGACTTTCTTTTTTATATCTAGTTGCTTGAACGAAAGCTTATATTTCGATTGGTTTATACTACTTTATTATGATTGGTTTTGCTATTTAGTAGTGATTAATAATACTTGACTATAATAATATAGGTTATCATAGGGTGTAGTATATTTATAAACTACTTATAACAATTAAAAATGCATTTTACCTGGATGGTATAAATTGTAGTTATTAATTCTATTATGGGATAGATATATTATGAAGATTCATTCATATGTTTGATGGAATAAATGTATGCTATTAGATTATCTTGTGCTGAGCATGTTATGTGATATGATTACTAATAGAATATAAACTATATGAATCTATTGGTTATATTATGTTAACCAATCTCACATTGGTGATACTGATTAAGTAGTGAGACATATTTCACTAGCTTGCTAGCATCACAATACTAGATGAAGGTAATCCGAGTGTGTAAAAATTTTGACTAATACTTATCTCATTATTTATTATTTAAAAATTTATCCAAACTAATTTTTAATGAGAGATTATCATATCATGATTATGATTTACATGTTTGTATGATATCTTGCAATATAATAGGTTTTTATAACACACTGCATGTTTAGTTTTCAGAATCATACAACACATGGGTAATAGCTTCTTGTACCATCACTATCTACTCATATTTGAAGGAAGGACCATTCCATGATGAGATTATTTTGAAGGATCATTAGTCTATGGTTGGTGTAAAAAATCACTCAGATGGTGCTCTCCCTCCCCACATTAGTACAATTTTTGATATGATAATTGAGATTGTCACAGATTATAGAGTATAGACAACTATTCTTTAGGGAGCCAAGTATATATATATATATATATATATATATATATATATATATATATATATATATATATATATGTATATATATATATACACACACACACACACAGACACAGACACAGACACAGACACAGACACAGACACACACACACACACACACACACACACACACACACACACACACACACACATGCACGTGCGCATGCATGTGCACGTGCACACACACACATTATATTATATTATGGAAAAATTATCATGATGAGTTGTAATTTATTACTTAATAGACATTGATAGTAGTGGATGTATGGATGTACCAACCATGGCTGGAAATTGTAACTACTTTATATATTTGTATTAAGATGTGTTTCTTATGATAATAGTGATTAGTGATAAATGATGTTGTATGCTTCATTTAAATGATGTACTTGGAGTATTTCATATTATCATTGGTTAAATTTTTGTGATATAATTTATTTATAGTGTATGTGTTTAATTGGAAAAAAATTCACATTTTTATAGGTAGATCCTAATGAGAATGTTACAATATGACTTGTGGAAGATGAAAGGATGTTCATAATCTATTTTCACTTGGAATATGAGTTCACAAATCCGTATAAGTGACAAAACTCCTCTCTAAAGAATTGAATTTCAAGATACTAACATCTTCTTTATCTGTTGATAGGTGTGGCAGCTATATAAATTCTACAAGGTCTTTGGAAAGTGTCTTGTACATATTTCTCATTTTGGGAACTTTGACATACATGCAAATTAGCCAAAAATCACCTTTTTCTTTCATTGGACTTAGCTTAAACTCTACCAAAGAAATTTAAAGTTTCCAATCAATATGAAATATTATAATAAAGTGATTAAGACATAAAATGACCTTGAAAAACTCTTAACAATATATGACACTTCTTGACTAAATTTCAATGCACCATGACATGGCTAGGATAATACACACAAAGACAAAGTATTAACTTAATTTCTATAAAATTAACTTAAAAAATGCTAATAAGGTTTTATGAATACTTTTTGAAATCTATATAAGGCATGCATAGGACCTTGAAGTACGTTATCAAGACATGACCAAATTTTTTCACCTATATGGGTTGACATTTTAACCTTGGAGGTCAAAATTGGTTAACAAATTGGCTATTCAAGAGGTAACATGTCTGTTATGATAAATGGACTAGTAGCCTTGTCTTTCCATTGGGTAATGGAATCATTTTCACTTAGTTTTAGACCTGACAAGACCTTAACCATGACAAGACAATCTGATTTGACCTTCAAACACATACAAACAAGGACAAAAAGACACACAAATAAATAACAAGACACACACATGTGATATCAATCACTTAGTCAACACAACAAACAACATGAGAAAAATAAATATATATAACTAACCAAAAAATAACTTCTTCCTTATGGATCAAAGGGGAAGCTTGTACTATCTCTTGCTCCATGAAATGAAGGATGAAATGAAACAAGTTACCTCTTGAGCCTTGATCTTGTTGTATTCATATTATTTTTGAATGACACTCCTCTTGGCATGATCTCAAATAAAGTAATGTAAGTTTTAAACCAATCACATATGAAGGTGGATTCATCTTGTGGCTCAAGCTGTTTCTCATAATCTTTCTTGATGTTTGTGTTTATCTCGAACATGACCACTTCTTGGATCATAGGGGAAGCTTCAAACTTGGTACCTTGGAGATTATCACATTATCCTTAAAGATGGAAATAAGCCTCTAGAACATCCTCAATCTATCCAATAGAAGCTATAAAACTTTGAAGAGTCTCAAATTCATCACAAATCTCCTTGAACTTTTACCATATATCATCTTGGTCTATGAAGGTAGCAACAAATTAAGCCTCTATTGGTTCTTTAAATTCAATATCTTGATCATCTTCAAGAGTGTCATAGTCATCATAGATTATAATAATTAAAATCTCATTTTACCCAGATGGTATAAACTGTAGTTATTATTTATATTATGGGATAGATATATTAAGAAGATTCATTCATATGTTTGATGGATTAAATGTATGCTTTTAGATTATCTTGTGCTTAGCATGTTATGTGATATGATTAAAAATAGGATGTAAACTATATGAATCTATTGGTTATATTATTTTAACCAAATCTCACATTGGTGATACTGATTAAGTAGTGAGACAGATTTCACTAGCTTGCTAGCATCACAATACTAGATGAAGGTAATCTGAGTGTGTATAAATTTTGACTGATGCTTAGATCATTATTTAGTATTTAAAAATTTAGCCAAAGTAATTTTTAATGAGAGATTGTCATATCATGAGTATGATTTACATGTTTGTATGATATCTTGTAATATACAAGGTTTTAATGACACACTGCATGTTTAGTTTTAGAAATCATACAACACATAGGTACTAGCTTCCTGCACGATCACTATAAACTCATATTTGAAGGAAGGACCATTCCCTGATGAGATTATTTTGAAGGATCATTAGTCTGTGGTTGATGTGAAAAATCACTCCGATGGTGCTCTCCCTCCCCACATTAGTACAATATTTGATATGACAATTGAGATTGTCACAAATTATAGAGTCTAGAGAACTATTCTCTTGGGAGCCAAGTATCTTACACACACACACACACACACACACACACACACACACACACACACACACACACACACACACACACACACACACACACACATGCGTGCATGCACGTGCACATGCACACACACATACACATTGTATTGTATTATGTTTATTATGGAAACATTATCATTATTATTATTATTATTATGGAAACATTATTATTATGTTTTATGACGACTTTTTGAAAAATATATATATATAAGGCATGCACAAGACCTTGAACTAGGTTATCAAGACATGACCAAGATTTTTCACCTATATGGGTTGATATTTTGACCTTGGGGGTCAAAAGTGGTCAAAAAATTGGCTATTCAAGAGGTAACATGTCTGCTATGCTAAATGGACCAGTAGCCTTGTTCTTCCATTAGGTGATGGAGTCATTTTCACTTAGTTTCAGACCTGACAAGACCTTAACCATGACAAGATAATCTAATTTAACCTTCAACCACACATAAACAAGGACAACAAGACAAAAAATAAATAATAAGACACACACATTTTCTATTAATCACTTAGGCAACACAAAAAATAACATGAGAAAAATAACTATATACAACTAACCTAAAAACAACGTCTTTCTTATGGATCAAAGGGGAAGCTTGTACTATCTCTTGCTCCATGAAATGAAGGATGAAATGAAACAAGTTACCTCTTGAGCCTTGATCTTGTTGTCTTCATATTATTTTTGAATGACACTCCTCGTCGAATGATCTCAAATAAAGTAATGTAAGTTGTAAACCAATCACATATGAAGGTGAATTCATCTTGTGACTCAAGCTCTTTCTTATAATCTTTCTTGATGTTTGTGTTTATCTCAAAGATGACCACTTCTTTGCTCATAGGGGAAGCTTAAAACTTGGTACCTTAGAGATTATCACATTAATCTTCAAGAGGGAAAGAAGCCTCTAGAACATCCTCAATCTATCCAACATAAGTTGTAGAACTTTGAAGAGTCTCAAATTCATGACAAATCTACTTGAGCTTTTACCACATATCATCTTGGTCTATGAAGGTAGCAATAGCTTAAGCCTCTATTGGTTCTTCAAATTCAATATCTTGATCATCTTCAAGAGTGTCATAGTCATCATAGATTGATCTATCATGGAATTGAGACTCTTGGTGGTGTTCTTCAAGACATGTTTGCTCACTAGGAACCTTACATTTGTCATCAACAATATGATTTTGTTCTCTTAGAGGTGCCACCTTCTCAAAACCTTCATATTATTTGAACATGTGCAAGTAGGTCTACCACATGTCCTTAAAATATCCTTGAATATGCTCATGAAATTCAAAAAACTTAGTCAATATGATTTTCTTCTCAAAATCCTTTTCTTCCATGTTTTTATCAACATCTTCATTGGCCAAGGTAAAAATCTTGGCACTCTCTTCATGGATTGTTGCAACCTCATCAAGATCATATTTTTTTTCATTCAAAAAGATTTATTTATGTTTATCTTCACTAAGGGGGGTACAAGTGGTGAACTCTTCATCATAGACAGTTGAATCATTTTCATTAGATGCAACTATAACTTGATCCTCTTCATTTACCTCCCATAGGACAACTTCCTCTTCAAGAAGGGATGTGGTGGGAGAATGATGGGCATGTTCATGAGTTGGGGATGGGGTATGAGGTATGGTGGATGGATCGTGAATGTGATTGGTAATGGATGGATTACTTTTAAAACTTAGAACCTTGGGAATGGTTGACTCTTGAATGAACTCTTGTAGGTAAACAAATTAAATTGGGCAATGTAAGGAATATCTTCATCAACAAGCACCTCATCTTTCTCATGGCCTTCTTTAGGATCTTCAATAATTTCAACTTAATCTTCAAAATTATCAATTAGAGTCTCATTTTTATTGTTAAAACATTCTTGGAAAGACCTCCAAGATGGAAAAACTAGAGGTTCTTGGGAAGAGATGAATGGAGCTTGAATGGGCACAAGGCTTTCTTTGACTTCAACCTCTTGATCTTGGCTTGATTCAAGTATTTTTATCTTAAACTCCAACTATTAAATTTGATTATCTAAACTATCTTGGAATAGATTCTCTTGAAGGTGACTAGTGGCCTCATGGGAATAAAGAACATAGGAGGGTTGATATGAGATACAAGAGGACTCTTGAGGAGGGATGAGAGATATTTTCATAGGTTCAAATTCTTCCTTGACTTCATATCTCTTATCTATGATTGTTTTACCTTGATCATTCCATGATTTCACCACTTGATTCTAGCTTGGGTCTTGAAAGGCTTCTTGGGGGGTTCATTAGGAAGAAAAGTAGCATATTGGTTCTCAATAATGGACGAATTAACAACTGTCTCCTTCATTTGAAAGCTCTCTTGGATTGAATGCCAAGATGGGAAAGTTTGAGGACCATATGAAGTACTTAGAACACCTTGATACTCACTTATAATGGTCTCTTGAGGAAGAATGAATGGCACATATGAGGGTTGAGGTGGTGTGTATGAATATATATAACGCTGATGGAGTTGGATTTGCTACTCTTCATGATTTCTTAGTTTATTCTCAAGGTTTTGAATAAGACCACTTACATTAATCATCTCACTTAAGAAGATTTTCCAAATTTCTCTCTCAATAGGTGCCCATTCTTCTTGCAATAGTTACAATGAATCCCTCATGTCATGAATAAGGTGAATAGGGATATATTTATCATATTCCCTTTATGTATTAAGGTCTAACATGTACCTATCATAGCCTAAGAGAATTTTCTTCAAGATTGAAATGCATTGGTTTGAGGAGTAAATATGTTGGCTAAGAATGTCTTGAACTCGAGAAGGTTGGTCATATACAACATCATGGTCATACAGAGATAATGTAGGGTGATCATAAGATTGATATGACTCATGAAAAGGCTAATAATGGTTATATAAAGGTTGGTATAGATTACGAAAATAGGGCTGAGATAATTCATCAACTTGCATGAAACTGGAATTCATCTCAAACTTAGCCATAACAACTTCATCAAGATAATGAAATGAAACACAACTTACATTGAATTGTTAATTGGGCTACTATAACTAATTGATTATTTATAGAGTCATCATTGGTGTTTTTAATCCCTCAATAGGATGATAGGTAACATAATAACACCAAGAATTCTTCCACAACATTGGATCTTAGTCCCACTCGGCATGCCAAAACTGTTATCAATCAAATTTGAACCCTTTGAAAGGTAGTTCAACCTATCCAAATTTGATGTAACATGGAAACACCTTAAAGTTATGGGTACCATACTAAAGGGGTTAATATATAGGTTAAAATGGTTATCTTCCATTGATGAATCACTTAGGCTCAAACACTACTGTAACACTTGCTAGGAAAAGGGAGAGAAACCTACTCTAATAGAGGTGATTCACCAAATATATTTGATCACTACCAACGAATTAAAATTTCACTTAAAAAAATATACTAACCTACACATGAAACTAATCCAAATCTCCATCTCTACATCAATGTTTCTCATGAAGGTTTATGAATCAAGCTTGAGCTAGGAGGACTACTCAAGAGGTCATGACATGACACTAGTGAAAAGACAACTCACTTTTCTCCATTGCATATTATCTCGAGTCTGAGAGGAACTGAGCTACCTAGGAAAATATTTTGGTATGTATTAGATTTATTGAGCACATCTTGAAGGTATACCTTCATTATTTGAAATTTGGTAATTTGTTTACTAGTTCATATCTTTCCTTCAATGCACATCTTGTATATTCTTTTTAATTCTCCTTCAAGACTTCACATTACTCAAACTAGTATTCTATTTGTAGGTGATGATTGACTGTGTATTTAGCATTAGGTCTTGAAAATTCTCTTCTCTACTGGTCTAGACCTAGCTATGTGTTGAACACTACATTGTCTTCACCTTTTCACTTTATAACTCAGTTCTTTATGTCCTTTAAACATATTTTCCATAAAATATAGACCTAGGTCTATAAACCTGTAGGTTTACATTCCTATATATTAGCCCTTGAATGAGGCCAGCTCGATGTCTTTCACTCTAAGGAAATTTATCCATAGGCTTGTTAAATTGATGTATTCCATTCAAATTATGAGATTAGAAAATCTCACTTTTCTGCAATATGACATTCATAGTTTTTGATATTTATAGTTGATACAATTTGGGTGCCTATTATAGATATTTATTGTTGATAAATTTTATGTAGTTATTTTAAACTAAGCTTTGAGATATATACTATTAACGGATAGTAGGATATTGCTTTGGTTACATGATTACATTGGTATGAGTTAGCTTTAGTGTATATGTTTACATTATGAACATGTTGATTTGTTATTTTAGTTATATTTTATGATGCATGTATATCATGATGTGATGGTATAACTACTTTTTTGTTGTGAGATTGATGCAAGATAACTCATCCCTTAGAGCATGATGAATGGAAAATATCAGTAGAGAGAGTGATGCAGATGGAGTTGTTGGGAGATGATAGAGAAACTGGCTAAAACCTTACACACACCACATTAGCTAACACATGTTAGATGTATAATAAAGTGGTTAGCATAATATGGTTTGATACTATTCACATTAAATATTCATTTAAACATGGTTGCTAGTATATTTTAGATGGTTATTTAGAATTTTTCGTGCGTGACATATGTGTATGTCCATTAATATTTTGAGATTTACATGATTTGTGTGTGTGATCATTAAATGCTGTTAGAAATGTGATTTAAATAGTTAGATTAAATTTGGGTTGTTGATTAATGGATTTATCATTAAAACTATCATGGCATCTGGAGATGCTAATTTAATTAGTGAATATATTGATGATTATAATTAGTGTTAAAATAAATAGATTTTAAGAATTTTTAATTAAGTGGAAAAATGAGAAGAAAAGAAAATAAAAAATTGTAATAAATTAAGAGAAATGTGAATTTTTAAATTTAATAAAAATAAAAAGTAAGACATTCATAAAAATAAAGAAAAAAAAAAAGAATAAAAAAAGAGAAAAATCTAAAATGGAAAAGTTAAGCCCCTTTTAATGGGAAGAGAATAAGAAATAATATATAAAGAGAAAATGAAAAAGAGGCATAGCAGATAGAAAAGAGGCAATTCAGAGAAGAAGAAGATAGAAATAAAATCATGGAGGTAAGGTAAAAACATAGAAAAGAGGAAGTTTTTATCAGATATCATGGGGGAGCTTCTAAGGTAGGCAGTCTATGAAAATCCGATTCCCATATTATATGATTATTCATTGTGTGGGACTAATTGATATTATTCTGCATATATATGATGTTTATAAATGGAATAGATGTTACTAGATTGTATTTTTATTATAAGATTAAATATACAATTATATTTAAAAAAATAAAAAATTACAATACAAAGGATAAACCAAACCATTATCTGGCATGGGTAACTTAGGATAGTGATCATTTATAAATATATGAACCACTATGTAAACATCAAGTCTATTTGTATAAAGTGATATGAAACTATACTATAACTGAAATATTATCAAGGAATATTTAATAATATGCTAAATATTATAAAGTGATATGTAGCTTAACCAAAATATTATTGCTGAATATACTCTATAATATGAACTATTGTGTAAACAATCTATTTGAATTAAGTTTGAGTCTATATTCATCATTGTACAACAACTATATTCATGGATGTATGTTCAAAAATTATAGAAGTAATTATTATATACTTTTAAACTTCCCAAAAGGTTTTATAAAAGTAAATTTTTATATACATTGGGGACTAGAAAGGTAAGGTTTTATAATATTTATAAAATTTAAAGTTTCAATGTTATAATAGGTAAATACACTATAACATGTTATTATAAAGTGAGTAGATAGAATGATCCTATTTGATAATGTTAGTAATGTATATTGGGTAATGAACTTTATAATCATAGATTACTCCAAAATCTAATAGAATTAGAATATACTTGCAATAATTATAGAGTGATCTGATCAACAATGATGATGTTAAACTTTATCTCTCCACCAAAACTATCAAAATACTATTGGTAATCGATAAATTGGAGAATAATCATCAATTTTTACAAAATTTAATGGGTGATAGGTGACTTTTTGAAGTTTAGCATATATCTTTTCATTAGGATGATAATCGCTTTATACTTATAGAGATAATTTGCTTAAATAGATAAGATTGTTATATTTTCAGATCATGTGGATATAGTATAATGGTATAAACATATTCCATGTTCAAAATCTAATCATTACATTTTTTAGTAGAATGGTATATACATAGTCTTTTGAGGTCTGTAACTATACACCCAATATCATAACCTAGTATGTGCTTAGCAAATTAAACTATAACCGAGCTATCAATATTAATGCAACAAAATTTATTATAAATTAATTCATTATTTGATTCATGTTACTGCAAGACAAACTAGCTAATGTACTGGTGTTTAACTATGAAAATTTACCCATGTGCATAGGGAACCATGGCCTTTCTCTTTCCTTTAATGTTGTGGATATTATCCATAGACTTGAACTGACCATAACCTAGTTTGTAAATGTTTGAGATTATAAACTATGATTGAATGTGTAATAGATTGTAAATCTTAGGTCACTTATTTGTGGTGACACGTAAAAAGTGAATTATGATAATATATATATTATTAGTTTTTATTTTAATAGAGTTGATGTAGTCCATGATATGGATATGTTGTAACCATCCTAGTGTCATGCTAATGGATTTTACTCATGAAGGTTTTAATAATTGATGATTAAATGAGCCCATGGATGCATTAAGTTATAAAATAAGGCTTGTTATATTTGAGATCCTCTAAGCCATTGGCCTAGCTATCCATTCTACAATGAACATTTAATAATGTGAGGCCACATAGATATAAGACAAAGAGATTGGTGGCTTAATTTTAAAACAAAACATATTCACCATAAATGATATGGACCATTCAAGTATGCTTAATATGTGGAAGTTAGGGTGGTCACAATCATATGGATAATATATAGTAATATGACTAAGAGGTGGCCACTCCATTGCATAGAGATATTTTTGAAATTTTTTATTAGTTGGGTCTCTATAGACTTGTGAACTGCCTAGAAATATTATAAGTGGAGAATATCAATTTAAAGGGGAATTGAATAGAATACTATTATATGTTAATATAATCAATAACCTTAATTTAAATAAAGGTTTTACATCTGATGTCCAATAAGGATAGGGTTAGAGATGTTATATGGGTTTTTAAATGTTCTTAATTTGATAGTGGGATATGTTTTAGTGTTCAAAGAACTTGGGTGGATTTGTCTCTCAAGGCCCCTACCTATAAAACCAATATCGTAACCTAGTATGTTCTTAAAAAATTAAACTGTAATAGAGCTATCAATATTAATGTAACAAAATTTATTATAAATGAATCCATTATTCAATTAATTTTAGTGTGAGATAAAATAGTTAATATACTAGTGTTTAACTATGAAATTTTATGCAATCACAATGAATAATAACTAGTAGTTGGCCCAAAGGTCCAAGTAATGCCCGAAGGGATTATTTAGTAGGATACAGTTTGGTGAGACAACCTCAGGCATAATGCAAAATACTAATGCTAAATCACATTTAAAGGTTGAGGATGTAAATCATATAAAACCAATGGACCTCATGTAATCCATAAAGGCTACCATTTTTGAGGTTATTTAGGTTCTCTTCAGCTCCCCTTGCTCATGGGAGAAGTTTTAATCTCATCTTCCCCTTCCCTATCCCCATCCATATAATGGTACCATGAAGACTTGGTTGTCATGTAATCTTCATGGATATTGTTCAAACCCTTTCCACTCTCTCTAGGTGGTAACACAGAGTTCACACATCATTGTCCACAATCAGATCCTTTTTTGCGTTGAGATAGCAAATTGTATTAAACATTAAAATGAGAAATTAGATGAATCAATGAAAGAAAACCTCAAAATACATACATTGATGTTGTATTTTTCCTTTTTTTATTGTTGTAGCTATATTTTCATAAATGCATGGCCATCTGTGCAGCTAGCACTCATCAATTTGGGCTACCTTCTCACTCTCAAGATTTTAGGTGACTTGATAAAAAAGCTCCCATTCAATCCATAACTAAGGGAAGGAGAATAAATGGAGTGCTATGGTCTAAGGATATACACCAAATTATTTTACTGACCAAAACTTAAGGATATTAAAAGAAATGTGTCAAGTAGATGTAATATCTCAAAGTTCTGAGGTTGTAGGATTATTGTCCTAGAATAAGATGCGGGAAGGAACAATCTTTCTCTTTTATTTATCTTCAAGATTTCATGCCCTGTGAGCATAACATCCAAGGAATTAGAGGTTGTATACATTTCATGCCCTGGGAGCTTAAAATGCAAGGAAGCTATAGAAATGATGAATGATATACCTTTTACAAAAATAGAGAGGGAGTTGCCTTTGCCATCTATGGCAGAGGGAGTTGCCTTTGCCATCTATGGCAAAGGAAACATTTGTGGAAGCCATACCTTTACCACATATGAGAGAGGAAATATTTATCGAAGCTCCACCTTTTCCACCTATGGCAACAGATAGATTCATGAAGGTGATGCCTTTTCCCCCCATTATGGATAAAATTTTTGGGAATGTGTCTTACCTATGTTGACTTAATGGAGAGAATGAGGATGTTCTAACATTTTCTATCAAAGAGGAGGAATTAATTTCACTGTGACTAGTTGCCTTACATAGGGAAGAGGCTAATTTAGTACAAGAGGAGGTGGCTTCATGTAATGAATCAATGAGGACTCTTCCTCTACCAAAATCATTTTAGAAATACATAATATGGAATTTTGATCAGTGAACATGGGCCACATCATCAACAAAACTTCTAGAGTCATGATTTTTGCCTTAGAATTTCATCTGCAGTGAATCATGAAGTCATGCATAGTTGGATGGGAAATAAGTTGATGGTACTTGGATTATCTATTACTTATTATAGGCTCTAAATGCACACAATATGGCATTTAGGAATTAATGTATTTTTTCAAGGTCATTATGATTCTCAGAATAAAGATATATGGTTCAACTTCCTTTTTTCTTTACTCACAATTTTTTTCTTAATTTCATATTCTATATAATATTAATGTGTGTGTGTGTATTTAATTTTTGAGATATTTTTAGGTAAGTGTTTTCTTTTCATTTATGCTTGATAATTAAACCTAATAACCCTCCCTACCACCTAGGATGGATCACCAATTGACCACCTTTTCTCTCAACTGGTGACTCCTTTATCATGACATTTACATTGTATCACAAATGATGCCCCCTTATGCACCCATGTGACATGCACTTTGTAAAATATTTGGTACTCACTTCAACAATAATGAAATCAATAGATAAACACCATAACCTCAATGTATTTCCCCCACATCAACATCATTACATTGTTAATTTAATACACCCATTGGACGTGGAGTCTTTTTGTAATATAATAAAAAATAGACAATAAATTATGCCACCACCCTACAAGCTACAAAACCATTTGTAATGGGTATAGGGTATGTAAATCCAAAAACTAAGCTAAATTCGAGGCATGTGTATGATATGGGCTCTCTAGTGTATGATATCACATGAAATACTATCATTTCCACTCATCATCATCAACCAACTCACTTTGATTATTTCACACCACTTGTAATCTTTTTGTGTCAATATATTGGCAGCATAGACAAACATAAGTTATAATATATACTCTAGAACCTCAATGTCCCTTCTCCATATCATTAGAATTGTAGCATTAAATTGAGTTGCACATCAGACTGGAGCCTTTTCACAATCAAATCAACATCATATTATCCTCATTGACCCTTCACAATTGCAAATGTCCCATCAAACAACCCACCAACTTGCAAGTTGGATACCCCTTTATGATGGATGTAAGTCATATATATCCAACAACTAACTCAAATAAGTACAATATTCTAAATGCCTAAACATCAGCTCAAGTCTCAATGGACACAAATACAATCTATCATGAAATCTAGATGACACATTTTGCACAAAGGTTTGGAATCATAATGTTAATGATTGTTGGCATAGATCATGCCTAAGGACAATATGGGAATTATTTTTCATCAACCACATCACACCATGTTTGATCACCCCAATGAATGGCTAGGTTAAATAATCACAAATGGTCAGATCATTTACAACTTCAATCTTGATATTGATTGTATGTACCCATGTCCACTTCAAATTTTAATCCAAATCCTGAGCACAAAAATCTAAATTAATCTTGGTTGTTTCTAATTTTTATAGTGCCATTATAACAAATTTTTTTATCCATTACAATCACTAAGACAAAACCCAATCACCCATAGTTGGATGAATTGTAACATGTTGGGCTCTTCAACCAGCCAATACAAATGTCACCTGATCAAAACCAATGGAGTTTCAATTTTGACACAAATTTTGGGAAAAAAGGCTATCTCTTTCCATGAAGAATGCAAGTCATTGTAGACAAAATCATTGCATGGTGATTAACAGATCTTGATTGGTCTGCCCCTATAATTACTTTACATGAACTTATTTTGACATCCAAATACATTCTTACAAAGCATGAAAGTGGGGAAATATTTCAAGATGCATTGGATCATATTATGTTTTGGTGATTTTAAACATGTAGGTCAATGTATCAAAGTCAAAATTTCTAGATATGATATTTTACCTCATTGTACAACCTATCAAATCTTATAAACTAAAAAATGATGGAAAAAATTAAAAAAATATTCATATCAAATATTATAAATTAAAGAATGATGAAAATAAAATAAAAAATTAAAAATATTGCTTAAATAATAAAATATCAAAATGAAAAACTGTGAAAGAAATAATTACATGATAAAAGCAAATTTTCAAGGGAAATGTTGAAAAATAAGACAAAAATGAATACTTTAACCCTTCAAAATAGGTATGATATTGGATATGTGGTTTCTGATATCACATGAAATACCCTATCATTGCCTCTCACCATAACCACCCATCTCACCTTGAAATATTTCACCATTTGTATGTTTTGTATTCCTTGGCCCTTCCCCACAAGTTTGTAATTTATCAATCTCTTTGTGAAGTAAAATGTCTCCTCCTCGCACAACTCATTGCCATGTCATATGAAGGAACACACAATCTTATTTTGTACCATTACCTACACCAAAAATAAATGATTATGATTGCTTATCGTTGTGTGTACAAAAGGAGAGATAGGGTCAATAGTCATGGGTTTTAAGTGAGGTATCACTACTAATTTACACTCTTTCTCTTTACAAAACCACACTTTATTAAAACATAAAATTACATCTTGTATACTATATATTATATTAATACTATAATATAATATTAATGTATAATATAATATATTATTATTATTATTATTATTATTATTATTATTATTATTATATTTTTTAGTGTTTGATATAGTTTTTCTAAAAATTAAATTTTTAAGAGATATAAGATAACCATTTAAAATACACTATTTTACTTTACCAAACTTTGTTTTACTAAAATAAAAAAAACACATTCCTTCTAATGAAATGAAATGTCTCCTCCTTACATAACTCATTACCACACCATATGAATGAACATACATTCTCTTATTTACCGTAATCTCCACTAAAAATATCATATTATTATTATTTAATATTTTGTACACAAAAGATATAATTATATTAATATAATATATTTATATATAATGCCATTAATATATATTAGATTAGATTATATAGATATAGTATATTAACAATGTGTTAACTATATATTAGTATATATTATTATATTTATTTATATATATTAGTGTATATTATTATATATACTTCACCTTTTTTGTTAGAGTGGTGATAATTAATTTCATTGAGTTCTCTTCAAGATTTCTATTTTAAATTAAATATGATTCGATTTGCCTTGGATAAACTTTCACTGTCAATTATTTCTTAAACTTGTCTTTTCAGGTTTTATCTTGGAGAGTCATGTATGTTTCTTCATCTATTCATCACTTTATTTATGAACTGAGCATTTAAGTAACAATACAACAGTTTGTTTTTAAAAGTTCATGAATTAATATGATCTACGTGATTTTCAGGAGCTGCTGAAATAGTTGGCATAAGCCTACCTTTTACAAATTAAGTACACTTTATGGTCCAAGAACATTATAGAAAAATTTCTTCCCTCTAGGAGTTCCTGTCCTTCGTTGCATTTTTGCACAACTAAGATATACACACTACCTTAGGTAATTCCTGGTTGCTCTCGTCTTTTGATATGGGACTTACATAAATTGAAAGGATATTGCTATAGTGAAGATTTTGTTAATAATTTTTAAAAGCAAGAGTCCTCTTAGTGGTTTTAGGGTTTGTATTTTGTTTTATATTTGTAGGAAGAAGCTATAAATGGAATCGTTGGCTTTGTAGCAATTTATATGCTCTACATGATAATTGTAGTTTACAAAAGCCATGGGCTACCTCAATAGGGATTCATATTGTTTGACCAAGTGCAATGAACAACTATCTATACCGATTACTTCACATTATCTAGTGTTGTCCTTCTTTGTTCCCACATGGATAGCTGAATGCAGGAATGAAGGGTTAGCTGCAACAATAAAAATGGAGAAATAAAAAATAAAACTTTTCTAGTCTCAAAATATAGAGAACACGTGTCAATTCTTGGTATAAGGAAATTTTTTTATCGAAATATTGTTGTCATCCTAAGATCTTGAGAGCCCATATAACACTTTATGTAGACACGTGGTATTACATAGAAGGAGGAAAAAGCTTTAGGTTTTCATTTATATGTGAGACAAATCTTTGGGGGTTACACCCTCAATAGAGACACCTTCTGCGTAATTATTATCATGAATACCAGGAATAAAATTATTACTGAAAAATTATCTATTATGATTAATGTTCTAAAGTGTATTATATTCTTTTGCTATACTTTTAAATAGGTTAGAATACAAACGTTATCTTTAAACTTTAATATAAAATTATGATTTAAGAGAACACCCCAAAAATGGTTCCATTGAAAACTCTTATTTTTTGGGGAGGTGTTTATTACCCATATATGAATGAGGGCAGTAATTATGTGTAGTGATTTTCACTGGCCAATACTTTTTGGATTTAAACTACCATTAAAACTCATGTATATGTATGTACATTTTTATTTGGTTGTGTATACACAAACAAGGTCCAATAATTGCTCTTTTGTTTTGAGTGTTATTCTTCCACATATTTTTATTGTTAGAAAGGAAACAACTTACTTTTTGGATCATGTTTTTAGTGGGCATAGACCATATGCTATTTTCCACGTCTTTTCTTTTTACTTTTAGAACAGAAAAGCCCACTTATCTTTTGTCATGGGTTATTCTGTTACACTTATTCTTTTCACTTTTAGAAAATGAGAACCCATATTATTGGATTACAATAAGTGCTTTTTTATTTGTTTTGAGTGTTATTCTTCCACATATTTTTATTATTGAAAGGAAATAACCTACTTTTTTAATTACATTTTTAGTGGGCATAGTCCATATGTTATTTTCCCACATCCTTTCCTTTTACTTTTGCAAAGGAAGAGCCCACTTATCCTTTACTATGGATTATTATTCCATATTCATTCTTTTCACTTTTGGAAAATGAGAACTCATATTATTTTTATTTACACTTTTGTTTTTAACATGTTTTTTTATCCTTATATATACTACACATCATTTAAACATCATCAATTTTAATATAAAAGCGCAGTTGAAAGGAACAAACTGAATAAACAAATAAATAAAAAATAAGTGAAATAAAATAATAATAAAAAATACATATCAATTGAATAAAAAATGCAGTTGAAAAGAAAAAACTTAACAAATAAATAAAAAATAAGTTAAATAAAATAATAATAAAAAATAAATATGAATTGTTAACTCTTATTTTGTGGAGAAGTGTTTATTGCCCATATATCAATAATTTTTGGAAATTTGAAAAAATGGTTAATGTGAGAAATCATATTTACGAGGTTTTTATTTTATGATAGTGATTAGAAACTTCTACCATGCTAGAGCAGTCAAGGTAGTGTACGTTGTCCTTTGACATGTAATAATGCCACAAATATCTACCTGCGGTCTATAATGGTAGGGAGTGGCAATACAATAATACAAAGTCCGATTTAATTTTTAAAAACAAATAATATTTATCCAATTGACAAAGATGGGTAGAATGGAAATGTCATCTAGTGTTTTCACCAGATGTCTTGACAAAGGTGGGTATGGATGATATAATGTCTATCTCATGGTGTTGTCTATTTAATTCTACATTGTTTCTCTTATTTAAACGTTAGGATTTTTCTTGGTTTGGAGAATTGGGTTAAGATTATGTGAATGATATTGTACCACCTTACCATTATATATGAGGTAGTAAATGAATGGGTATGAATGGTAGAACTTTTATTTTGTGGTGAGGTCTATTTAATTGTATATTATTTATTGTATGTAGATATTGGTTGGTTTGTTTTTTGGGAATAATTTGGTTAAGATCAAGTGAATGATATTATACCACCTCATAATTATAAATGAGGTAGTAAATAAATGAGGTATGATGGTAGAACATCTATCTTATGGTGAGGCCCATTCAATTATACATCATTTCTCTTATCTAGACATTGGTTTGTTTGTATTTTGGGAAGAATTTGGTTAGGATCATGTGAATGATGTTGTACCACCTCATCATTATACACGAGGTAGTAAAAAAATGGGGTATGGATGGTAGAATGTCTACCTTGTGGTGAGACCCATTCAATTATACATCATTTCTCTTATCTAGACATTGGTTTGTTTGTATTTTGGGAAGAATTTGGTTAAGATCACGTGAATGATGTTGTACCACCTTATCATTATACATGATGTAGTAAATAAATAGGGTATGGATGGTAGAGAATCTATCTTGTAGTGACGCCCATTCAATTGTATATCATTTCTCTTATCTAGACATTGGTTTATTTATTTTTTTGAAATAATTTGGCTAGGATCATGTGAATGATGTTGTATCACCTCATAATTATATGTGACATAATATTTAAAATTTTTTAGTATGGGACCACTATGCATTTGGAGTGAATGATTCTAGATTTTATTCATGTTAAAGACCTCCAAGGCTATACATGAGTAAAAATGTATATGCTTTTATAACCTAATGATGGTGGACCCTAAAAATAAGATAAAATAATAATACATTGCTCTAAGAAAACTTATTATTCTTTTGTGAAATAGCCACTCAAATCACGTAAATATTTTATATTATTATGTATCGATCATAATTTCCATAACTAATAATTGAATTACACTATAATTTTATTGCATCAATAGGTGTGCACTTACCGGATTGAGCCTTACATTCCATTCATGATCAATGGTATACATTGGATGTTAGTGGATGAATACGATCACATCATTATTCTATTGACAAGTAGTTCAGGTTTACGTGGTTGTATCATATGGATTGAGAGTGGTCAGTAATTTGATATTTAGTGTCAGTGACATGGTGGTAGAGATAAAACATAGAGTGGTCAACAAATGGAAACAATGGTGTGGGTATCTTTTTTTCCATGCTAGAAACCCTGATGTGTGGATATGTATTTCACTGCATTAAATGCCAATAATTATTTTTTTGGTGGATTTAAAATCATATGTAAGAATGCAAAGACTCATTTGATACATATGTTATTATCCGATAGAAAAAAATATTCTAATTTATATATGACCTCACCATCTATGAGAGCAAGTTTCATATTATGTTGAGAAAAAGTTTGTTTAGCATTTTAAATGGAGGGAAAAGTTAAATTTTTTTAATGGTCTTTGAGAAATAATTTTATGGGCAACTTCATGGAAAATTACTGGTCGAGGCTAGCATCAACCAAAGGTAGGATATGTCCATGTGATTGCATTCTTAATTTTTAAGTATTATATTGTTTGATGACATGGAATCATTGGATTATTTCA
This sequence comes from Torreya grandis, assembly GCA_037957365.1. NCBI lineage: Eukaryota > Viridiplantae > Streptophyta > Pinopsida > Cupressales > Taxaceae > Torreya > Torreya grandis. The sequence continues at coordinate 193,805 of JARHVA010000756.1, read as the reverse complement.
ATTAAAGATTTGTTATTAATCCATTTTGTTTTGTGGTAAGTATACGATGCAAACACTATTTTTTTGTTTTATAGTTTTAGAGGTGTCTCATGGGCAATTACATGGAAAATTAAAAGTAGGAAATGTCCTATAAAAAATGCAAAGAACTCAAGCTGAATTTGCATTATTTTTTATAATATTTTATTCTTGTAAATAAAGTTATGTTGATGCTCATTTTTTGGGTGGTGATGCAACAAAGCCCTAATATTTTGATGTCTTGATGGGAATAGACTAGAGATTAGGCATGCAATCAATTATCAAGTGATTTAACATGGCCTACTATAATTACCTTATTTTTAAAATTACTATAAGGGTGTTTTATGTTCTTTGTGATTGTTTATAGCATGGAATCATTGGCTTCATGCAAAATTTAGAAGCATATGCTATACCATGGATAAAATTTCTCAATAGGATGTCATTTCTTAGACTACAATAATTTCAGTCTCTCCATAGTAATTTTTAAAATTAAAATTCATGTATAGATGTGATCATCTAGGTGTGTACATAAAAATAAGGTCCACTAGCTATTTTGTTTTGAGTGTTATTTTCCCACGTCCTTTCCCTTGCCATGGGTTATTATTTGACTCATTCCTTTCACTTTTGGAAAATGAGTATTATATATCAATGATGACAGTGACTTTGTTGAGTGGACATCACTGGCCAATACTTTTTGGGTTTCACCCACCTAATGTGAGAAATTAGATTTCCAAGGTTTATTTTTGTTTGGGTATGAGAAATTAAGTTTTACCAGCCTTGTGAGAGACATCATATATATTTTTCTCCATTGTCTATGGTCATGAAATATCTATGGTAGGATCATGTGAACGATGACTTATCACATCGAACCTTTGAAGATCATGGTAATATAACATCTTGATTTGATTTTTAAAAGAAAATAGTATTTACTCTGTCTTCACCAATTGTCTTGTACTTGGTAGTTAAAAATTGGGGTATGGATGATAGAAAGTCTATCTTACGATGTGACCCATTCAATTATACATCATTTCTCTTATGTAGACATTGGTTTTTTTATATTTTTGGGAAGAATGTGGTTATGATCACATGAATGATACATGATAAAATATATCATAACATTTAGTATGCAACAACTATGCCTTTCTAGTGAATGATTCTTATTCATGTTAAAGACCTCTAAGATTATACGTGAGTAAAAATGTATATGCTTTTATAAACCAATGGAGGTGGACCGGAGAAGTAAGCTAAAATAATAATAAACTGCTCTAAGGAAACATATTATTATTTTGTGCAATACCCATCCAAAATACAAAAATATTTTATAATATTAAGTATGTATCAATCAAAAGTTTCATAACTAATAATTGAATTACACAATACTTTTATTATGTCGATGGGTGTTCACTTACTGGATTGAGCCCTACATTCCATTCTTGATTGATGGCCTACATTAGAGGTTAGAGGATGAATACAATCACATTGTTATGATACTAACGAGTGGCATATGTCAATGGGGCTTTGTCATAGGGATGGAGAGTGGTTTGAAATGTATTTCTCACTATTAGTGACATGGTGGCAAAGACAAGACACTAAGTGGTCAAAAAATGGAAAAAATGGTGTGGGTATCCTTTTTACCATGTTAGAAAACTTGATGTGTGAATATGTATGTCATTGAATTAAATTACACTATTTTTTCTTTTTGGTTTTGTGGATTTTAATTCATATGTAATGATGCAAAGGAATACATATATTATTAACCAATACAAAATAATAATTATAATCTATACATGACCTTGCCATCTATCAGAGCAAGTTTCATATTGTGCATTGAGAAACAAAAAAATATTTAAGAATTTCAAAACAAGGGAATATATAAATTTGTTTAATGGTATTTGATAAGGTATATTTTGGGAAACTATGTGGAAAATTACTAGTCAAGTCTAGCATCAATAAAATGTAAGATATGTCCATGTGCTTGCATTGTTAATTTTTAAAGTATTATGTTATTTGATGACATGGAATCATTGGATTATTGCAAACAAACCTTTGTTATTGATCCTTTTTGTTTGGTGGTAAATATGTGATGCAAATGTTATTTTTTTTATAGTTATGGAGAAGGTGTGTCATGGATGACTACATGGAAAATTGCAAGTAGGATATGCCTTTTGAGCAACACAAAGATATGGTTGTTTTTGAATTATTTCTATAGTATTATTTTATTTGATGGAATATAATCATTTGATTCCTATAAACATAGATTTGTTGATTCTCTTTTTATAGATGGCATTGAGACAACAAAGCCCTAGTATTTTGATGGCTTGACGTGAATAGACTAGAGATTAGGCATGCAACCATTGTCAAGTGATTTAACATGACCTCTTAGAATGAAATTATTTTTTGAATTACTATACAGGTTGTTTGTGGTTCTCAATGGCTGATTGATGGCATGGAATCATTGGATTCTTGAAAAATTATAGGTCATGACTAACATCAATCAAAACTAGGCTATGGCCACATGCTTGCATTGGTTTTATAATATTATGTTGTTTGACAACATGAAATCATTGGATTGTTCTAAAAAAAGATTTGTTAATGATATTTTTTTGTTTGGTGGTAAGTATTTGATACAAACACCATTTTTTTTTGTTTTACATTTTTGGAGAAGGCATATCATGGGAAACGACATGGAAAAGTGAAGGAATGATCTGTCCTCTGAACAACACAAAGAATTCACTGTGTTTTCACTAGTTTTTATAATATTATGTCATTTAATGACATGGAATCATTGGCTTATTGTATACATGACTCTGTTGATGCTTTTTTTTGGGTGGACATGGGAGAACAAAGCCATGGTATTTTGAGGGCTTGATGCACATAGACTGAAGATTAGGCATGAAACTATGCCCAAGTGATTAAATAGGGTGTATTAGAATCACCTTATTTTCTAAATTACTTTCTTTTTTGCATTTCTCTATGACTATTTGATGGCATGAAATCAATGGTTTATTGTAAACATAGCTTATTTGATGGTATGTCTATTGTATAAAAAGTATTATTAAAAATTTAATGGTTTTAGAAAAGGTTTTTCATGGGCAATTACATGTCCTATAAATAACATAAAGAACTAAATGTGTTTGCAATTTTCAATAGTATTATGTTGTTTGATGGTACAAAATCATTGGCTTCTTACAAAAAAAGTTCTATTGATGTTATTTTGTTCAATGACGATGGGATAATAAAGCCATGGTCTCTTGATAACTCGATGTGAAAAGAATAGAGATTGTGCTTTCGACCATTTTATAGTTGAGTTAACAAGATGTATTAGAATCATCCCATTTTTTTTATTGACTATATGCATTATTCGTATTTCTCTTTGACTATTATATGACATGGAATCATTAGATTCTTGTAAACACATTTGTGTTGATGTTCTTTTCTTGGGTGGTGGTGGGACATTGAACACTTGGTCTTTTCATAACTCAATGTGCACGAACTAGATACTGGCCATGCAACCATTTACCAAGTGATTTGACATGATGTATAAGAACCATTATTTTTTTCCTTTTATTTTTGAATGAATTTTAGGGGTTTGTATGCTTCTCTATCACTATTCAATATGTTTCTTTTTCTAGTAAACTATTTTGACATGTGTATAGGGTTGGCGATTTGTTTTTTGAAAATAACTCTTTTAATTTGTGGATAAATTTTGATGGTGGTGAGCATCGGCTAAAGGTAAGTATTGTCTTATGAATAACAAAATGTATTAGTTTTGCTTTCATTATTTTTATAGTATTATGTTGTTTGATGACATGGAATAATTGACTTGTTGTAGACATTTCTATCTTAATGCCATTTTCTATTACTTAGAATTAAATACTTTTAGATTTGGATCAGGCATATAAGGATCAAGTTATTTAGAATTTTTGGTTTCTTTGTTTGATTTTAAGCATTTAGAGCATGGCCTTAATTTGATAGTTGACACTACCTATCATTACTTTTTTGGATGATGGTTATCTATTCAACATTTCCATTTAAATGCTAATATAATTCATAGTATAAGAAGCAAACTCTAGAGAATATTATAGTTTTTGATGGTCTATCTAATGTTTTACCTTACATTTAATCAAAGGTGGGATATGTCTTTGTGTTTGATGACATGGAGTTATTGGATTCTTGCAAACAAAGATCTGTTAATGATTCTTTTTTGTTTGGTGGTAAGTATGCAATGAAGACATTGCTTTGCTTTTATTTTTGGGTTTTACATTTTTAGAGAAGGCATATCATGGGAAACTACATGGAAAAGTGTAGCAGGATATGTCTTCTGAACAACATAAAAAATTTGCTCGTGTTTGTATTATTTTTTTATAGTATTATGTTGTTTGATGACATGGAATCATTGGATTTTTGTAAGCAAAGCTTAGTTGATGCTCTTTTTTTAAGTGGCGATGAGATAAAAAATACCTAGTATTTTGATGGCTCGATGTGCATATGCTAGAGATTAGGCATGTAACCATTACCAAGTGATTTAACACAACATATTAAAATCACCTTATTTTTTGAATTACTATATAACTTTTTTTCAGTTCTCTATGACTGCTAGATGGCATGGAATCATTTACTTCTTCTAAACATAGCTTGTTCAATGGTAAGTCTATAGTGCCAATGCTATTAATTTTTTAATAGTTTTAGACAAGGTATTTCATGGGAAACTACTTCTCCTCTTAATAACACAAATAAATAGTTGTGTATGAATTTTTCAATATTATTATGTTATTTTATGGAACAAAATCATTAGATTCAATTCAAAACTATCAATGCTCTTTTGTTCATGGGTGGCATAACAATAAATGCATCATATTCTGAGTGGCTAAGATATTACCATGTGGCATAATCTCAGGGCATTAGAGTTATCACTGTGTACTTTGCTTTAGGATCATCAAGTGGTTGAGATGTCACCATGTGGCTCAATATCAAGGCCTCAGAAGTAGTCTTTTTTTGACTGTGCATAATACTTCGAGGAGTCAATATGTCACCATGTGGCACAATCTTAGGGTCTCAAAGATATGACTATGTAATGTGTTTATTAGGCTTTGAATGGTTGAGATTGCCACATGCCACAACCTCAGGGATTTGAAAGCAATATGCTTTCGACTATGCACTATGCCTTGAGTGGAAGAGGATTTGCCATGTGGCATAATCTCTAGAACTTGGAGATATAGGTATGTACTCTACTTGATGGGCTCAGAGTGGTCGATATGTTGCCATGTGACACAATCTTAGGGTTTTGGAAGCAATCTACTTTCGATTGTTTATTATGCTCTAAGTGGATGAGATGTTATCATATGGCATAATTTCAGTTCTATGTCTTGAATTGAAAGAAGTAATGGCAGATCCTGGATTCATCTCTGGAATGATTGGGTATGCCATTCAGTTGGCAGGGAACCAGATTATTGACCGAATCAACATAGCTCTGCGGTGTAGGAAGGAGCTGGATACCCTCAAACTTCTGATTGACATAATTCACATCGCCAACATGGAAATGCAGGAGTACTAAAATGCTTTGAACATTGGCAAAATCTATTCATCCTCTCACCATCCCTTGCCTTCTGCGATGAATAGCTGGATGAAAAATTGGATGATCTTCTCCAAGAAGCATTTGATTTGGCCCAACACTACATTGTGCCATCTTCCTGGCATCCCATTTCTCATTATCAAATGAGCAGAAAGATCAGTCGCCTCATTTCAGTTATGGAAGAGCATCTAAACTCCACTCATTCCATTGCTTTTCTCTGCCAGCTACAACAAGATGAGGCTAATCGACAAGGACTGCAACAAATTCGAGAGAGGATTGATTCTCTCAAGAAAACCATTCCAACACTACTTGCCAACAAATTTGGAGATTGCTCTCCATCCACTTCTTCTGCTCCATTGAAGATGAAGTATATTGAGGAGTGCCTCATTGTTGGACAAGAGCATAACTTCACAAAACTTGAGAAGTTGATTGATTTGGCACAACATAAAAGAGTTTCCCGTATCGGCCTTGTTGGAAAGGGCGGATCGGGAAAAATGCTACTCCTCAAAAGGGTCTTCAACAACAGTTAGGTACAGAGTCTTTTTTCCAATGGCTTAATGCTTTGGCTTACTGTTTTAAACACCCCCTCTTTGGAAATTCTCAGAAATGATCTTTTCAAGCAAATATCTCTTAGAACAAATGAAAGATTGGATAGCAGAGAGGAAGATGATGTAAAAATATAGTTAAGTGAGAGACAGAGAGAAAATAAATTCGACATATTTTTAGATGATGTTTGGGAAAGCAGTGCAAGCTCCTTGTTAACCCAGTTGTGTGTGCCTCTATCTCCGTGTTGTAACTCTAACATCATCATTACCACTTCCAGAACTAGCAGTGTGCGCTTACAGGTGGGCGTTCCAGATGCATCCATCATTGAAATGCGAGACTTGGGGGAGGAAGACAGCTGGTAGCTATTTTGTTTTCATGCTTTTCCTCACAATGATGGAATTATACCTGTGAGTATTGATGAGGAAACAACCAGGTGGGTTTGCAATGAGTGCGGGGGGCTTCCGTTAGCTCTCCAAGTGATTGGCCATGCGATGACAGGCATTACCTAGTCAAATGAATGGAAATTCACACTGGAGAGGTTGCAAAATGTAGAGAAGTATGGTGATGCTACAGACTCATTGTACGGTAGGTTGTGGATTGGAGAATGGTTTGTGACCGGATAGGATCCTCTCCAAAAAGGACAAAGATTCATGAATTTGTCAACTGACCGTTGCCTTATTAAACTGCTCATCAATGATTCTGACATAAATGTGGTCTGTTTTAGGTTGCATGACATTTTGGACGATTTAGCACAACAAGTTGCTGAGAAAGAACAGAAATGCTACTTTCATGCAGGCAAAGGTATAAAAGAGTTTCAAGCGGATGTCTGTTCGGCACACGCCACAATTTCATTGATGAACAACGGTTTCACTAATGTTCCAATGACATTCAGATCTTCTCATATCCGCTTCTGGTTGATAGCTAACAATCCTCAATAGAATAAAATTCCAGAACAGGTGTTTAGGCATATGATCTCTCTCAGGGTGCTAGATTTGTCACACACCACCATTGAGTCCTTTTCAGAAAGCCTAAGAAGTTTGAAGCATTTAGTTTTCCTAAATTTAGCCTATTGCTTCATCAAGAGGCTCCCCAACTCTATCACTGCTCTTACAAACCTTCAAATACTAAATCTTTGTATCTCTCACATTGCAAAACTCCCAACCAAGATTTCTAAGCTGACTTCCCTAAAATATTTAGACATTAGTTCTTGTGAACATCTGCAGTCCATACCTTATGGGATCTCACAACTTTCATCACTGGAATATCTATGTCTTTTTGGTTGTACAGATGGATGGAGAGGGAATAAATACAAGAGAAAGCTTCTCTCCATTAATGATTTGGGCTCTTTAAATCAACTCAAAAGGTTGAAGCTTGAAAACAATGGTGAAACAATTCGGGAAGGAATGTTGGAAAACTTGAAGGATATGGAGATTCTATTCATGAATCTCATAAAGATGTAAATCCTATCCCAAGACATAACTACCATGTCGAAATTGAGGAAACTCTCCCTATATTGCCCTCAATAACTTCAAATAGAAGATTCGTTTTGAGGATTTCAACATCTGAACGATATTCATTTGTTCCGCTGTGAGATGTTGAAACAACTACCTGCTTTGCACAAGCTTGTGAGTTTTAAAAGGTTAGTGACAGTTGCTTGCTACAACATAGAGGATCTACCAGAGGAATTTGGCAAGAGAGGAGTATTTCCTAAGCTGGAGGTATTTTTAATGATTGCGCTGCAGAAGCTAGAGGAGCTATCCGTATTGGAGGAAGGAGCTATGTCTTCACTTAAAATATTGATAGTAATGGATTGTGAGGCACTGTAGATGTTGCCAGAGAGTTATTGGAATTTGAAGAGCGTGGAAAATATGGATGCTCAATGGTTCTCACTGCAATGGAAAATAACATCATGAATTTAAATACCACGGTGCAAAAGTAACATTATCTACCCCAAACACTCCAGCAATGCAAGAGCGCTTCCGTGAAATGGTTGACAGGTATAAATATATGGTTTACAGGGAATTCTGGTCTAACAAGTTGTTCCAATTTTGTTACAACATTTGTTATAATTTTGTGTTTTAAGGGTGTGTGGCTTTACCGTATTTATCATTTTTTTTTTGGTTTGGGATTTATTGTGAGCTAAATTAATTCGTAATATTAGCACAATTAGTTACAAAGTATATGATGGGTAGTAAATTTGTGACTAATTTAAGGTCTTCATGAAAAAGAGGATGTCTTTTAAAGGTTTGACACAATAAGATTTAAGAGGGAATATTTCTTCCTTAGAATTTTAGGAATGTGGTTTTAGGGCATTTATCTTTTTATTTTTGGGTATATGATTTATTTTGAGTTTTTAAAGAGTTTAATTAATAGATATTTTTTTAAAAAATGATAAATATATGTGATTAATTTAAGATTTTTTTAAGAAAGAGGGAATAATATTATTGTAGGATTTTAAAGGATGTTTTTGAGATATAATAAGATTTAAAAAATTATAATAATAAGAAAGTTTACGGAATGTATAATCACATACATATGTTGAAATCACAAGGATATAAATATATTGTACAAAATTTGAATTACATACTGTATAAATAATCATATATCCTTGGTAACATCATGGATATATTTAAATGTGGATATAGACAATTATTATGGAGTAACTTATATCTAGAGACATATAATTAAGAATAAACAATGGTTATGTAGTGGTTAGATCTTGTTTTTGTATTGAAAATTATTTGTTTTTGCATTTGTATGAAAATTTGTAATATTAATTTGCTTTATTAATTTGAACTTTGAAAATACACATTTAATATTATGTAACTTGTTGTTCAAACTATCTATTTGTTTTGACAATAGTATTTAGTGACATTCAATTATGTTTACAACTGTATGGGTCATACATTAAATTAATTTAGGTGAAATATAGTTTGACAAGTACAAAAACTTTAATTATATTTTGTGTAAAAAATCATAAATATCGCTTTCAAATATAATTTTAGTTGTGATGATTTGCATGGGTTTAAATTTATGACAAATATTTTTTCAATATCACTTTATTTATTTACCAACAAATTACCATTTACTAAACCACTAATTATTGCTTTGTAAAATACCTCAAAACTAGGCCATTGGAACTAGTCACCTAAGGTATCCATTATCGAATAAAAGGTAGAAGAAAAGACACTAAAATGACCTTTCATCTTTGATAGACTAAAAAAAATGACCTCTTTATTAGTTTTATTTTTACCACCAGCTTTTAAGTCAGATCTAAGGGACTTAAATTTAGCAAGAAATTATTGGATAGTGGGAAAGTCTGAGGGAGATAAGGATGATAATTCAACATCTAATTGCAATAATTTGAACTACTTTATATTTCCAAATTTGTTCTTCAAACTTGTTTCAAGCTTCCATTGGTGTCTTGGCATCAAATATGTATAATTGTAAGTTGTCTGAGATGTTGAGACCAATCAAGCCAAGGGCCTCGTCTTGATTGCATGAAAAAAAATATCAATCATTCTCCAAAGTGAATTTTGGAGTGGTGTCTTGAACGATGCACCACAAGAATTTGCATTGTAAAAACTACTGCATCTGCATCTTCCGTTGAGGGGCTCAAAGAGGCAGGTCTCCATTATCATGGATGAGGAAGAAATCAAGGGGAAGAATGAATCAAATGATGCCTCATCCCCCAAAAATAATAACTCCTCCTTACTAAATTTAGACCATAAATATTACACCCTTCACAAAGTCTTTTGACAAAACAACTCCTTTTCACTCCAAAAAATCCATTTTAGGAAAACTACACCTCTCAATTACAATAAGACTTTTATAAAAGGTGTTTACAATTTAAAACCAACAAAAAATTGGGTTCGTACACCACCAATTTAAAAATAAGTTTGCCTCCAATTTTTAAAAAACACCCCTGCCCTTATATAGTAATAGTATACCTTAAAAATATTGAAAAAACACCACCACTTTTGCCATTTTAAAATTTACACTAAAAAAAAAATTGATAACCACTCAAAAAGGGAGGGTTATAGGATTGAATGAATGAAATATTTTAATAACATCCACGAGATCGAGAAATATATGGGACTGAGGATTGTAACAACACTGCCTTTTATTAGGATAACTCTTTGGTACGAGGGATGTCCCTCTAATCATGCACAATTTTAGACCCCTTTTCTATGCTAACTCTTATATGATGTATTTTGATTAGAAAACTCATTTTAATATCTAACATTTCCTCTTTTAATAAGTTAGAAAAGTTGTTGACCCTTAAGTTGTCTTTATACTTGCTATTGATGTCATTATAGGTTGTGCATTCCATAATAAACTATCATTCTGTCTCCACTACCCCCTTGTCATAAAATATACAAACTATCATTTCCCATTCCTGATTGAGTACTATCCATCTACTTATTTCACACCTAAGATGATATGAGATAGTCCTAAATTATGCAATCAACATCATTACTTTCCATTTGATTTCTTTTCCTATGTATGTTTTTTTCTCGTGTTCCCATGTGGGATTAAACTCTTTGATGTAGTATGTTTTATTTCATCCTGATTGTTTTATTCACATGGTTGCCCTAAATTTTTCTATCACATATTTATTTATTTTATCCTTGGTGTTTGGACATTCTTATATGTTGATGTCTCATTTACTCATCCGTTTTTTATTTTGATTCATCCTCGTGTTATTTATTCGATTTAGTTCTTCTTTGATTACCATTTTGGTCCATCAATGGCTTTTTATAATTTGTCTTTTTTAGGTAACTTAATGTCCAAGTCATTGTTGATGCTTCCAATAGAAATGCACTTATTTCAACTAATAGAATCTCATATGCAACTAAATCTTTAACTTTGAGGAAATTTGTGTTTACATTCTTTTGGATTCTCTCTATCTATCTTCAATTTATATCAAACACATTGCTACCCCAAAATTCACATCCATATAGGACCAATAGTGTGTCGAGTAGGCCAAATGAAGTTCTCTTGGTTTTTCAATCCCATAATTTGCATTCCTACAACTTTTTTTATAATGAATATGAATATAAAACCTTCCATCATCCTTGTATTATTTTTGTCTTGTAGGTCTCCTAACTAAGCTTGTTTTGGAAGTCAAGCCCAAGATATTTGTATTCTTCAATTACTTGTAGTGTATTTCCTTAAAAAATGAACTCAATTTATTTACTTTTTATCTATAGAGAAAATATCATGACTTTTATTTTATTAGTGTTCACTTTCATTCCCATTTGTTGACATAAGAGATCTAAAGCTTTCAAATGTTATCTCAAACTATGGGCTACTTTTGTAATTAGAATAAGATCATCTATGTATAAAAGTAACTTTATAATATAACTAGCTATGTGGACACCCCGTTCACTAGCTTTGTCTATCCACTCTTTTAGTTTATCAATGTATAGCCTAAATAAGGTGGGAGATAGAAGACACCCTTGTTTCACTCCAATGTTCTTCCAAAGAATTTTGACATTCCTTCACTTGTCCTAATTTTGGCCTTGATAATTTGGTATTTAGATGGATTATTGACATCTCCACTTTTATAGATAAGGATAATAACACTAGTCGTCTAATCTATTATGAAGCCTTCTTGAATGATACCATTGAATATGCTTTTGATGTGTGGTGTGAGGGTGTCTAAACCCCAATTTAGATATTCATCTTTTGTCCCATCTATGTCTTGTGCCTTACCACTTTTTAGCTTCTTTATGCCTTGAGTGATATCTTTTATAGAAAAATCTTAGTTGTTGTGTTGATTACAAGAGGTTATATTTATCTTGAACTCTTTCATAAAGTAGCTTTTCATAATCTAACTATTGGGCATCTATAATATTGTTCTCTATCTGCTTCTATTTCTTTTGTAGTTTTCTCCAAAAGCCTTTATGATTATGCTTTTCAAAAGAAATTAATTCTCTTCTCCTTGTTTGTATGTAGATTTATTTTTTACACCAGATGATTCTATCATATGCCTTTTATATTTTCTTTGGTCATTCCATGTTGTCTCAAAGTTCTCTTTACTACCTTGAACTCTTCATCAAACCATGAGTTTGATGGAACATTACTTGCACTTTCACTCATATGTCTACTCCTTTTGCATGTATTTAAAGCCTTTTTAATTAAAGAAATTAGTATACTATTATTTTTTGGCTAGCAGATCATAGATGAAGTATTATTCTTTATTTCTTGGAAATGTTGTGGAAATTGTTGTTTGATGGCTGCCTTGAATAGTTCTTGACTCTCTTGATTTATGAGGATTCTACCTTGAGAAGGTCTCTTTTTTTGCATTGGTATTGTCTTCTTTCTTGATGATTTATGTGCATATTAAATTTTACATATATTAGATTATGGTCCAATTTCATCTCAATATGGTAGTCCCCAACTTCAAGATTCATCAATTCAAAATAAAGTTATGTGAGGAAATACCATACTCTATCATACTTTGCCCATTGTAAGTCTTGCAGGGGATATTTCTTGAATTCATCCATGTTCTCATGTCATTGCATATAACCATGCCATGTAAACTACGTAGCCCCAATAATTTTGCTCTATAATATGTAACTCCACCCTTTTCATCTTTTGACTTACTTTTCCAACATTGATCTTCTTCTTCATCTAACCATAGTGGATTGCTTCACATGCCCTATTCACTCCTAAAATTGAGAGCTTGGTTGTTTTATGTCCATGTATTGAAATCTCCTATGATCAAGCCTTATTCTAAGGTGTTAAAAACTAAAATCTCATGTTTTAGTGATGCATAAGGGTTTTCACAATCTAACTTCCCCTTCTTGTATGTTTTAGAATCTTTTGGTGAAAAATAACAAGCAAAAAGCCTAGTTGTTATTTGTTTTCTGTTATTTTCAGCCACATGTACTATTTATTTGGGTCCTCTTTCTCCACTTTTATAATCTCACACTATGATTATTTGATTAGCATTATAACCACACCATGACCCTTTCCACTTTCGATCCTTTCATTCTAAACTGATATTTTCTTATATCCTTTAAAATCTAAAAATTTATAGCTTCCATATTTATTATATACTTTAAAATCTAAAATAAGGTATGGAAACATCATGAGGAAACATCAACCATTACTTATAAACTCTATATTCACATAGGGACCTCCAAAACTTAGAGTATAAACCTATAGCCTATCTATCATGAAGATTTATCTTTATATTTGAATGTTCACACATGTGAACCTAATGGATAAAGGTATGCTATGGTTTTATAGACCCTTAAATACCTTAAATAATGCATCTCATGCTCCACATATTTTAAACTTGCATGAAAATTTCATAAAACTAAGCTTGTGGGGTTTTAATGAGTTTTAAGACCACCTATTTCATAAATATGGGGGAACCAATATAATAACAAATGCCATAAAAGTGAATTATATTAGACCCCTTTCCTCTACCTATAAGCTCAGGCCATGATTCTATCTCCTTTATCCATTCTAAGTACATGAAATTAACCTTTGCTAACTTGCCAAGGGAGAGATGGAGGTTCTAAAGCAAATTTTAATTTCTTAGGACCTATGAAAGCTTTATTTTAATTGATATTTCCTAAGGAATGTGAAGAGACACCTTGAATATATTTTCACTTGAAAGTGGATCTTCCAAGTCTATACAAGTACTTGTAAAGGAGTGATTCTCTTTCATTTGGATGTTGGACCTGAAAATTTGACCTGATCTGACATTATTAACATATTTGAAAACTAGATAAATCATTTATAATATTAAAAAAGTGTTATGTATGATCATTTGGTCTTTTTTGGCTTGAATTTTTTGGGAGTTAGTTATATGCCCCTTTTTCCTTCCATTTCACTTACCTTATTGTTTACAAATCAACCTTAACCTTCTCAAACAAGCATAAAATAATAATGCAAGGTGATTAAAGGATAATGTGACTTTAGTGACAAACCATACACCTTTGAAAACATTTGACCAATCCTCTTCACACCATGCAATGACTAGAGTAGTGAAAGACTAAAATAAAACATTACCTTAATCTTGTCAAATTAACCTTAAAATATGTTAATAGGACTTTAGAAAGACCCTTTTAAGACTTCATAAAGCATATAATAGGTTATGAACAAGGTGAAAATGCATTATAATCAATTTTTTTGTGAACCTAGATAATGGTATAAAAAATTTAGCTAACATTTTTGGCAGTCTCCTGGATATGCTTGCTTGCTAAGTATATAGACTGGTTGCCTAGTCCATTCATAGGGAAATGGATACATCTAATATTAAAAATTAGAACTAAAATGACTATGAAAAAAGACAAGATAAATGACTTGACCTCTAACCACACAACACACAAAGACAACACATAAAACAAGATAATACACAAAATAAAACAAAATAAACACACTTATGATCTCAAGCACTTAGGGAACACAAAGCATAAACAACTATATACAAATGACCTTAACATTTTTTCCTCCTTCAGGATCAAATGTGAAGATCTTGAGATCATCATCACATCATGGAATTATATTATCATATGCTAAGTAGAGTCCAACTAGGCATGGTTCATGGATTGGAGGCTTCTTCTTACATTTGGAAATGTTAGCATGTTCATAACCTCTTTAACTAGGAACTGGACCTTTTTGTTTCATTCCCTTATACATAGGTTGGTTATATGATTCAATTACCAAATATTAATCATTCCAAACTTATTTTCTTGGCACAAATAATCTCATTCCTAACTCATCCATAGGCTATTCTTGACCAAGTTAAACAATATTAGATGGATCTCTTGGCATGCTTGTAGTGTTGGATTCAAGGAGAAGTGTATCTTGTTTTTTGAAATATTGAGGCCAATAAAGCTCAATTTCATTTTCAAAGAGTGAATAAAGACCTAAAATTGGAATGAGAGGTTGATAACCTCATTTAAGAACATTAAACAAGTCATCTTCAAATGGAATAACCTCTTAGAATGATAAGCTTGGAGAGATACCTTGTTTGACAAAATTACCTTCTTCATTTTGAGTTAGACCATGACATGTATTTAGGAGTAGCCTAATATTATGACCTCAAACAAGTCCTTCAAGTGATTTTAACATGTTTCTAATTCATTTAGACCTCTTTCAAGCTTGATAGGAGCTGGTGTAGAAGTAGTTCCAACATAATTTAACAAGGAGTTAGAGTTTGTACCTTTTTGATCATATTTATGGGATTTAAAATATATTTTTTCCACCTCTAATGGATTCTTATAATCTCCTTATTTTATTGTAACAACCTGATCAACTTGTACTCCATGAATGTCACCTTCCTCTTCAATTTCAAAGGCTAATTGGGATCTTTCTTGACCAAGAGGCGTTTCGATTATGAGCTCCTCCTCACATATACTTGAAGTGTCATCCTGATAACCTCCTTGGGAGTGAGATTCATCTACAACTTGACTATTTTTTTAGGATCATAGAGTACAATTGATTACTTTTTTATAAGCAATTAAACACGGAATTAAAACCAGAAGTAATAAGTAACTAAAAATAAAAAACAACAAATAATAGGAGATAAAAGAAACAATATAATCTATATTAAATTATTTTAGAAGGAAATACAATGAAGAAATCTCTCTCTCCTCACACCTCTCAGATGTACAGTAATTCTCCCTCAAGAGTTCTCTCTCTCTCTCTCTCTCAATCAATTACAATCAACTCAATTACTAAATTATTGTACATGCTATGAGGATCTAACCCTATTATATAGTATACTAAAACACTAGGGTTTCATGAGCCATGCATTCACCACCCTTAGATCCACCTCTTAAATCAAAGGCTCAAATTTATTCTCCTAAAAATAGAAAAGATGGAAACGCACAGAAGTCGGTGTCGGTCTGAAGATGACCAATGCCGACCAACCCCTAACCAATGTCGGTTGACCCTTAACCGATGTCAGTTGGTTCTGATCAATGCTGGTTATTGTGTAAGCCCAAAAACCTCCACATTAGCTCATAAGTGAAGCTTTTATCTCCACAACTCAACAATCTCCCACTTGGAGATAAACAGCTGCACCTGTACCTGTACAACAACATCCTCTAAACATCTCTGGCTTGTTTCTCCCTCTTCAATTTCAATCTTGAAGACCAACAAAAGTTGAATGAAGATTCAACTTCTCTTTTGTTACTGGCTTTGTTAACATATCAGCAGGGTTCTTATCCATATGGATCTTTTCCAGCTTCAACTGTCCATCCTCCAATACCTATCTAATGAAGTGGTACCTAAGTTGTATATGTTTGGTTCTTGAATGAAAGGCTAAATTCTTTGCCAAATGAATTACACTTTGACTATCACTGTACAATCTACAACTCTCTTTCTCCTTTCCCAACTCTTCTATGAACCGAGTCATCCAAATCATTTCCTTGCTAGCCTCTGTGACTGTAATGTATTATGCCTATGTAGTAGACAAGGCAACAACCTTCTACAACTTTGAAATCCAGCTAACCGGTGTTCCACCAACAGTGAACACATATCCTGTGGTGCTTCTCCTACCATCCAAGTCACCTGCCATATCCGAATCTACATACCCATGTAGAGAAGTGTTTGACCCTCCATAGCATAAATGCCTACTACTGGTCCCTCTCAGATATCTGAGAATCTACTAAACTATTTTCTAGTGTTCCTTTCCTGGATTAGCCATAAACTTGCTGATAACTCCCACTGCTTGGGTAATATTTGGTCTAGTACATACCATTGCATACATCAAGCTCCCAACTACTGAAGCATATGGAACTCTACTCATGTAATCAACCTCATCATGTGATTTAGGACACTATTCTTTGCTTAACTTGAAGTGTCCAGCCATAGGTGTGCTTACCAGTTTTACATCCTACATATTGAACCTCTCCAACACCTTATTCACATAATCCTCTTGAGACAAAATCAAACTATGATTTTTCCTGTCTTTCTTAATACTCATGCCAAGGATTTTCTTTTCTGCTCCTAAATCCTTCATGGAAAATGTGTGAGCTAATTTTACCTTAAGCTCAGTAATTTCTTGCATGTGTGAACTTGTAACAAACATATCATCTACATACAGTAACAAGATAATATAACTACCATTATCCAATCTGTTAAAATAAACACAATGGTTAGATTGACATTTACTAAAGCCATGCTCTGTCATAAACTTGTCAAACCTCAAATACCATTGTCTTGGAGCTTGCTTAAGACCATATAAGCTTTTCTTTAACTTGCACACAAGTTTCTCTTTACCTTTGACCTCAAAACCTTCCGGCTGATCCATATATATCTCTTCATCCAAATCTCCATGAAGAAATGCTGTCTTAACATCAAGCTGCTCAAGATGCAAATCCTCAATAGAAACTAAAGACAATATAGTCTGAATAGAAGTCATCTTTACTATAGGAGAAAAAATTTCACCAAAATCAATACTTGGTTTTTGTGCAAATCCCTTTACTACCCACCTAGCCTTATGTCTCATTTGTCCATTATCTCCTTCCTTTAACCTGTATACCCATTTGTTTTTCAGTGCTTTCTTTCCAGCTGGCAACTCAACCAAATCCCACGTATGGTTCTCTTCCAAAGAATCAATTTCCTCATTCATGCCATGCTCCCACTATTTTCTGGATTCTACCTGCATTGCCTCATCAAAAATTTCCGGTTCTCCACCATTAGTGAGCAATAAGTAGTATAAACAAGGGAAATAATGAATTGGAGGTTTACTTACCCTTTCAGACCTCCTTATGGGCATTTGAGACTCATTTACGACTTGCTGTCTGCCCAAATTTCCTTCTGACAGTGACCGATCCTGGTCATCTCTGATCAATGTCAGTCTGCACCCGACCGATGTTGATTCCTCCTGATCGACATCAATTTCCCCCTGAGTGATGTCGGTTTCCACCTGACTGACATCGGTCTCTGTGTTTTTCTGTGAGTGATGATTTTTATCTGTGAGCTCATTTTGGATCATAACCACTTCCAAATCAAGATTGCCCTGCTCAAAATTGTTTAGCCTCTTGAGCTGATCACTGTACATCACCTTCTCATTAAAAATTACATCATGGCTTCTAATAATTTTGTTAGTTTCTAAATTCCACAACCAGAATATGAAATCTCTAAAACCATAACCAATGAAAGTGCACCACATAGATTTAGCATCCAGCTTCTTTCTATTTTCTTTATTAATGTGCACAAAAGCTTCAAAACCAAAAACTCTAAGAAATGAAAGATCTACCTTTTTACCTGTCTAAGCCTCTTCTAGAATTCCACCATCTAGTGTAGTAGAAGGTCCTCTGTTAATCAGGTAAACCGCAGTATCTACAGCTTTTGCCCAAAACTATAAGGGAAAACCATCATGCAACCTCATACTCCGTGCATGCACCATTATTATTCTATTCATCCTTTTAACAAATCCATTTTTTTGAGGTGTCCTTGGAACCATCCTTTCCCTACGTATTCCACTCATAGAACAATAATTGTTGAATTTATTGCTGCAGTACTCACCACCATTGTCAGATCTAAGGCACTTCAATCTCAAACCTGTTTCATTCTCAACCAAAGCTTTCCATTTCTTAAATGTGTCAAAAGCATTAGATTTCCTCTTTATGTAATAAACCCATACATTTCTTGTAGCATCATCAATGAAAGAAACATAATACTGTGATCCTCCAATAGAAGCTACCTGAGCTGGTCCCCACAAGTTTGTGTGAACAAGCTCCAACTTGTGCTTCTTCTTTGTTGACCTAGTTTTGAGAAACCTCACTTTCTTCTATTTCTCAAAAATACAATGCTCACAGAAATCTAGATCTATGCTTTTCAAATCTGAAAGCTTACCTTTTGACTTAAGAACATTCATTCCCTTCTCACTCATGTGACCAAGCCTACAGTGCCATAACTTTGCATCTACATCTAAAGTAGATAAAATAGAAAGAGAATAATCAGTAATACAAGTAGATAGATAAAGTGTACCTACTCTCTTACCTTTTGCTAATACAAGTGCACCCTTGGAAACTTTCCAAGATTCAGCTGTGAGAGTTACTGTGCAACCCTCATCACCCAAATTTTTTGTAGAAATCAGATTCCTCTTCAGGATGGGTACATGCATGACATCCTTCAACACCCACGTGTTTCCATTCTACAATTTTAGCTGCACTTTTCCTTTGCCAACAATTTTTCAAGGCTCATCATCCCCTAAATAAAATTTTCCAAAATCTCCATGGACATAATCATTGAAAAATTCTCTATTTGTGGTTGCATGGAAAGAGGCACCAGAATCTAAAACCCATGATTCTACTTTATTATCCAAAGAAAATATAAGAGCATCTTGTGCAACAATACCTACAACTTTTGCTTCTTTATTACCTTCATGCTGATTTTCTTTGTTATCCTTCAACCAACAATCTTTCTTTGCATGCCCTTTCTTTCCAAAATTCCAGTAGGTTATTCTTCTATTTCTGGATTTGGATCAACTTCCCATCTTTGACTTTGATTTCCCTTGCTTGCCCTTCTCTCTTTGCCTTCCCCTGCTTTCAACACTTAAAGCATTACCTGATGTTTCCCCTATGCTTTTCCTTTGAATTTTTCATTCAATATTACACTAATAACATCATCAACTTTCAAGATATTTGAAGTAGATGCAGTATTACTAACTGCCATTACCAAACTATGCCAACTTTTAGGTAAAGAGCATAAGATTAAGAGAGCCTTAATTTCATCATCAAAAACTATTTTGATTGAATTTAACTGATTTACTATTGTATGGAAATCATTAAGATGACTAGATACAGATCCACCTTCTTGCATTTGCAAGTTAAATAATTGATTCATAAGATATACCTTATTTGAAGCTGAGGGTTTTTCATATAAATTTTCTAAAGTATCCATTAACTCTACCGTTGTCTTTGCCTGTGATAAGTTGAAAATCATAGAAGCTGCCAGGCTTAACCTTATAGATCCAAGAGCCTTTCTATCAATAAAATTCCATTCTTCATCTTCCATATTTGTGGGCTTCCTTGAAACCCCACCCAATGGTAAATATAAATCTTTCTGATACAGATAATATTCAATTTACATCCTTCATAATTGATAATTCTTGACATTGAATTTCTCCATTCTTAGTTTACTTTCTTCTGCCATTGCTTTGCTCCCACTAAATCAGAAACCCCTATGAGTGAATTGTATAATCAACAAACACTAACACGCTCTGATACCAGTTATCAGGATCTTAGAGTACAATTGATTACTTTTGTATAAGCAACTAAACACAGAATTGAAACTAGAAGTAATAAGTAACTAGAAATCAGAAACAACAAATAATAGGAGATACGAGAAATAATATAATCTGTATTAAATTCTTCCAAAAGGAAATGCAATGAAGAAATCTCTATCTCCTCACACCTCTTAGATGTACAATAATTCTCCCTCAAGAGTTCTCTCTCTCTCTCTCTCTCTCTCTCTCTCTCTCTCTCTCTCTCTCAATTACAATCAACTCAATTACTGAATTGTTGTACATGCTATGAGGATCTAACCCTATTATATAGTATACTTCAACACTAGGGTTTCATGAGCCATGCATTCACCACCCTTAGATCCACCTCTTAAATCAAAGGCTCAAATCTGTTCTCCTAAAAATAGAAAAGCTAGAAACGCACAAAAGTCGGTGTCAGTTTGAAGATGACCAATGCCGACCGACCCCTAATCAATGTCAGTCAACCCCTAACCGATGTTGATTGGTTCTGACTGATGTCAGTTACTGTGTAAGCCCAAAAACCTCCACATTAGCTCATTAGTGAAGCTTTTAGCTCTACAACTCAACATATTTTTCTAAAGAAGAGGTTGATCCTATTCACAAACTAGTTTTGAGTTCTCATGTTCAATGTGCTTGTGCTCCTCTTCCCAACATTCATCAATGAATCCCTCCATCTTTGGAATGTGTTAGATTTCAACTTTATCTACAAAGGATTCACTCTTAATGTGAATAATCTCTTGAATGGACTTACAAGATGGAAAATTCTTGGGTTTTTCAAGATTATCAACAAGGATCTCATGTTTACTTTGGATTCATTATCAAATTGACTCCCAAGATGGGAAGGATTTAGGATCTTATGGAGGGATAGGAGGGATTGAATAGGTTCAAATTATTCCTTGATATCAACTCCCTAATTTATGTTTTTTCCACTTTGTCTATCTCATGATTTCACCACTTGATTCTAACTTGTAATCTTAAAGGACTTCTTGGGAGGTTCTTGAGGAAGAGGAGTATAATTTTGTGCTAAGATAACTTCATTAGCTTCTTTCTAAAAATTAGTCAAGCTCTCTAATTTTGAATTATCTTACTTCTCAACAATAACCTCTTTCTTATTTTGAATGTTTTCTTGAATTGCTTTCCATGATGGGAAAACTTGAGGGGTATGTGAAGGGCTTGGGAGACTTTGAGTCTCACTTGAAATGGTCTTTTGAGAAAGTATGGGTGGCACATAAGAGGGATGAGGTGGTATAAATTAAGGCACATAAGGTTGATAACATTAAACTTGTTATCCTTCATAAACTCTTATCTTACCCTATATGCCTTGAATTATGTCACTTATGTCCATCATGTCACTTATGAATCTTTACTAATTTTCTCTGTTAATAGGTGACCACTCCCTCTTTATTAGCTATAATGAGTTTTTCACATTATAAATGAGACAAATAGGAACATTTTGACCATACTCCCTTTATGTGTTAATCCCTATCATATATGTTTCATAGCCTAATAGGGGTTGATTGAAACTTTAGATGGACTGATTTCAAATGTGGCTATGTTGACTAGGGGTAATATGGTCTTGACAAGGTTGATTAGAGAAATGAGAGGGATGCCAAAGAGGTGGACTATCTTGGTATGATTGATGAGTCAAAGTAAGGTAATACTTATGATAACAAGGTTTATAAGGTTCAAAAAACTACTAATAAGAGTCAATAAATTACTGATAAGGATGAACATGAGTTTGATATAGCTATTAAACTTATGTAAAACAAATATCAACATCAAACCCAACCATGAAAACTCATGAGAAATGAAAAAATGAAAGAAAACTTGCTTAAAATGATACTTGGGCTTTTATAACCAACTGAATTCAATCACAGTTACCAATAATGTTTGTTAAAATTTTGCCAAAGGTTGGTGTACTAAAGAGCAACACCAAAAAATCTTCAATTGATTGCAATGTAGTCCCACCAGGCAAGCCATAACTATTATAGCTCAAATTTTCACCCTTAGGAGGGTGATTCAAGCCCTCTCAACTTGAGCTATATAATGGGATTGATCCCAAGATATGGGTGACCTTTAGGTGGATCAAACCTCTAGGTTATAAGGATACCTCCCCTTGATGTATCAATTAGGATCTTCTTCACTACTAAATTATAAGGAAAAGGTAGAAGGATAACATGAAATCAAACAAAGGGGGTGATACACCAAATATTTGATCTCTAACAACTAGATGCATATTCACTTATAGACCAAGAAAACTAAAATTAACATATACTACTCCTAATCTAAGTCTCTCACATTAGTATTTCAATATGAAAGTTGTGATGGGTGCTTAGGCTAGGAGGACTAGTCAAGAAGTCTTGCAGGAGACTAGTAAATAAAAAACCTCACTCAAACCTTGAACCACACTTACACACTTCACATGACCTTCAAAATAATATCTCAAATTGTATCTAGGTGTTATAAAATACACATACCAATGAAGACAAATCAAATCACTTGACAAAATCAACTATTCACACACACACACACACACACACACACACACACACACACACACACACACACACACACACACACACACACACACACACACACACAATAGTAATATAAAGAGGTAAAATGAATTTTTTATCATTTATAAAAGGCATATAAATGGGTAGGGATTTGACATACCTAGGTAGAGGATGAATGCATAGCCCATCAAGGCTAAATTTAAAGAGAAATGAGACTAGAAGAGAGAGAGAGCAACATGCATAAGAGAGAAGTAGACAAGTGTCAAGTGTGAGTTAAAATAAAGAAGAGAGTTTTAAAAATTCTCATTAAATCTTTAATTACATGTGTTTCTCTCATTAATATTCTTTCCCCTTCCAAATGGTGTAGCTTTGCTTGACACCTTGATCTTGTTCTTCAAAACTGCCCTCCTCATGACTTGTGAGGTGATAAGAGGCATACTAGATCATCAATTTATGTTGATTTACATTCTTAATCTATTATTTAACACCTTTAATCTACTTATGAACTATCTAAATTTACAATTTATAAGTGATCATAACTCTTTAGGTGTCTTAAAACCCCTCTAGCTTCACCACGCCTCTCCTTGATTTTAAGTGTCAAATCTTGATTTCATCTTCACCAATGAAATATATCTCCATGAAAAACATATTCATGGATTATCAAAACTAAAACAACTCATTTGGATCCATCAAACATTCACTCAGACCTCAATTTACACCTTAATCTCTCACTAGTCTTCAATTCCTTGTACCACTGAAAACATACAAAGCTCCTTGTGTATGATAGTGTATGAATTATATTGGAAAAATAGTCATAGTTTTGAGTACCTAGTATGCGCTTATAGATATATTCCAAATTTCATGACCTAAAAGTAAGTGAAAGTACACTTATTCACCTCTTTTTTCTCTCTAATAAGGCCTTTAGGCCTAGAAACTGAGTTTTGGCTCTAATCTTATCACACACATGTGAAAATAAAAATAAGGGTTTGATTAACATTACATACCCTATGACCATGATCCATGTCAAATTTGAGCTTTTGAAACTTTGTGTAGATAGGTAAACCATGAAATGGCAAAAAAACCTAGTCTTCCACAAGTTCTTTTGTACTGCCTTTAAGAATCAGACTTGTTTGAGCACTTATAGGATTATTAATTATGGGAAATTTAAATTAAAAATGGGCCTCCAAAATAAATTCTTAAATTGTGAAATATGACATATGAAAACAATGCAAATTAAATAAAAAATGACATCATCCCTTAGGCTTACATCACTTAAAAAAATATAATATATTTTATATATTATAAAAAAATTACTAAATCATGTAAACTACCCCAATTTAGTTAAAATAAACCTACTTGTTTTATTCCAATCTCCTCTTTTAATATAAAGTGAAAATATTTTTTGCTTTTTTCATACATAGAAGGTCTTGTAATCTTTTTAAAAAGCAAAAATCACTATTCTAACAGCAACAAATATCAAATCATACCTAGATCAAAGGATTTTGATTGTGTAATTGAAATGGAGAGCCAAGGAAAAACTTGGTTTGAGGGCTCAATAGAGAAAAATGTCAAATTTGATGGAAGATGCAGCTATACGATATGATGATCGTAGTTTCAAAGCTCAGGGCTTTGGAAGTGACTATACTACTCTATTTTACTGACATTATTACCAAGTATGGCACTGAGGGCACAATCAAATCACTTTCAGTCTAAGTGATTGCTTCACATTTTATTCCCCCTCATGCAAATGTGGATTCCCTCTCTAGAATTCTTAGGTTTTGAATTGAACTAAGCTATATAATGAGACAAGAGAACTTTCTAGATTTGACAGTTTAGGTCAAGAGAGGAACCAACATTGTCAACATGAAAGCACAACTTGGGAGTCTGGTTATTGCATGCCAAGTGTTTGACATAATCCCACAACGAAATTATGTGAGTTGGAGTGCTCAGATTACAACACATTTTTTACATAGATTTGGGGAGGATAGACTGATACTTATGGTTACATTGTTTGAGAACAGAGTCATATATTATGAGGACTATGCTAACATGCTTCGATCCATCATAAAAAGGCCATGGTCACAATTGCACAAGAGCAGTTTGGGAGGAATGCCATTGGATTGTATTACAAGTACCTTCAATATGTGGAAAATATTTTTATGAATAATTCCCCATTACGCCATTCACTCTGAAAAGCATTTGAGGATTTTTGCAACAAGATGGTTACAGGAAGCAGTATAGGAGATATTTTTATAGCATTTTCTGACACCATTTTGAGAAATGGAAACTTGAGTTATGAAGATGTGGAGGACACACTTGAAAAGGTTATGAAGATTCTTGCCTATGTTAATGATAAAGACATGGTTTCAAAATTTTTACAAGAAAAAATTGTTAAATAGGCTTCTTAATCTGCCTCATAAAAGTGAAATGTTGTTCGTGAAAAAGGCATGTTATCCAATTTAAAGATTGAGTATGGAATTTGATTTACATATAAGATGGAAGGCATGTTGACTGATTTAACATAACTAATGAATACCTAATCGAGGTTTGATCATTATCTTAAAGATATTTCTCTCAATCCACATCTTCGGATTGGGTTTTTCATGAAACTTTTGACAACTGGATATTGGCCAAGCTACAATTCACTTGATACTAAGTTTTGCCTTGTTAAAATCACTAGATGTGCGGAGGTGTTTCAAGAGTTCTATACAAGAGATAAAGTGGACAAAAGGCTAAAATGAATATATTCTCAGGGAAGTGAGATGATTGGGAGGTTTTAGAGTTGTGAAATTGAACTCAATGCAAGCCCTTGGCAGGCATGTGCACTATTGCTATTCCATGCTTTAGAGAGGCTGGCTTACTCTTGATGTCAAGTCTCGGTTGAATTTGACATATGAAGATACTGTTAGATTGTTATAATCCCTTGCTTGTAATTCAAAGTATAAAATCCTCAACAAAATACCAAGTTAGATTGTTAAAGCTATTGTAAAATTGTTTCGAGATGATATGACTTTGGGAATATCACTGCACCATATTACAAGGTAGTTATGTGCTTCTTGTTGTAACTGCTGATTCAATGTTTACAAGATCACCATTCCACCTTTAATAATTATTTTTTCATATAATTGGTTACTATGTTGTAACTATCCATCTATTATCATAAAACAAATTCCCATCCTCTACATTAAATTTGAATTTAAATTTTGTATCTTCAAATTTATTTATTTATTTTTAATATATCTGAAAATATTATATAGGATTACTGATTTATTTTAATATTTTAATTATAAAAAAGATAAAATATTAAAATTTTACCTTTCCTTATGTGTGAATCAATAAAAAAATAGTACAATTGATATCATATTCTTCAATTTAAAAATAAAAAACACAATACAATTTATAACACATTCTTAGAGAATTTTAATTATAAATTATTAAGCATCCATAAGTGAAACAAGGTAAGAATTTAAATTAAATTTTTTAATGTCATATAGTAGGGATAATAATTATAATATTTACAAAAAAATTTATTATTATAATTGTGATTAGAGATTAATAAAATAAAAAAATTGAAAAATTTGAAATTAATAATTTGATTGTTACTTTTAAATTTTCATATTTTTTTAAATATAAAAAAAACATTTTTTTTTCCAAAAAAATTATCATGTTATTTTATTTAAATCAATAATCAATAAATAAAAATATTTATTTATTTTTATTTTTTTATTATTGATAAAATCAATAATAAATAAATAAAAATATTTATTTATTTATTTTTATGTTTTTTATTATTGATAAAAAAGAGTTGTTTACTTTGAATTCAAACTATTATCCAAACAGATTACTTTGAATTCAATGTGAAGAATGGTAATAAAGTGAAGAAAATCAAGAGAGAAAAAATTTCAAAAGAAAACTGAAGTAAAAATCATGAAGAGTGAACTCTCCATCACAGCTCATTAAAAAAGAAAACTGATTTTCTTCTTTTAAATGATATGAACACAAATTTTTTTGAAGTATTAATTTATTCTTCAATTAATAAAATATAATTAATTAATCATATTATTTTATTTTTTAATATTTATATAAAATATATATTTTTTATATTCTTATTTTATGTATATATGTATATATAATTTTAATTTCTTAATTATATATATGATATTAAGAAATTAAAATTATATATAGGTATATATATTTTTTATATGAAAAACAATTTTTTTGATAAAATATTTATTATATGAATTATTAAAAAATTAAATTATTAAATTAAGTATTATAAATTTATACAACAATATTTAATTTAATTTTTCAAATTTTTGTTAATAAATATTTTATTTTATATATATAATTTTATTATTTATTATTTTTATTTGATAAAAAATAAAATAAAATATATTAAAATTTTTTCCTCTTATTTTTATTTATTATAAAAATGTTTGTACAATATTTATAATAAAAATAATAAATTATATAATTTATTTTTTAATTTAAAAAAAAATATACTAAAAAAATGTTGTGAATAAAGAAAAAATGGAAAAGTGAGGGAAAGAATAAAAAATTCTACTCTAATAAAAAATATACTCATAATATTTTTATCATAATAAACTTTTAAAATAAAAATATTATATATATAAATATAAATAATATAAATTCAAGTGAATTTAAAATAAATAAAAAGAAATTCATTATTATTATTAAATAAAAAGAAATCCATTATCATCAAAAATATCTATGAATAAAATTATATTAAGATTTATTGCTGGTAATGATGGGTGTCTAAATAAATATTTATTATTTATGTAATGTTATTATTTAATTAACTCACACTATGGTAAAAGTGGAAATTTATTGCCATTTAAAAAATGGCATGATATTTCCTAACATATGTGCTTTACTATCGACTAATGCTTTTTTTTGGGAGCCGTGAAAGAATGGGAAAGCATTTTGTTTGGGAAGAGGGTTAGGATATAATGTTAGATTATTTTATTAGAAAATATTGTTTTTTTTTAACAAACAAAAAAAATTAGAAGGTATCATGCTTTTTAGAGTAAGTATTAAATATTGAAATAATTAAAAAGTATTGTAGTTGTAGTATATTTATTTAGAAATATAAATTATATTTATAAAATGTAAATAATTTTTTTTAAATTTTTTTATAGTTTATTGTGATCTCATTTAATTTATGTAAAGTAATTTATTATTATTTATATTTAAATTATTTATAAAATAAAAAAGAAATTATTTTTTAAATTAATTTTTTATAAGGTTTATTTTATACCCAAATTTATCTTAATTGATGTACATATTTTGGGACTTGTGGATATGGTAAATACTTCAATTCATCTTCTCTAATAGTTTGCTTCAGTCTAAGGTCTTATATACTTTATTTTGAGCCCAAAACTTCATAAAAGTACAACATTTAATGTATTGGTACATATGCAAGTACAAATAAATGTCATGGTGAGAATATTAATGGAGTGAGTAATGGTGTTCAAGTGGTTTCAAGTTAATTACAACTCATTTCAAGAACTTATGAAGTCAATTTATCCAATAGGGTCATACCTATTCTTCTAGGTAACGAAAACATGTTTATCATCTTAACAATGATTCATAAAGCTTGGGGCCTTGATCAGTGAAAAAATTACATAAATAAAAAGTGGACAAGGCCCCCTAACATCCCTAGAATATTGGTCTCACATGCAACTTGTCCGTACTATTTGAAGCTTGAGAAGGTGCTCCTCAATCTAGAAAGTCTTTATTTGGTGAGCTTAAGAGAGAAAGTGAGTTATAAATGCCGTTTTGGAGTTTGGTTTTAGCTATAAACACTTTAGGGAGGTATATGACACTCATATTGACTTGTTACAATGGTGTCCTTTGCCATTCATCTTCATAGGCCCTCTGTAACCTTCATTTTTTGATTCTTAAGGTTGATGAGCATACATACACTCTTGACCCTAGTGTCTATGCTTGAGCTATTTTCTCTCTGTTTAAGGGTTTATCACTTCATAGAATGCTTCATTAAATTCATATCCACATTATTAGGTTTTAATGTTTTCATTTCACCTTCAATCAAACAAGATCTTCACCACTTGATCACATAGGCATGTGTGTGTGTTTTAGGCTTAACATGCCTAACAAGACTTATCAAAGTTTGACATTATCTTTCTTGGCCCTAAAAGTCATATAAAGGTGTACTTATATCATTGAATAGTCATTTTCATACAACTTTCTCTTTCCCATAGACTTTGTCCCTGAAACCAAAAAGGAATCTCTCTTGATCAATAATATAAAAGCTTGACTGCATTATTTTGATTGTGTGACTGTAGGGCTCAAAGTGAATTTGTTTTATCACTCTCTACTGATCTTCTTTAGGTATATTTTGGTTTATATTGATTCTATTTACTTTCTTATTTACCCTATCCTCAACATCAATGCACACATTATATTCAACTCTCACTCGCACCCTCATACTCTCACATAGTCATGTAGGTGTCTTTAACTACTCTTTTGGATATAAACTATTCTATAAATTTCTTACCCATTTTTTATATTATTTAAACCATTCAAGTGTCCCCAAAATCCTTTCAAATCCATTGTGTTTATATTTGTTCACAAAACAAATTTCTTCATCAGGTTACACATAGGCTTGTGTGTAGTTTTAGGACTAATAGGCTTAAATAGACATCGCCATCCTTGAAGCTTACATCCATTTACCTTAAACATCATATGATAATTATGTTTTATTCTTAAAATGACATGCAATTATTATCTCCACCCTTTAGGCTCCATGACTTTACATGTCATTATCATCTTCTCCTTCAAACTTGAGAACTAACTGAAGTCTTAAACAGGTCTGACTATTACTATTTAGGTCTCTTGGGCTTAATCAGTGTTAGGTTTGAAGAATAAATATTCAATAAAATAATTTCCTTCTCATTGACATATACCATCCCCATGGTGTTTTCACATAGCTTAATTTATGTCTACTACAAAAGATAACTAAAATATATGTGTTGATCTTCCCAGTTTTCTCAATGATGAGCATATGTTTTGATATCAAAATATATTTACCAAAATTCTCATCCTAAAAAATTAAGTATTTTTTTGGTTTTGTTAATTTTATTATGCTTAATTACTTAATTATTGTACCCAATCATCTAATGTCACAATAATAATTGTGAGACACAAAATTAATTAAATAGCTTAATTAATTTTTTTTTAAAATTTTCTAGATTCACAACAAGACTTCCCATAATCATGGAATACAAATATATTTAAGTGAGAGCTAAGTTCAAGAGTGGATATTAAAATTATCACACTGCGTGAAATTCCATTTTAATATCAACTCATATTCCTTATTACAAGAGGGAAAATAAAACTAATAAGATATCTTAATAAGAGGGTCTATTTTAGTTATATTTTCTTTGATTTCTTTAGTGAAAGCGAACAATATACCAATCTTCTAGTTTTAACATACATAATTAATTGTAATAGTTAACTTAAACTACAAACACAATTAGGAGGGCTACCACCCTTAACCTTATGAAGGGATAAATCCCTATTATTTTACTATGAACACAATGCCCCCAGGGATTATAAAATATCAAGGAAGGTTTTCAATATTCATTTCAAAAAAACTACCATCAATACAATTGTAATAGTTAACTTAAACTACAAATACATTTGGCAGGGCTACCACCCTTAGGCTTAAGAAGGGATAAGTCCCCATTATTTTAATACACAAACAATGCCCCTACAGATTATAAAATATCAAGGAAGTTGTTCAATATTCATTTCAAGTAAACTACCATCAATACAACTAATCTTAATATAGGGGGTTAACAATATTCATAACATAGATTGATCTCAATAATTTTAATTAATTACTATATATAAGTAATTTAAAAAAAATCTTAATATAACACGAGAAATGATTATGAGACAACCCTAACCTATCCTATGACCTAATATTTGATGCCCTCAACATCTTTGACAACTTACATATTTGCTCCTTGAAATCAGAGTCAGATTTAATTCACCTTAAAATTATGAATAGTCTCCTCCATGAAACATCATCACTAAAAGGGTTTGTAATCTAAGCCACAAAAAAATAACTATCATAAATCAATTAATCTTATATAAGATCTAGATGCCAATAATTAAGACCAAACCACACACTCAAAACAATCATTTTCATAAAACACCTTGACATCCTAAGGTGCATTTGCTTACCCAAAAGTATTATTACATAAGTGTACATATGAGTGTCAAAAAAAGGATGAAGGAAACTACAATAAATTAATCTAAATAATTTAGAAGTTTCAATAACTCTAATATTATACTACTCAGAGAAGCTCTATCTCTTGAAAGTGTCTTTGTTGATGACAAATGTTAACTCAGATGTACACATAATAACATTCATTAGGGGTAAAATTCAAGTCACCACATAAAAATTAATTAGAGTTGCACATACTATTTATCTGTGTACTAAGAATTTATCAAACATACAATAATGCTACGGTCATAAAGGAGGATACCCTAAGTTTATTGAATAGAACCCTTACTAAGGAAAATCATCCTAATTTGGTTTGGTATCTAGTACTCATGCTCATTTCTGGAACTACCAAAATATTTAATATGGATACTTTCATAATCAAAACCAGGGTTAGATGTAGTCCACCCTTACTAAAACAATTTTTATTTTTGTTGTGAAGGTAACTAGCCTTCATTGTTTAGCTTTACGATAATGGTTTTGGGGTTACATTATAATCGATAATTGGTTAAAGGATAGTTAGATTCTTCCAAGGGTTAACATGAGATACTCTTGTATGTGAAATAAGGTTTTTTGAACTATCTATGTTCAACATTATATAACAAAATTTTTACTTATTCTACTACTCATTGGTAGCCTCCTAGAAGTAACTAACCCAATACTATAAAGATCACAATGTGGGTATTTTAATTTGGAATATGGTTTTAAAATTATTTCCTAGGCTAGCTAAAGAGTATAATAGTCACATTTTAGTTTATTGTAACTGAACACAAAAGTTCTCATAATAAACGATTCAAATACTAGCTCTAATGCAAGTATTCTAGGCTAAAAAAGGGCTATAGAGATAACACATAATAATTACTTGAGAAGGATAATATATCAATTTAATATTCCACATTAAATCTAATATCAAAATAAAATAAATAATTCACCTTCACATTGTATGTAAGAAGGGAATACTAAAATTTCATGATAGAAAAATAGCAGTTCAAAACATTGATATTTTACTATAGTTTTTGATTTAAAAAATGGGTTCTGAAATGCCCTAAATAAATTTATGGAAGAATATTTTTTTTATAAAAGTTTTTACATATTTTCTAAGATAAATATAAAATAAGTATGTTTCCATCTTTAAATAGATTTAATATATTAATTAATTTAATAATGACATATTATTTTGAAGTGGTTTTGAGAAGCTAAAAGTTTTCCATCAATTTATTTTTTGGAAGACTTATTTAAAAACTATCCAAATTTAATTTAAATATTCAAGAATAAAATTATTTATTTATTGAAATAGTAAATTTTATCTATTTAATTATATTTCAAAATTATATGGATAAGCTTAATTTCTTTATATTTAATTTAATTATATTCTAAATTGACTTCAACGAGCTTTAAAAAACACTAATAAACTACTTGAGAAAAAACTTATTTTAATATCACTTATCCATAATAAATTTTTTGAATTATTGATCAAATAATATTTATTCGTTTAAAAAGAAATGAAAATCTTAATTTTAGTAATTTAAAAAATAGATATTTATTTTATTCAAAATTTGAATAAATTATATTATCTTAATTATAACCCCAATTAATACATTTTACAAAATTACATTATGACTAGAAAACTTATATTAGGACTAGAAAACTTGTTTGAATAACTAATACATAATAAGTTTGAATGATCCACTAGAAACTATTCATCTCTAAATGATATTCATAGAAGCTAAGCACTATTCCTATCATAATATCATTACAACTCAATCATATTTAATCACGGGATTTTAACTTTGAATCAAACAAACCTACTCCATGTATTTTTCCTTGTTAGCATTCATTTACATTATTATGAATGAAGTGTGTGTTTTTTTAAATGAATGAAGTGATTTTAATATATATCATTCCAAAAAACATATTTTTATTTTTCATTAGTTATATGTTATTATCAAGTCAATTTCATGACTTAAATTTTGTGAATAATGGTTCAAAAAATATTTGTATTTTAATAATTCAAATGGTACAATTAGCACTTATTTGTTTTCCCTTCAAAATTAATTGAAAATCATTATATTTATATTTATAAATATGAAGTAATCCCCTAACACATTAAAATGTCATATATTATTCATCCCTTTAAATTATCTTAGTTTAAAAATATATAATCACTTTTCATAGATTTTGAGAGTCATTTATTCTGTGTATTTATATGTATTATTTTCCAAACATAATTTGTAGAATTTATAGGAGAAAAATATTAATATAGATTATCTCAATTTTTTTTTTATTAGATTAGGTGAATGGGTTAGGTTTTGATTGGAACCAACAGAACTAGCCTAGGACATAAATGAGAGGCCGATGTCCCCCTTACATCAAATACTAATGTTACTTAAGTCACCACTGACTATCATGAACCCACCTATATCACTAACAACCATCCTTGAAATGTCATGCTACAATGGGATTTGAACAAGCACAAAAAAATTACATTAACAAAATAACTTTGATATTTATTGACATTTAAATGATTAAATTTGTATTTTTCACTAGAACTATCATGTCCAATAAAATCAACCATGCAATATAATTTTTTACATGCATATTACAATAGTATTATCTTGTATGATTGAGGTATTTATAACCTCCATTTACTATAATTATATGGCTAAATTCAAATAAAACTGCAAACAAAGCTTCCATGGTCAGAATCTACATATATGCATTATAAAAGACAAACCACATATGGTAAAAACAATTATTTATATTTTGAATGATTAAAAATTTTAGAGTAAAAACCTTATTACAAAATTTTTGAGATTACAAGGGTTAGATGGATGTTAGCAAAGATTTTTGAATTGAATAAACAATAATTAAAAAATACATTTCCTAGAGTATCTTTAAATCTTTTATCAATAAAAGTTCAAATCATTATTATCCACACTATTTATTTTCAAGGTTAAAATTTTGAAAAAGATGGTAAAGTTTTTTCAAAATTTCAAATACTTTGAATGCATTTAATAGGTCAAATTAAAAAATTATCTACATTCAATCAATTTTTGATGGCACTTTAAATTCAAAATAAATCCTCATTTCAACATATAGGTTACAAGGTTGAGAATTTTAGCCTAAAACTTACTAATTGCATTTTTTTTCAATTTGAATTTCATTGAGGCATTATGATGATTAATCCAATGGTTATGATTCCACATTTTCCATATAGATATCCCCTTATTGATATTCTTTTATGATGAGTCATGTCTAAATCAAGGCTTATTTTTTGGCACAACTGTGTCTAAGGGTGGGGAATCACATCCCACCCATTCATCCTAACTTTTATTAGCCATCACCATTGCTCAAACCTATCTTAAAAAATATCATGGCCATTAGCACATATATAGGGAATGAAAATGTTGTTCCCTTCTTGTACTATTCACAGCCATGGGTTAGACAGGGTTGAACCCTAGCTTGATCCCTTTTAATAGTAGTAATAATAAAAATATTAAGTTTTAATTTTTTTTATTAATTTTTTAAATATTTATTTACACAAAATTCTTTGGGCATGTAGCATGTCATTACCTATTTTCATATATAAAATTGGATCAATTAATTTGTAATTTACATCTCAATATTATTTATAAAATCACATACATATATATACATAACTTTATAGTTTTAATATTTTCACTATTCTAATTTGAATAGCATATTATTTTTTAAAAACATTCATAGTTTTAGAATTATACAAATTGAAGGATGCAAGCACTTCCCACTTTAGAGATATCAATTTCTATTTGAATAAACTTTACAATATTAGCATAAATTTCTCTTTAACAAGAAAAAGAACCATCCTTCAACTAAATTTAGAAAGTAAGGAAAATAATATTATAAAGGAAAAACAAGGAACTTAGCTTGAATTTTCAAACACTTATTGAGACTGATCCAACATTATTTTCCAAGATATTTTAAAAAAATAGGAATACTCCAATCTAGATAACCACATAATTAATAACCCAGACAATTCGTACTAGAAGATTTCATAAATTTCTCTATAGATATGCTCCTGAATAATTTCTTTCACAGTCTTTTATATTATTTTCATTTTCTCTTGTGAATTTTTTTGGATTATTTCATTTATTCATATTTATATATATCTTTACCCTAGTATCCATCTCAACATGTTTCAACAAAAATATCCATGCTCACCACACCATTGTTAGCAAAGGTTCCTAGAAAACCCTTCAGAACATGCTAATTTAGGGTTATTTTGTGCATAAAGTGATAAAAGTAAATAATAGATGGAAATTAAGACTAAAAATATTCATTTATAGGAAAATTAGAGATGTTTATGCTCAAAAACATAGACTTAAACAAAATCAGAACATTCAGTATAAATTATATGATTAATAGATTTAAGCAAACAGAGTATTCACTACACACATAACAATGATAGAAGATACATAGGAAAATTATTTCAGACCAATATATATTAATCTCTATCACATCAAAACCATATCCAAATATAATTAAGCATTATATATATAGTTTTACAAAACATTGACACTTCATATTCTATCATTTCGCTATGCCTAAAATGAAGGACTCTTCCCATTTTAAAGTCTATTGTTATGCTCACAAAGGTTGAATACATATAAAAAGATATACAAAATAAAAAATAGTGCAAGTCACATACATGTCCATCAATTATATTTTGTGATTTTGGTCACCTTGTGTTACTCTCAACAATTTGAAGAAGCAGGGCATACCTATTAGATTTAGACTCCAAGTGTAAAAGGGCCAAGGCATAATGATGGGACATAAAACTGAGGGAGGAATGTGTATCTCATGATAGAAGTGTCGTAACTTCTTGAATTTCCTAACATATTTGATGATGTCATGCTTAATTATGGGCTAGAAGTATCCCATTCTATGTATCTTGTGAGTGGTCATGTGACAACCAAAATAACCACTGTAAACCCCATTGTGACAATGGAAAATGACCCTTTCTAACTCCTCTTGGTCTACACATATCAACAACATGACATCAAAGGCCTTGTGATAGAGAACCTCATCTAAGATGACATACTTAGAGGTGATAACATGAAGATATCACCTTTATTTAGAGTTGGCCTCTTCAAGATAAGTATGGTCAATTAAGTAATGAATGATATAAATAAACTAAGGAGAATATGTGATAGGAGGATCATCTATGTAATAGATCAAATCATATAGAAAATTAGTGTCAAAAAAGATCATGAGCCTCTAAGGGAGAGTCTACCAACTAATTGGCAATGACTTGTCCTTTGATGGACTTTTGGTTGACATAAGTAAGCTCAAACACACTTTACAATGTGAAAAAATGCCCAATATTTTGTGAGAGTTCTGATATGGGAGGTCATTGTAGGCTCATAAAAACTCAATAATAACCTCATTATTCTTAATTAAGTTAAGGACTAACAAACTATCATCATTTCCAATATGGGCAATAGTTCAGTCACTAGATTTCTTGCGTATAAGAGGTTATATCCTAATTGAAACTATGAAATCATAATTTGGCACAAAAGGATGAAGGTAGAAGACTGATAATTAAGTATCCATAGATTCATCAAGTTGGTTACTTTCCCTAGGGACTACCTATATAGAAATGATGTCAAGTAATTTATCAATTTAGTGCACAACAGTCTTATATAGTTGAAGATGTTTAGCCTTAGTTTGAGAAAATTTAAAAACTTGGTTGGATCCTAGCTATGAGTCACCTTAGATCCTTAAGTTCTGAATACATGAATTTTTTACAATGAACATGCCAAGAAATAGGGCTTCATACTAAAATGACATACTCTTATGGTCTGGATTAAGGTAGGTAAACACTTCTAGGAGCCCAAAAGGCTACCCATTAGGATTTATTTTTGGTGTGGCGAGTATGCCATCATAGTTTTGATGGATTTTTGGGGTGTGGATTATGGTAGCATAGTTATGATCTCATTTCAATGTGGAAAGTATGTCAACATAGTTATTAAACTTAAAATATTGTTGATAAGACATGGGTAATCATATTTTTCCCATTATTATATGAAATAAAGCTCATAAGAACTCAATGAGTTGTTCTCCAGTGGTCTCACTCTTTTCAAGGGGAGAGAAAGCCTCTCTTTATAAGTTCATGGACAATCATGATATCCAATATTAATCTCTATGGTACCTATTATTAAGGTGTGAATCATATACTTAATCACAAACACCATTAGTGGAGAAGGAATGATTTGATTGCATAGTGACAAACTAGGAATGCAATTCGAATCAAAACTAGGTGTTGATAATAATAGAATGATCAACATCACAGGAGGAAGAAAAGATGATGGATTAGGAACTATGGAAAATTGATATGGTCCTATCATAGCATGATAAATGAGCATACTCTAAAAAGGCTCAAAATTAATCTTAGTGGTACGTAAATTACAACTTGCCCTTGTATAATTGAGCATAGGGTGATTATGATGGTAATCACATAAAAACATATCATTAAGGGAAACCCCTTTATTATTTGACATATCTATCATGCAAATATCAAGTAAAATGGATAACCCTTCTTTGGGTTCTTACTTCTAAGACTTAGAGATGTCTCTAATCCTCATGGGTCAAATAGGAGGACAAGTGGCATTTTCTTTTCTAAGATATTGATAATGTTAGTTGTGGACATGGTGGAGACTAAAGAAACAATGAATGGATCTAAACGAGTGATGTTTCCCACCATCAATAATTCCTTTTCCTCTAGTTTGTCCTTTAATAAGGCTTGAGGGATTTATAGCCCTTTCTTTAGAATAACCAATTTAGGCTTCACAAGATTTATAACATCCACCAAATTCAAGGGTTTTATGACTTCATTGGTAGGTAGGTGATAGTCTATGTGTAAGCCTAGTTGCTTGTGCATATTTATTTGAATCATATCAAAAGGCTTGGGATCCCCATAAGCTACGAAACCCTTACCCAGATGGAAGAACCTAATTTTTTAGAACAAGGTCAAAGGGATAGGATTTATCTTGTGAATCCAAGGTCTCCCTAAGATCATGTTATATTTTGTCCTTGTCAATAATATATAATTATATAAACACAATATTGGTACCCATAGTGTCTTGAAGCATAATGGTTCATATTGAGGTGGGTTTGAGGCTATCATATCCTCATAGGGTATTGTGCATTGTGGAACAGTTAGTTTCATGTATCCAATTTTATGTAATAATTAGAAGGGTAAAATGTTCATGACTTATTGTCATCAACCATTACTCTACTTATGTAGTTATTGCAGATCCATACTTTAAAAACACAGTAGAATCCCCCCTCCTTCCCAATTTAGAGTCAAGAGGGAGATTATTAAGGTTGAATAAATATACAACATTCCAAGAATATTGCCTAGATGAAAACATATCTAGATCAATGTGATTGATTTGGGCCTAAGGCAATGGAGTTACACTATAAAAATTACCCAATCCTAAAGCATATAACAAAATTGAATGATGAGCAAGTGATTTATTGAGTAAGTCAATAAAATAAATGTGGGAGAAAGTTTTTTTAAGATCCAAGATCAAATAGTCTTTCCTCATAGGTTTAGGGATAACCTTAGTTTCTAGAATGTTTGAGGGGTGGGGAGTCATGGGATGATATTCCCTGGTTTGAGTGATTATATTAGCTTATTATTTGAGTCATTTTACCTTAGACTTCTAACTCGAGAGTGACATCGACATTAACAACTCCATATGTAGATGCCTCAACATTGTTGGTACAAGATTTCATTGTTGGTATATTCTGAGTGGCCTAAGGATTTAAACCTGCATTCCAAAGGATCATGTCTACAAAAGGTTGCCTATGATCCTTAGGGACCCTTTACATGAATTTGTTATACTCCCTATAGTTTTGAGTATCATGATCAATGACTTGGTGAAAGAGACAATAAATGTTGGGGTCATATTCCTTAGGCTTCTGATTTATTCCTTATTGACTAAACCCATATTTATTATTCCTTTGATAGTAGGGTTGATTATGAAACTTTTGAAAATGATTAGCATGATGAAAGTGGTTCTAATTTTTATTTTGATACTACATGTTACATAGTGGAGGTCGATTGAAGTCAACTACATGGAATAATAGTGGAGGGTTTTGGTTCATAACACTGGTACTATTATTTGGGTCAGTGTTATTGATGGTAGGATATTGATTATTGTTTGTCATGTTTGGATTTTTACCCTAGTCAGTCATGCCATTAGTGGTGGTATTCCTATTTTAGTTAAAAAATTTTGGGCCTTGATTATTAAAGTAAAAGGTTGCATAGTTATTTCAAGTTCATTTGAGACAGACAGAAAAATAAATATAATATTTGCCTCCATCATGTGATGAAATGGGTAGTCAACTAATTGTGTTCTTATTTGATATGAAGGAATTATCAAATGTCAATATTGAGAATCTTGTTCATGTCAATGGCTTTAATGAATTCAACCATTAATTATTTGAAATAATTAATGGACTCCTCAAGGAGGCAGTAATACTAATAAAGAGTGATTAATTATAGGTTTTTAGGTAAAATAATGGTAATAACCCCATCTCAAGGTAGGAATCACCTAACATTTTTGGCATAAGACTTTACATTTTCTTTGGTATTTCCCTCCCCTTTGAATTTGGGAAGGTCTAGTAGGGGATGTGGAATAATAACTCCTTGTTATATGTTGAGATCAAGGGGTTCCTTAAGATACTCGACATAGGTCCCCATATTGTTGAAGACATTTGTTGAGGTGGTAAAGATAGATTAAAATGGTGGGATTGCATAGGGGTTGTTTGGATAACCACTATAAGGAATGAGAGAGGCTTGATAGGGTGAAGTGGAATAAGATAAAAAATAGTTATCTAGCCAAGTTGATTTAGAGAACATATGGAGATAGGGAGGAACATTGTTAGATGTAAAAGGGTTGGTGGTTTGTTGAGGAGGGGTGTATGTGGTTTGCACATAACTAGAAGGCATGTAAGGTGTCACATGGCTAATTTGTGTAGGATGAGTATATGTGGGAGGTATGTAGCTCGAGGAGGAATGTGTTATTAGCCTATATGGGAAGATTCTAAGTAAAAATACCTCCCATTGAGGTTTGGGTAGGAACATGTTAGGTTGGAATAATATTAAAAGTGTATCCATTAGGGACTCGATAAGTAAGGATGTCCTTGAGGGGTTAGCTAGAGGCATAGCTTGGTAGAGGTATATTCTCTTATTATGGTGGGAGTGTGTAAACTTATTGTTATAATGGTTGATGAGTGATTATTGGGATGATAAAATAAGAGGAATTAACCTAGGTAGGAGGATTTGGGTTCACTCATAGATTGAGAGATTGTTGGTTATTCTCAAAATCAAGAGTGTGACCCACTAAGATATTGATGAGCTCATTAATTCTAGTGGTAGCATTAGGTCTAGGAGTCTCCTATATAGGAGTGGTATGGGAGAGAGATTGGTTAGCTTAAAGGGATTGATTTGGAAAAAGAACCTCAAGGTCAATGTTTAAGGTATGCATTGTTGGTTAAAAGGTGTTTTCATTCCCACTAGAGGGATGTTTGGCTTCTTGCATATGGTCAACCTTGTCTTCTAGATAGTGGATCCTTCCTAGATAGTGATAATATGTGGAAAAGCTTTCCACATTTGGGTTTTGTATGCTAATTGATGGTGTAGTGGCCATAAGAGGAGTGGTTACACTTCTTCTTGTGAAGGTAATGCCATTAGAGTTGAGATGATTGCTGCAATTTTAGATACATCCTACTCATAAATGAGGATTCAACTCCTAATTTGAGTATTACAATGAGAATAATCATAGGGTTTATAATCGACATTGGTGTTGAAAGTAGAGTTATTCTAACTTACCAAGTAAACTTTACTAGAGTTGAATTGGCTCCTCTTATAGCCTTCTAGGCCAAGAGATCTGATTAGGTCATAGCCAAACATATTATGAGTATATGTGGATACCCATAAAATAAATGGAAGGAGAGGGGAAGGTATAAAAATGGGAGAGTAGGAGAAGAAAATAAAAATTCAAAAGATGGAATTTTTTCATGTCGAGTTCACAAATTTTTATGCATGTGAATAACACATGCTAAAATATGTACTCAACTTACCAAGGTTGGGCTAAGATAGCTAACATAATGGATGGGCAATAGGTGGAGATATGGAATGGGTTGGTTATTGAGAAGATTGGGATTTGGAATAGGTGGTTATAAGGGTTTCTCATGATGGAACCAAAAGACTTATGTGGTGTCACATTACTTGTCAAGATCATCTAACTGAGTGAAAATAGAGTTTCAAGGCTTTCAGTGTTTGAGATAATAAGGAGGTGAAGCTCCTAATCAATATTAAGACCAGTGAAAAGGGGATGGTTTGGGTAAATTACTTGAGGGATGAGATCAACTCTATCAGATTGATAGTGACTAGTCAATGTCATCCAGAAATGTGAATGATATATGTTGAGGCTAGACCCAAGGAGAAGAAATGGGAGTGAAGGTGAGGATATAGGGTTATATCAAATTATATTAATGACCTATATTCTAGGGGAGAACTATTATTGGTGGATTAAGAATTTGTTATTAGTCCTTTAGGGCACCAAGAGCATTGATGATGAGGTGAGAAATAGGTGTATCACAGAAAACCTCAAGTCTAAATTATCACTAATATCTTATTGAGTGTTGATTTTAAGACCAAGTGATATAACCCTAAGGAAAAAAATTCTCTAATAAGACTAGGTGTATTAGGAAGTGGCATCCAAAGGAGACTAGGGAAAGTATAATTGTATGAGATTGTTTGGTAATTGTTTTTGTGAAATCACTTGTTGTACTATTGAATCAAGGTTTTAAAGTGTTTGTGCTTGGTTTGACAAGGCTTTGTAAAGTTGATTATTTTTATCAAAGGTTTGAGGCTTTCATAGTCCATATAGTCACAAAGATTTTTTTGGAAAAAGCTATGTTAAATTTTTTTACTCAATGTTTTAGATCATCTTTTATGATCCTTCATTAGGAGATGATTCAAAACATTGAGCATCAAAACTTTTAACATAGTATTTTCCCAAAAAAGATTTGTAATTGATTATTTTTGTTGTTTTTGGGAATAGTTGATTGAAATGAGATGTAACTACTTTCTAAAAATTATTAATTAGAATCAAATAATGATAAATACTTTCCAATTTAATTTTTATTGTATATAAGGTAAGAGAGATGTACTCTAACTATGTGTAATCATCTAAAAGTGGTAACAAGATGCTAAGAGTGTCGCTTGAGTCACCCTATCACTAGGCTTGACATAGACCTATTCTAGAGCATTAGACTTGCATTTCTAGCCATTTAGCTAACCTTATTCACTTATAGCTAATCAAGACATAGTCCATCAATTGTCATCTCTAACTCCAGTCCAAATTTCCAAGAATTCTACCAAAAGGACATTAGTTCCACATTTGGGAAACTATAGCCACATGGCACTAGTGTCCCAATAGGGTGCTAATGTCCTTACCCTTATCTCTTCTCAATATATACTTTTTCAATTGTGTGCCTATCCTAAGGTCAGCCGAAGATCATTTTCTTATCTACACAAGCAACAAAACCCTATAAATACAAGTATAATATTCCTCTATTAACTATATTGAAAATAGATGCAAAAGATATTCAAACCTAAGATAAAGTTGTACAAAATCAAA
This sequence comes from Torreya grandis, assembly GCA_037957365.1. Lineage (NCBI taxonomy): Eukaryota > Viridiplantae > Streptophyta > Pinopsida > Cupressales > Taxaceae > Torreya > Torreya grandis. Next base: position 150,943 of record JARHVA010000756.1, on the reverse strand, counting down.
GCTACATTATCCCTATTCTACCCCACTTTCTACATACTACCCTATACAATAACCCTAAGTCTAGTTTTCAAGAATTCAAAGGCTCAATCAAATTCAAGGATTCCAAAGCCACTCTCATTCTAGCATTCACTTTCATATACATCAAGAAATAGGTGGGAGAACTACATTGGAATTTATCCCTCTTCAGAGTATTGGTATGTAAGGAACTCTTTACACAATGAGGTGTTGAGGATGTCCAGTCCATCCTACTAACATACTAAAATCATGCTCATATCCTACCTATAAAGATAACTAGGGTTTGCATAAAAATTCAAAATTTTTAGGTACAATACACAACTACAGGCTTCGGTCTTAGAGGAATAGTACACACAAACATAGGTACAGGTGCTCCCCAAAAATAGGAACATTTTTGTAAAGAGGACATTAGTGTCCCATCTTTGACACTACACACGAATGTTGCTACTATCTAAATTGGGCACTACCATCCAATGAATATATGAATATTAGAAAACTGCTTCCGACACTTAGAGCTACTTAGATCTCTAATTTTAGAACCCAGATCATCTACAACTATCTTTTTTTGGCTAAGTCTATATTTATCCATATTTATTTCTATTATTATAAATTTAACCAAGGTCAAATTAAATTTTACAAATCAGTAGGTTAATTATTTCAATTTAGTTAACTGATTTAGACATCTCAACCCCTTAACCAAACATTGGTAATTACACACATAAAACCTTGAATAGTTAAATCATTTGGTGAACTTGACTTACTTTGAGCATTGTATAAAACCCTAGCTTGCATTAATTCCTATTTTTGTGTAATAAATTTAGGGTTGCATGTTTCTAATTTTATAATTTTATTTAGACATGATAAATAATTAAATTCAATATTACATTAGGGTTTTAATTTATTTTACATTTAATTTAAATTATTACAAAGAACCCTGAGCTTCAAAACCCCAACCCTAGACACACTTAGGGTCTGTATCCTTTTTCTATATACTTAGAGTTCAATTCCTAAAATATTCTAATTGCTAAAATATTTACATTTTTAAAACTTTCATATATTACTATTCTTAAAAAGTCCAAAATATACAAAACTTGTTTTCCTACCTTCAACCTATAACATAAGAATTTAACAATAGATTTGATAAAATTGATAAGTGTAAATTGTAAGAATTTGTGTCAAACATAATGATATAAAATATTATTTCATAAAAATCATTCAAGATGAACTCCAAAATAACAATAGTGGTCAATCTTCTAACCCTCTAGTTAATGATGTTGTTACACCTTTAATGGGGCCCATTCAACTAACTCAGATAACACAACCAAAACTTGTTATTCAACCATTAGTGACAACTACGCTTATGGCTAGTTCTTATCCTCCTAATGTATAATCCTTCATGCACCATGTTATTTCTATGTAATCTAAGGTGTTACATATTGAGCATGGAAAAACTAAGCTTTCTCATACCTCTAGATTCCAACATTCTATTGCATACACCATTTGCATATGACATTGCAATAACTCCTTTGCCATCTAGTTTCGTAGCACCCAAGCTCACATTATATGATGGAAAGTGTGACCTCAAGCATCACCTTCAAGTCTTTCATGTATCATGCTTGGACTATGTGTCCAATGATTGGCTTCTTATGAAGATATTTCCATGTAGCCTCAAGGATTATGCCTTATAGTGGTTCTATGATTTGCCTAACCAATTTATCATGACATTTAATCCTTTAGAATATAGGTTCCTAACACATTATTATATCAAAATAAGTGATAATATATCATATGCACAAGTGGCATAACTTAAGTAAAATTAAAATGAGCCCATGGCCGATTATGTCTTATGGTACAAGGCAATCTTATCAAAATTGAATAGCCCCATGGCAGATAGAAAACTTAAAGATATATTCAAACATAGTCTATTACTATCACTTCATGAAGAAATCTTATTATAAAAGTTTCCAAAATTTACAAACATGTGCCACATAGTTAAATAATGAGAGGTTAAGATCTTATCAATGGGGAAACTCAAATATACAAATAGATCAAATTCAAATATTAAGAGTCAAAGTAAACCTCCATATAAGGTTAGGACCACATAGAACCAAAAAAATTAAAATATAATAGTCAATGCAACTTTATAATTTCTCCCAAATTAGTTTTATTAGCTCCTCAACGTAGAGTATTCACTAATCTACTAGAGTCATCAACACAAGTTTTACAATAACTATTGGAATTCAATGCCATATCTCTCCCTCCCATTAAATAAGTTGATATAACATAGCCTCATCCAAAGATTTATGATTCAAATGCACTATAAGAGTATCATAGGGCACAAGGCCACACCATAAACATATACATTAGCTTAAAACACAAGATACATGATCTTATTGAGGTAAACATTATTGATGTGGGTACACCCACCAAGGCACCAAAACAAAAAATAGATACAAAGGCACTTATGATATTTTTATATCTATTTCCTAAGTATACAACTAATGAGGTAGGGGGCATGTTAGGGGTTTGTTATACATACTAGGCTCATTCACCACCAGCTTCCTATCACACAGTTATAGAGGAGACACATCCCCTGCATAATATTATTGTCATGTATCACACTACAATGCCACCTAGACCACTTATCACATTATTAGAGTAGGAGACTATGGATGATGACATAGATTTATAGGCACTCTTCATAAAAACATATATAGACCATGATCCTATTCACAGTGTCATGGTTGATAATGGGTCAAGTATAAGCATTGGCACCATTACATTCTTACAACACTTAGGCTACACAAAGTGGGATATATTATGTATAGATACAATTAGTAGTGGTTTAAGTGGCCATTTTCAAAGCTACATTAGGGAGATTGTGCTTTTGCTACAGATTGGACCAACACATATAGCCACTTGATTCCTAGTAGTACCTCATGTAGGTGTATTTGGCATATTATTATATAGACCATGGTTAAAAAAATGTTAAACCATCAAACCTAAATTCCAATAATGCCTCAAGTATATACATGCTAACCAGGTGGTTAAGATTGAGGGTGTCTCATATGAGTATCCTCTTCCCATCCCACAAGCAATTCCAACTTAGATTTCAATCAAATTTTTAGTACCAACACATATTATAGTTCCAATTATACTATCAAATATTTCATGTCTATTTATTTTATTAGAGAGTAAAAATCCTATGTATATACCATAGTGTAACATAGTCCTCAGAGTAGGCTAGGACTGCTTCTATAATGTCTACACACACGCATACTCTCCCTCAAAGACCATTACTAGAGAGACCATTGCATCAGATATATGTCATAGATTCCATAAGATCTCCCTCTATATAATTCACATTGAGATTATTTGTATTTGGGTCTAAGGGTTATCAACATAGGGCACCTATATCACCTACATCTTTTACATCTACCAAATGGGTCCCCAAGGCCCCTATAGCTCAGAGGGCATCATAGTTAGTGCCACAACATCATAGAAGCACTACTCAAGGAGATTTAGGTTCAGATTACAAAACACACCAGACCATGGGATTAGAGTTTCCCTTTCACACCACACACATAATCACTATTCCACTCTTTGAAATAGGTCAGGGTAATGGTAAGTCTCCCATGAGATTCATTGGTTAGTATGGTTCTTACTCTTATACATACTTCCTTCTCTATGAAAACATTCAAATATATTGAAAATACAATTTTTTTATAGATTGTATGCATTACTTTATTTACATTTATAGTACTTTCCAGATATTGCATATTGCTAGCTATCCTAGTATAGTTGGTTTTATCATACACATATGCTTCACTTATTCTTATCAAGTGCTTGTAGATTCTAAACAAGACTCTAGTCTGCTACACTACTCTAGACCAGCTATCACCTATCCATTGGGGGTATTTACACCAATGCAAGTTTATACATTGATACATATAGGGGTATTTACACTGAGCACCCAAATTGGGACATAAGCACCATAGGGTGCTATTATTTAGTAGCCCTAGTTTTAGGATAGTCTAGATCAATACACCAAGTACAATATAGATTTGCATAGATATAGTCATAAGTTTTGTAGTTATGTCAAATTATTTATATTTAGGGGCATCATGCAGAGCTTGATCACTCATACATTCAAATCAGTACACATAATCAACTATTACATACTTAAATCAGATTTAATATACTCAGATACTAGATTGGGGGCATGCACATGACACATAATTTCCATATAGTCAGCTTCAAATAGGTTGATTAGATGGAATGAAAAAATCCATGTCATTCTCTATGTTATATATACTTGATATCCCATTCCAGGTTTTCACCATATTCATGCCTTAATCCATCTATAATGGTTGGCATTATCGAGTGGCCTAGAGCTACCTAATATACCTGACTGGTTGTAGATCCAAATACATAGTTAAATTACTCAGTTGTATATTTTCATCATTTTGAATAATAAAGTTATAAATGAATCTACTTCACATTGGGGGAAATGATGGAGTCATGTCCTACTTGAGTTTTTGAGCCACCTACATGACATGATTCGACACACATACAATCTTATCCAAGATATTCATAGAGAACATGATCTACCAAGCAAGGGTGGGCAATGATGGAGTCAAAAACTATATTGATTTATTGATCTATGTATATGAGGATTGAGTAAGCCATCAACTCAATTTAGTTAATTTAATGATATGCTCACTTTACACTTTCACACACATAGGTTATCACTAAGTTCATGCATTAGTTCATTTACCTACGTTGATTTGGATCATGTTTCATATATGCAGACACAAATTTAGATATTCAAACTTAGCTACATCAACTTCACTTCTTAGGACATATTTTTGGATCATGTTTCACATACATAGACCTAGATTCACATATTCAAACTTAGCTACATGGGCTTCATTTCCTAGGTAAGTTTAGGTACACTTACTTTTAATTTATACTAGTAATTTCACTTTGCTACATTACTATCATAAATGGGGGGTAAATTTAATCACCTAAAAGTGTTAATTGGATGCTAAGAGTGTTAGTTGAGTCACACTGTCCCTAGGCTTGCCATAGATCTATTTTAGAGCCTTAGACTTGCATTTTCAGCCATTCAATAGACCTTATTCACTTACATCTAGTCAAGACACAATCCCTAAACTATTAACTCTAAATCTGGTCCAACTTTCTCAATTTTTTTCCAAAAATACATTAGCGCCACATTTAGAAAACTACATCCACATGGTGCTAGTGTCCCCAACTGGGCGCTACTGTCCTTAGCCCTAACTCTTCCCAATGGATACTTTTTAAAACATGTGCCCCTCATAAGGTCATTATTATATCATTTTATTATCTACACAAGTAACATAATGCTATAAATACAAGTCTAATCCGTGTCTATTAACTAGATGAAACTAGATGCAAAAGCTATTCAAACCTAAGACAAAGTTGTGTAAAATCAAGGTACATTATCCCTATTCTTCCATACTTTCTATATACCACCATCTAAAATAACCCTAAGTATAGTTTTAAAGCATTTAGAGGCTCAATAAAATTCAAGGACTCTAAGGCCACTCTCATTCTAGCATTCACTTGCACATACATCAAGCATTAGGTGGGAGAACTACATCGGACTTGATCCCTCTTCAGAGTATTGGTATGTAGGAAATCTCTACACAATGAGATGCTAATGATTTAAAATGCATCCTAATAACACACTTAAACATTGATCATATCCTACTTAATATAACTAATATTTGTAAAAAGAATCAAGATTTTTAGGTACAATACATAGCTACATGGTTTGATCTCAGAGGAATAAAACACACAGACACACGCACATGTGCTCCTTAAAAATAAGAAGAGTCTTGTAAAGAGTACATTAGTTCCCCATCTTAGACACTACACATGGATGCAACTACTATCCAAATTGGGTGCTACTAGTCAGTAAACATATAAATATTAAAAACCTACTTGTGAGACTCATAACTACTCAGATCTCTAATTTTAGAACCTAGATCATCCATGATAGTCTATTTTCAAGTAAGTCTATATTTCTCCATATTTATTGCTATTATAGAATGTCAACCAAGGTTAAAATCATTTAAAAATTAGTAGGTTAATTATTTTAATTTATTTAATTGATCTCAACATCTTAGCCCCTTAACCAAACATAGGTAATTACACATGTAAAACCTTAAACGGTTAAATCACTATACAAATGCTAATTTTTTGACTTTTCTAGATGAAACCTATATGAATTTATTTTTATGATATTATAAATAATATATGGATGAATATATCATTAAAATTTCATTTTAAATAACATGTAAATAACATAAAGGAATATTTGGATATTAAACAATAAATTCTACTAAACACCCAATAGTTCTTTTGCATATGCAAATTAAAATAGGTTTAAATATTCCTAGATGGGATGCACACTAGCCATGAAAAAAGTGTTTATTTTGAATAGAAATAATTTTTAAATTATTATTTTCTATTATTTTGAGCTAAAAATAATGTTCTTAATTTGTTAAACAATGTCTTTGGTCTACCTAGGATGATCTAAGGTTTTCTAGTTGTAAGTGTGTGTGTGTGTGTGAATGAAAAGAGTTTGTTTCAAGACTAAAAATTGATTCTTGATATGATTTAAATTATGTTTAACCTATTTCAACATTCACATATGGTTTGAATGCAAGATCATAAACTATGAATGAATCTAATGAATGCCAACAAATAAAGAGACTAGCTACCATTTTTTTTGTAAAGACTAGAAAAGGAAATGATTATTTTTCCTATAAAAATTGATTTTTTTCTAGAATATAAATATAATATATTTCAAGAGTAATTTAACTAATCTAATCTAAATAAATTGAATAATCTCAAATAAAAAAATCCTCCAACTTGATGAAGGTATAAATTAGCTGAAAACAAGTAGCAAGTGTTGTTGTAGTCCTTAGTGTGCTAGCTCCTTTATCTAAGAAAATATTTCAAGAAATCTCTAAAAAGGAGGATGAAATAATGACTATCACAAAAATGAGAGGAATAAGAGAGACACAATCCCAAACAAATAACAATTGATTTATTGTTGGCTGAGTGCAATGTTTGTAAATATTAGGTTACAAAATTAATGGCACTTCCTTACTTGCAGTAGTGTATTCAATCATGAAAAAAATAGAGTTAGATCTACAAAATAATTTCAGGATAATATGGCTACAAAAATGTTCAACACTCCATTGTCTAATTTAATTTTTTGTATCCAAAATCATGCCAAAATTGACTTACTTGAAGAAGAGCAATAGAGGTTGTATGAAGTTTAACTGAGTTAAAATAGGAGTATAACTTAGGAGAGAATCAAAGTGATTTAAAATAGAAGAGGTATTGAGCTAGGCTAACATGTAAGCAAACACAAGGTGGAAAGATCAATAAACATCACAATCAATATGCAAAATATGTCAAAACTTTAGTCCTAAAAGTTAATTTTGGAAGACAAGGAGAAGAAGATATTTCTAAACCTTTTTGTAGGGGATGCTTACATAAATGATAACATCCATTACAAAACCATTTTAGGATGTTACAAAACCACTAATTATTTAATATAGAACCATCGTATGGATACAAAACCATCGCTGTGGTTCTAAAACCTATGTGGCAATCTTGTAATTCAAAGTGATGATCTTGTTACCAATAGTGGTGGTTTCATCATGCATAGGAGATCTTTTAAGTAGATTTGACATAAACTATAGAGACTAGAAAAAAGATATCCAAATACAGTCTTGGATACAAAAAATGAAGTAAAAAGGGGGAGGGTGTTAGAGACAACCCATTTTGAGCATACACTAGGATATCACTACATCATCATTGGACATCAAAATAAAATGTCACACTATGAATATTTTGGGTACATATAGAAGCACAAGAAAAGATGTGGTCATCTCAGGGAAGAGTCATGCATGAAGATAACCTAAATAGTTGGAGGAAATGGTTCAAAGTTGGTGAGTAAAGTTTTACACGAATGAAAATCTTGGTGTCATGAGCCAAGGTAGTGCGTATAGGAGATGTTCACTTAAAAAATCATGGGACTTTAAGGATAAAATTATATGGAAAGGTAAGGAGAAAAAGTAGTAGTACTTTGAAATACTATATTGAGTAGTGTTTGTCCATACTCACCCCAAATTAATGAGAAGTCCTTATAAAAGGGTTGGATTAGAATATGGCAAGAGACTACCTTGACTAGATGGATAAATCCATCTAGAAAATGATACTTGATCTTTGATGGTACTCTAGGTGCACATTACAAGGGAGTGGCATCCATATAACAATAAATGGGTGGGTTCACTCCACAAACCCAACCTATGATAGTGTGAGTCGATTCCCACCCATTAAGGGATCATAAGGGGAAAAGTTAATCCAAAGATGTGTGAATAAGTTGTTGGGTTATAAATTCCCTTGTAAAATGGTACATAAAGGAAGGTTTTCATGAGAGCAACTTAGAGAAGTAGGAGATAGGCAAAGGTTGGGAAAACCTTAATAATAAATTTAAGTGACTCTAGGAAAGTAATCAATATTTCAAGATCAAAGGAAGTAGGACCTTTAAAATGAAGAGGATTGAGTTGTATGGTCTAGATAAATATGCCACTAGGTGGAAGGGTTTGAGTCGATGAAGAGAGATTGAAAATAAAGTTAGTGGATCAGAAGGGAAGGTAGTAAATGAAACATCAAAATATGTTGACCCAAGAACCATAATAGAGGACACAAGGCAATAATGAGAGTTATTAATAACAAAAGATTTTTATAAACAATTATGAAGCGATGGTGCAAAATGATAAGGTAGATGGCCTCAGGCCAAGTTAGATTTCAAATGGATAAGGATGGAAAACAAATTAAATTTTGATATTTAAATTTGAGCCATCCCACCAAAAATAACCCCTAAAAGTGATTAAAATAAGATGACACTCGAGGATTGCAGATAGAGGATTGTGATTGGGAAAAATAAGCTAAAAGAATTAGTAGGGAGTGTTATTGATGAACATGAAAGGGGAGAAACACTTGGGAAAACTACCACTAGAATTTAATTATAAGGATATAACTAGATGCTATATAGGTAATGTCAAATCAATTAGATTGTTGACTGTAATACTAAGTAGTAATGTATGGCTAAGCTGAATCTTTAATGAACAAAGTGTTTTTTAATTTACAATTGGTGTTATGGTTGTGCAATGATATATGTGATCTTTCATTTTAATCTATTATCATGTTCATAAGTCTCTAAGGAAGACTATTTTATTAAAGTTTAGTGATGCACCAAATGAAGTGATTAAGATAACTACATATGAGGAAGGAAACATGACATTGCCTATTCTCACAATCTAGATGAATCCCACGTGAACCCTATGCGATTTATCAACTTGATAGCTAATCCAACAACATAAGATATGCAAGTTTCAATAAAATATATGGAGATAAATCCTCTTAATGACCTTGAGTGGCCATGATAGAGAAAAATGCTAGAATAAAACCCCTAATAGTATATCAAATGCTAGAATAGAATATTATATGTTTTGTGTGAACTGAGACTTTCTTTATTATATCTAGTTGCTTGAACGGAAGCTTATGTTTCCATTGATTTATACTAATTAATTATGACTAGTTATGGTATATAGTAGTTGTGATTAATAATACCTAACTATGATAGTATAGATCATCATAGGGTGTACTATATTTAAAAAATACTTTTAGAAATTAGAAACTACATTTTACCTAGATGGTATAAACTGTAGTTCTTATTTCTATTATGGGATAGATATATTATGAAGATTAATTCATACATTTTATGAATAAATGTATGATGTTATATTATCCTATGATTAGCATGCTATGTGATATGATTGATATTATAATGTAAAATATATTAATATATTGGTTATATTATGTTAACAAAATCTTGCATTGTTGATACTAAGTAAGTAGTGAGACATATTTCACTAGATTTCTATCATCACAATGCCAAATGAAGGTAATTTGATCAAGTAGTGTGTATGAATTTTGACTGATCCTTAGATCATTGTTTATTATTAAAAACTTTGTCAAAAATAATGTTGAGTGAGACATTGTCATATCACAAGTATTATTTACATGTTTGTGTGATATCTTGCAATATAACATATTTCTATGATACATCGCATGTTTAGTTTTATAAATCATATAACACACGGGTATTGGCTTGTCTCTCTGAATTCCTACACCATCACTATCTACTTATTTATGAATGGAGGGAAATTATATAATGGGATTAGGGTAGGGGATCATTGGTTTGTGGTTGGTGTGAAAAAGCACTCAGATTATGCTCTTCCTCCCCACAATAGTAGTACTTTTGAGATGATATTTGAGAATGTCATAGATACTAAAGTCTGAAGAACTATGCTTTGAGAAGCCAAGTGTGTGTGTGCGTGTGTACACACACACACACACACACACAAACACACACACACACACACACACACACACACACACACACACACATAGTATTATATTGTATTTATTATTGAAACATTATCATGACGAGTTTTAATTTCTTACTTATTTTACATTGACAATAGTGATTGTACGGATATACCAGCCATGGCTAAAAATTGTAATTACTTTCTATATTCATATTATGATGTGTTTCATATGATGATAGTGATTATTTATATATGATGTGTATGATTCATTTAGAATTATCATACTTGGATTATTTTATATGATAACTAGTTAGATTCTTATGATGTAATCTATTTATAGTGTATGTGTTTAACTAGAATTTTTTTTCACTTTTTTCTAGGTAGATCCCAATGAAGATGTTACATGTGGTATTAGAGCCATGGATAAAAATATAATACCTAATGATTTCATTTGTTTTTACATATCCTTTCTATTTACCAGTGTGAACATGAATAACATCCTGTTAAGAAGGATAACCATAGGATGCAAGAGTATAAGTAGAATTGTGCTAGTTAAGTGATGCGTATTTTGGATTCATAGTGCCTCAGTAAAGAATAATGTTACACAATGATTGGATTTGAAATATTTGGTATAATCTCATATGTGTCTTGGTGACTATTGTAGGTAATAGACATCCATGATTTTTTGAATCATGTTTACCTATGTGGATGAAAGTGAGTGGTACATTGAGTATGTACTCTTAGGAGCACTCATACCTCTTAGAGTTGTTAAGGGGTTAGTTTATCTAGTGTATCTATGGTGATGGTTGTATAAAAAGTTGGGTAGGTAAGTAAATAATATATTTCATGATTTGTGAACAAGATTTCCTACCATATTTTGGTCATTTAGATCAAACACCTTGATAATGATTATATTCTTACCTATTAATTAATTCACCTTCACCATTGGTGTTTTTTATTGTGAGTGTTTGAAAAACATGGGATGATTCTTACTTAAGGATATGTGCATTAATTTTGTTCTTATATACACTAATTATAGGAGTGGAAAATTCTATAAGACCATTTTTAGATTGGCACCACTTCATGTGGTGGAATTTTTTCTTGTAGTAGTGTGTAGATGTATTGGTTGATGATTTTAGTGTGTTAAAAGTTAGCTCATGATTTGGCACCCCATATGTTTACATGGAATGGGAAGAAGTGTCATATTTTTTATTTAGCATAGAGGTGAATTGTTACTCGTGCACCCTCTTTTGACATCATTATAAGCCACTGAGAGGATTCATATTTTCATGATGTTGATTTAGTGTTCCCTTAAACAGAAATTTGTTTTTGAAATGTTGTTTTGACCATATTTCCTTGAGTTCATGGGATAGTGTCTTGTAATTCTTATTGAGAGAGAAGTTGTATGATTGTATGAATTGATGCATTTATGTGGTTTATATTTTTCTTTTTGGTTGTGAAAATAGGCTGTGATACTACACTTACAAGATTGGTGAGTGGTGATTTAGAAACTTAGATTGTGGTGTTTTCTTTATACTGTGTGAGGGTATTTAAGAGTTTTGTAGATGAGATGTTAGTTCTCTACTCTCCACTTGTGAATTTTTATAGTCATACCTTCTAGTGCTACTTTATCTAATCTTGTGAACTTTGACCACAAGGAGAGGTGAATCTTAAACTTATATTGGTTATAGATTAAGGTTTATAAGTTGATTATAATTGTTATGTTATTATATACCCTTGATTAAATTGATATTATTCTCATATTACTTAAAACATGTTGTTTTGATGAGACATTTATACACCTATCATAGAGAGTGAGTAGGGTATAGGATGTGTGAAACATCTTGTCAGGCTAAAAGGGTTGAGATAAACTTTTAATTTGTTATGTAATAGTCATGCAAGCAAGGAGACCTTGTCCCACTTATTCCTTTATAAGGTTGTAAGGATGGTGTGATTCTTGACCTTTGTATGTTATGCTAATTTTAAAAATGTTTCCTCTTGATTATGAATATTATAGAATAGGTTAAGCTATGAAATATGATACTAGTTATGTTCGGCTAGTAGCAAATTAATACAATTATTGAATGATTGTATGCTTTTTTCTTGTAATGTACGTTGTTACATCTAAAATTATTTAGAATTTATCATTACTTTCTAGGATTTATTGGTAAGGATTTATGATTCTTCAAACCTTATACACACTTTGGATATCATTAGGTCATGGAGACTTAAGGGATGAGTGGTAAATTAAGAACATGAGTACTAAGAGATGGGAGTGGATCTTATATAGTCTCATATTGACTATGTAGTTATTAAGTTTGGATCTGATAAGAGAAGCTTGTTGAATCTAAGATTAGATGGACTTATCAAATTCAATCGGATGACCATATGCATGTATAATGTGGAACATTTATTCATTGATTTTTTATACATTAGAAATGTATTATTTCTAGTTCCTATACATCATCATACTTGTCAGAAGCTACGTGGAGTAGTGAAAATATTGATATGTTAAACTTATCATGAGATATGTGGAGTAATGATGGTATTTACATTATTCTTGTCGGGTTCCCTAAACACTTTTATTTAGAATGAAAAAAACACTCTCTAGGATAAAGTGACGTGCAGAGGGACCAAGACACTTTGTGGAACTCTCTTTGACCATTTGTTCTTAGCTTTTATGATGATCCCATGTGTTTTTGCCTAAATTTAGGAAGTTAGTGAAACTTTCACCGAGATATGTGGGGCCCTTCAAGGTATCATAAGAGGTCATTCCTATAATATATAGGCTTGTATTGCTAGTTTTGGACCTTGGGGTAGTCATGATAGAACCATTTAGAGTAAGTGACACTCATAAATCTTGTTTGCATAATATGGATATGTCATAGAATAGGGTCTTGTAGGATCAATACGTTAAGGATAGTGATACTTAGGAGGAATATGATGAGTTTTATAGATGATTTTCACATTTATTTGCTTGATTTAATACTTTATATTATGATATTTTTTTGATTGAACAATGATTTTAATTCATAACTTATGTTTGGATAAGAGTCATCAGGGATGATGACTAGCTTTAGGGGGGAATGATGTTACATCCTGATTCCTCACTAAGTAAATTATTTGATTATCCATGGATATTTATAGTTGACAAATTTTATTTAGTTATTTTGAAATAAGATTTGAGATATATGCTATTAAGGGATAATAGGATATTGCTTTGGTTACATGATTACATTGTTATGAGTTAGCTATAGTGTATATGTTTACATTATGAACATGTTGGTTTGTTATTTCAATTATATTTTATGATGTATTTATATCATGATGTGATGGTATAACTACCTTCTTATTTTGAGGTTGATGCAAGATAACTCATCCCTTAGAGTATGATGAATGAAAAATATCATCAGAGAGGGTGATGTAGATGGAGTTGCTAGGAGATGACAGAGAAACTAGCTAAAACCTTGCACACACCACATTAGCTAACACATGTTAGACGCATAATAAAGTGGTTAGAATAATATGTTTTGATGCTATTTGCATTAAATAGTCATTTAAGCATGGTTGCTAATATAGTTTAGATGGTTATTTAGAATTCATTTTGAGTTAGATGTGTGTATGTCTATTAATTTTTTGAGATTTACATGATTTGTGTGTGTGATCATTAAATGATGTTAGAAATGTGATTTAAATAGTTAGATTCAATTTGGGTTGTTGATTAATGGATTTATCATTAAAACTGTCATGGTTTCTGGAGATGCTAATTTAATTAGTGAATATATTGATTATTATAATTTGTGTTAATATAAATAAATTTTGGGAATTTATAATTAAGTGGAAAAATGGGAAGAAAAAAAAAATAGTAATAAATTAAGAGAAATATGATGTTTTAAATTTAATAAAAATAAAAAGTAAGACATTCATAAAAATAATAAAAAAATAAAGAAAAATAAAAAAAGAGAAAAATATAAAATGAAAAAGTTAAGCCCCTTTTAATGGGAAAAGAATAAGAAATAATATATAAAGAGAAAAGGAAAAAGAGGCATAACAGATAGAAAAGAGGCAATTAAGAGAAGAAGATAGAAAGAAAAGCATGGAGGGAAGGTAAAAACATGAAAAAGAGAAAGTTTCTATCAGATATCACGGGGGAGCTTTTGAGGTAGGCGATCTGTGAAAACCCAATTCCTATATTATATGATTGTTCATTGTGTGGGACTACTTGATATTATTCTGCATATATATGTTGTTTATAAATGGAATCGATGTTACTAGACTGTATTGTTATTATAAAATTAAATATACAGTTATATTTACAAAAATAATAAATTACAATACAAAGGATATACCAAACCATTATCTGGCATGGGTAACTTAGGAAATTGCTCATATATATATATATATATATATATATATATATATATGAACTACTGTGTAAACATCAAGTCTATTTGTATAAATTGATATGAAACTATATTATAACTAAAATATTATCGAGAAATATTTAAGAATATGCCAAATATTATAAAGTGATATGTAGCTTAACCAAAATATTATCGCTAAATATACCTTATAATATGAACTACTGTGTAAACATTCTATTTGTATTAAGTTCAAGTCTATATTCATCATTGTACAACAACTATATTCATGGATGTATGTTCTGTTGGGGATCAACCAACAATGGATTACACTTGTGAAAGCAATAAACGCGGAAATAAATCAGATAGATAAGCAACTGAAATGATAAATAACACAGAACAAGATATACAGGAAAACACCCTGAAAACTTGTATTAAAACTCTTTACAATAGGAATACAATTGAAGAAACTTTGTTCTTCCACACCTCTCTCAGATGCACACAAGATCTCTCACTAGATCTCTATTCCTCAAGAGCTCTCTCTCAAGTACACTCAAATCCAACAACCTGGATTGATGCTACTCAGTACTGTCCTTCAAACATTCATAATGTTCTACTCATACTATTCAACTCTCTAAGCTAAGAAGATCTTCCCTACATATAGAAATAGGAAACTTGAGCATGCTCTTACAACAAGCAGTTAAGCCACTTGAACAAGGGCTCTAAAAATAATATTGCTAATAATAGAGACGTGAGCTTGAGTCTACAACTCAAACTCATCATGCAAACACTCGCTTCTGTCCTCAAAAATCGCTTTCTGGACACACAGGTAACCGACGTCAGTTCCTGCCTGTTCGCCTGTGACCGTCACCGACCAACCCTACTGCCGACGTCGGTGCCTCTGTAACTGCAACTGACCGATGTCGGTCGCTCCTAACCGACGCCAGCGTCTGTGTAGACCTGAACCTATTTTGTATGCTCCTTGGTGAAGCTTTTAGCTCCACACCCTAACAATCTCCCACTTGGAGATAAACCAGCTGCACCAGTACCTGTACAGCAACATCTTCTAGCTCCTCCATCTTCAACTCAATCATGAAGACCAATAGAAGTTGAATGAAGATTCAACTTCTCCTTAGTAACCGGATTTGTTAGCATATCAGCAGGATTCTTGTCTGTATGGATTTTCTCCAGCTTCAACTCACCATCTTCCAATACCTGCCGTATGAAGTGGTACCTTAGCTGTATGTGCTTGGTTCTTGAGTGAAACGCTGAGTTCTTAGCCAAATGGATTGCACTCTGACTGTCACTATACAATCTGCAACTCCCATGCTCCCTTCCAAGCTCTTCCATGAACCGAGTCATCCATATCATCTCCTTGCTAGCTTCTGTGGCTGCAATATACTCTGCTTCTGTAGTTGACAAGGCTACAACCTTCTGCAACTTAGATATCCAGCTAACTGCCGTTCCACCTACAGTAAAAACATAACCTGTGGTGCTCCTGCTGCCATCCAAATCACCTGCCATATTTGAATCTACATAACCATGTAGAGAAGTATCTGAACCTCCATAGCACAAGTGTCTGCTGCTGGTTCCTCTCAGATATCTAAGGATCCATTGAACTGCTTTCCAATGTTCCTTTCCTGGATTGGCCATATACTTGCTTACTACTCCCACTGCTTGGGCAATATCCGGTCTAGTACACACCATTGCATACATCAAACTTCCTACTGCAGAAGAATATGGAACCTTACTCATGTACTCTACCTCATCATGCGAATTAGGACATTGTTCTTTACTCAACTTAAAATGTCCAGCCAAAGGTGTGCTTACCGGTTTAGCATCCTGCATATTGAACCGTTTCAACACCTTGTCCACATAATCCTCTTGAGACAGTATCAACCTGTGATTTTTCCTGTCTCTCTTAATGCTCATGCCAAGGATTTTCTTTGCTGCTCCCAAATCCTTCATAGCAAACGTTTGAGCTAATTTCACCTTAAGCTCAGAGATATCCTGCATGTGAGATCCTGCAACCAGCATATCATCTACATACAACAATAGAATAATATATTTACCGTTATCAAATCTCTTAAAATATACACAATGGTCAGATTGACATCTACTGTAGCCATGCTCAGTCATAAACCTGTCAAATTTCAAATACCATTGCCTAGGAGCTTGCTTGAGGCCATACAAGCTTTTCTTCAACCTGCACACTAACTTCTCCTTACCCTTGACCTCAAAACCTTCTGGCTGTTCCATGTATATTTCCTCATCCAAATCTCCATGAAGAAATGCTGTCTTAACATCTAGCTACTCAAGATGCAAATCCTCAAAAGCAACCAAAGACAATACAACCCTTATAGAAGTCATCTTAACAACAGGAGAAAAAATCTCACCAAAGTCGATACCTGGTTTTTGTGCAAATCCTTTAACTACCAATCTGGCCTTATATCTCATCTGTCCATCCTCACCTTCCTTCAACCTGTAGGTCCATCTGTTCTTCAGTGTTCTCTTACCAGCTGGAAATTCAACCAAATCCCATGTTTGGTTCTCTCTTAAGGACTCCATCTCCTCAACCATGCCACACTCCCACTTACTCCTGGACTCCACCTATAAAGCTTCTTCAAAACTCTCTGGTTCTCCACCATCGGTTAGCAATAAATAATATAAGGAAGGAGAATATCTAATTGGAGGCTTACTTACCCTTTCAGACCTCCTGATGGGTGTCTTGGACTCGTTCTCAACAATCTGTCCACCCAAATTTTTTGACAGTGACCGACCTCGGCCACCTGTAGACCTGTTACTGGCCGACGCCGGTTCTCCCTGCCCGACGCCGGTGCCTGGTCTGCCGACGTCGGTCTCTGTACGATCGACATCGGTTTCTGTACTGCCGACGCTGGTCCCTAACCTGCCGACGTCGGTCTCTGTGTTTTCCTGTAAGTGATTATTTCTTTTTCCTGCGAGCTCATTTTGGACCATAACTACATCCAATTCACCATTGCTCTACCCAGATTGATCCAGCTTCCTTATCTGATCACTGTACATCACTCTTTTATTGAAAACAACATCACAGCTCCTAATTACCTTGTTAGTTCCTAGATTCTAAAATCTGAAACCAAAATCATCTGAGCCATAGCCAATAAACGTGCACCTCATAGACTTAGCATCAAGCTTCTTTCTATTTTCCTTATCTATGTGTACAAAGGCTTCACAACCAAAAACTTTGAGATATGAGAGATCTACCTTTTTACCTATCCATGCCTCTTCTGGAATTCCACCATCTAGAGCTGTAGAGGGTCCTCTGTTAATTAGGTACACAACGGTGTCAACTGCTTCTGCCCAAAACTCTAAGGGCAACCCTGCATGCAATCTCATACATCTTGCACGCTCCATGATAGTTCTATTCATCCTTTCAGCAATACCATTCTGCTGAGGTGTCCTTGGAACCGTCCTTTGCCTATGGATTTCGTGAGTGTAACAATACCAGTTAAACTTAAGACTGCAGAACTCACCGCCATTATCAGATCTCAAGCACTTTAATCTTCTGCCTATTTCATTCTCAACCATAGCTTTTCAAATCTTAAAAGTCTCAAAAACATCAGATTTCTTTTTAATACAGTAGATCCATACCTTTCTTGTAGCATCATCTATGAATGTAACATAGTACCATGATCTGCCAATAGAGGCTACCTGAGCCGGTCCCCACACGTCTGTGTGAACAAGCTGCAACTTCTGCCTTTTCTTGGTAGACCCAGTCTTGAGAAAACTAACCCTTTTCTATTTTCCAAATACACAATGCTCACAAAATTCTAGATCCATACTTTTCGAATCTGAAAGCATACCTTTAGATTTAAGAATTGACATCCCCTTCTCACTCATGTGGCCAAGCCTTGAGTGCCACAATTTAGCATCCACATCTGAAGTAGATAAAACGGAAGGAGATTTGTTAGTAACACAATTACACAAATAGAGAGTACCTTCTCTCTTACATCTGGCCATAACAAGTGCACCCTTGGTCACCTTCCAAGAATCTACTGTGAGAGTTACTGTACAACCCTCATCACCTAGCTTACCTGCAGAAATCAAATTTCTCTTCAAACTAGGAACATGCATCACATCTCTCAACACCCATGTGTTGCCATTCTGCATCTTCAGCTGCACTTTACCTTTGCCAATAATCTTACAAGGCTCATCATCCCCTAAGTACACTATTCCAAAATCTCCATGGATATAGTCACTGAAATATTCTCTGTTAGGGGTAGCATGGAAAGATGCACCAGAATCTAATACCCAAGATTCTATATTATTATGCAAAGAGAAAATAAGAGCATCCTGTGCAATACCTGCAACCTTTGTCTCTTCCTTTCCTTCGTGCTGATTCTCCTCCTTAGGCTTTGACCAGCAATCTCTGCTTATGTGCCCCAACTTTCCACAGTTCCAGCATTGTGGCCTTCTGCCATTCCTGGATTTGGATCTGCCTCTTCCCTTAGACTTAGATCTTGATCTCCTCTTGCTCTTTTCTTTTTGCCTTCCCCTGCTCTTGAGATTTAAAGCGTTCCCAGATGTCTCTTCTATGCTTTTCCTGCGAATTTCCTCATTCAAGATAACACTAACCACATCCTCTACTTTTAAAATATTCGAAGCAGAAGCAGTATTAGAAACTGCCATTACCAAGCCATGCCAGCTTTCATGCAAATAACATAATATTAAAAGAGCTTTTATTTCATCTTCAAATACAATATTGACTGAACTTAATTGGTTAAAAATACCATGGAAATCATTCAGGTGATTAGAAACAGATCCACCTTCTTGCATATGCAAATTAAATAACTGCTTCATTAAATATACCTTATTTGAAGCGGAGGGTTTTTCATACAAATTTGCTAACGTAGTCATTAACTCTACCATAGTTTTAGCCTGTGACAAATTAGATATCACAGTGGAGGCCAGACTCAGTCTTATAGACCCAAGAGCCTTTCTGTCAAGAACTTCCCATTCTTCATCCTCCATGTCCTTGGGCTTCTTTGCTATCCCACCTAACGGTAAGTAAAGATCCTTCTGATACAGATAGTCCTCTATCTAAATTCTCCAGTGTTGATAGTTCTTGCCATTAAACTTTTCCATTCTCAACTTACTTTCTTCTGCCATTGCTTCTCCCACTCAAACAGAAATCCCTGCAGAAACCCCTGTGAGCAACCTGTAATCCAAACACACTACACAGATCTGAACCACCTGTTAGTGAACCTGAGCTCTGATACCACTTATTGGGGATCAACCAACAATGGATTACACTTGTGAAAGCAATAAACGCGGAAATAAATCAGATAGATAAGCAACTGAAATGATAAATAACACAGAACAAGATATACAAGAAAACACCCTAAAACTTGTATTAAAACTCTTTACAATAGGAATACAATTGAAGAAACTTCGTTCTTCCACACCTCTCTCAGATGCACACAAGATCTCTCACTAGATCTCTATTCCTCAAGAGCTCTCTCTCAAGTACACTCAAATCCAACAACCTGGATTGATGCTACTCAGTACTGTCCTTCAAACATTCACAATGTTCTACTCATACTATTCAACTCTCTAAGCTAAGAAGATCTTCCCTACATATAGAAATAGGAAACTTGAGCATGCTCTTACAACAAGCAGTTAAGCCACTTGAACAAGGGCTCTAAAAATAATATTGCTAATAATAGAGATGCGAGCTTGAGTCTACAACTCAAACTCATCATGCAAACACTCGCTTTTGTCCTCGGAAATCGCTTTCTGGACACACAGGTAACCGACGTCGGTTCCTGCCTGTTCGCCTGTGACCGTCGCCGGCCGACCCTACTGCTAACGTCGGCGCCTCTGTAACTGCAACTGACTGACGTCGGTCGCTCCTGACCGACGCCGGCGTCTGTGTAGACTTGAACCTGTTTTGTATGCTCCTTGGTGAAGCTTTTAGCTCCACACACTAACATGTTCACAAATTATAGAAGTAATTATTATATACTTTTAAACTTCTCGAAAGGTTTTATAAAAGTAAAGTTTTATATACATTGGAAACTAGAAAGGTAAGGTTTTATAATATTTATAAAATTTAAAGTTTCAATGTTATAATAAGTAAATACACTATAACATGTTAGTGTAAAGTGGATAGATAGAATGATCCTATTCGATAGTGTTATTAATGTATAGTGGGTAATGAACTTTATAATCATAGATTACTGTAAAATCTGATAGAATTAGAATATACTTACAATAATTATGGAGTGATCTAATCAATAATGATGATGTTAAACTCTAACTCTCTAGCACAACTATCAAAAGACTATTGGCAATCGATACATTGGAGAATAATCATCACTTGTTACAAAATTTGATGGGTGATAGGTGAATTTTTGAAATTTAAGATATATCTTTTCATTAGGATGATAATCACTTTATAATTATAGAGCTAATTCACTTGAATGGATAAGATTGTTATATTTTCAGATCATGTGGATACAGTAGAATGGTATATACATAGTCCATGTTCAAAAGCTAATCATTACATTTTCTACTAGATTAGTCCATGTAAGTATTATTGTGGTTATACTTAACGCCTTATATCTCAAGTTAGAGTATGTTATATGTAAGTCCTTGTGTTTAAACATTACTACTTGCCCAATGAATGTTAATATGATGAGCTCAAATTGGAGGAAATGCGGTATATAATTAAGTATATAAGTGGGAATTTGGGATGGTACAATATTGGAAAAGTATCTATGCTTTTATAAGCATGAATGTGATTTTATAAATTGAAATATATTTTTTTATCTTAATTTATTTTCCATCTACAATTGTTCTATCATTCCTTTCCTAAATTGGCAATTTATTATATGATATTATTCATCAATAATATATTAGTCAAGTTTATTATTAAACATTATGGTAGGACCAAATTTGAGTTTTTTGTCATTTAATTGGAACATAAAACATATAGGATACTCAATTTGAGTAGTACCACACATTGTTTGTCTTCACTTTCTTTAGTTAAAGAGAGTACATCCATCTTGGAAGATTGTTTAATCTTGATATGCGTAGGTATTTTTAGGATCACTTTAGAATATTTAATCTGTATCGATTTAGTCTAAATATGTGAACTATACCCTTTTCATTGACTGCACTATGATACTCATATCACTATCATTAAACTCTAAGGTATTAGGATTAAAACATCATCATACTATTACTTAGTGTATTAAAATGATTGTCATGATGTAATATTGGAATAAAATATTGATATGGAATTATAAATGAATATAATATACCTATATTAAGATGTTTAACGAACATAAAGTTATGTATAAATTGAATACATCAGGGTGGAAATATATTTAGCTATGGATGAAAACTATGAAGGATTTTTACATTGCTAAATCCCTTAAATGTCATCAATATTTATATAACATGAAAGTTCTAATGATTGTTAAAAACATAGGGAGCTCTTGATTAAGAAACATACATGAACTTTGATATAGTATTTACATGTCATTTGAGTAATTTCATATGATACAAATTATGGTGTATAAGTACTCATAAATAGAATTATACATATAACTATATATATGATTAAAATTAGTTATAAGTCTTCTAAGAGACCGAAAAACTACAACCAAATGAAAACAGTCTCCTTAGAATGGAATGAGTTGTTTAAATGAAAGATTATAATGAGTTTATGAGTTAGAATATTTTTTACAAATATTATGACTGATTGCTTGCAAATAAGTAGTATGTACATAAAAATGGTGGATTGTATTCTACTATTTATACTATATACTTGAATCTACTTATAAAGATTAGATTATGTAGTCTAAACATAGGATATACCTGGTTGATATAGTCTATACTTTTTTGCCTATTGTTTAATATTATAAACATTTAATTCTTCAAATTATAAGACTGGTCATTTGTAATTAAATAGTGTGCTCATTTACAATGAATTATGATATTATGAGATGCCATAGAGGGTACAGACTGTAATTGCTATGTCTAGGTACATTCATATGCTTGATGGAATAAATGTATGTGTAATGATTATTTTTATGAATAGTATGATTTATGACAGTTAACACAACCTTATTTATACATGCATACAACCCCTGAGAGTATATCAAATTCTAGAATGTAATATTATATGTTTTGTGTGAACTAAGACTTTCTTTTTTATATGTAATTGCTTAAACGAAAGCTTATGTTTCCATTGATTTATACTACTTTATTATGATTAGTTTTGGTATCTAGTAGTGATTAATAATACCTAACTATGATAGTATGGGTTATCATAGGGTGTAGTATATTTTTAAACTACTTATAACAATTAGAAACTCATTTTACCTAGATGGTATAAACTATAGTTATTATTTCTATTATGGGATATATATATTATGAAGATTCAATCATATGTTTGATGGAATAAATGTATGCTATTAGATTATCCTATGCTTAACATGTTATGTGATATGATTACTAATAGGATGTAAACTATATGAATCTATTAGTTATATTATGTTAACCAAATCTCACATTGGTGATACTAGTTAAGTAGTGAGACAAATTTCACTAGCTTGCTAGCATCACAATGCTAGATGAAAGTAATCTTAGTGTGTATAAATTTTGACTGATCCTAAGATCATTATTTATTATTGAAAACTTTATCCAAAATAATATTTAATGAGACACTATCATATCATGAGTATGATTTACATGTTTGTATGATATCTTGAAATATAATGGGTTTTTATGACACACTGCATGTTTAATTTTAACAATCATACAACACATAGGTACTAGCTTGTCTTGATGGATTATTGCACCATCACTATCTAATCATCTATGAAGGGAGGACCATTACCTAATATAATTATTTTAGGGGCTCATTAGTCTGTGGTTGATGTGGAAAAGCACTTAGACGGTGCTCTCCCTCCCCACATCAGTACAAATTTTGATATGACACTTGAGATTGTCACAAATTCTAGAGTCATGGGAACTATGCTCTGGGGAGCCAAGTATATATATATATATATATATATATATATATATATATATATATATATATATGTATATATATATATGTATATAAGTCTATGGAACTATGCTCTCCCCTGGAACCCAGAACATAGTTCCAGGGGAGAGCATAGTTCCATAGACTTACACACACACACACACACACACACACACACACACACACACACACACACACACACACACACACACACACACACTATATTGTATTGTGTTTATTATGGAAACATTATCATGATGAGTTATAATTTATTACTTAATATACATTGACAGTAGTTGATGAATGGTTGTACCAACCATGGATAGAAATTGTAACTACTTTCTATATTCATATTAAGATGTGTTTCTTATGATAATAATGATTAGTGATAAATGATGATGTATGCTTCATTTATAGTTATCACACTTGGAGCGTTTTGTATGATCAGTGGTTAAATTCTTGTGATATAATTTATTTATAGTATTTAAGAAACATACATGAACTTTTATATAGTATTTACATGTCATTTGAGTAATTCCATATGATAAAAGTTATGGTGTATAAGTACTCATAATAGGAATTATATATATAGAAAAATAGATGGTTAAAATTAGTCATAAGTCTTCTAAAGGACTAGGAAAATACAACCATATGAAAATAATCTCCTTAGAATGGAATGAGTTGTTTAAATGAAAGATTATAATGAATTTATGAGTTATCATATTTTTTAAAAATATTATGATTGATTGCCTGGAAATAATTAGTATGTACATAAAAATGGTGGATTGTATTCTACTACTTATACTATATACTCTAATATACTTATAAATATTAGATTATGCAGTCTAAACATATGATATACCTAGTTGGCATAGTCTATAATTTTTTGCCTATTTTTTAGTATTATGAACATTTAATTATTGAAATTATAATATTGGTCATTTGTAATTAAATAGTGTGCTCATTTACAATGGACTATGATATTATGAGATGTCATAGAGGGTACAAACTGTAATTGTTATGTCTAGATACATTCATATGTTTGATAGACTAAATGTATGTGTAATGGTTATTTTTATGAATAGTATGATTTATGACAGTTAATAGGGCCTTATTTATACATGCATACAACCCCTAAAATTATATCAAATGCTAAAATGTAATATTATATGTTTTGTGTGAATTAAGACTTTCTTTTTTATATCTAGTTGCTTGAACAAAAGCTTATGTTTCCATTGATTTATACTACTTTACTATGATTGGTTATGGTATTTAGTAGTGATTAATAATACTGGACTATAATAGTATGGGTTATCATAGGGTGTGGTATATTTGTAAACTACTTATAAAAATTAAAAACTCATTTTACCTGGATGGTATAAACTATGGTTATTATTTATATTATGGGATAGATATATTATGAAGATTCATTCATATGTTTGATGGAAAAAATGTATGCTATTAGATTATCCTATGCTTAGCATGTTATGTGATATGATTACTAATAGGATGTAAACTATATGAATCTATTGATTATATTATGTTAACCAAATCTCACATTGGTGATACTAATTAAGTAGTGAGACAGATTTCACTAGATTGCTAGCATCACAATGCTAGATGAAGGTAATCTGAGTGTGTATAAATTTTGACTGATCCTTAGATCATTATTTATTATTGAAAACTTTAGCCAAAGTAATATTTAATGAGAGATTTTCATATAATGAGTATGATTTACATGTTTATATGATATCTTGCAATATAATGGGTTATTGTGACACACTACATGTTTAATTTTAGAAATCATACAACACATGGGTACTAGCTTATCTCTATAGATTCCTGCACCATCACTATCTACTCATATGTGAAGGGAAGACCATTCCATGATGAGATTATTTTGAGGGATCATTAGTCTGTGGTTGGCGTGAAAAAACACTCAGATGGTGCTCTCCCTCCCCACATTAGTACAAAGTTTGATATGACACTTGAGATTGTCATATATTCTAGAGTCTGGAGAACTATGATCTAGGGATCCAAGTATCTTAGACACACACACACACACACACATTATATTATATTGTGTTTATTATATAAAAATTATCATGATGAGTTGTAATTTATTTCTTAATATACATTGATAGTAGTGGATGTATGGATGTACTAGCCATGGCTAGAAATTGTAACTACTTTCTATATTCATATTAAGATGTGTTTCTTATGATAATAGTGATTAGTGATAAATGATGTTGTATGATTCATTTATAGTTATCATACTTGGAGTATTTTATATGATCACTGGTTAAATTCTCATGATATAATCTATTTATAGTGTATGTGTTTAATTGGAAAGAAATTCACATTTTTATAGGTAGATCATAATGGGGATGTTGCAATATGACTTGTGGAAGATAAAAGGATGTTCATAATCTATTTTCACTTGGAAAATGAGTTCACAAATCTATATAAGTGCCAAAACTCCTCTCTAAAGCATTGAATTTCAATATTCTAACATCTTCTTGACTTGATGATAGGTGTGGCAGCTATATAAATTCTACAAGGTCTTTGGAAAGTGTCTTGTACATATATCTCATTTTTGGAACTTTGACATACATGAAAATTAGCCAAAAATCATCTTTTTCTTTCATTAGACTTACCTTAAACTCTACCAAAGAACTTTAAAGTTTCCAATCAACATGAAATGTTATAACAAAGTGATTAAGACATAAAATGACTTTGAGAAACTCCTAATAATTTATGACACCTCTTTGCCAAGTTTCAATGCGCCATGACATGACTAGGATAATACACACAAAGACAAAGTATTACCTTAATTTCTCCAAAATTAACTTAAACAATGCTAATAAGGTTTTATGAAGACTTTTTGAAATATATATAAGGCATCCACAAGACCTTGAACTAGGTTATTAAGACATGAACAAAATTTTTCACCTATATGGGTTGATATTTTGACCTTGGGGGTCAAAACTGGTCAACAAATTGGCTATTCAAGAGGTAACATGTCTGCTATGCTAAATGGACTAGTAGCCTTGTTCTTCCATTAGGTGATGGAGTCATTTTCACTTAGTTTTAGACCTAACAAGACCTTAACCATGACAAGACAATCTAATTTGACCTTCAAACACACATAAATAAGGACAACAAGACACAAAATAAATAACAAGACACACACATTTTCTATCAATCACTTAGGCAACACAAAAAATAACATGAGTAAAATAACTATATACAACTAACATAAAAATAAATTCTTCCTTATGGATAATAGGGGAAACTTGTACTATCTCTTACTCCATGAAATGAAGGATGAAATGAAAAAAGTTGCCTCTTGAGCCCTAGTCTTATTGTCTTCATCTTATTTTTTAATGACACTCCTCTTGGCATGATCTCAAATAAAGTATTGTAAGTTGCAAACTAATCACGTATGAAGGTGAATTCATCTTATAGCTCAAGATCTTTCTCATAATCTTTCTTGATGTTTGTGTTTATCTTAAACGTGACCACTTCGTGGCTCATAAGAGAAGCTTCAAACATGGTACCTTAGAGATTATCACATTATCCTTCAAGAGGTAAAGCAACCTATAGAACATCCTCAATATATCTAATAGAAGTTATAGACCTTTGAAGAGTCTCAAATTCATCATAAATCTCCTTGAACTTTTACCACATATCATCTTGGGCTATAAAGGTAGAAATAGCTTAAGCCTCTATTGGTTCTTCAAATTCAATATCTTGATCATATTCAAGAGTGTCATACTCATCATCTATTGATCTATCATGGAATTGAGACTCTTGGTGGTGTTCTTCAAGACATGTTTGCTCACTAGTAACCTTACATTCCTCAGTAACAATATGATTTTGTTCTCTTAGAGGTGCTATCTTCTCAAAACCTTCATATTATTTGAACACGTGAAAATAGGTCTACCACATGTCCTTAAAATCTCATTGAATATGCTCATAAAATTCAAAAAACTTAGTCAATATGATGTTCTTCTCAAAATCCTTTTCTTCCATGTTTTGATCAACGTCTTCATTGGCCAAGGTAACAATCTTGGCACTCTCTTCATGGATAGCTACAACCTCATCAATGTTGGGAGGGGGTGTACACCGGAAGCACACAATTTGATTACTAATACCAAGCAACTTAATATGCGGAAATTAACCAGATTCACCAAGTAACTAGAATTCAGAATAACACAGCATATGAGAGACAATACCAAATTGTATTAACACTTTATACAGAAAAGAATACAATAAAGAAGATGCCACTTCTTCTCCACCACCTTATAGAGGTTTCCCACACCTCAAGTGAACAGTAATTCTTCTCCCCAAAGCTCTCCCTCTCACAGGTCCCAACACCCAACTCAAATACAGAGTTGGTGTTCACCTCCCGTGCTCCACGCACACCACAAGTGCTCCACGCACTCCACAAGCACTCCACGTGCTCCACAAGTACTCAAGGTACTTCAAGTAGATCTCCCATGAATCTGCAACAACCTGCAATTCAACAGACCATACTTATGGAAGGAACTCCCTTGCCTTCCTCTTGCTCTATCCGAGTACACACCTGTACTCCAAGTAGATCCTGCCTGATACTGCTCCCTGTTGTGTTGCTGTCTGTATGACCTTGCACACCTGCAAATCAAGCAATGGTTCCAATCACCTGTGAACCTCGACCTTGCACACACATACACCTGCAGATCAACGATCTTACTTATTGAAGAACCCAGCTGGCTCTCCAATCCAGCACCAACACACCTGGTACTGTGGCACTAGGAGGAACGCACCATAGCTCTACCTCACACACAGAAGGAGCTTATAATTATGCTCTCTTACTCCCTAGCACACTTTTACAATACAACCATGAGTCTATTAAATAGATCTCATCCAAACAATGATTAGACATCTAATTACAATAATTAGATCCGCAGCTATGAGTCTAAAATTAGCGCTCATCATGCAAACTCTTCATTCGTTAGCTCACTGCCCGTTATTAACTCGCAGTCGAACCACACAGGCGACCGACGCCGGTCCCTGTCTGCCTGGGGTCGCCGACGCCGGCCGATATATGACCGACGTCGGTTGCCTTCCTGTCTTACCCTGCCGACGCCGGTTGGCCAGACCAACGCCAAACACTTCTGACACTCAGCAACTCATTCTGCAACCTCCTCCATGTCTGCATCAGTGAAGCTTTTAGCTCCACAATCCTAACAATCTCCCACTTGGAGATAAACAGCTGCACTGTACCTGTACCTGTACTCTGTCTAATCTGTTTCCTGGTTTGTATCCCTCTTCAAGCTCCCACCTGAAGACAACCCACCACACATCCCGTGGTGTACCACCTGTCATCCGAGTAACCTGCCACATCCGAACCTACAAATACATGTAGTGAAGTCCTGACCCTGCATAGCAACACCTGCTGCCGGTCCCTCTCAAAAAACCTGAGAACTCACTTCCCCGAATTGGCTCCTAACTCTCTGACAGCTCCCACTGCATGGGAATACTCAGGTCTATACCAGACCTCATGTGATTTCGGACACTGTACCTGTCCAGCCCTTAGTGTGCTCCCGGTTCTGCATCCCGAACCTCGCCAACACCTGATTCACATCAGCTCCCACTCGAGACAAAATCACCCTGTGATCTCCATGCCTCCCATGTCAAAGAATTCCGCTGCTCCAAACTCCTCATGACATGCCACTGAACTAATCTTACCCTTAGCTCAGCAAAACCCTGTATGTACACCCCTGCTAGCTAGCATACTATCCACATACAGCTACAGAATGATGTCGCGACTCATCATCCCCCTGGTAAGACAAAACCACAGTAGTTACCCTGACATTGACTGAAGCCATGCTTCGTCCTCCACCTGTCAAAACCTGTACCACTGTCCTGCAGCTCCACAAGACCATATACCTGGTCTTCCGTCTCACGTATCCGTTCTCTCTATTCTTCTACTAAGGTATCCATTCATCTCTGTGCTTTCATACCTGCTGGCAACTCTACCAAGACACACCTGTCTGGTTCTCCTCCAAGGAATCACATCCTCATCCATGCCAAGCTCACACCTGTTTCCTGGATCCTTCCTGCTCTACAATCAGCAACATGTATGAAGAAGAGGAACAACGAATTTGAGGGCCTACTTACGCCTTCAGTCCTCCGTATGGGTGTTTGAGACTCCTTGACAGCTTGCTGTCCACCCAAAATTCGTTACAGTGACCGACCTCGGCCACTCCACAGTCTGCATCCGACCGACGTCGGTTCCATGCGTCTGTACCTGACTACCAACCTGCCTGCGCTGGTGTCCCTTCTGCCGACGTCGGTCCTGATAACCGACATCGGTCTTACATACTGCCGACGTCGGTCCCATGACCGACATCGGTCTTACCCTTCTCGACATTGCCGGCATCGGTCTGCACATGACCGACCTCAGCACCTGTCTGTTCGACGCCGGTTCCTCCTGACCGACATCGGTACCTGTGTTCGCCTGTGAGTGATGACTTTTTACCCGCGAGCTCCTTTGAATCAAAATCCATGTCCAAATTGCCCTGCTCAGAAGTATCCAGCCACATCCACTGGGTTCTGTCCGCCATCTCCTCCATAAACACCAAGGCTTTCCAGTTCTTAAGCCTGTCAAATATATCTGTCTTTCGCTTAAGAACATGCATCTCCTTCCTGCTCATGTGACCAAGCCTACGAAGCCACGTCTCTGCAACAAAAGAAGAATCAGTAATATAAACAAGTAGATAAAGGATACCTATTTTCTTACCACCAGCTAATTCAAGTGCATCCGCTGTGAGAGTTCTTGTGCATCTCTCATCACCCAATCTTTCTGAAGAAATTAGCCATATCTCCAAACCTGGGACCTGCATGACCTTCATCAACATCTGTGTGTTGGCCGCCTACAATTTCAGCTTCACTTCTCCTTTGCCAACAATCTGACAAGGCTTACCAGCTCCTCTACCTGGAACTGCATGGAAAGAGGCAACCGAATCTTTTATCCAAGATTCCACTTTATCCAAGAAACCTGCAAACACATCCTATGCAACAACACCTGCTACATCTGTATCTTCAGTTTCTTCATGCTGATCTGTTACCAACCAACAATAATCTTTTACCTGCTCTTTCTTTCCATAGGACCGTGAGTGACCATCTGTGCTTTTCAACTCCTCCATTCTTAGCTTACTTTGATCTGCAGTTGCTCTACTCCCACTCGATCAGAAACCCCTGAGAGTGACCTGTAACCAAAAACAAAACCTGCTTCCTCCAACCTCAGCTCTGATACCACCTGTTGGTATCAAGCTCAAGAACCTACAACCAAGGCTCTGATACCACTTGTTGGGAGGGGGTGTACACCGGAAGCACACAATTTGATTACTAATACCAAGCAACTTAATATGCGGAAATTAACCAGATTCACCAAGTAACTAGAATTCAGAATAACATAGCATATGAGAGACAATACCAAATTGTATTAACACTTTATACAGAAAAGAATACAATAAAGAAGATGCCACTTCTTCTCCACCACCTTACAGAGGTTTCCCACACCTCAAGTGAACAGTAATTCTTCTCCCCAAAGCTCTCCCTCTCACAGGTCCCAACACCCAACTCAAATACAGAGTTGGTGTTCACCTCCCATGCTCCACGCACACCACAAGTGCTCCACGCACTCCACAAGCACTCCACGTGCTCCACAAGTACTCAAGGTACTTCAAGTAGATCTCCCATGAATCTGCAACAACCTGCAATTCAACAGACCATACTTATGGAAGGAACTCCCTTGCCTTCCTCTTGCTCTATCCGAGTACACACCTGTACTCCAAGTAGATCCTGCCTGATACTGCTCCCTGTTGTGTTGCTGTCTGTATGACCTTGCACACCTGCAAATCAAGCAATGGTTCCAATCACCTGTGAACCTCGACCTTGCACACACATACACCTGCAGATCAACGATCTTACTTATTGAAGAACCCAGCTGGCTCTCCAATCCAGCACCAACACACCTGGTACTGTGGCACTAGGAGGAACGCACCATAGCTCTACCTCACACACAGAAGGAGCTTATAATTATGCTCTCTTACTCCCTAGCACACTTTTACAATACAACCATGAGTCTATTATATAGATCTCATCCAAACAATGATTAGACATCTAATTACAATAATTAGATCCGCAGCTATGAGTCTAAAATTAGCACTCATCATGCAAACTCTTCGTTCGTTAGCTCACTGCCCGTTATTAACTCGCAGTCGAACCACACAGGCGACCGACGCCGGTCCCTGTCTGCCTGGGGTCGCCGACGCCGGCCAATATATGACCGACGTCGGTTGCCTTCCTGTCTTACCCTGCTGACGCCGGTTGGCCAGACCAACGCCAAACACTTCTGACACTCAGCAACTCATTCTGCAACCTCCTCCATGTCTGCATCAGTGAAGCTTTTAGCTCCACAATCCTAACAATCAAGATCATATTTTTTTCATTCAAAAACATTGATTTGTGTTTATCTTCATGAAGGGGGATCACAATGGTGAAATATTCTTCATAGACATTTGAATCATCTTCATTAGCTACAACTATAACTTTATCCTCTTCATTTACCTCTCATAGGATAAATTCCTCTTCAAGAAGGGATGTGCTGGGAAAATTATGGGCATGTTCATGAGTTGGGGAAGGGGTATGGGGTATGGTGTATGGATCATGAATGTGACGTGTAATGGATGGATTACTTTTGAAACATGGAACCTTGGGAATGGTTGACTCTTGAATGAACTCTTGTGGGTAAAAAAATTAAATTGAGTGATGTAAGGAATATATTCTTCAACAAGTACCTCATCTTTCTCATGGCTTTCTTGAGTATCCTCAATAATTTCAACTTAATATTCAAACTTATCAATTAGAGTCTTATTTTTATTTTGAAAACATTCTTGGATAGACCTCCAAGATGGAAAAACTAGAGGTTCGTGGGAAGAGATGAATGGAGCTTGAATGGGTACAAGGCTTTATTTGACTTCAACCTCTTGATCTTGGCTTGATTTAGGTATTTTAATATTCAACTCAAACTCTTAAATTTGATTATCTATACTCTCTTGGAATAGCTTCTCTTGAAGGTGACTAGTGGCCTCATGGGAATAAAGAACCCAAGAGGGTTGATTTGAGATACAAGAAGACTATTGAGGAGGGATGAGAGACATTTGCATAGTTTTATATTCTTCGTTGACTTCAAATATTTTATCTATGATTGTTTCACCTTGATCACTCCATGATTTCACCACTTGATTCTAGATTGGGGTCTTGAAAGTATTCTAGGGGGGTTGTTTAGGAAGAAAATTAGCATATTGGTTCTCAATAATGGGCTGCTTAATAACAGTCTTGTTCATTTGAAATCTCTCTTGGATTGAATGCCAAGATGGGAAAATTTGAGGAACATATGAAGTGCTTAGAACACTTTAATACTCACTTAGAATGGTCTCTTTGGGAAGAATGAATGTCACATATGAGGGTTGAGGTGGTGTGTATGAAGATATATAAGGTTGATGGAGATGGATCTGTAACTCTTCATGATTTATTAGTTTATCCTCAAGGCTTTGAATGAGACCAATTACATCAATCATATCACTTGAGAATCTTTTCTAATTTCCTCTCTCAATAGGTACCTATTCTTCTTTCAATAGCTATAATGAATCCCTCATGTCATGAATAATGTGAATAGGGATATATTTATCATATTACCTTTGTGTATTAAGGTCTAACATGTACCTCTCATAGCCTAAGAGAATTTTATTCAAGATTGAAATGGATTGGTTTGAGGAGTAACTATGTTGGCTAGGAACATCTTGGGCTCGAGAAGGTTGGTCATATACAACATCATGGTCATGAAGAGGTAATGTAGGATGATCATAAGATTGATATGACTCATGACAAGGCTAATAATGGTTATATCAAGGTTGGAATAGATTATAACAATAGGTTTGAGATAATTCATCAAATTTTATGAAACTAGAATTCATCTCAAACTAAGCCATAACAGCTTCATTAAAATAATGAAATGAAACACAACTTACTTTGAATAGTTGATTGGGCTACTAAAACCAACTGATTATGTATAGAGTCATCATTAGTGTTTTGAATCCCTTTAAAGGCTGATAGGTAACATAAAAACACCAAAAAATCTTCCATAAATTTGGACCTTAGTCTCGCTAGGCGTGCCAAAATTATTATCAATCAAATTTACACCTTTTGAAAGGTAGCTCAAGCCATCCAAATTTGATGTAACATGGAAACACCTCAAGGTTATGGGTACCATACTATAGAGGTGAATATCTAAGTGAAAATGGATATCTCCCCTTGATGAATCACTTAGGCTCAAACACTACTCTAACACTAGCTAGGAAAATGGAGAGAAACCAACTCTAATGGAGGTGATGCACCAAATATATCTGATCACTATCAACCAAATAAAATTTCACCTCAAAAAATAGACTAACCTGCACATGAAACTAATTCAAATATGTATCTCTACATCAATGTTTCTCATGAAGGTTTGTGATGCAAGCTTGAGCTAGGAGGACTAGTCAAGAGGTCATGACACGACACTAGTTAAAATACAACTCACTATTTTCCATTGCATCTTATCTCAAATCTGAGACCAACTGAGCTACCTAAGAAAATATTTAGGTATGCATTAGATTTATTAATCACATCTTGAAGGTATACCCTCATTATTTGAACTTTGGTAATTTGTTTACTAGTTCATATCTTGCCTTCAATGCACATCTTGCATTTTATTTTTAATTCTCCTTCAAGACTTCACATTGCTCAAATTAGTATTCTACTTGTAGGTGGTGATTGACTGTGTATTTAGAATTAAGTATTGAAAATTCTCTTCTCTATTGGTTTGGACCTAGCTAGGTGCTGAACACTACATTGAATTCACCTTTTCACTTTGTAACTCAGTTCTTTATGTCCATTTAAACATATTTTCCATAAAATATAGACTTATAGGTTTGTAGACCTGTAGGTCTGCATTCCCATGTATTAGTCCTTGAATGAGGCCAAATTGATGTCTTTCACTCTAAGGAAATTTATCCATAGGATTGTTAAATTGATGTATTCCATTAAAATTATGAGTTCAGAAAATCTCACTCTTCTGTAATATAGGACCTTTATAAATATCTTATGCAAGTTAACCTTTAAACACAGTCTCAAAGTGAGGAACACTAAAATTTGATTGGAAAGAATGATATGAGAGTAAAGAATTTTAGGATATTTTAGGAGATATAGGGCATTGGAAATAAGTGAAATGTGATGAAGAACTTTCATCAATGTTCCTTGTTTATTGAAGACCCTGAAACACTCAAGAAACCAAAGACAACCACCCTATAGAATGAGAACAATGGAGATTTATTATCAAATAGAAGCCATACGTGCCAAGAAAGTGTTGAAGAATTTTATGAGAGTGACTTTTAGACTTTTAAGGATAACTAAAAACTATTCCCATGATTTAATGAGTTTATTCCTTCACTTGAGAGACCCAAAACTGACCCTGTCATGAATTTATTCCAAAAAAAACACTTTAGATCCTTAGTAATTGTTAATAAAGATAAGGAGATTAATCTAATAACCAATGCCACAAATTGGAATCCCATAGGGTCCCCAAATTTGATGAAAACTTTATCCTCCAACTCTACCTGTATGACCTATACCATGCATCTGAAAATGGTCTTCATGAGCTTGTGAAGAGAGTGATGGAAGGGAGAGAGTCAGTTAATGCATATATTAGACTTTAAACCTGATACTAAGCTATAATATGACCTTTGGAAGATTAAAGGACATTCATAAACTATTTACACCAGGAATATGAGTTCACAAGTCTATACAAGTGCCAAAACTCCTCTCTAAAGCATTGAAATTCAAGATACTGACATATTCTTGACTTTCTAATAGGTGTGACAGATATGTAACTTCTCCAAGGTCTTTAGAAAGTGTCTTTTATAGATTCATCATTTGGGTAACTTTGACATGCATGAAAATTAGTCAAAAATCACCTTATTGTTTCATTAGGCTTACCTTAAAGTCTACAAAAGACATTTAAAGTTTCCAAATCAACATGAAATGTTATAACAAAGTGATTAAGACATAAAATGACCTTGAGAAACTCCTATATATATATGACACCCTTTGACCAAGTTTCAATGCACCATGACATGACTAGGCTAATACACATAAAGACAAAGTATTACCTTATTTTTTCCAAAATTACCTTAAAAAATGCTAATAAGGTTCTATGAAGACATTTTAAAAGCTATATAAGGCATGTAAAATACCTTGAACTAGATTAGCATGACATGTCTAAAATTTTTCACCTATAGGGGTTCACATTTTGACCTTGGTGGTCAAAATTGGTCAACATGACCTAGGTGAACTCTATGCCTTTCATAACTTTATGTAACCATGATAAAAATATATGGATGGTCTAGATCATCAAACCATCATGTAGGTCAAGTGTCATTTCTAACCCATATTCGTTTAAAACCTTGGTGAGTATAGGTGACATTAAACAATAAAAAACCTATTAATATGACTTGAAAAACCTATGTGTATAGGGACCCATGGTATTTCTCTTTCCTTTAATGTTGTGGATATTATCCACATACTTAGATTGACCACAACCCAGTCTATAAATGTTTGAGATTAAAAACTATGAATGAATGTGAAGGACATTGTAAAACTTAGGTCACGTAGTTGTTGGTGCCACATGA
Organism: Torreya grandis; assembly: GCA_037957365.1. Taxonomy (NCBI): domain Eukaryota; kingdom Viridiplantae; phylum Streptophyta; class Pinopsida; order Cupressales; family Taxaceae; genus Torreya; species Torreya grandis. The sequence goes on along the minus strand of JARHVA010000756.1, from coordinate 114,291 downwards.
AAAGTGAATTAAATTTGATAATATATTTTATTAGTTCTTATTTAAATAGAGTCATATGTAGTCTATGATATGGACATGTGCAACCATCCTAGTGTCATGCTAATGTATTTTACTCATGAAGGTTTGAATAATTGATGATTAAATTAGCCCATGGACCCATTGAGTTATAAAATAAGGCTTGTTATATTTGAGATCCTCTAAGCCATTGGCCTAGTCATCCATTATTAAATGGACATTTAATAATGTGGGGACACATAAATATAAGATAAAGAGATTGGTGGCTTAATTTATAAAAAAACATATTCAACATAAATGATATAGACCATTCATGTATGGTCAATATGTGGAATTTTGGGTGGCCACAATCGCATGGATAATATATAATAATGTGACTACGAGGTAACTACTCCATTGAATAGAGATATTTGTGAAATTAGTTATTAGTTGGGACTTTATGGATTTGTGAAATACCTATAAATATTATAAATGGAGAATATCAATTTAAAGGGGAATTGAATAAAATAACATTATATGTTAATATAATCAATAAACTAAATTTAAATAAGGGTTTTATATCTGATGTCAAATAAGGATAGGGTTAGAAATGTTATATGGGTTTTTATATGTTCTTAATATGATAGTGGGATATGTTTTAGTGTTCAAGGAACTTGGGTGGAGTTGTCTTTCGAGGTCCCTAACTATACACCCAATATCATAACCTAGTATGTGCTTAGCAAATTAAACCATAATTGAGCTATAAATATTAATGTAAAAAAATTTATTATAAATGAACTCATTATTTGATTCATGTTAGTGTAAGATAAACTTGTTAATGTACTGGTGTTTAACTTTGAAATTTTACCCATGTGCATAGGGACCCATGGTCTTTCTCTTTCCTTTAATGTTGTGGATAATATCCACAGACTTGAATTGACCATAACCTAGTTTGCAAATTTTTGAGATTATAAACTATGATTGGATTTGGAATAGATTGTAAATCTTAGGTCACTTAGTTGTGGTACGACGTGAAAAGTGAATGAAATGTGATAATATATATTATTAGTTCTTATTTAAATAGAGTTGATGTAGTCCATGATATGAATATGTGACAACCATCCTAGTTTCATGCTAATGGATTTTACTCATGAAAGTTTGAATAATTAATGATTAAATGAGCCCATGGATGCATTGAGTTATAAAATAAGGCTTGTTATATTTGATATCCTATAAGCCATTGGAGTAGCTATCCATTATGCAATGAACATTTAATAATGTGGGGCCACATAGATATAAGACAAAGAGATTGGTCGCTTAATTTAGAAAAAAAACATATTCACCATAAATGATATAGACCATTCATGTATGCTCAATATGTGGAAGTTAGGGTGGTCACAATCGCATATATAATATATAATAATGTGACTAAGAGGTGGCCACTCCATTGCATAGAGATATTTGTGAAATTCATTATTAGTTGGGTCTCTATGGACTTGTGAACTACCTAGAAATATTATAAATGGAGAATATCAATTTAAAGGGGAATTGAATAGAATACTATTATATGTTAATATACTTAATAACCTTAATTTAAATAAGGGTTTTACATCTGATGTCTAATAAGGATAGGGTTAGAGATGTTATATGGGTTTTTAAATGTTCTTAATCTGATAGTGGGATATGTTTTAGTGTTCAAGGAACTTGGGTGGAGTTGTCTCTCAAGGTCCCTACCTATAAATCCAATATTGTAACCTAGTATGTGGTTAAAAAATTAAACTGTAATCGAGATATCAATTTTAATGTAACAAAATTTATTATAAATGAATCCATGATTCAATTAATTTTAGTGCAATACAAAATAGTTAATATACTAGTGTTTAAATATGAAATTTTATGCAATCAAAATGAATAATAACTAGTAGTTGGCCCAAAGGTCCAAGTAATGTCAGAAGGGATTACTTAGTAGGATACAATTTGGTGAGATAACCTCACGCATAGTGCAAAAGACTAACGTTGACTCACATTTAAAGGTTGATGATGTAAATCATATAAAACCAATGGACCTCATGTACTCCATAAAGGATACCATTTCTTAGGTTATTTAGGTTCTCTTTTGCTCCCCTTGCTCATGGGAGAAGTTTCAGTCTCATATTCCCCTTCTCTATCCCCATCCATATAATGGTCCCATGAAGACTTGGTTGTCATGTAATCTTTATGGCTATTGTTCAAACCCTTTCCACTCTCTTTAGGTGGTAACACAGAGTTCACACATCATTGTGCATAATCAGATCCTTTTTTGCATTGAGATAACAAAGTGTATTAAACATTAAAATGGGAAATTAGATGAATAAACCAAGGAAAACCTCACAAAAGATACATTAAAGATTGTATTTTTCCTTTTTTTATTATTGTAGCTATATTGTCATGAAGTCATGGCCATCTGTGAAACTAGCACTCATAGATTTGGGCTACCTTCTACTCTCAGGATTTTAGGTGACTTGATAAAAAAGTTCCCATTCAATCCATAACTAAGGGAAGGAGAATAAATGGAATGCTATGGTCTCTAGATATACACCAAATGTTTTTATTTAATAGGAATTAAGGATATTAAATAAAATGTGTCAAGTAGATGTAATATCTCAAAGTGCCAAGGTTGTAGGATTATTGTCCCAGAATAAGATGGGGGAAGGAACAATCTTTCTCTTTTGTTTCTCTTCAATATTTCATGTCCTATGAGCATAACATACAAGGAATTAGAAGTTGTATACATTTCATGCCTTGGGAGCTTAAAATGAAAGGAAGGTATAGAAATGATGAACAATCTGCCTTCTATAAAAATAGAGAGGGATTTGCCTTTGCCATCTATGGCAGAGGAAACATTTGTGGAAGCCATACCTTTACCACATATGATAGAGGAAAGATTTGTCGAAGGCCCACCTTGTCCACCTTTGGGAATAGATAGATTCATGAAGGTGATGCCTTTTCCCCCCATGATGGAGGAAATGTTTGGGAATGTGTCTTACCTATGTGGACTTAATGGAGAGAATGAGGATGTTATAACATTTTTTGTCAAAGAGGAGGAATTACTTTCACTGTGACTAGTTGCCTTGCATGGGGAAGAGGTTAATTTAGTATGAGAGGAGGTGGATTCATGTAATGAATCAATGCGGCCTATTCCTCTACCAAAATCATTTTAGAAATACAAAATATGGAATTCTAATAAGTGAACGTGGGCCACATCATCAACATAACTTCTAGAGTCATGCTTTTCCACCATAGAATTCCATCTGTAGTGAATCATGAAGTCACCCATAGTTGGATGGGAAATAATTTGATGGTAATTGGATTATCTACTAATTCTTATAGGCTATAAATGCATGCAATATGGCATTTAGGAATTAATGTATTTTTTTAAGGCCATTATGATTCTCAGAATAAAGATATATGGTTCAACTTCTTTTTTTCTATAGTCACATTTTTTTTCTTAATTTCATATCATATATAATATTAATGTGTGTGTGTGTGTATTTATTTTTTAGGATCTTTATGGGTAAGTGTTTTCTTTTCATTTATGCTTGATAATTAAACCTATTAACCCTCCCTACTACCTAGGATGGATCACCAATTGAACACCTTTTTTTCTCAACTGATGACTCATTTATCATGACATTTACATTGTATCATAAATGATGCCCCCTTATGCACCCATGTGACATGCACTTTGTAAAATATTTGGTACTCACTTCAACTGTAATGAAATCAATAGATAAACTCCATAACCTCAATGTATTTCCCCCACATCAATGTCGTTACATTATTGATTCAATACACCCATCAGACGTGGAGTCTTTTCATAATAAAATAGAAAATAGTAAATAAAATATGCCACCACCCTACAAGATACAAACCCACTTGTAATGGGTACATGGTATGTAAATCTAAAAACTACCCTAAATTTGGGGCATGTGTATGATATGGGCCCTCTAGTGTATGATATCACATGAAATATTGTCATTTCCACTCATCATCTTCGACCAACTCACTTTGATTATTTCACCACTTGTTTTAATCAATTTATGTGTCAATATATTGGTAGCATAGACAAACATAAGTTACAATATATACTTTGGAACCTCAATGCCTTGTCTCCATATCATTAGAATTGTAGCATTAATTTGAGTTGCACATGAGACATGGAGCCTTTTTTTAATCAAATCAACATCATATTATCCTCATTGACCCTTCACAATTACAAATGTCCCATCAAATAACCCACTGACTTACAAGTTGGATACCTCTTTATGATGGATGTAAGTCATTTAAATCCAACAAATAACTCAAATATGTATAATATCTAAAATGCCTAAACATAGGCTAAAATATTAATGGACATAAATGCAATCTATCATGAAATCTAGATGACACATTTTGCACAAAGGTTGGGAATTATAATGTTAATGCTTGTTGGCATAGATCATGCCTATGTACAGTATGGAAATTATTTTTTTTCAACCACATCACACCATGTTTGATCACCCCAATGAATAGTTGGGTTAAATAATCACAAATGGTTGGATCATTTACAACTTCAATCTTGATTGTATGTACCCATGTCCACTTCAAATTTTTATCTAAATCCTGAACACAAAAATCCATATTACTCAAGGTTGTTTCTAACTTTTATAGTGCCATTATAATGAAAATTTTTATCCATTACAATCACTAAGACAAAACCCAATCACCCATAGTTGGCCGAATTGTAACATGTTGGGCTCTTCAACCAGCCAATACAAATGTCACTTGATCAAAACCAAGGGAGTTTCAATTTTGACATAAATTTTGGGCAAAGAGGCTATCTCTTTCCATGAAGAACACAAGTCATCGTAGATAAAAGCATTGCATGGTGATTAACAGATCCTGATTGGTCTGCCCCTACAATTACTTTACATGAACTTATTTTGACATCTAAACACATTCTTACAAAGCATGAAAGTGGGGAAATATTTCAATATGCATTGGATCATCTTATGTTTTGGTGATTTTTAACATGTAGGTCAATGTATCAGGGTTGAATTTTCTAGATATGATATTTTACCTCATTGTACAACCTATCAAATCTTATAAACTAAATAATGATGGAAAAAATTAAAAAAAATTTCATATCAAATATTATAAATTAAAGAATGATGAAAATAAAATTAAAAATATTATTTAAATAATAAAAAATCAAAATGAAAAATTGTGAAAAAACCAATTACATGATAAAAGCAATTTTTTGAGGGAAATGTTGAAAAATAAGACAAAAATGAATACTTTAACCCTTCAAAATAGGTGAGAGGTAATTAATTTATAAACATGTCAATGAAAGAAACCATACCACCCTTAAGCCTCAAGGAGAGCCATTAATATAATTACAACAACAAATAAAGATAGTATCATCTGTGTCAAAAAAACTCATCACCCACTTGCAAGGAACACCTGTAATCTAAGTGCATGATTTAACTATTGCCATCGATGCATTATTGTGAAGCAATATCTCTTGAAGGGTTTGAATGTATTCAGATTTAAAATATTTCATTGAACATAAGCTGGGAGCAGTTGCGTTGATGGTGCAAGGAATGTCAGAAGGGATGTAATTTTTTATTTTCAAGTGTCAATAAATAGGACACATAGAAGAATGGAAGCAATAAGATAAACTATGTCCATCCCCATTATTTCTCATCCGTCTCGAGAAATATAGTGGAAAAAATGAAACATGGTTTTGTTATCTATTATTTATGAATACTATTGTCAAAATGAAACATTATCAGTGGTGTCTTCTAGATTGTAGTCAATAATTCATTTCATTCCAATAGAAAATATCCAATCAAAGATGTTTCCACCTTACAAGTTACATGCCCCTTTGCAATGTGCACAAGTCATGTAAATCCAATAGTTACCCTATATAGGGATTTGGTATATGATACTAGATATGTGGTTTCTGATATCACATGAAATACCCTATCATTGCCTCTCACCATAACCACCCATCTCACCATAACCACCCATCTCACCTTGAAATATTTCACCATTTGCATGTTTTGTATTCCCTGGCCCTTCCCCACAAGTTTGTAATTTCTCAAGCTCTTTGTGAAGCAAAATGTCTCCTCCTTGCACAACTTATTGCCATGTCATATGAAGGAACACACAATCTTATTCTGTACCATCACCTGTACCAAAAATAAATGATTATGGTTGCTTATCGTTGTGTGCACAAAAGGAGAGATAGGGTCAATGGTCATGGGTTTTAAGTGAGGTATCACTACTGATTTAAACTCTTTCTCTTTACAAAACCACACTTTATTAAAACATTAAATTACATCTTATATAATATATATAATAATAATAATAATAATAATAATAATAATATTATTATTATTATTATATTTTTTAGTGTTTAATATACTATATCTATATAATCTAATCTAATATATATTAATGGCATTATAAATAAATATATTATATTAATATAATTATATCTTTTGTGCATTTAATAATAATAATAATAATAATAATAATAATAATAATAATAATAATAATAATAGTGGATATGAGGGTAAAAAATAAAATGTATGTTCATTCATATGGTGTAGTATTGAGTTGTGCAAGGAGGAGATGTTTTGTTTCATTAGAATTTTTTTTGTTTTTGTAAAACAGAGTTTGGTAAAGTAGAATAGTGAATTTCAAGTGGTTATGTTATATCTCTTGCAAACAATGGTCCTATCATAGGGATTGAGAGTGGTTGGTAATTTGTTATTTGGTGTCAGTGACATGGTGGCAGAGATAAAACACATAGTGGTCAACAAATGGAAACAATGGTGTGGGTATATTTTTTTCCATGCTAGAAAAATTGATGTGTGGATATGTATGTCACTATATTAAATGCCAATAATTATTTTTTTAGTGGATTTAAATTCATATGTAAGAATGCAGAGGCTCATTTGATACATATGTTATTATCCAATAGAAAAAAATAATCTAATTTATATATGACCTCACCATATATGAGAGCAAGTTTCATATTATGTTGAGAAAAAGTTTGTTTAGCATTTCAAATGGAGGGAAAAGTTAAATTTATTTAATGGTCTTTGAGAAATAATTTTATGGGCAACTGCATGGAAAATTACTGGTCGAGGCTAGCATCAACCAAAGGTAGGATATGTCCATGTGATTGCATTGTTAATTTTTAAGTATTATATTGTTTGATGACATGGAATCATTGGATTATTTAAATCGAAGCTTTGTTATTGCTCCATTTTGTTTTGTGGTAAGTATACAATGCAAACACTATTTTTTTGTTTTATAGTTTTAGAGGTGTCTCGTGGTCAATTACATGGAAAATTAAAGTATGATATGTCATATAAACAATTCAAAGAACTCAAGTTGCATTTGCATTATTTTTTGTAATATTTTACTCTTGTAAATAAAGTTATGTTGATGCTCTTTTTGTAGGTGGTGATGCAACAAAACCCTAATTTTTTTGATGTCTTGATGGGAATAGACTAGAGATTAGGCATGCAATCTATTATCAAGTGATTTAACATGGCCTATTATAATTACCTTATTTTTTGAATTATTATAAGGGTGTTTTGTGCTCTTTGTGATTGTTTGATAACACAGAATCATTGGATTCATGCACAATTTGGAAGCACATGCTATACCATGGATAAAATTATTCAACAGGATGTCATCTCTTAGACTACAATAATTTCAGTCTCTCCATAATAATTTTTAAAATTAAAATTCATGTATAGATGTGATCATATAGGTGTGTACACAAAAATAAGGTCCACTTGCTATTTTATTTTGAGTGTTATTTTTCCACATCCTTTCACTTGCTAGGGGTTATTATTTGACTCATTCCTTTCACTTTTGGAAAATGAGTATTATATATCAATGATGACAGTGACTTTGTAGAGTGGACTTCACTGGCTAATACTTTTTGGATTTCACTTGCCTACTGTGAAAAATTAGATTTCCAAGGTTTTTTTTTGTTTGGGTAAGATGAATTAGATTTCACTAGCCTTGCCAGAGACACCATATATATTTTTTTCCATTGTCCATGGTCATGAAATATCTATGGTTGGATCATGTGAATGATGATTTATCATGTTGAACCTTTGAAGATCATGGTAATATAACGTCCTGATTTGATTTTTAAAAAAACTAGTATTTACTCTGTCTTCACCAGTTATCTTACACTTGGTAGTTAAAAATTGGGGTATGGATGGTAGAAAGTCTATCTTACAGTGTGACTCATTCAATTGTACATCATTTCTCTTATGTATACATTGGTTTGTTTATATTTTTGGGAACAATGTGGTAATGATCACGTGAATGATACATGACAATATATATCATAACATTTAGTATGGGACAACTATGCCTTTGGCGTGAATGATTCTTGATTTTATTCATGTTAAAGACCTCCAAGATTATATGTGAGTAAAAATGTATATTCTTTTATAAACCAATATAGGTAGACTAGAGAAGTAAGATCAAATAATAAGAAACCACTCTAAGGAAACATACTATTATTTTGTGCAATACCCATTCAAAATGCAAAAATATTTTGTAATCTTAAGTGTGTATTAATCAAAATTTGCATAACTAATAATTGAATTACACAATAATTTTATTATGTCGATGGGTGTTCACTTACTGGATTGAGCCTTACATTCCATTCTTGATTGATGGTCTACATCAGAGGTTAGAGGATGAATACAATCACATTATAGTGCTACTAATGAGTGGCGTATGTCAGTGTGGTTATGCCATAGGGATGGAGAGTGGCTTGAAATGTATTTCTCACTGTTAGTGACATGTTGGCAAAGAAAAGACACTAAGTGGTCAACAAATGTAAAAAATGGTGTGGGTACCCTTTTTGCCATGTTAGAAAACTTGATGTGTGAATATGTATGTCATTGAATTACATGCGACTAATATTTTTTTTGGTGGATTTAAATTCATATGTAATGATGCAAAGGCTCATTTGATACACATGTTATTAACTGATACAAAAAAAGATTTATAATCTATACATGACCTTGCCATCTATGAGAGCAAGTTTCATAATGTGCATTGAGAAAAAAAAATATTTAAGAATTTCAAATCAAGGGAATAAATAAATTTGTTTAATGGTATTTGAGAAGGCATTTTATGGGAAACTATGTGGAAAATTACCAGTCAAGGCTAGCATCAATAAAACTTAGGATATGTCCATGTGCTTACATTGTTACTTTTTAAAGTATTATGTTATTTGATGACATGGAATCTTTGGATTATTGAAAACAAACCTTTTTTATTGCTCCATTTTGTTTGGTCGTAAATATGTGATGTAAATGATATTTTTTTGTTTTATAGTTATAAATAAGGTGTCTCATAGATGACTACATGAAAAAAAATGTAAGTAGGATATGCCCTCTGAGCAACACAAAGAATTGGTTATTTTTGAATTATTTCTATAGTATTATTTTTTTTGATGGAATAAAATCATTTGATTCTGATAAACATAGCTTTGTTGATGCTCTTTTTATAGATGATGATGAAACAACAAATCCCTAGTATTTTAATGGTTTGACGTGAATAGATTGGAGATTAGGCAAGCAACCATTGTTAAGTGATTTAACATGGCCTCTTAGAATGAAATTATTTTTTGAGTTACTATGCACATTGTTTGTGGTTCACTATGGCTGATTGATGGTATGGAATCATTAGCTTTATTAAAAATTATAGGTCATGATGAACATCAATCAAAAGTAGGATATGTCCATGTGCTTGCATTGTTTTTTATAATATTATGTTGTTTGATATCATGAAATCATTGTATTGTTCTAAATAAAGATCTGTTAATGATCCTTTTTTATTCGGTGGTAAGTATGTGATACAAACACCATGTTTTTTGTTTTACATTTTTGGAGAAGGCATTTCATGGGAAACTACATTGAAAAGTGATGGAATGATCTATCCTCTGAACAACACAAATAATTCATTGTGTTTTCACTAGTTTTCATAATATTATGCCATTTAATGACATGGAATCATTGGCTTATTGTATACACAACTCTATTGATTCTTTTTTTTGGTGGGCATGGGACAACAAAGCCATGGTATTTTGAGGACTTGATGTATATAGACTGAAGATTAGGCATGAAACTATGCCCAAGTGATTTAATAGGGCGTATTAGAATCACCTTATTTTCTAAATTACTTTGTCTTTTTTGTATTTCTTTATGACTATTTGATGGCATGAAATCATTGGTTTCTTGTAAACATAGATTATTTGATGGTAAATCTATTGTATAAAAGATATTATTAAATTTTTAATGGTTTTAGAAAAGGTTTTTCATGGGCAATTACATGTCCTATAATACCATAAAGAACTAAATGTGTTTGTAATTTTCAATAGTATTATGTTGTTTGATGGTACAAAATCATTGACTTCTTACAAAAAAATTTCTATTGATGTTATTTTGTTCAATGACAATGGGGTAATAAAACCGTGGTCTCTTGATAGCTCGATGTGAAAAGAATAGAGATTGTGCTTTCAACCATTTTATAGTTGAGTTAACAAGACATATTAGAATCATGCTATTTTTTTGAATGACTATATACATTATTCATATTTATCTTTGACTATTATATGACATGGAATCATTAGATTATTGTAAATAGATTTGTGTTGATTCTCTTTTCTTGGGTGGTGGTGGGACATTGAACACTTGGTCTTTTTGTAACTCGATGTGCATGGACTAGATAATAGCCATGCAACCATTTACAAAGTGATTTGACATGATGTATTAGAACCATTATGTTTTTCCTTTTTTTTTTTTGAATGAATTTTTGGGGTTTGCATGCTTCTCTATCACTATTCAATATGTTTCTTTTTCTCATAAACTATTTTGACATGTGTATAGGGTTGGCGATTTATTTTTTGAAAATAACTTTTTTAATGTGTGGATAAATTTTGATGCTAGTGAGCATTGGATAAAGGTAAGTATTGTCTTATGAATAACAAAATGTATTGGTTTTGCTTTCATTAGTTTTTATACTATTATGTTGTTTGATGACATGGAATAATTGACTTGTTGTAGACATTTCTATCTTAATGCCATTTTCTATTACTTAGAATTAAATACTTTTAGATTTGGATCAGGCATATAATGATCATGCTCTTTAGAATTTTTGGTTTCTTTGTTTGATTTTAAGCATTTAAAACATGGCCTTAATTTTATAGTCGACACTACCTATCATTACTTTTTTAGATGATGGTTATCTATTCAACATTTCCATTCAAATGCTAATATAATTCATAGTATAAGAAGGAAACACTAGAGAATATTATAGTTTTTGATGGTCTATCTAATTTTTTACCTTACATTTAATCAAAGGTGGGATATGTCTTTGTGTTTGATGACATGGAATTATTGGATTCTTGCAAATAAAGATCTGTTAATGATCCTTTTTTGTTTGGTGGTAAGTATGCAATGAAAATGCTGCTTTTATTTTTGGGTTTTACATTTTTAGAGAAGGCATATCATGGGAAACTACATCGATATATGTCTTTTGAACAACATAAAGAATTCGCTCATGTTAGTATTATTTTTTATAGTATTATGTTGTTTGATGACATGGAATCATTGGAATTTTTAAAGCAAAGCTTAGTCGATGCTCTTTTTTAAGTGGTGTTGAGAGAAAAACAAATACCTAGTATTTTGATGGCTCGATGTGCATATGCTAGAGATTAGGCACGTAACCATTACTAAGTGATTTAATAGACATATTAAAATCACATTATTTTTTGAATTACTATATAAGTTCTTTTTAGTTTTCTATGTCCGCTAGATGGCATGGATTAATTTGCTTCTTCTAAACATAACTTTTTTAGTGGTATGTCTATAGTGCCAATGTTATTATTTTTTTAATAGTTTTAGACAAGGTGTTTTGTGGGAAACTACTTCTCCTCTTAATAACAAAAAAAATAGTTGTGTATGAATTTTTCAATATTATGATGTTGTTTTATGGAACATAGTCATTAGATTCAAGTCAAAACTATCAATGCTCTTTTGTTCATGGGTGGCATAGCAATAAATGCATCATACTCTGAGTGGATAGGATGTTACCATGTGGCATAATGTCAGGACACTAGAGTTATGAATATGTACTTTGCTTTAGGAGCATTAAGTGGTTGAGATGTCACCATGTGGCACAATATCAAGGCTTTAGAATTAATCCTCTTTTGACTATGCATAATACTTCAAGTAGTCGATATGTCACCATGTGGCACAATCTTAGGGCCTCAGAGATATGGCTGTGTAATGTGTTTGATAGGCTTTGAATGGTTGAGATTACCACGTGGCATAACCTCTGGGATTTGAAAGCAATATGCTTTCGATTATGCACTGTGACCTGAATGGAAGAGGATTTGCCATGTGGCATAATCTCCAGAATTCAAAGATATAGGTATGTACTCTACTTGATGGGCTCCGAGTGGTTGATATGTTGCCATGTGACACAATCTTAGGTTTTTGGAAGCAATCTACTTTCGATTGTTTATTGTGCTCTAAGTGGATGAGATGTTATCATATGACACAATGTTGAGGCCTCATAGATATAATTATGTAATCTGTTTAATGTGCTCTGAGTGAGTGAGATGTCACTATGTGGCATGATATATGGAATCCAAAAGCAATCTACTTTTGACGATGCAATGTGCTCCAAGTGGATGAGATGTTACCATGTGGCACAATCTTGGGGCCTTAAAGATATAAATGTTTACTCTACTTGAAGGGCTCTAAGAGGTTGAGATATCACCATGTGGCACAATCTTGAGGCTCCAAAAACAATCGACTTTCATCTGTAGACTATCTTAGGAGCTTGAACATGACTATTATAAATTGGAATTTGTATGAGTATTGAAAAGTTATGGGTGAATGGGATAATGACACTTTTTGCAATTTCAGACTTTCCAAGGGGTTGAAGACTTTGAATATTGTGTGAGAAATGATCAAGACTGAGTTGACAAAACGCTGACACGTAACATGATTTCAGTTTCATAGAGAATTTGATAGACTTAGAAGATAATCCCAACTTCGATAAATTAAGAGTTAGAGAGATCGTAAGTATACTTGAATTGGTCTTAATATTATCTCCAAATTAATTTAATAGCAAAGAATTTATTACATACCTTTAAAAAAATTTATCATTTTAATCAAATTTATCTAGATTAACTTTACAACAATATTTTCAACTTAATCTTATAGTAAATAAATTACTATATTAAAAATAAAGAAATAATTTTAAAATTAATTAATGAAAATAAAAGTATTTAAATAAAATAGCTAAATGTGACACTTGACATAAATTACATTTCAATAAATTAGAGAAGGGGTCCATAATTTCCCCATGAATTTCGAAGTGAAGTGAACATGAATTCACATCGCCAACATGGAAATGCAGGAGTATCGAAAGGCTTTGAACACTGGCAAAATCTATACATCCTCTCACCGTCCCTTGCCTTCTATGGTAAATGGCTGGATGAAAAATTGGATGATATTCTCCAAGAAGCATTTGATTTGGCCCAACACTGCACTGTGCCATATTCTCGGCATCCCATTTCTCATTATCAAACAAGCAGAAAGATCAGTCACCTCATTTCAGTTATGGAAGAGCATTGCTTTTCTCTACCAGTTGCAGCAAGATGAGGCTAATTGACAAGGACTGCAACAAATTTGAGAGACGATTGATGTTGGGAAGAGAACAGAACAAATAACAGAAAACAAGAACTGAAACATATTGCTACTGCAATTCTTGAAAATAAGATTTTATATTGATCTTCTTTTTCTTGCCATTACAATGCTGCACCCAAGGCATCTATAAATAGAATGTGAAAGCAAAGAATAATTGAAAATAAACTAATTGTTTAACTGCATCTAACTAAGTCTAAACTAATCCTCTAACTGCTTAAACAAAATGACTGTTAACTGCTTGAACTAACTGATCTCTAACTATTTGTTAACTGCTATGCATGCATGAGGAGGAGGGAAGTGGAACAGGTAGTTAGACTAAAATGAAGAAAGTATCTCTTGTTCATCTTCAGTTTCTAACACTCTCCCTTAATTTCTACCACTAACAACTTCAGCATTTACAATGCCTAAATTTTGTCTTAGATAATCAAGGGTCTCCTTTGCTAATGCCTTTGTGAATATATCTGCCAATTGATCTTCAGATCTACAGAATTCCAGATGGATTTCTCTATTATTCACTAACTCTCTGATAAAGTGAAATCTTGTATCAATGTGCTTGCTCCTCTTGTGAAAAACATGATTTTTTGATAATGCGATTGCTGATTTGTTGTTACAAAAGATTGGTGTTGACTCCTGTGCTTGTAATAAATTTGTCAATATTCTCCTCATCCAAGTTGCTTGACATGTTGCTGATGTGGCTGCTACATACTCTACTTCAGCTGATGAAAGTGTCACTATAGATTGCTTTTTGGATGCCCATGTGACCACACCTGTTCCTAAAAGAAAGGCATGTCCAGAAGTACTCTTCCCGTCATCAATGCTATCTACAAAATTACTATCAGTATAACCAATCAAACAAAAATTGTTAGTTGTGGAATATAAAATTCCATATTTTGTAGTTCCTACCACATATCTCAATATCCTCTTTCCAACTTGCCAATGTGAGTCTTTCGGTGACTCCATGAATCTAGAGATTAAACTGATCACATACATGATATCTAGTCTTGTAGTTGTAAGATACATCAAACTGCCAACTAGTCTTTTGAATGTTGTAGAATCAACATTAGACCCTTGGTCTTCTTTGCTAAGTTTAGTCCCTGTAGCAACTGGTGTAGGTGCTGGTTTACAATTCAACATCTTAAATCTTCTTAAGACATCCTTTGCATATTTAGTTTGACAAATAAAAATTCCCTTCTCTAATTGTACAACTTCTATGCCCAAAAAGTACTTCATTAATCCCAAATCTATCATTTCAAATTCTTTCTTCATTGCTGATTTAAATGTGTCTACAGACAAATTTCCAGTGAAAATCAAATCATCAACATATAAACACACAATCAAAATCTAACCTTCTTTGTTGATTTTTGTGTACAGTGTATGCTCACTATTGCTTCTATTGAATCCATTGTTTGTCATATATGAATCAATCCTGTTATACCATGCTCTTGGTGCTTGCTTGAGACTATAAAAGGGCCTTCTTCAATCTGTAGACTTTTTCTTCATGTCCTTGCACTTCATAACCTGGTGGTTGTTTCACATACACTTCTTCATCTAGAAAACCATTCAAGAAAGCTGATTTGACATCCATTTGATATACATACCAATTGTTTTGAGCAGCTATTGCTAAAACCATTCTAATAGTATCAAGTCTAGCAACTGGAGCAAATGGTTCATTATAGTCAATTTCATGTTCTTGTACAAAACCTTTTGCTACTAACCTTGCCTTGTGATTTTCAACATTTCCATCTACATCAAATTTAGTCTTATAAACCCATTTGACTCATATACAATCCTTACTTTTAGGTAGATTAGTTAGATCCCATGTTTGATTTCTTTCAATGGCATTCATCTCTTCATCCATTGCTTTTATCCAATGTTCCTCATTAACTGCTTCTTCATAATACATAGGATCATGAGTGAAAAGAGCAAAATTTGAACACAAATCTAATTTCTCTTCTTCTTGATTATAAATCTCATTCAAGTTTCTCATTTTTTTACCTTTAAATCTTGATCTTAAAGTAGCAAGAGTCGGATTTGATTCATCACTTGTGAATTTGGAGTAGGATGACATGCATGACCAGATGATTCACGTTGTTCATACCTCCTAGGTGTTCTTATTGGAGTGCTTGTTCTTGCTTATGGAGAGGATTGATCTCCTTGCAAATTTTATTCTTCAGATTCTTCTTCAATTTATGGAATTGGTGCTCCAATTATGATGGTGCTACCATCCCATGCTTCTTCTTCCTTAAATTCAACATCTCTGCTAATAATCATTTGCTTTGAAATGGGGTTATACAACTTATAAGCCTTTGATTCTTCACTATAGCCAATAAAAATGCATTTCTCACCTCTATCATCAAGTTTTCTTCTCAATTTAGATGGTATAAGAGAATATGCTATACAACTAATTTTTTTGAAATGATGTACACTATGCTTCTTACCACTCCACGCTTCTTGTGGAATTTGATCTCTGACACTCTTTGTTGAGCTTCTATTTAGAATATATACTGCACATGCTACTGCTTCTGCCCAATATTCATTTGACAAGTGTTTAGCCTTCAACATGCTTCTAGCCATCTCTATGATTGTTCTATTCTTTCTTTCTGCTACACCATTTTGCTATGGTGTGTACCTTGTAGTCAGTTGCCTTTTGATGCCATGATATCTGAAAAAAATCTTGAAATTGATTAGACATATATTCACCTCCTCTATCTAATCTAAGTTTCTTGATGTAACAGCCACTTTGATTTTCAAACATAGCCTTGAATTCTTTAAACTTTCCAAAGGCTTCAGACTTATTTTTGAGAAAATATATCCATGTCTTTCTGCTAAAGTCATCAATGAAAGTTAGAAAATAAGTACTACCTCCAAGTGATGAAATTTGCATTGGTCCACATAAATCACTATGGACTAGCTCCAATATTACCTTTGCTCTATATGAAGTTCCTAATGGAAAGCTCTCTCTATGCTGTTTTGCCAGAATACAACTGTCACATGAACTTCTTGGCTGTTCTATTGGTGGTAATCCCTTCACCATATTTTTTTTCTGTAACAAATTCAAACCTCCAAAATGTAAATGTCCATACCTTAAGTGCCATAGCCATGATTGGTCTAGGTGCATGGTTTTGAAGTGGGCTTTCTCTTCTCCTTAGATGCATTGAATTCAAAGAGGGAACATCTGATTCTTGGTCATCTCCACTTTTCCTATCAACCTGTCACTTGAAAACTTGTCTAGTATTGTGCAAACATTATCCATAAAAGATACTCTATAACCTTTCTGTACTAAATGTCCAATACTCATAAGATTATGCTTTAGTCCAGGTACAAAATAAACATCAGGTATAAACCTTCTTTCACCATTTTTTGCCAAAACATTTATTACTCCTTTACCCATTACATCCACTTTGATATCATTTCCTAATTTCACTTCAGATTTTACAAAATCATCAAGACTAGCAAAAAATTCTTTATTCTCTGTCATATGATTATTGCATCCACTATCTAAGAACCAAATATCTCTAGCTTTTTCTTGAGTAACATGACAAGTGAGAAATAAGCTTCCAGAATTAGAACTAGATTCCCTTGGATTAGAACTAGATTCATTTGTGTAATTAGCATTTTGCTTGTCCACATATCCTTGTTTCCTTCTGCAGTCACTTGCATAATGTCCATATTTTTTGCCCCATTTTTAATGGTAAGAATTACGATTTTTGGGCAATTAAGATGAGAACTTTGTTTTGCTCACAAGAAGTTTGGGATTTGGTAGAGAATGGTTTTGTAGAACCATAGGATGAGGCTGTCCATCTGGCATTAACTTGAGCACAAAAAGATGAGCTTAAAGAGAACAGGAAAAAAGATGCAAAAGCTTTATTTCTGATCCAACAGGCATTAGATGAATCATTTTTTTCCAGAGTTGCAGTAGCAACGAGATCCAAATCGGCATGGAAAATCTTGGAGACTACCTATAAAGGTAATACAAAGGTAAAAATTTCTAAATTGCAATCTCTTAGGAGAAGTTTTGAAAATTTGCAAATGAATGATTCAGATTCAATAGACCAGTTTATGGGTCAAGTATTGAATATAGTGAATCAAATTAGATCTAATGGAGAAACTATAACGGATCAGAAGATCATAGAAAAAATACTCAGGAGTTTACCCAACAAATTTTATGCAATAGTTGTAGCTATTGAGGAAACCAAGGATTTGGAACAGTTATCAGTAGATGAATTGATGGGTTCTTTGTTAACACATGAATCCAGAATGAATAGGAATAACAACACTTCTCTTGAGAATGCTTTCAAGTCACAGGGATCATTTATGCATGAGGAGGGAAGTGGAATATGAAGTTAGACTGAAGTGGAGAAATTATCTCTTGTTCATGTTCTGTTTCTAACACTTCCCCTTAATTTCTACCACTAACAACTTCAACATTTACAATGCCTAAATTTTGTCTTTGATAATCAAAGGTCTCCTTTGCTAATGCCTTTGTGAATATATCTGCCAATTGATCTTCAGATCTACAGAATTCCAGATGGATTCCTCCATTATTCACTAACTCTCTGATAAAGTGAAATCTTGTATCAATGTGCTTGCTCCTCTTGTGAAAAACAAGATTTTTTATTAATCTTCTTTTTCTTGCCATTACAATGTTGCGCCCAAGGCGTCTATAAATAGAATGTGAAAGCAAAAATAACTGAAAATAAACTGATTGTTTAACTGCATCTAAGTCTAAACTAATCTTCTAACTACTTAAACAAACTGACTGTTAACTGCTTGAATTAACTGATCTCTAACTGTTTGTTAACTGCTGTGCATGCATGAGGAGGAGGGAAGTGGAACAGGGAGTTAGACTGAAGTGGAGAAATTATCTCTTGTTCATCTTCAATTTCTAACAATTGATTCTCTCAAGAAAACCATTCCAACACTGCTTGCCAACACATCTGGAGATTGCTCTCCATCCACTTCTTCCGCTCCACCGAAGATGAAGTATATTGAGGTGTGCCTCATTGTTGGACAAGAGCATACCTTCACAAAACTTGAGAAGTTGATTGATTTGGCACAGCACAAAAGAGTTTCCTGTACCGGCCTTGTAGGAAAGGGCGGATCGGGCAGAACGCTGCTCCTCAAAAGGGTCTTCAACAACAGTCTTTTTTCCAATGGCTTAATGCTTTGGCTTACTGTTTCAAACACCCCCTCTTTGGAAATTCTCAGAAATGATCTTTTCAAGCAAATCTCTCTTAGAATAAATAAAAGATTGGATAGCAGAGAGGAAGATGATGTAAAACTATGGTTAAGTGAGAGACAGAGAGAAAATAAATTCGCCATGTTTTTAGATGATGTTTGGGAAAGGAGTGCAAGCTCCTTGTTAACCGAGTTGTGTGTGCCTCTGTTTCCGCATCGCAACTCTAACATCATCATTACCACTTCCAGAAGTAGCAGTGTGCTCTTACAGGTGGGCGTTCCAGATGCATCCATCGTTGAAATGCGAGACTTGGGAGAGGAAGACAGCTGGCAGCTGTTTTGTTTTCATGCTTTTCCTCACAATGATGGAATTATACCTGTGAATATTGACGAAGAAACAGCCAGGCGGGTTTGCAATGAGTGCGGGGGGCTTCCCTTAGCTCTCAAAGTGATTGGCCATGCGATGGCAGGCATTACCCAGTCAAATGAATGGCGATTCGCACTGGAGAGGTTGCAAAATGCAGAGAAGTATGGTGATGCTACAGACTCGTTGTACGGTAGGTTGAGATTGAGCTATGATGCTTTGGCCGACATTGACATTTGTTTGCAATTATGTTTTCTCTACCTCCTTGCTTTCTCAGAAGATGATGTCATGTAGGTTGTGGATTGGAGAAGGGTTTGTGACCTGACAGGATCCTCTCCAAAAAGGACAGAGATTCGTGAATTTGTCAACCGACCGTTTCTGACGGAAATGTGGTCTGTTTCAGGGTGCATGACGTTTTGGACGATTTAACACAACAAATTGCCGAGAAATAAGAGAAATGCTACTTTCATGCAGGCAAAGGTATAAAAGAGTTTCCAGCGGATGTTCGTTCGGCACACGCCAGAATTTCATTGATGAACTATGGTTTCACTAATGTTCCAATCACATTCAGATCTTCTCATATCCGCTTCTGGTTGATAGCTAACAATCCTCAATAGAATAAAATACCAGAACAGGTGTTTAGGCGTATTATCTCTCTCAGGGTGCTGGATTTGTCACACACCGCCATTGAGTCCTTGTCAGAAAGCCTACGAAGTTTGAAGCATTTAGTTTTCCTGAATTTAGCCTATTGCTTCATCAAGAGGCTCCCCAACTCTATCACTGTTCTTACAAACCTTCAAATACTAAATCTTTGTAGCTCTCACATTGCAGAACTCCCAACCAAGATTCCTAAGCTGACTTCCCTAAAATATTTAGACATTAGCTCTTGTGAACATCTACAGTCCATACCTTATGGAATCTCACAACTTTCGTCTCTGGAATATCTGTCTTTTTGGTTGTACAGATGGATGGAGAGGGAATAAGTACAAAAGAAAGCTTCTCTCCATTAATGATTTGGGTTCCTTAAATCAGCTTAAAAGGTTGAAGCTTGAAAACAATGGTGAAACAATTCGGGAAGGAATGTTGGAAAACTTGAAGGATATGGAGATTCTATTCATGAGTCTCATAAAGATGGACATCCTACCCCAAGACATAACTACCATGTCGAAATTGAGGAAACTCTCCCTATATTGCCCTTAGAATTTTAAATAAAATTAAATCACAACTAAATATATGTAATATTCATAATACAAAAGAAATAAGAATTGTAAAAATAAAAAAATACTTCTTCTTCAAATTATTGTAATTATTCTCTTTTTCCTTGAAAATAAAGATCAATTACAATGTATTAATAGAATTAAATGTGAACATGTTTTTCTAATTATTAAATAAAATATTTTAAATTTATCTAAATAATAATTTGCATCTAATATCAACTAAAACTAACTCTAGCCTTTCTAAGGCTTTATTTTTTCTAAAAATATATTAACTAAAAATTAACTAACTATCTAAATTTAACTCCATAAAAACTTTTTATGCAAACTAAATTTACATTAATAGTTTAAAATAAGAATTGAGTGAACTGCACTTCAGCATCACTTTTCAACATACTCCCCCTTGATGCTGAGAGGGCTCACAATTTGATCTTTGAGTTTCAAAAATTGATCCTTTGCAATTCCCTTAGTGAAGATATCTGCTAACTGTTCTTTAGTGTTGATGTATCTCAATTCTACTACCTTCTTCTGCACTAAATCTCAGATAAAATGATATTTTAAATGAAAATGTTTTGTCCTACTGTGATGGACTAGATTTTTGGCCAATTTAATAGCACTAATGTTATCAAAAAAAATAACTGTGGGATGAACTTGAATCTCTCCAATTTATTCAAGAAGTTTTCTAAGCCATAATGCTTGTGTACCTGCTGAAGTGACTGCAACATACTCTACTTCTATAGAAGAAAGGGAAACTATACTTTGCTTCTTTGAGCTCCAAGTAATCAAACCAGAATGAAAAGAAAAACAATTCCCAGATGTTGACTTTCGGTCGTCCAAACTACCTCCCCAATCAGAATCACTAAAACCAACAAGATTGAACCTTTTAGAAGTGTAGTAATGAATATCAAAATCTAGAGTGTCTTTCACATACCTCAAAATTCTCTTGGCTGCCTTCATATGTATTTCTGATGGCTTTGTCATGTACCTTAAAATAAGTGAAACTAAATAAGCAATATCATGTCTTATATGAGTTAGAAACATTAATCTTCCAACAATACTTCTATAGGCTGTCTCATCAACTCTTTCAACACCATCATCTCTACACAACACAACTCCATGACCAACTGGAGTGGAGACGGGTTTACAATCAACCATATCAAATTTTTTCAACATATCTTTAGCATACTTTGTTTGACAAATAAATTTTTTATTCTTCCTTTGATAACCTCCATTCCTAAAAAATATTTCATGAGGCCTAAATCTTTCATCTCAAATTCATTCATCATGAAAACTTTGAATTCATCCTTCATCATAGAGCTACTACCCATATACAACAAGTCATCAACATACAAACTTACAATTAGAATATCATTACCTTCTTGTTTGTAGTAAAGGGTAGGTTCACTCTTACTTCTTTGAAATCCATTCTCTTGAAAATATCCATCAATCCTAGCATACCATGCTCTTGGTACTTATTTGAGGCCATACAAAGCCTTCTTTAACTTGTAGACATGATTGTCTTTTCCTTGCACTTCAGAGCCTTGTGGATGTTCCACATATACTTCTTCTAAGTACCCATTCAAGAAGGCACTTTTCACATCCATATGATGGATGCTCCAATTCTTGAGCTAATAATGAAATCAGCATTCTAATGGTCTCTCGTCTTACTACTAGTGTAAATGTCTTTTCATAATCAATTCCATACTTTTGTGTGAAGCCTTTAGCAACTAATCTCACCTTATGCCTTTCAACACTTCCATCACTGTTACACTTAGTGTTGTAGACCCATTTGGTGCTAATCTTCTTCTTGTCATGTGGAAGCTTTGTAAGATCTCAAGTGTCATTTTTGTGAATAGAATCCATCTCTTCTTGCATTGCTTGCATCCAAACTTCATTAGTATATGCATCTTCAAAACATGATGGTTCAAAATCAACCTTGGTAAGTAAAGCAAAATTCAGTGTCTCACCTCTTGGATTTTATTCAGGTGATTGATTTGAACTCCTTTGATAATTTTCACTCAATCTTCTTACCTTCTTTGAAGAATTAGGACTTGAATATGGACTTACACTTGGAATTGAACAACTAGATGAGGGGTTACTTGGTGGATTTATAGCACTTGGAACAGAAATATTAGTGGGCTACCCATGATCAATATCATCCATAATAACTTCATTTAAAATATATTTTGACTTCTCCAGATGGCCTTTTTGATGACCATAAACTCCCCCTTCATCAAAAATCACATCTCTTGACACAATAAGCCTATTAGTGATAGGATTATATAACATGCAAGCCTTACTTTCCTCACTATATCCAACAAAAATACATGACTCACTTTTGGGATCTAACTTTTGCCTCTTTTGATCAGGAACATGAACATAGGCTAAGCAACCAAAAACTTTGAAATAATTAACATTTAGCTTTTTCTCATACTAGGCTTTATATGGAGTCATCCTATCAAGTGCACTAGTGGGACTCTGATTGAGAATATATACTTCTGTAACAACTGCATCTCCCCAAAAAGAATTACTTAATCCCTTTGTTTGTAGCATGCTTTTTTCCATCTACACCACTGTACGATTCTTCCTTTTAGCTACACAATTTTGTTGAGGTGTGTATGCAGTGGTGAGTTGTCTTCTGATGCCATGCATATCACAATGACCTTGAAAGGATTTTGAAAAAATTCTCTTCCATGATCAGTCCTTAAGCATTTGATTTTGAACCCTTTGTCATTTTTTGCAAGGGCTCTAAACCTCTTGAATGTCTCAAGAGATTCACCTTTGGTCTTCAAAAAAATAAACCCAATACTGTCGCGAGTAATCATCAATAAAAGTAATGAAATATGATGACTTACCCAAACTCTTTGTCTACATAGGACCACAAATGTTTGAATGAACTAACTAGAGTGGATAATGAGCCCTATATGCATTACCTTTTGGAAATTTCTCTCTTGCATGTTTTCCTTTAGCACATCCCTCACAAACTTCCTTATGCTCTTCAACCTTAGGAAAACCAGAAACTAATGCTTTTGATATTAAAATTTTTAAACTATAAAAATTTAAATGCCCATAACTGAGATGCCACAACCAACTTGTATCCTCATATGCCATATTGACAAGCTTCCTATTATGTTCACCAAACTTCAATGGGAACATCCTATTCTTTGTCATAGGCACAACTGTTACCACCTTATTTCCTTGATTCTTATCATAAATTATACATTGTTGATTTTCAAATACAAATTTATAATTCTTCTCACATAATTGTCCAACAATCAAAAAATTATGCTTTAACTTTGGAGTGTAATAAATGTCTTTAACACTCTTCATACCTTCTTTTGTATGGACTTCCATAGCTTCTTTTGTAGCAACCTCCAATGATTTGTCATCACCAAGCTTGATCTTGGATTTAAAACTTTCATCCATTATATAAAAAAGTTTTTCATTCCCTGACATGTGGTTAGAACATCCCGAATCTAAATACCAAACATCTTTAGAAATATTTTCAGCTTTGTCATAAGATAAGAATAAATTATCTGGAGGATTATCATCACCTTCTTGAGAATAATGAATGCTTTTATCATTATTATGTTCTTGTAATCTACACTCATAATTAAATTGGTCATACTTGTTACAATAATAACACTGGATATTTCTTTTATCAAATTGGCCTCTACCTCTTCATCTGAAACCACCTCTTCCTCAAAAACCACCTCTACCTCTATTTTCCCTTGAGTAATTCTGATTTTGACCTCTACCTTGGCATTGATTACTTTTGATGCTACTATTGTCTTCTTCATTCTTTGTGATTTTTAATTTGGAAGAAAAAGCTTTCTCATCACTTTCCCCAAATGAATCTCTCAATCTTTCTTCACGAGACATCAAAGATCCAACTAGATGATCAAATTGAAGGGTAGACAAATTCTTGCTTTCTTCTATGATTATGGAAACATGGTTCCACCTTGGTGTGAGAGTCCTCAACAACTTTTTGATCACAACCTCATTGTTCATAATTTCACCAAGTGTAGCCATCTTATTGGCCACATATTTTACTCTAACACAATAGGTACTCACACTTTCAGCTTCTTACATCTTCAAATTCTTGAATTCTCTCTTCAATGTCTATAACTTGATAACTTTGACTTGATCACTACCTTGGTAAGCTTCTTTTAGAGTCTTCAAAGCATCCTCTACTATATTTTCTTCTATAATTCATGGAAATAGGCTCTTATCTAGAGATATTTGAATATGAAATAAGGCTTGAACATTCTTCTTCTTAGCCTCCTTCTTAGTTGTTTTATCATTCGCTATGAGGGCATTTCAATCAACGAGTTATGTATAACCCAATTCAACAATCTCCCACAAATCTTTTCCTATCAAAAAAGTCATCATTTTGATACACCAATAATCATACTCATTTTCATCAAATTCTGGAATGGGCAAGGAGTTAGAATTTGACATGATAAACTTTTGGCAAAATTCTAACTACTAAATCTTTAACCCAAAATAAAAAACTGGCTCTGATACCAGATGTAGAATTTTAAATAAAATTAAATCATAGCTAAATATATGCAATATTCATAATACATAAGAAATAAGAATTGCAAAAATAAAAAATTACTTCTTTAAATTATTGGAATCATTTTCCTTCTCCTTAAAAATAAAGATCAATTACAATATATTAATAGAATTGCATGTGAACATGCTTTTCTAATTATTAAATAAAATATTTTAAATTTATCTGAATAATAATTTTCATGTAATATCAACTAAAACTAACTCTAGCCTTTCTAAGGCTTTATTTTTTCTAAAAATATAGAAAGTAAAAATTAACTAATTGTCTAAATTTAGCTCCACAAAAATTGTTCATGCAAACTAAATTTACACTAATAGTCTAAAAATAGAAGTGAGTGAACTGCACTTCAACATCACTTTTCAATTAGAGCAATGGTGAAACAATTCAGGACAGAATGTTGGAAAACTTGAAGGATATGGAGATTCTGTTCATGAGTCTCATAAAGATGGACATCCTACCCCAAGACATAACTACCATGTCAAAATTGAGGAAACTCTCCCTATATTGCCCTCAATTACTTCAAATAGAAGATTCATTTTGCGGATTTCAACATCTGAGCGATATTCATGAGTCTCATAAAGATGGACATCCTACCCCAAGACATAACTACCATGTCAAAATTGAGGAAAATCTCCCTATATTTCCCTCAATTACATCAAATAGAAGATTCATTTTGCAGATTTCAACATCTGAGTGATATTCATTTGTTCCGCTATGAGATGTTGAAACAACTACCTGCTTTACACAAGCTTGTGAGTCTTAAAAGGTTAGTGACAGTTGCTTGCTACAACATAGAGGAGCTACTAGAGGAATTTGGTAAGAGAGTAGCATTTCCTAAGCTGGAGGTATTTTCAATGATTGCACTATAGAAGCTAGAGGAGTTGTCCGTATTGGAGGAAGGAGCTGTGTCTTCACTTATAATATTGACAGTAATAGATTGTGAGGCACTGCAGATGTTGGTAGAGAGTTATTGGAATTTGAAGAGCGTGGAAAATATGGATGCTGAATGGTTCTCACTAAAATGGAAAATAACATCATGAATTTAAATACCAAGGTGTAATGGTTTTTTTTTTGGTATATGATTTATTTTGAGTTTTTAAAGAGTTTAATTAATAAATATTTTTAAAAAAATGATAGTAAATTTGTGATTAATTTAAGATTTTTTTAAGAAAGAGGGAATAATATTATTGTAGGCTTTCAAAGGATGTTTTCGAGATATAATAATATCTAAAATATTATAATGTTAAGAAAGTTTACGGAAGTATAATCACATACATATGTTGAAATTACAAGGCTATAACTATATTGTATAAAATTTGAATTACATATTGTATAAATAATCATATATCCCTGATAACATTGTGGATATAGACAATTATTATGTAGTAATTTATATTTAGGGACATATAATTAATAATAAACAATGGTTATGTAGCGGTTAGTTCTTGTTTTTGTATTGAGAATTGTTTGTATTTGAATTTGTATGTAAATTTGTAATATTAATTTGCTTTATTAATTTGAACTTCAAAAATACAAATTTAATATTATGTAACTTGTTCACACTGTCTATTTGTCTTGACAATAGTATTTAGTGACATTCAATTATGTTTACAACTGTATGGGTACATACATTAAATTAATTTTGGTGAAATATAGTTTGCCAAGTATAAAAATTTTAATTATTTTTTGTGTAAAAAAATCATAAATATCTCTTTCAAATATAATTGTAGTTGTGATGATTTGTATGGGTTTAAATTTATGGTGAATATTGTTTCAATATCATTTTATCTATTTACCAAGAAATTACCATTTATTGAACCACTAATTATTGCTTCATAAAATAGCTCAAAACTAGGCCATTGGAACTAGTCACCTAAGGCATCCATTATCGAATAAAAGGCAGAAGCAAAGACACTAAAATAACCTTTCAAATTTGATAGAATAATAAAAATGACCTCTTTATTAGTTTTATTTTTACCACCAGTGATCCGAACAACAATTCAGATGACAATTCGGGTGATGGGTTTACCCCAATTGATGGCGAAACTTTCGGGAGCCATAATTTTTGCACCGTAGCTCCAATTGACTCACCATTTAAACCGTTGGAAAGCTAATAATGAGGGGAACATCATGAGATGGCATGGAGCTCTGCTCAATGAAGTTTGACCCCCTAAAACCCAATGGAAGTGCCCCAAATTTTAATTTTAGTAGTGCAGTCTAAAAATAGTAAGTTTCTAAAAATAGTAATTCCTCGAATTCTGTATTATTGTAAATTATGGAAGTCAAACCAATTCATCTCCCTCGAGATTGGTGACCTTCCAAATCCTTCCCACAGCTTCAAAACATGTATAAATGAAGATGTAACTCAAAATGGAAATCAAACATCTCTTCTCAGAGATAAGCATATGTTTGGGTCTACAATTTTGATAAATAAAACATCTCTTTTCAGAGATAGCATTATTTGAATTGTGTTGTTCTTATTTTTGAATTATCTTTCAACCAAATCTTTCTAGTTTTGGATTAGTGGTATCAGAGCGGTTTGTCTTTAGAGTGTATGATCTCGAGGACAAGGTCAGATTACAGGAATCTTGGGTGGAAAATAGAACTAGCAGAATATCCACTTATTCCCTCCAAATGACTTCAAATGGCAGACAACACCGAGGCATCCAATCCTTTCAAGGAAATGGTGAATGAAGCCCTCCAATAGTAACAAGTGCAGATGCTACAAAAATTCACTCAAATTCTCCAACAAATCTCGATGGGAAATTATGGGTCCTCATCTGCACCTGCACATCCTTTCAGTGCCCCAACACCCTTCAAGGTTCAGGTGAATTTTGATAGCCCTACATTTGAAGGAAAAATCAATGTTGATGTAGTAGAAAATTTGTTGGATCAATTGTCATCTTATTTTTTTGTAAATAAATTCATCGATAAAGAGAAGATTACTTTTGCTCTTCTGAAAGCATCATTGCCTGTCAAAAATTGGTGGGAAGTGTACAAAAAGAGATTCAGTGCAGATGATATTGGCCTTGAGATAGAGCCTACATGGGATGACTTATTAGATGCTGTAAAGGAAGAATACTACCCCATTGGAGCATATGACGATCTGTATATAGAGTGGCAACAACTTCACCAAGGTAAGGAACAATCTATTCAAGATTACACTAACATTTTTCATTCTCTATCTGCAAGATTGGGCATCCAAGAAAGTGAGAAACATAAGGTTCTCAAATATCGTGGTGGACTACAATGGTACATATGGGGAGAAATGGAACTCTTCAATTTGGAAACCATTGGTGAGGCATACAAGTTCACAGTGAATATTGAGCAGAAGCATGGAAGAATGAATATAAAGAATTAGTCTTCAAAATGGAAAAGTGACAAAGAAGGTCAAACATGAGGCTAAAATTGGAAGAAAAAGGAAGGAAAGACTGGGAAGTGGTGTGATTATCACAAATCTGGAACTGACTCTAAAGAAGAATGTCAAGCTATCAAATCACTACTTTCTAAGTCACAATCCTCTGCTCTACCTCATATAGACCCTATAGTTGAAGAGGTTGAAGAAGAAATTATAGATGCTAATATTAAAGCCATTGTTGCTTTGTCACAGACACATGACAAGATGATAGATGACAAGGAAAGGTTGTTTCACTCTAAGTTATGGGTGAAAGGTAAGCCTCTACATTTCATTCTTGATAGTGGAAGTCAAAAGAATTTAATTTCTGATAATGTTGTGAAAAGCCTAAATTTGTCCATGAAGCCTCACCCAAAACCATATAGTATTGGATGGTTGAGTCTAGGGAGAAATCTTTGTGTCACCCACCAATGTCTTCTCTCATATGCAATACAACATTTCCAAGATGAGGTCTTATGTGATGTGGTCAATCTAGATGTTTGTGATGAACTCTTTGGTCAGCCATTCATGTATGATAGACATGGTATATACGAATCAAGAACTAAAAGGATCACTCTCACTCTTGGAACACGGTGCTACAGGGTACCAGAAGTACCACCTTCTACATCTATCTCTTTGATTAATGCCAAGAAATTTGTTCTCATGGTGGTCAAGCCACAAGAATACAAAAGCGCTGATGTTATAGCCCTGAATACATAAACAACACAATAATAGAAGCAAATAGATACCGAGCTGAAAAAGTTCACGGCCTTCCATCCATAGACTGATGGTCAGACATAAATGGTGAACAATTGGGTCCTGCACAGTTTCATAAATTACAGTCCCTTCCAAGTATGCATCAGAAATAAAATCAACGTAAAACTACCACACTTGATGAAAAATATTGATGCAATGGGGACCATTGCTTCTCAAGGAGGGAGGAATGATCCAGACAACAATTCAAATGACAATTCAGGTGATGGGTCTACCCCAATTGATGGTGAAACTTCTGGGAGCCATAACTTTTGCACCGTAGCTCACATTGACTCACCGTTTGAACCGTTGGAAAGCTAATAATGAGGGAAACGTCATGAGATGGAATGGAGCTTTGATCAATGAATTTTGACCCCCTAAAACCTAATGGAAGTGTCCCAAATTTTAATTTTAATAGTGCAGTCTAAAAATAGTAAGTTTCTAAAAATAATAATTCCTCGAATTTTGTATTATTATAAATTTTGGAAGTCGAACCAATTCATCTCCCTTGAGATTGATGACCTTACACATCCTCCCCACAGCTTCAAAACATGTATAAATTAATATGTAACCCAAAATGAAAATCAGACATCTCTTCTCAGAGATAAGCATATGTTTGGGTCTGCAATTTTGATAAATAAAACATCTCTTTTTAGAGATAGCATTATTTGATTTGTGTTGTTCTTATTTATGAATTATATTTCAACCAAAGATTTCAAGTTTTGGATCAGTGGTATCAGATCACTTTGTATTTAGAGTGTATGATCTCGAGGACAAGGTCAGATTACATGAAGCTTGGGTGAAAAATAGAACCAACAGAATATCCACCTATTCGCTCCAAAAGACTTCAAATGGGGGACAACACCGAGGCATCCGATCATTTCAAGGAAATGGTGAATGAAGCCCTCCAACAGCAACAAGCATATATGCTACAACAATTCACTCAAATTCTCCAACAAATCTCGATGGGAAATTCTAGGTCCTCATCTACACCTGCACATCCTTTCAGTGCCCCAACACCCTTCAAGGTTTAGGTGAATTTTGATATCCCTACATTTGAAGGCAAAATCAATGCTGATGTAGTAGAAAATTGGTTGGATCAATTTTCATCTTATTTTTATATAAATAAATTCATTGATAAAGAGAAGATTACTTTTGCGCTTCTAAAAGCATCATTGCCTGTCAAAAATTGGTGGGAAGTGTACAAAAAGAGATTCAGTGTAGATGATATTGGCCTTGAGATAGAACCTACATGGGATGACTTCATAGATTCTATAAAAGAAGAATACTACCCTATTGGAGCATATGACAATCTGTATATAGAGTGGCAACAACTTTTCCAAGGTAAGGACCAATTTGTTTAAGATTAAACTGACATTTTTCATTCTCTATTTGTGAGATTAGGCATCCAAGAAAGTGAGAAACATAAGGTTCTCAAATATCATGGCATCCAACATTGGTACATATAGGGAGAAATGGAACTCTTCAATTTGGAAACCATCGATGAGGCATACAAGTTTGCAGTGAAGATTGAGCAGAAGCATGGGAGAATGAATATAAAGAATCAGTCTTCAATATGGAAAAGTGAAAAAGAAGGTCAAATACGAGGCCAAAATTGGAAGCAGAAGGAAGGAAAGACTAAGAAGTGGTGTGATTATCACAAATCTGGAACTGACTCCAAAGAAGAATGTCAAGCTATCAAATCACTACTTTCTAAGTCACAATCCTCTGCTCTACCTCATACAGACCTTGCAGTCGAAGAGGTTGAAGAAGAAATTATAGATGCTGATCTTGAAGCCATTATTGCTTTGTCACAGACACATGACAAGATGCTAGATGACAAGGAAAGGTTGTTTCACTCTAAGTTACGGGTGAAAGGTAAGCATCTACATTTCATTCTTGATAGTGAAAGTCAAAATAATTTAATTTCTGCTAATGTTGTGAAAATCCTAAATTTATCCATGAAGCCTCACCCAAAACCATATAGTATTGGATGGTTGAGTCTAGGGAGAAATCTCTGTGTCACCCACCAATGTCCTCTCTCATATGCAATACAACCTTTCCAAGATGAGGTCTTATGTGATGTGCTCAATCTAGATGTTTATGATGTACTCTTTGGTCAGCCATTCATGTATGATCGACATGGTATATATGAGTCAAGAACTAGAAGGATCACTCTCACTCTTGGAACATGGCGCTACAGGGTACCAGAAGTACCACCTTCTACATCTGTCTCTCTGATTAGTGCCAAGAAATTTGTTCTCATGGTGGTCAAGCCACAGGAATCCAAAAGGGCTGATGTTACAACCATGACTACACAAACAACACAACAATAGAATCAAATAGATACCGAGCTGAAGAAGTTCACGGCCTTCCATCCATAGAATGATGGTCAGATAGAAATGGTGAATAATCAGGCCTTGCATAGTTCCATAAATCACAGTCCCTTCCAAGTATGCATCAAGAATCAAATCAAAGTACAACTACCACACTTGATGAAAAATATTGATGCAATGGGGACCATTTCTTCTCAAGGAGGGAGGAATGATCTAGACAATAATTCAGATGACAATTCGGGTGATGGGTCTACTCCAATTGATGGCGAAACTTCTGCAAGCCATAACTTTTGCACCGTAGCTCCAATTGACTCACTGTTTGAACCGTTGGAAAGCTAATAATGAGGGGAACATCATGAGATATCATGGAGCTTTGATAAATGTAGTTTGACCTCCTAAAGCCCAATGGAAGTGTCCCAAATTATGATTTTAGTAGTGCAGTCTAAAAATAGTAAGTTTCTAAAAATATAATTCCTCGAATTCTGTATTATTGTAAATCATGGAAGTCAAACCAATTCATCTCCCTCAAGATTGGTGACCTTCCACATCCTCTCCATAGCTTCAAAACATGTATAAATGAAGATGTAACCTGAAATGGAGATCAAACATCTCTTCTCAGAGATAAGCATATGTTTGGGTCTACCATTTTGATAAATAAAACATCTCTTTTCAAAGATAACATTATTTCAATTGTGTTGTTCTTATTTATGAATTATCTTTCAACCAAAGCTTTCGAGTTTTGGATCAGTGGTATCAAAATGGTTTGTCTTTAGAGTGTATGATCCTGAGGATGAGGTCAGATTATAGGAAACTTGGGTAGAAAATAAAACAAACAAAATATCTACCTATTCGCTCCAAATGACTTCAAATGACAGACAACACCAAGGCATCCGATCCTTTCAAGGAGATGGTGAAAAGCCCTCCAATAGCAACAAGCACAAATGCTACAAAAATTCACTCAAATTCTCCAACAAATCTTTATGGAAAATTCTAGGTTCTCATCTGTGCCTGCACATCCTTTCAGTGCCCCAACACCCTTCAATGTTCAGGTGAATTTTGATATCCCTACATTTGAAGGCAAAATCAATGCTGATGCAGTAAAAAATTGGTTAGATCAATTGTCATCTTATTTTTTTTAAAAAAAAATCACTGATAAAGAGAAGATTACTTTTGCTCTTCTGAAAGCATCATTGCCTATCAAAAATTGGTGGGAAGTGTACAAAAAGAGATTCAGTGCAGATGATATTGGCCTTGAGATAGAACCTACATGGGATGACTTCATAGATGCTATAAAGGAAGAATACTACCCCATTGGAGCATATGACAATCTATATATAGAGTGGTAATAGCTTTGCCAAGGTAAGGAACAATCTGTTCAAGATTAGACTGACATTTTTCATTCTATATCTGCGAGATTGGGCATCCAAGAAAGTGAGAAACATAAGGTTCTCAAATATTGTGGCAGACTACAATGGTAAATATGGGGAGAAATGGAACTCTTCAATTTGGAAACCATCGATGAGGCATACAAGTTTGCAGTGAAGATTGAGCAGAAGCATGGAAGAATGAATATAAAGAATCAGTCTTCAAAATGGAAAAGTGAAAAAGAAGGTCAAACACGAGGCCAAAATTGGAAGCAGAAGGAAGGAAAGACTGAGAAGTGGTGTGATTATCACAAATCTAGAACTGACTCCAAATAAGAATGTCGAGCTATAAAATCACTACTTTCTGAGTCACAATCCTCTACTCTACCTCATATAGACCCTGCAGTCGAAGAGGTTGAAGAAGAAATTATAGATGCTGATCTTAAAGCCATTGTTGCTTCGTCATAGACACATGACAAGATGCTAGATGACAAGGAAAGGTTGTTTCACTCTAAGTTATCTGTGAAAGGTAAGCCTCTACATTTCATTCTTGATAGTGGAAGTCAAAAGAATTTAATTTTTGCTAATGTTGTGAAAAGCCTAAATTTGTCCATGAAGCCTCACCCAAAACCATACAGTATTAGATGGTTGAGTCTAGGGAGAAATCTCTGTCACCCACCAATGTCTTCTCTCATATGCAATACAACCTTTCCAAGATGAGTTCTTATGTGATGTGGTCAATCTATATGTTTGTGATGTACTCTTTGGTTAGCCATTCATGTATGATCGACATGGTATATATGAGTCAAGAACTAGAAGGATCACTCTCACTCTTGGAACATGACACTACAGGGTACTAGAAGTACCACCTTCTGTATCTATCTCTCTGATTGGTGCCAAGAAATTTATTCTTATGGTGGTCAAGCCACAAGAATACAAAAGGGCTGATGTTATATCCCTGAATACATAAACAACACAACAATAGAAGCAAATAGATACCGAGCTGAAAAAGTTCATGACCTTCCATCCACAGATTGATGGTCAGACAGAAATGGTGAACAATCAGGCCCTGCACAGTTCCATAAATCACAGTCCCTTCCAAGTATGCATCGAGAATCAAATCAAAGTATAAATACCAAAATTGATGAAAAATATTGGTGCAATGGGGACCATTGCTTCTCAAGGAGGGAGGAATGATCCGGACAATAATTTAGATGACAATTCGGGTGATGGGTCTACCCCAATTAATGGCGAAACTTCTGGGAGCCATAACTTTTGCACTGTAGCTCCAATTGACTCACCGTTTGAACCATTGGAAAGATAATAATGAGGGGAATGTCATGAGATGGCATGGAGCTTTGATCAATGAATTTTGGCCCCATAAAACCTAATGGAAGTGTCCCAAATTTTAATTTTAGTAATGCAGTCTAAAAATAATAAGTTTCTAAAAATAATAATTCCTCAAATTCTGTATTATTGTAAATCATGGAAGTCAAACCAATTCATCTCCCTTGAGATTGGTGACTTTACACATCCTCTCCACATCTTCAAAACATGTATAAATGAAGATGTAACCCAAAATGGAAATCATACATCTCTTCTTAGAGATAAGCATATGTTTGGGTCTGCAATTTTGATAAATAAAACATCTCTTTTTAGAGATAGCATTATTTGAATTGTGTTGTTCTTATTTCTAAATTATTTTTCAACCAAAGCTTTCAAGTTTTGGATCAGTGGTATCAGAGCACTTTGTCTTTAGAGTGTACGATCCCAAGGATGAGGTCAGATTACATGAAGCTTGGGTGGAAATTAGAACCAACAGAATATCCACCTATTCACTCCAAAAAACTTCAAATGGGGGACAACACTGATGCATCCGATACTTTCAAGGAAATGGTGAATGAATCCCTCCAACAACAACAAGCGTAGATGATAACAAAATTAACTC
Source organism: Torreya grandis (assembly GCA_037957365.1). NCBI lineage: Eukaryota > Viridiplantae > Streptophyta > Pinopsida > Cupressales > Taxaceae > Torreya > Torreya grandis. The sequence goes on along the minus strand of JARHVA010000756.1, from coordinate 79,380 downwards.
AAATTCTCCAAAAAATCTCGATGGGAAATTTTGGGTCCTCATCTACACCTACACATCCTTTCAGTGCCCCAACACCCTTCAAGGTTCAGGTGAATTTTGATATCCCTACATTTGAAGGAAAAATCAATGCTGATGCAATAGAAATTTTTTTGGATCAATTGTCATCTTATTTTTCTATAAATAAATTCACCAATAAAGAGAAGATTACTTTTGCTCTTCTGAAAGCATCATTGCCTATCAAAAATTGGTGGGAAGTGTACAAAAAGAGATTTAGTGCAGATGATATTGGCCATGAGACAGAACCTAGATGGGATGACTTCATAGATGATGTAAAGGAAGAATACTACCCCATTGGAGCATATGATGATCTGTATATAGAGTGGCAACAACTTCACCAAGGTAAGGAATAATCTATTCAAGATTACACTGACATTTTTCATTCTCTATCTGCGAGATTGGGCATCCAAGAAAGTGAGAAACATAAGGTTCTCAAATATTGTGGTAGACTACAATGGTACATATGGGGAGAAATGGAACTCTTCAATTTGGAAACCATCTGTGAGGCATACAAGTTCACAGTGAATAATGAGCAGAAGCATGGAAGAATGAATATAAAGAGTCAGTCTTTAAAATGGAAAAGTGACAAAGAAGGTCAAACACGAGGCCAAAATTGGAAGCAAAAGGAAGGAAAGACTGTGAAGTGGTGTGATTATCATAAATCTAGAACTGACTCCAAAGAAGAATGTCGAGCTATCAAATCACTAATTTCTGAGTCACAATCCTCTACTCTACCTCATACAGACCCTACAGTCGAAGAGGTTGAAGAATAAATTATAGATGCTAATATTGAAGCCATTTTTGCTTCATCACAGACACATGACAAGATGCTAGATGACAAGGAAAGGTTGTTTCACTCTAAGTTATGGGTGAAAGGTAAGCCTCTACATTTCATTATTGATAGTGGAAGTCAAAAGAACTTAATTTTTGCTAATGTTGTGAAAAGCCTAAATTTGACCATGAAGCCTCATCGAAAACAATACAGTATTGGATGGTTGAGTCTAGGGAGAAATCTCCGTGTCACCCACCAATGTCTTCTCTCATATGCAATACAACCTTTCCAAGATGAGGTCTTATGTGATGTGGTCAATCTATATGTTTGTGATGTACTCTTTGGTCAGCCATCCATGTATGATTGACATGGTATATATGAATCAAGAAATATAAAGATCACTCTCACTCTTGGAACACGGTGCTACAGGGTACTAAAAGTACCACCTTCTACATCTGTCTCTCTGATTAGTGCCAAGAAATTTGTTCTCATGGTGGTTAAGCCACAGGAATCCAAAAGGGCTGATGTTATAGCCCTGACTACACAAACAACACAACAACAAAAGCAAATAGATACTGAGTTGAAGAAGTTCATGGCCTTCCATCCACAGACTGATGTTTAGATAGAAATGGTGAACAATTGGGCCCTACACAGTTCCATAAATCACAGTCCCTTCCAAGTATGCATCGAGAATCAAATCAAAGTACAACTACCAAACTTGATGAAAAATATTGATGTAATGGGGACCATTACTTCTCAAGGAGGGAGGAATGATCTGGACAACAATTCAAATGACAATTTGGGTGATGGGTCTACCCCAATTGATGGCAAAACTTTTAGGAGCCATAACTTTTGCACCGTAGCTCCAATTGACTCACCGTTTGAACCATTGGAAAGCTAATAATGAGGGGAATGTTGTGAGATGCATTAATATCCACTAGATGAAGTTTGACCCCATAAAACCCAATAGAAGTGTCCCAAATTTTAATTTTAGTAGTGCAGTCTAAAAATAGGAAGTTTCTAAAAATAGTAATTCATCGAATTCTATATTATTGTAAATCATGGAAGTTGAACCAATTCATCTCGCTCGAGATTGGTGACCTTACACATCCTCCCCATAGCTTCAAAACATGTATAAATGAATATGTAACCTGAAATGGAAATTAGACATCTCTTCTCAGAGATAAGCATATGTTTGGGTCTGCAATTTTGATAAATAAAACGTCTCTTTTCAACCAAAGCTTTTGAGTTTTGATTCAACTAGCTTTTAAGTCCGATCTAAGGGACTTAAATTTTGCAAAAAATTATTTGACAGTGGGAGATTCTGAGGGAGATAAAGAAGATAATTATACATCTAATTGCAATAATTTAAACTCATTTATATTTCCAAATTTGTTCTTAAAAAAATTTCCAATCTTCCGTTGGTGTCTTGGCATAAAATATGTATAATTGTAAGTTGTCTGAGATGTTGAGACCAATCAAGCCAAATGCCTCATCTTGATTGCATGAAAACAAATATAAATCATTCACCAAAGTGAATTTTGGAATGGTGTCTTGAATGATGAACCATAATACTTTGCATTGTAAAAACTACTACATCTGCATCTTCCAAGTGTTGTAGTTCAAGGTGTTGAGGGGCTCAATGAGGTGGGTCTCCATTATCATAGATGAGGAATAAATCAAGGAGAAGCATGAATTAAAGGCTACCTCATCCCCCCTCTCCCTCATGCCCACAAAATAATAACTCCTCCTTACTAAATTTAGACCATAAATATTACACCCTTCACAAAGTCTTTTGATAAAACAACTCCTTTTCACTCCAAAAAATCCAATTTAGAAATATACACCTCTGAATTATAATAAGGACTTTATAAAAGGTGTTTAAAATTTAAAACTGACAAAAAATTCGGTTTGTACACCACCACTTTAAAAATAAGTTTGCCTCCAATTTTCAAAAAACACCCCTGCCCTTATATAGTAATATTATACCTTAAAAAGATTGAAAAAACACCACCACTTTTGCCATTTAAAAATGTCCACTATTTTTTTTTTGATAATCACTCAAAAAGGGAGGGTTCTAAGATTGAATGAATGAAATATTTTAATAACATCCATGAGACTGAGAAACCTATGGGACTGAGGATTGTAACAACACTACCTTTTATTGGGATAACTCATTGGTACAAGGGATGTTCCTCTAATCATGCATAATTTTAGACCCCTTTTCCATGATAAATCTTATATGATTTATTTTTATTAGAACAATTGTTGTACTATCTAACATTTCCTCTTTAAATAAGTTAACAAAGTTGTTGATCCTTAATTTGTCTTTATACTTGTTATTGATGTCATTATAGGTTGTGCATTCCATAATAAAGTGTCATTCTGTTTCCGCTACCCCCTTGTCATAAAATATACAAATTATCATTTCCCATTCCTCATTGAGTACTATCCATCTACTTATTTCAAACCTAAGATGATGCAAGATAGTTCTAAATTATGCAATCAACACCATTGCTTTCCATTTGATTTCTTCTCATATGTATGTTTTTTTTCTTGTATTCCCATGTGGGATTAAACTCTTTAATGTAGTATGCTTTATTTCATCCTAATTATTTTGTTCACATGGTTTCCCTAAATTTTTATATCATTTATTTATTTATTTCATACTTGGTGTTTGGACATTCTTATATGTTGATGTCTCATTTACTCATCCATTTTTTATTTTGATTCATCCTCATGTTATTTATTTGGTTTAATTCTTATTTGATTACCATTTTGGTCCGTCAATGGTTTTTAATAATTTATGTATTTTTTAGATAACTTAATGTCCAAGTCATTGTTGATAATTCCAATAAAAATGCACTTATTTCGACTAAGAGAATCTCATATGCAACTAAAGCTTTAACTTTGAGGCAGTTTACAATTAAATGCTTTTCGGTTCTCTCTATTTGTCTTCAAATTAGATTAGACACATTTATACTCAAAACTTCACATCCATATAGGACCACTAGTGTGTCGAGTAGGCCAAATGAATTTCTCTTAGTTTTTTAATCCCATAATTTGCATTACTACACCTATTTTGCAATGAATATGAATATAAAGCCTTCCATCCTCATATTATTTTTGTCATGTAGGTCTCCTAACTAATATTTTTTTGGAAGTCAAGCCCAAGATATTTGTATTCTTCAACTACTTGTAGTGTATTTCCTTAAAAAATGAACTCAATTTATTTACTTTTTATCTATAGAGAAAAGATTATCACTTTTATTTTATTAGTATTCACTTTTATTCCCATCTCTTGACATAAGAGATCTAAAGCTTTCAAATGTTATCTCAAACTATGGGCTATTTTTTGTAATTAGAATAAGATCATCTATGTATAAAGGTAACTTTATAATATAACTAGCTATGTAGACACCGCCTTCACTAGCTTTGTCTATCTACTCTTCTAGTTTATCAATGTATAGCCCAAACAAGGTGGGAGATATAAGACACCCTTTTTTCACTCCAATGTTGCTTCCAAACCATTTTGACATTCCTTCACTTTTCCTAATATTGGCCTTGATAGTTTGGTAGTTATATGGATTATTGACATCTCCACTTTTATAAAGAAGGATAATAACACTAGTCGTCTAATCTATTAGGAAGCCTTCTTGAATAATACCATTGAATATTCTTTTGATGTGTGGTGTGAGGGTGTCTAAATCCCAATTGAGATATTCATCTTCTGTCCCATCTATGTCTTGTGCCTTAACACTTTATAGCCTCTTTATTCCTTGAGTGATATCTTTTTTAGAAAAAAACTTAGTTGTTGTGTTGATTACAAGAGCTTATATTTATCTTTAACTCTTTAATAAATTAGCTTTTCATAATCTAAATATTGGGCATCTATAATATTATTCTCTATTTGCTTCTATTTCTTTTGTAGTTCTCTCCAAAAGCCTTTATGATTATGCTTTTGAAAAGAAATTAATTCCCTTCTCCTTGTTTGTATGTAGATTTATTTTTAGACCAGATGATTCTATCATACGCCTTTTTTATTTTCTTTGGTCATTCCAAGTTGTCTCAAAGTTCTCTTTATTGCCTTGAAATCTTTATCAAACCATGGGTTTGTTGGAACATTAATTTCACTTTCACTCATATGTCTACTCCTTTTTCATGTATTTAAAGCCTTTTTAATTAAATAAATTAATATAATATTACTTGTTGGCTAGCATACCATAGATGACTTATTATTCTTTATTTCTTAGGAATGTTGTGGAAATTGTTGTTTGATGGATACCTTGAATAGTTCTTTACTCCCTTGATTTATGAGGATTCTACCTTAAGAGGGTCTTTTTTTTTTTTTGTGTGTGTTGGTAGTGTCTTCTTTCTTGATGATTTACGTGCATATTGAATTTTACATATATTGGATTATGGTCCAATTTCATCTCAATATGGTAGTCCCCAACATCAAGATTCATCAATTTCATAATAAAGTTATGTGAGGAAATACCATAATCTATCATACTTTGTCCATTTTAAGTTTTTCAAGGGATATTTATTGAATTCCTCCATAAAATTAAATTCCATTAGACCCCTTTCCTCTACCTACAAGCTTAGGCTATGATTCTATCTACTCTATCCATTCTAAGTACATGAAATTGACCTTTGCTAACTTGCCAAGGGAGGGATGAAGGTTTTGAAGCAAATTTTAGTTTCTTAAGACCTATGAAAGATTTATTTTAATTGATGTGACTTAAGTAATGTGAAGAGACATTTTGAATATATTTTCACCTAAAAGTGGATCATCCAAGTTTGTACAAGTACTTGTAAAGGAGTGATTCTCTCTCATTTAAATGTTGGACTTGAAAATTTGACCTGATTTGACATTCTTAACATATGTGAAAATTAGATAACTCCTTTATAATATTGAAAAAGTGTTATGTATGAGAATTTTGTCTTTTTTGGCTTGAAATGTGTGTGAGTTAGTTATATGCCCCTTTTTCCTTCCATTTCACTTACCTTAATGTTTGCAAATCAACCTTAACCTTTTCAAACAAGCATAAAATAATCATGCAAGGTGATTAAAGGATAATGTGAATTTAGTGACAAACCATACACATTTGAAAACATTTGACCAATCCTCTTCACATCATGCAATTACTAGAGTAGTGCAAGACTAAAACAAAACATTACCTTAATCTTTTCAAATAAACCTTAAAATATGTTAATAGGACTTTATAAAGACCCTTTTAAGACTTAATAAAGCATATAATAGGTTATGAACAAGGTCACAAGGCATTAGAATCAAGTTTTTTGTGAATCTAGATAATGGTATAAATTTTTTGGCTAACATCTTTGGTAGTCTCCTGGGCATGCTTGCTTGCTAAGCATATAGATTCGTTGCCTAGTCCATCCATAGGGCAATGGTCTACTATTCAAAATTAGACCTAAAATAACTTTGAAAAAATATAAGATAAATGAATTTACCTCCAACCATACAACACACAAAATAGGATAATACACAAAATAAAATAAAATAAACACACTTATGATCTCAAGCACTTAGGGAACACAAAGCATAAACAACTATATACAATTGAACTTAACATTTATTCCTCCTCTAAGATAAAATGGGAAGATATTGAGATCATCATAACATCATATAATCATATTATCATATGCTGAGTAGAGTCCAACTAGGCATGGTTCATGGATTGGACGCTTCTTCTTACATTTGGAGATGTTAGCATGTTCATAACCTCTTTAACTAGCAATTGGACATTTTTATTCATTCCCTTATATATATAAGCTAGTTATGTGATTCAAGTACCAAATATTAATCATTCCAAACTTATTTTATTGGCACAAATAATCTCATTTCTACCTCATCCATAGGCTATTCTTGATCAAGTTAAATAATATTAGATGAATCTATTGGCATGCTTATAGTGTTGGATTCAAGGAGAAGTGTATCTTGTTTCTTAAAATATTGAGGCCAATAGAGATCAATTTCCTTTTTCAAAGAGTGAATAAAAACCTAAAAGTGGAATGAGAGGTTGATAACCTCATTTAAGAACATCAAACAAGTCATCTTCAAATGGAATAGCCTCTTAGAATAACAAGCTTGGAGAGATACCTTGTTTGACAAAATTACCTTCTTTATTATAAGTTAGACCATGACATGTATTTAGGAGTAGCCTAATATTATGACCTCAAACAAGTCCTTCAAGTGATCTTAACATGTTTCTAATTCATTTAGACCTCCTTCAAGCTTGATAGGAGCTGATGTAGAAGTAGCTTCAACATAATTTAACAAAGAGTTAGAGTTTGTACCTTTTTGATCATATTCATGGGATTCAAAAAAACTTTTTTCCACCTCTAATGGATCCTTATAATCTTCTTATTCTATTATAACAACCTGATCAACTTGTACTCCATGAATCTCACCTTCCTCTTCAATTTCAAAGGCTAATTGGGATCTTTCTTGACCAAAAGGTGTGTCGATTATAAGCTCCTCCTCACATATGATTGAATTTTCATACTCATAACATCTTTGGGAGTGATCTTCATCTACAAAGTGACTATATTTCTCAAGAAGAGGTTGATCCTATTCACAAACTAGTTTTGAGTTCTCATGTCCAATGTTCTTGTCCTCCTCTTCCCAACATTCATCAATGAATCCCTCCATCTTTAGAATGTGTTAGATTTCAAATTTATCTACAAAGGATTCACTCTTAATGTGAATAAACTCTTGAATGGATTTACAAGATGGAAACTTCTGGGATTTTTTAAGATTATCAACAAGGATCTCATGTTTACTTTGGATTCCTTCTTGAATTAACTCCCAAGATGGGAAGGATTTAGGCTCTTATGGAGGTATGGGAGGGATTGAATAGGTTAAAATTATTCCTTGATATCAACTCCCTAATCTATGTTTGTGTCACTTTATCTATCCCATGATTTTACCACTTGATTCTAATTTGTAATCTTAAAGGACTTCTTGGGAGGTTCTTGAGGAAGAGAAGTAGAATTTTGTGCCAAGATAGCTTCATTATATTCTCTCCAAGTAGCAATCAAAATATCTAATTCTAAATTATCTTACTTCTCAACAATAAGATTCTCAATAAAAACCTCTTTCTTCTTTTGAATGTTTTCTTGAATTGCTTTTGATGATGGGAAAACTTGAGGTGTATGTGAAGGGCTTAGGAGACTTTGAATTTCACTTGAAATGGTCTTTTGAGAAAGTATGGGTGGCACATAAGAGGGATGAGGTGGTATAAATGAAGGCATATAAGGCTAATAACATTGGACTTTCTATCCTTCATAAACTCTTATCTTATCCTATATGCCTTGAATTAAGTCACTTGTGTCCATCATGTCACTTATGACTCTTTGCCAATTTAATATCTTAATAGGTGACCACTCCCTCTTTATCAGCTGCAATGAGTTTCTCACATTATTAATGAGATGAATAGGAACATTTTGACCATACTCCCTTTGTGTATTAATCCCTATCATATACGTTTCATATCCCAATAAGGGTTGATTGAAACTTTAGATGGACTGATTTCAAATGTGGCTATGTTGACTAGGGGTAACATGTTCTTGAGAAGGGTGATTAGAGAAATGAGAGGGATGCCGAAGAGAAATGATGTTGTATGCTTCATTTATAGTTATCACACTTGGAGTATTTTATATGATCACTGGCTAAATTCTCGTGATATAATCTATTTATAGTGTATGTGTTTAATTGTAAAAACATTCACATTTTTATAGGTAGATCCTAATTGGGATGTTACAATATGGCTTGTGGAAGATGAAAGGATGTTCATAATCTATTTTCTCTTGGAATATGAGTTCACAAATCCATACAAGTGCCAAAAATCCTCTCTAAATTATTGAATTTCAAGATTCTAACATCTTTTTGACTTACTGATAGGTGTGGTAGCTATATAAATTCTACAAGGTCTTTGGAAAGTGTCTTGTACATATTTATCATATTGGGAACTTTGAAAAACATGAAAATTAGCCAAAAATCTCCTTTTTATTTCATTAGAATTACCTTAAACTTTACCAAAGAACTTTAAAGTTTCTAATCAACATGAAATGTTATAACAAAGTGATTAAGACATAAAATGACCTTAAAAAACTCCTAACAATCTATGACACCTCTTGACCAAGTTTTAATGCACCATGACATGACTAGGATAATACACACAAAGATAAAATATTACCTTAATTTCCCCAAAATTAACTTAAATAATGCTAATAAAGTTTTATGAAGACTTTTTGAAATCTATATAAGGCATGCACAAAACATTGGACTATGTTATCAAGACATGACCAAAAGTTTTCACCTATACGGGTTAAATTTTTGACCTTGGGGTTCAAAATTGGTCAACAAATTGGCTATTCAAGAGGTAACATGTCTGATATGCTAAATGGACTAGTAGCCTTATCCTTCTATTGGGTGATGGAGTCATTTGCACTTGGTTTCAGACTTGATAAGACCTTAACCATGAAAAGGCAATCTGATTTGACCTTCAAATACACAGAAACAAGGAAAACAAGACACAAAAAAAATAACAAGACACACACACATGTGTTATTAATCACTTAGGCAACACAAAAAAAAACATGAGAAAAATAACTATATACAACTAATCTCAAATTAACTTCATCCTTATGGATCAAAGAGGAAGCTTTTACTATCTCTTGTTCCATGAAATGAAGGATGGAATGAAACAAGTTGCCTCTTGAGCCTTGATCTTGTTGTCTTCATCTTATTTATGATTGACATTCCTCTTGGAATGATATCAAATAAAGTAATGTAATTTTTAAACCAATCACATATGAAGGTGAATTCATCTTGTGGCTCATTCTCTTTCTCATAATATTTCTTGATTTTTGTGTTTATCTCAAACATGACGATTTATTGGCTCATTAGGGAAGCTTCAAAATTGGTACCTTGGAGATTCTCAAATTGCCCTTTAAGAGGGAAAATAGCCTCTAGAACATCCTCAATCTATGCAGCATAAGTTATAGACTGTTGAAGAGTCTCAAATTCATCACAAATCTCCTTGAACATTTACCATATATCATCTTGGTCTATGAAGGTAGCAACAACTTAAGCCTCTATTGGTTCTTTAAATTCAATATCTTGATCATATTCAAGAGTGTCATATTCATCATATATTGATTTTTCATGGACTTTAGATTCTTAGTGGTGTTTTTCAAGACATGTTTTCTCACTAAGAACCTTACATTCCTCATCAACAATATGATTTTGTTCTCTTAGAGGTGTTATCTTCTCAAAAAATTCATATTATTTGAACATGTGTAAGTATTTCTACCACATGTCCTTCAAATATCCTTGAATATGCTCATTAAATTCAAAAAACTTAGTCAATATGATGCTCTTCTCAAAATCCTTTTCTTCCACGTTTTGATCAATGTCTTCATTGGCCAAGGTAACAATCTTGGCACTCTCTTCATATATAGCTGTAACCTCATCAAGATCATCTTTTTTTTCATTCAAGAATACTAATTTGTGTTTATATTAACTAAGTGAGGTGCCAATGGTGAAATCTTTGTCATAGACATTTGAATCATCTTCATCAACTACAACTATAACTTGATCCTCTTCATTTACCTCCCATAGGACAACATCCTCTTCAAGAAGGGATGTGGTGGGAGAATGATGGGCATGTTCATGAGTTGAGGAAGGAGTATGAGGTATGGTGGATGGATCATGAATGTGATTGGTAATGGATGGAGTACTTTTGAAACTTGGAACCTTGGGAATGGTTGACTCTAGAATGAACTCTTGTAGGTAAAAAAATTAAATTGGGCAATGTAAGGAATATCTTCTTCAACAATCACCTCATATTTCTCATGGCCTTCTTGAGGCTCTTCAATAATTATAACTTCATCTTCAAAATTATAAATTAGAGTCTCATTTTTGTTTTGAAAACATTCTAGGATAGACTTCCAAGATGGAAAAACTAGAGGCTCTTTGGAAGAGATGAATGGAGGTTGAATGAGCATAAGGCTTTCTTTGAATTCAACCTCTTGATCTTGGTTTGATTCAAGTATTTTCATCTTCATATATAACTCCAAATCTTCAATTTTATTATCTATACTCTCTTAGAATATCTTCTCTTTAAGGTGACTAGTGGCCTCATGGGAATATAGAACATAGGAGGGTTGATATGAGATACAAGAGGACTCTTGAGGAGGGCTGAGAGATATTTGCATAGGTTCAGATTCTTCCTTGACTTCAAATATATTATGTATTCTTGTTTCACCTTGATTACTCCATGATTTTACCACTTGATTCTATCTTGGGATCTTGAAGGGATTCTTAGGGGGTTATTTATGACAAAAATTAGCATATTAGTTCTCAATAATGGGTTATTTAATAATAGTCTCCTTCATTTGAAAGCTCTCTTGGATTGAATACCAAGATGGGAAAGTTTGAGGAACATATGAACTGCTTATAATACTTTGATGCTCACTTGGAATGGTCTCTTGGGGAATAATGAATGGCACATATGAGGGTTGAGGTGGTGTGTATGAATATATATATATATATATATATAAGGCTGATGGAGTTGGATTTGTTACTCTTCATGATTTCTTAGTTTATCCTCAAGTTTTTGAATGACACCACTTACATCAATCATCTCACTTGAGAAGCTTTGCCAATTTTATATCTCAATAGGTGCCCATTCTTCTTTCAATAGCTACAATGAATCCCTCATGTCATGAATAAGGTGAATAGGGATATATTTATCATATTCCCTTTGTGTATTAAGGTCTAACATGTACCTATTATAGCTTAAGAGAATTTTCTTTAAGATTGACATGGATTGGTTTGAGGAGTAACTATGTTGGCTAGGAACATCTTTAGCTTGAGAAGGTTGGTCATATCCAACATCATGGTCATGCAGAGGTAAAGTAAGATGATCATAAGATTGATATGATTCATGACAAGGCTAATAATGGTTATAGCAAGGTTGGCATGGATTATAAAAATAGGGATGAGATAATTCATCAACTTGTATGAAACTGAAATTCATCTCAAACTCAACCATAAAAAATTCATCAAGACAATGAAATGAAACACAACTTACTTTGAATAGTTGATTGGGCTACTAGAACCAATTGATTATGTATAGAGTCATCATTGGTGTTTTGAATCCCTCCAAAGGCTGATAGGTAAAATAACAACACCAAGAATTCTTCCACAACATTGGACCTTAGTCTTGTTGGGCATGCACAAATTATTATCAATCAAATTTGTACCCTTTGAAAGGTAGTTCAAGCCATCCAAATTTGATGTAACATGGAAACACCTCAAGGTTATGGGTACCCTACTAGAGAGGTGAATATCTAGGTTAAATTGTCTAGCTCTCCTTAATGAATCACTTAGGCTCAAACACTACTATAACACTTGCCAAGAAAAGGGAGAGAAACCTACTCTAATGGAGGTGATGCACTAAATATATCTGATCACTACCAACCAATTAAAATTGCACTTCAAAAAATAGAATAACTTGCACATGACACCAATCCAAATCTGCATCTCTACATCAATGTTTCTCATGAAGGTTTGTGAAGCAAGCTTGAGCTAGGAGGACTAGTCAAGAGGTCATGACATGACACTAGTGAAAAGATAACTCACTATTCTCCATTGCATCTTATCTCAAGTCTGAGACCAACTAAGATACCTAGGAAAGTATTTAGGTATTCATTAGATTTATTGATCATATCTTTAAGGTATACCTTCATTATTTTAACTTTGGTAATTTTTTTACTAGTTCATATCTTGACTTCAATGCACATCTTGCATATTATTTTTAATTCTCCATCAAGACTTCACATTGCTTAAACTAGTATTCTACTTGTAGGTGATGACTGACTATGTATTTAGCATTAGGTCTTGAAAATTCACTTTTCTATAGGTCTGGACCTAGATAGGTGTTGAACACTACATTGAATTCACATTTTCACTTTGTAACTCAATTATTTATGTCCATTTAAACATATTTTCCAAAAAATATAGACCTACAGGTCTGCAAACTTGTAGGTCTACATTCCTATGTATTAGTCCTTGAATGAGGCCAACTTAATGTCTTTCACTCTAAGGAAATTTATCCATAGCATTGTTAAATCGATGTATTCCATTTAAATTATGAGATAAAAAATATCACTCTTCTGCAATACAAGACCTTTATAAATATCTTATGCAAGTTAACCTTCAAACATAGTCTCAAAGTTAGGAACACTACAAGTTGTTTGGAAATAATGATATGAGAGTAAATAATTTGAGGATATTTTAGGAGATATAGGGCATTGAAAATAAGTGAAATGTGATGAAGAACCTTCATCAATGTTCCTTGTTTATTGAAGACACTAAAACACTCAAGAAACCAAAGACAACCACCCTGTAGACTAAAAATAAAGGAGATTTATTATCAAATAGAAGCCACATGTACCAAGAAAGTGTTGAAAGATGTTATGAGAGTGAATTTAAAACTTTTGGGGATCATTGCAAACTATTCCCATGCTTTAATGAGTTCATTCCTTTACTTGATACACCCAAAACTAACCCTATCATGGTTTTATTCCTAAAAAAAGACTTTAGATCCTTAGAAATTGTTCATAAAGATAAGGAGATCAATCTAATGACCAATTCCACAAATTAGAATCCCATAGGGTCCCAAAATTTGACCAAAACGTTATTCTCCAACTCTACATGTATGCCCTATACCATGCATCTGAAAATGACATTCATGAGCTTGTGAAGAGAGTGATGGAGGGGAGAAAGAGAGTTAATGCATCTATTGGAATTGAAACCTAATACTAAGCTATAATATGACCTTTGGAAGATGAAAGGACATTCATAAACTATTTACACTGGAAAATGAGTTCACAAGTGCCAAAATTCCTCTCTAAAGAATTGAAATTCAAGATTTTGACATCTTCTTGACTTGCTAATAGGTGTGACAGTTATGCAACTTCTCCAAGGTATTTGGAAAGTGTCTTGTACAGATTTATCATTTGGGTAACTTTGACATATAGGAAAATTAGTCAAAAATCACCTTATTATTTCATTAGGCTTACCTTAAAGTATACAAAATAAATTTAAAGTTTTAGAATCAACATTGAAATATGATAACAAAGTGATTAAGACATAAAATGACCTTGACAAACTCCTAAAAATTTATGACACCCCTTGACTAAGTTTCAATGCACCATGACATGACTAGGATAATACACACAGATAAATTATTACCTTTTTTTTCAAAATTACCTTCAAAGATGCTAAAAAGGTTTTATGAAGACTTTTTAAAAGCTATATAAGGCATGCACAATACCTTGAACTAGATTATCATGACATGACCAAAAGTTTTCACCTATAGGGGTTGACATTTTGACCTTGGGGGTCAAAATTGGTCAACATGACCTAAGTGAACTCTATGTATTTCATAACTTTGTGTCAACATGAAAAAAACATATGAATGGTCTAGATCATCACACCATCATGTAGGTCACGTGTCATTTCTACCCCATATTCATTTAAAACCTTGGTGGCTATAGGTGATGCAAAACACTGAAAAACCTATTTATATGACTTGAAAAATCCATGTGCATAGGGACCCATTGTATTTATCTTTCCCTTAATGTTGTGGATATTATTCATAGACTTAGACTAACCACAACCTAGTCTATAAATGTTTGAAATTAAAAACTGTGAATGAATGTGAAGGACATTGTAAAACTTAGGTCACATAGTTATGGGTGCCACATGAAAAGTGAATTAAACTTTATAATATATATTATTAGTTATTATTTAAATAGAGTCATATGTAGTCCATGATATGGACATGTGGAAACCATCCTAGTGCATGCTAATTGATTTTACTCATGAAGGTTTGAATAATTGATGATTAAATGAGCCCGTGGACCCATTGAGTTATAAAATAAGGCTTGTTACATTTGAGATCCTCTAAGCCATTGGCCTAGTCATCCATTATGAAATGGAAATTTAATAATGTCGGGCCACATAAATATAAGACAAAGAGATTGGTGGCTTAATTTAGAAAAAACATATTCAACATAAATGATATGGACCATTCATGTATGTTGAACATGTGGAATTTTGGGTTGCCACAATCACATGGATAATATATAATAATGTGACTAACAGGCAACCACTCGATTGAATAGAGACATTTGTGAAATTAGTTATTAGTTAGGGCTTTATGGATTTGTGAGATACCTAGAAATATTATAAATGGAGAATATAAATTTAAAGGGGAATTAAATAAAATAACATTATATGTTAATATAATCAATAACGTAAATTTAAATAAGGGTTTTATATCTGATTTTGAATAATGATAGGGTTAGAGATGTTATATGGGTTTTTGAATGTTCTTAATATATTAGTGGGATATGTTTTAGTGTTCGAGGAACTTGGGTGGAGTTATCTTTTGAGGTCCCTAACTATACACCCAATATCATAACCTGGTATGTTCTTAAGAAATTAAATTGTAACCGAGCTATCAATATTAATGTAAAAAAATTATTATAAATGAATTAATTATTTTATTCATGTTAGTGCAAGACAAACTAGTTACTATATTGGTGTTTAACTATGAAATTTTACCCATGTGCATAGGGACCTATGGTCTTTCTCTTTCTTTTAATGTTGTGGATATTATCTGCAGACTTGAACTAACCATAACCCTGTTTACAAATGTTTGAGATTATAAACCATGATTGAATGTGGAATAGATTGTAAATATTAGACCACTTAGTTTTGGTGCCATGTGAAAAGTGAATTAAATGTGATAATATATATTCTTAGTTCTTATTTAAATAGAGTTTATGTGGTCCATGATATGGATATGTGGTGACCATTGTAGTGTCATGTCAATGGATTTTACTCATGAAGGTTTAAATAACTGATGATTAAATGAGATCATGGATGCATTGAGTTATAAAATAAGGCTTATTATATTTGAGATCCTCTAAGCCATTAGCCTAACTATCCATTATGAAATGAACATTTAATAATGTGGATCCACATAGATATAAGACAAAGAGATTGGTGGCTTAATTAGGAAAAAAACATATTCACCATAAATGATATGGACCATACATGTATGCTCAATATGTGGAATTTAGGGTGGTCACAATCACATGGATAATATATAATAATGTGAGTAAGAGGTGGCCACTCCATTTCATAGAGATATTTATGAAATTCGTTATTAGTTGGGTCTCTATGGACTTGTGAACTGCCTAGAAATATTATAAATGGAGAATATCAATTTAAAAGGGAATTAAATAGAATATTATTATATGTTAATATAATCAATAAACTTAATTTAAATAAAGGTTTTACATCTGATGTCCAATAAGGATAGGGTTAGAGATGTTATATGGGTTTTTAAATGCTCTTAATCTGATAGTGGGATATGTTTTAGTGTTCAAGGAACTTGGGTGGAGTTGTTTCTCAAGGTCCTTACCTATAAACCCAATATCTTATCCTAGTATATGCTTAAAAAATAAAACTGTAACTGAGATATCAATATTAATGTAACAAAATTTATTATAAATGAATCCATTAATCAATTAATTTTAGTGCGAGATAAAATAGTTAATATACTAATGTTTAACTATGAAATTTTATGCAATCACAATGAATAATAACTAATAGTTGGTACAAAGGTCCAAGTAATTCTAGAAGGGATTATTTAGTAGGATATAATTTGGTGAGACAACATCATGCATAGTACAAAAGACTAACCCTGAATCACATTTAATGGTTGAGGATGTAAATCATATAAAAGCAATGACCTCTTGTACTCCATACAGGCTACAAGTTTTGAGGTTATTTAGGTTTTCTTTTGCTCCCCTTGCTCATGGGAGAAGTTTCAATCTCATCTTCCCCTTCCCTATCCCCATCCATATAATGGTCTCATAAAGACCTGGTTGTCATGTAATCTTCATGGTTATTGTTCAAACCCTTTCCACTCTCTCTAGGTGGTAACACATAGTTCACACATCATTGTCCACAATTAGATCTTTTTTTGCATCAAGATAGAAAAGTATATTAAACATTAAAATGGGAAATTAGATGATTCAATGAAGGAAAACCTCACAAAGGATACATTCATGATTGTATTTTTACTTTTTTAATTATTATAGCTATCTTGTCATGAAGTTGTGGCCATATATGGAGCTAACACTCATCGATTTGGGATACCTTCTCACTCTCAAGATTTTAGGCAACTTGATAAAAAATCTCCCATTCAATCCATAACTAAGGGAAGGAGAATAAATGGAATGCTATGGTCTCAGGATATACACCAAATGGTTTTACTGACTAGGATTTAAGGATATTAAATGAAACTTATCAAGTAGATGTAATATATCAAAGTGCCAAGGTTGTAATATTATTGTCCCAAAATAAGATGTGGGAAGGAACAATATTTATGCTTTGTTTGTCTTCAAGATTTCATTCCCTATGAGCAAAACATCCAAGAAATTAGAATTTGTATACATTTCATGCCCTGGGAGCTTAAAATGCAAGGAAGCTATAGAAATGATGAATGATCTACCTTATAAAAAATTAGAGAGGGAGTTTCCTTTACCATTTATGGCAGAGGAAACATTTATGGAAGCCATACCTTTACCACATATGAGAGAGGAAAGATTTGTCAAAGGCCCACCTTCTCCACTTATGAAAACAGATAGATTCATGATGGTGATGCCTTCCCCCCATGATAGAGGATTTTTTTGGAATTTATCTTACCTATGTGGACTTAATGGAGAGAATGAGGATGTTTTGACATTTTGTGTCAAAGAGGAGGAATTACTTTCACTATGACAAACTGCCTTGCATGCGGAAGAGGTTAATTTAGTACGAGAGGAGGTGGTTTCATGTAATGAATTAGTGAGGCCTCTTCTTCTACCAAAATCATTTTAAAAATACACAATATGGAATTTTGATCAGCGAACATGGCCCATGTCATCAATAGAACTTCTAGAGTCATGCTTTCCACCATAGAATTTCATCTACAATGAATCATGAAGTCACCCATAATTGGATGGGAAATAAGTTGATGGTACTTGGATTATCTACTAATTATTATAGGCTCTAAATGAAAATAGTATGGAATTTTGGAATTAATGTATTTTTTCAAGGCCATTATGATTCTTAGAATAAAGATATATGGTTCAACTTCCTTTTTTCTATAGTCACATTTTTTTATTAATTTCATATTCTATATAATATTAATGAGTGTGTGTGTGTGTATTTAATTTTTGGGATCTTTTTGGGTAAGTGTTTTCTTTTCATTTATGCTTGATAATTAAACCTACTAACCCTCCCTACCACCTAGGATGGATCGCCAATTGACCACCTTTTCTCTCAACTAGTGACTCCTTTATCATGACATTTACATTGTATCACAAATGATGCTCCCTTATGCACCCATGTGACATGCACTTTGTAAAATCTTTGGTACTCACTTCAACTGTAATGAAAACAATAGATAAAATCCATAACCTTAATGTATTTCCCCCACATCAATGTCATTACATTGTTGATTCAATACACCCATCGGACGTGGAGTCTTTTCATAATAAAATAGAAAATAGTCAATAAAATATGCCACCATCTTACAAGATACAAACCCCTTTGTAATGGATAGGGTATTTAAATCCAAAAAATACCCTAAATTTGTGAAATGTGTATGATATGGGCCCTCTAGTGTACAATATCACATGAAATACTATCATTTCCACTCATCATCATCGACCAAATCACTTTGATTATTTCACCACTTGTTGTAATCTTTCTATGTGTCAATATATTGGTAGCATAGACAAACATAAGTTACAATATATAATTTAGAACCTCAATGTATTGTCTCTATATCATTAGAATTATAGCATTAATTTAAGTTGCACATCAGACATGGAGCCTTTTCACAATCAAATCAACATCATATTATCCTCATTGACCCTTCATAATGGCAAATGTCCCATCAAATAACCCACCAACTTCCAAGTTGGATACCCATTTATGATGGATGCAATTCATTTAAATACAATAACTAACTCAAATATGTACAATATTTTAAATTCCTAAAGATCAGCTCAAATCTCAATGGACACAAATGCAATCTGTCATGAAATCTAGATGACACATTTTGCACAAAGGTTTGGAATTATAATGTTAATGAATTTTGGCATAGATCATGCCTAAGTACAATATGAAAATTATTTTTTGATAACCACATCACACCATGTTTGATCACCCCAATGAATGGCTAGGTTAAGTAATCACAAATGGTTAGATTATTTACAACTTCAATCTTGATATTGATTGTATGTACCCATGTCTACTTCAAATTTTTGTCCAAATCATGAATACAAAAATCCAAATTGATCTTGGTTGTTTCTAATTTTTATAGTGCCAATATAACAAAAAATATTATCCATTACAATCACTAAGATAAAACCCAATCACCCACATTTGGCCAAATTGTAACATGTTTGGATCTTTAACCAACCAATACAAATGTCACCTGATCAAAACCAAGGGAGTTTCAATTTTGACATAAATTTTGGGCAAAGAGGCTATCTCTTTCCATGAATAATACAAGTCATCATAGACAAAAGCATTGCATGGTGATTAACAGATATTGATTGGTCTACCCCTACAATTAATTTACATGAACTTATTTTGATAACCAAATATATTATTACAAAGCATGAAAGTGGGGAAATATTTCAAGATGCATTGGATCATCTTATGTTTTGGTGATTTTGAACATGTAGGTCAATGTATCAGGGTTAAATTTTCTAGATATGATATTTTACCTCATTGTACAACCTATCAAATCTTATAAACTAAATAATGACGGAAAAAATTAAAAAAATATTCATATCAAATATTATAAATTAAAGAATGATGAAAATAAAATAAAAAATATTGTTTAAATAATAAAAAATCAAAATGAAAAACTATGAAAAAAATAATTACATGAAAAATATTGTTGAAAAATAAGACAAAAATGAATACTTTAACCCTTCAAAATAGGTGAGAGGTAATTAATTTATACACATGTTAATGAAAGCAACCATAACACCCTTAATCCTCAAGGAGAGCCATTAACATTATTACAAAAACAAATAGAGATAATATCATCTATGTCAAAAAAACTCATCACCCACCTATGAGGAACACCTATAAGCTAAGTGCATGATTTAAATATTGCCATTGATGCATTGTTGTGAAGAATATCTCTTGAAGGGTTTGAATGTATTCATATTTAAAATATTTCATTGAATATATGTAGGGAGTAGTTGCACTGATGGTGCAAGGAATGTCAGAAGGGATGCAATTTTTTGTTTTTAGGTGTCAATATATAGGACATATAGATGAATGGAAGCAATAAGATAAAATATGTCCATTCCCATTGTTTCTCATCCATCCCGAGAAGTATAGTGGCAAAAATGAAACATGGTTTTGTTATCTATTATTTATGAATATTATTGTCAAAATGAAACATTATTAGTGGTGTCTTCCAGGTTGTAGTCAAGAATTCATTTCATTTTAATAGAAAATATCCAATCAAAGATGTTTCCACCTTACAAGTTAAATGACCCTTTCCAATGTGCACAAGTCATGTAAATCCAATAGTTACCCTATATTGGGATTTGGTGTATGATATTGTATATGTGGTTTCTTATTTCACATGAAATACCCTATCATTTCTTCTCACCATAACCACCCATCCCACCTTGAAACATTTCACCATTTTCATGTTTTGTATTCCCTATCCCTTCCCCACAAGGTTTCAATTACTCAAGATCTTTGTGAAGAAAAATGTCTCCTCCTTGCACAACTCATTGCCATGTCGTATGAAGGAACACACAATCTTATTCTATACCATCACCTGCACCAAAAATAAATGATTATGGTTGCTTATCATTGTGTGCACAAAAGCAGAGATAGGGTCAATGGTCATGGGTTTTAAGTGAGGTATCACTACTGATTTACACTCTTTCTCTATGAAAAATCACACTTTATTAAAACATAAAATTACATATTATATACTATATATTATATTAATACTATGATATAATATTAATGTATAATATAATATATTATTATTATTATTATATTTTTTAGTGTTTAATATAGATGTTCTAAAAATTAAATTTGCAAGAGATATAACATAACCACTTGAAATACACTATTCTATTCTATCAAACTCTTTTTTACCAAAACAAAAAAATACATCCCTTCTGGTGAAATGAAACATATCCTCCTTGCACAAATCATTACCACACCATATGAATGAACATACAATCTCTTTTTTACCGTCATCTCCACTAAAAATATCATATTATTATTATTTAATATTTTGTGTACAAAAGTTATAATTATATTAATATAATATATTTATTTATAATGCCATCAATATATATTAGATTAGATTATATAGATATAATAAATTAGTAATGTGTTTTATATATATATATATATATATATATATATATATGTATGCATGTATATATATTAGTATATATTATAATATATACTTCACATTTTTGTTAGTGTGGTGATAATTAATTTCATTTAGTTCTCTTAAGGACTTCTATTTTGAATTAAAAATGACTTGATTTGCCTTGGATAAACTTTTAGTGTCAATTATTTCTTAAACTTATCTTTTTAGGTTTTATCTTGGAGAGTCATGTATACGTTTCTTCATCTATTCATCACTTTATTTATGAACTGAGCATTAAAGTAACAATACAACAGTTTGTATTTAGGAGTTCATGAATTAATACGATCTACATGATTTTCAAGAGCTACTGAAATGGTTGGCATAAGCCTACCTTTTAGAAATTCAGTGCACTTTATGGTCCAAGAAAATTATGGAAAAATGTTTTCCCTCTAGGATTTCCTGTCCTTCGCTATATTTTTGCACAACTAAGATATACACACTACCTTAGGTAATTCCTAGTTGCTCTAGTCTTTTGATATGGGATGTACATAACTTGAAAGGATATTGCTATAGTAAATATTTTGTTAATGATTTTTAAAATCAAGAGTCCTCTTAGTGGTTTTAGGGTTTGTATTTAGTTTTATATTTGTAGGAAGAAGCTATAAATGGAATCATTGGCTCTGTAGAAATTTCTACACTCTACATGATAATTACAGTTTACAAAAACCATGGGATACCTCCCTAGGGATTCATATTGTTTGACCAAGTGCAATGAACAACTATCCATACCGATTAGTTAAAATTCTCTAGTGTTGTCCTTTGTTCCCACGTGGCATCTCTAATCGCTGAATGAAGGAATGAAGCATAGTTGCAATAATATAAAAAGAGAAATAAAAAATAAAACTTTGATAGTCTCAAAATATATAAAACACGTGTTAATTCTTGGTATAAGGAAAAAATTTATCAAAAAATCGTTGTCATCCTAAGAGCTTGAGATCCCATATAACACTTTATGCAGACATGTGGTGTTACATAAAAGGAGGTAAAAACTTTAGGTTTTTGTTTACATGTGAGACAAATCTTTGGGGGTTGCACCCTCAATAGAGACACCTTCTATGCAATTGTTATCATGAATACCAGGAATAAAATTATTATTTTAAAATTATCTATTATGATTAATGTTCTAAAGTACATTATATTCTTTTTCTATACTTTTAAATAGGTTGGAATACTAATCTTATCTTTAAACTTTAATATAAAATTGTGATTTAAGAGAACACCCCCAAAAATGGTTCCATTGAAAATTATTATTTTGTGGGGAGGTGTTTATTACCCATATATGAATGAGGGCAGTAATTATGCATAGTGATTTTCATCAGCCAATACTTTTTGGATTTAAACTACCATTAAAACTCATTTATATGTATGTACATTTTTATTTAGTTGTGTATAGACAAACAAGGTCCAATAATTGCTCTTTTATTTTGAGTGTTATTCTTCCACATGTTTTTATTGTTAGAAAGGAAACAACATACTTTTTGGATCATGTTTTTAGTGGGCATGGACCATAGGCTATTTTCCACATCTTTTCTTTTTACCTTTGGAATGAAAAAGCTCACTTATCTTTTGTCATGGATTATTCTTTATCTTTCACTTTTAGAAAATGAGAACCCATATTATTGGATTACAATAAGTGCTCTTTTGTTTATTTTGAGTGTTATTCTTCCACATCTTTTTATTGTTGAAAGGAAATAACTTGCTCTTTCAATTACATTTTTAGTGGGAATAGTCCATATGTTATTTTTCCACATCCTTTGCTTTTAATTTTGAAAAGGAAGAGCCCACTTATCCTTTACCATGGATTATTCTTCCATATTCATTCTTATCACTTTTGGAAAATGAGAACTCATATTATTTTTATTTACACTTTTGTTTTAACATGTTTTTTATCCTTATATATACTACACATCATTTAGACATCATAGATTTTAATATAAAAGCGTAGTTGAAAGGAACAAACTGAATAACTAAATAAAATAAATAATTAAAAAATAAATGAAATAAAATAATAATAAAAAATAAATATCAATTGAATATAAAAATGTAGTTGAAAAGAACAAACTGAATAAATAAATAGAAAAATAAGTTAAAATAATAATAATAAAAAGTAAATATCAATTGTTAACTCTCATTTTGTGGAGAAGTGTTTATTGCCCATATATCAATACTTTTTGGAAATTTGAAAAAATGTTTAATGTGAGAAATCATTTTTACAAGTTTTTTATTTTTTGATAGTGTTTAGAAAATTCTACTATGCCCGAGCGGTCAAGGTAATGTACATTGTCCTTTGACATGTAATAATGCCATGAATATCTCCCTGTGGTCTATAATGGTGGGGAGTGGTAATACAATAATATCAAGTTTGATTTAATTTTTGAAAACAAATAATGTTTTGCCAATTGGCAAAGATGGGTAGAATGAAAATGTCATCTAGTGTTTTCATCAGATGTCTTGACAAAGATGGGTATGGATGATATAATGTCTATCTCATGGTATTGTCTATTTAACTCTACATTGTTTCTCTTATTTAAACATTGGAATTTTTTTCGGTTGGGAGAATTGGGTTAGGATTATGTGAATGATATTATACCACCTTATCATTATATATGAGGTAGTAAATGAATGGTAGAACTTTTATTTTGTGGTGAGGTCCACTTAATTGTATATTATTTGTTTTATGTAGATATTGGTTGGTTTGTTTTTTGAGAAGAATTTGGTTAGGATCATGTGAATGATATTATACCACCTCATCATTATACATGAGGTAGTAAACAAATGAGGTATGGATGGTAGAACATCTGTCTATGGTGAGGCCCATTCAATTGTACATCATTTCTCTTATCTAGACATTGGTTTGTTTTTATTTTGGGAAGAATTTGGTTAGGATCACGTGAATGATGTTGTACCACCTTATCATTATACATGAGGTAATAAAAAAATGGGGTATGGATGGTACATCATATATCTTGTAGTGACGCCCATTCAATTGTATATCATTTCTCTTATCTAGACATTGGTTTGTTTGTTTTTTAGAAAGAATTTGGTTAGGATCACATGAATGATGTTGTATTACCTCATAATTATATGTGACATAATATATCAAAAAGTTAAGTAGGGGACAACTATGCATTTGGAGTGAATGATTCTAGATTTTATTCATGTTAAAGACCTGCAAGGTTATACATGAGTAAAAATTTATATGCTTTTATAACCTAATGATGATGGACCATAAAAATAAGATAAAATAATAATGCATTGCTCTAAGAAAGCTTATTGTTATTTTGTGAAATACCCACTCAGATCGCATAAATATTTTATAATATTAAGTATGTATCGATCATAATTTTCATAACTAATAAGTAAATTATACTATAATTTTTTTGCATTGATAGGTGTTCACTTAGCGGATTGAGCCTTACATTCCATTCTTGATCAATGGTATACATTGGATGTTGGAGGATGAATATGATCACAACATTATTCTATTGACAAGTAGTTTAGGTTTACATGGTCATATCATAGGGATTGAGAGTGGTTGGTAATTTGTTATTTAGTGTCAGTGACACGGTGGTAGAGATAAAACACAACGTGGTCAAAAAATGGAAACAATGGTGTGGGTATCTTTTTTTCCATGCTAGAAATCCTGATGTGTGTATATGTATGTCACTAAATTAAATGCCAATAATTATTTTTTTAGTGGATTTAAATATCTATGTCACTACATTAAATGCCAATAATTATTTTTTTGGTGGATTTAAATTCGTATGTAAGAATGCAAAGACTCAATTGATACATATGTTATTCTCCGATAGAAAAAAATAATCTAATTTATATATGACCTCACCATCTATGAGAGAAAGTTTCATATTATGTTGAGAAAAAGTTTGTTTAACATTTCAAATGGAGGGAAAAGTTAAATTTGTTTAATGGTATTTGAGAAATAATTTTATGGGCAACTACATGGCAAATTACTGGTCGGGGCTAGCATCAACCAAAGGTAGGATATGTCCATGTGATTGCATTGTTAATTTTTAAGTATTATATTGTTTGATGACATGGAATCATTAGATTATTTCAATAAAAGATTTTTTATTGCTCCATTTTTTGTGTGGTTAGTATATGATGCAAACACTATTTTTTTTGTTTTATAGTTTTAGAGGTGTCTCATGGGCAATTACATGGAAAATTAAAAGTAGGATATGTCCTATAAATAACACAAAGAACTCAATATGTATTTGCATTATTTTTTATAATATTTTATTCTTATAAATAAAGCTATGTTGGTGCTCTTTTTTGGGGTGGTGATGCAATAAATCCCTAATATTGTGATGTCTTGATGGGAATAGACTAGAGATTAGGCATGAAATCAATTATCAAGTGATTTTACATGGCCTATTATAATTACATTATTTTTAAAATTAATATAAGGATGTTTTGTGTTCTTTGTGATTGTTTGATAGCATGGAATCATTGGATTCATGCAAAATTTGGAAGCATATGCTATACCATGGATAAAATTGCTCAACAGGATGTCATCTCTTAGACTACAATAATTTCAGTCTCTCCATAATAATTTTTAAAATTAAAATTCATGTGTAGATGTGATCATCTAGGTGTGTACATAAAAATAAGGTCCACAAGCTATTTTGTTTTGAGTGTTATTTTTCCACATCCTTTCCCTTGCCATGGGTTATTATTCAACTCATTCCTTTCACTTTTGGAAAATGAGTATTATATATCAATGATGATAGTGACTTTGTAGAGTGGACTTCACTGGCCACTACTTTTTGGATTTCACCCACCTAGTGTGAGAAATTATATTTCTAGGGTTTTTTTTGTTTGGGTATGAGAAATTAGATTTCACCAGCCTTGCCAAAGACATCATATATATTTTTGTCCATTGTCCATGGTCATGAAATATCTATGGTTGGATCATGTGAATGATGATTTATCACATCAAACCTTTGAAGATCATGGTAATATAATGTCTTGATTTGATTTTTAAAAGATAATAGTATTTAATCTATCTTCACCAGCTATCTTGCACTTGGTAGTTAAAAATTGGGGTATGGATGGTAGAAAGTCTATCTTATGGTGTGACCCATTCAATTGTACATCATTTATCTTATCTAGAAATTGATTTATTTATATTTTTGGGAAGAATGTGGTTATGATCACGTGAATGATACATGATAAAATATATCATAACATTTAGTATGGGACAACTATGCCTTTGGAGTGAATGATTCCTAATTTTATTCACATTAAAGACCTCCAGGATTATACCTGAGTAAAAATGTAAATGCTTTTATAAACCAATGGAGGTGGACTGGAGAAGTAAGATAAAATAATAAAAAACTAATCTAAGGAAACATATTATTACTTTGTGCAATACCCATTCAAAATGAAAAAATATTTTGTAATATTAAGTATGTATCAATCAAAAGTTGCATAACTAATAATTAAATTACACAATAATTTTATTATGTTGATGGGTGTTCACTTACTGGATTGAACCTTACATTCCATTATTGATTGATGGTCTACATTAGAGGTTAGAGGATGAATACAATCATATTGTTGTGCTATTGACGAGTGGTGTATGTTAGTGTGGCTGTGTCATAGGGATGAAGAGTTGTTTGAAATGTATTTCTCATTGTTAGTGACATGGTGGAAAAGACAAGACACTAAGTGGTCAATAAATGGAAAAAATGGTATGGGTACCCTTTTTGCCATGTTGGAAAACCTGATGTGTGAATATGTATGTCATTGAATTATATGCCACTAATATTTTTTTTGGTGGATTTAAATTCATATGTAATGATGCAAAGGATCATTTGATATATATGTTATTAACTGATACAAAAAAAAAAAAAGTATAATCTATACATGACCTTGCCATATATGAGAGCAAGTTTCATATTATGCATTGAGAAAACAAAATTATTTAAGAATTTCAAACCAAGGGTATAAATAAATTTGTTAAATGGTGTTTGAGAAGGTATTTTGTGTGAAACTATGTGGAAAATTTCCAGTTAAGGCTAGCATAAATAAAATATATGATATGTCCATGTGCTTGCATTATTACTTTTTAAAGTATTATGTTATTTGATGACATGGAATCATTAGATTATTGCAAACAAACCTTTGTTTTTTCTCATATTTGTTTGATGGTAAATATGTGATGCAAATGTTTTTTTTTTTTTTTTTTAGTTATAGAGAAGGTGTCTCGTGGATGACTACATGGAAAATTGCAAGTAGGATATGCCCTCTGAGCAACACCAAAAATTGGTTATTTTTGAATTATTTCTTTAGTATTATTTTGTTTGATGGAATATAATCATTTGATTCTTACAAACATAGATTTGTTGATGCTCTTTTTATAGATGGCGATGAGACAACAAAGCCCTAGTATTTTGATGGCTGGACGTGAATAGACTGTAGATTAGACATGGAATCATTGTCATGTGATTTAACATGGCCTCTTAAAATGAAATTATTTTTTGAATTACTATACAAGTTGTTTGTGGTTCTCTATGGATGATTGATGGCATGGAATCATTGGCTTCATGAAAAATTATAGGTCATGACTAACATCAATCAAAATTAGGATATGTCCATGTGCTTGCATTATTTTTTATAATATTTTGTTGTTTGACAACATGAAATCATTGGATTATTCTAAACAAATATTTGTTAATGGTCCTTTTTTGTTTGGTGGTAAGTATGTGATACAAAAACCATTTTTTTGTTTTACATTTTTGGATAAGGCATGTCATGGGAAATTACATGGAAAAGTGAAGGAATGATCTGTCCTCTAAGCAACACAAAGAATTCATTGTGTTTTCACTAGTTTTTATAATATTATGTCATTTAATGACATAGAATCATTAATGGTCTTATTGTATACATGACTCTATTGATGCTTTTTTTAGGTGGACATGGGACAAAAAAGCCATGGTATTTTGAGTGATTGATGCACATAGACTAAAGATTAGGCATGAAACTATGTCTAAGTGATTTAATAGGGCGTATTAGAATCACCTTATTTTATAAATTACTTTATGCCTTTTTTGCATTTCTCTATGACTATTTAATGGCATGAAATCATTGGTTTCTTGTAAACATAGCTTATTCGATGGTAAGTCTATTGTATAAAAGCTATTATTAAAATTTTAATGGTTTTAGAAAAGGTTTTTCATGGGCAATTACATGTCCTATAAATAACATAAAGAGCTAAATGTGTTTGCAATTTTTAATAATATTATTTTTTTTGAAGCTATAAAATCATTGGCTTCTTACAAAAAAAGTTATATTGATGTTATTTTTTTCAATGACGATGGGATAATAAAGCCATGGTCTCTTGATATCTCCATGTGAAAATGATAGAGATTGTGCTTTCAACCATTTTATAGTTGAGTTAACAAGACGTATTAGAATCATCTCATTTTTTTGAATGACTATATACATTATTCATATTTATCTTTGACTATTATATGACATAGATTCATTAGATTCTTGTAAATAGATTTGTGTTGATGCTCTTTGGTGGTGGTGGGACATTGAATACTTGGTATTTTTGTACTTCGATGTGCATGGACTAGATACTGGCCATGCAACCATTTACCAAGTGATTTGACATGATGTATTAGAACCATTATTTTTTTCCTTTTATTTTTCAATGAATTTTAGGGGTTTGAATGATTCTCTATCACTATTCAATATGTTTCTTTTTCTCATAAACTATTTTGACATGTGTATAGTGTTGGTAATTTGTTTTTTGAAAATAACTCTTTTAATGTGTGGATAAATTTTGATGGTGGTGAGCATTGGATTAAGGTAAGTATTGTCTTATGAATAACAAAATGTATTGGTTTTTATTTCATTATTTTTTATAGTATTATGTTGTTTGATGACATGGAATAATTGACTTGTAGACATTTCTATCTTAATGCCATTTTCTATTACTTGGAATTAAATACTTTTAGATTTGGAGCAAGCATATAAGGATCATATTCTTTAAAATTTTTGGTTTCTTTGTTTGATTTTAAGCATTTAGAGCATGGCATCAATTTGATAGTCGACACTGCCTATCATTACTTTTTTAGATGATGGTTATCTAATCAACATTTCCATTCAAATGCTAATATAATTCATAGTATAAGAAGGAAACACTAGAGAATATTATAGTTTTTGATGGTCTATCTCATTTTTTATCTTACATTTAATCAAAGATGGGATATGTCTTTATGTTTGATGACATGGAGTTATTATATTCTTGCAAACATAGATCTGTTAATGATCCTTTTTTATTTGGTAGTAAGTATGCAATGAAAACACTGCTTTTTATTTTTGGGTTTTACATTTTTAGAGAAGTCATATCATGGGAAACTACATGGAAAAGTGTAGCAGGATATGTCTTCTAAACAACATAAAGAATTCACTCATGTTTATATATTTTTAATAGTATTATGTTGTTTGATGGCATGGAATCATTACATTTTTGTAAGCAAAGCTTAGTTGATGCTCTTTTTTAAGTGGAGATGTGATAACAAAAATACCTAATATTTTGATGGCTCGATGTGCATATGCTAGAGATATTAGGAATGTAACCATTACCAAGTGATTTAACATGACATATTAAAATCACCTTATTTTTTAAATTACTATATAACTTTTTTTCAATTTTGTATGACTGCTAGATGGCATGGAATCATTTGCTTCTTCTAAACATAACTTGTTTTGTGCTAAGTCTATAGTGTCAATGTTATTATTGTTTTAATAGTTTTAGATCAGGTATTTTATGGGAAACTAATCTTATTAATAACATAAATAAATAGTTGTGTATCAATTTTTCAATATTATTATGTTGTTTTATGGAACATAATCATTATATTCAAGTCAAAACTATCAATGCTCTTTTGTTCATGGGTGTCATACAAATAAATGCATCATACTCTAAGTGGCTAAGATGTTACCATGTGACATAATCTCAAGGCATTAGAGTTATGACTATGTACTTTGATTTAGGAGCATCAAGTGGTTGAGATATCACCATGTAGCACAATATCAAGGCCTTAGAAGTAATCCTCTTTTGACTATGAATAATAATTCAAGCAATCGATATGTCACCATGTTGCACAATATTAGGGCCTTAGAGATATGACTGTGTAATGTGTTTTATAGGATTTGAATGGTTGATATTTCCACATGCCACAACCTCAAGGATTTGAAAGCAATATGCTTTTGACTATGCACTTTGACCTGAGTGGAAGAGGATTTTCCATGTGGCATAATCTCCAGAACTTGAAGATATAAGTATGTAATCTACATGATGGGCTTTGAGTGGTCGATATGTTACCATGTGACACAATATTAGGGTTTTAAATGTAATCTACTTTTGATTGTTTATTATGCTCTAAATGGATGAGATGTTATCATATGGAAATTTTTTAGTTCTATGTCTTGAGTTGAAAGAAGAAATGGTAGATCTTAGATTCATCTTTGGAATGATTGGTTATGCCATTTATTTGGTAGGGAAATACATTATTAATCAAATCAACATAGCTCTATGGTCTAGGAAGGAGCTGGATGCCCTCAAACTTCTAATCGATAGAATTTACATCACCAACATGGAAATGCAAGAGTACTAAAAGGCTTTGAACACTGGAAAAATATATACATCCTCTCACCATCCCTTGCCTTCTAGGGTGAATAGATAGATGAAAAATTAGATGATCTTCTCCAAAAAGCATGCATCAAGTATTGTGTGAGTTAGAAACATTAAGCTTCTAACACTAACAAGGACTCAATGGCGGTGTGTGACAAATCTAGAACCTTGAGAGAGATCATACGACTAAACACCTATTCTAGAATTTTATTATATTAAGGATTGTTAGCTATCAACTAGAAGTGGATATGAGAAGATCTGAATGTGATTAGAACATTAGTGAAACCATTTTTCATCAATGAAATTCTGGTGTGTGCTGAACATACATCCATTGGAAACTCTTTAATACCTTTGCCTACATGAAAGTAGCATTTCTCTTCTTTCTCAACAATTTGTTTTGCTAAATCATCTAAAACATCATGCAGCTTGAAACAGACCACATTTTTGTCAAAATAATTGATGATCGGTTCAATAAGGCAACGATTGATTAATAAATTCATGAATCTCTATCTTTTTTGGGGAGGATCCTATTTGGTCACAAACCCTTCTCAAGTCCACAACCTACTTGACATCATATTTTGAAAGAGTAGGGAGGTAGAGAAAACATAATTGTAAACAAATGTTAATGTCAGCCAAAGCATCATAGCTCAATCTTAACCTACCATACAATGAGTCTATAACATCACCATACTTTTCTACATTTTTCAACCTCTCCAATGTGAATCACCATTCATTTGATTAGGTAATCACTGCCATCACATGAATAATCACTTGGAGAGCTAAGGGAAGCCCCCTGCACTCATTTTAAACCCACCTAGCTGATTCTTCATTAATACTCATAGGTATAATTCCATCATTGTGAGGAAAAACATGAAAATAAAATAGCTGCCAGTAGTCTTCCTCCCCCAAGTTTCACATTTCAACGATGGATGCATCTGGAGTGCCCACCTATAAGAGCACACTGTTAGTTTTGGAAGTATTAATGATGATGTTAGAGTTGTGATGTAGAGATAGAGGCACACACAACTAGTTTAACATGAAGCTTGCACTCCTTTCCCAAACATCATCTAAAAACATGGCAAATTTATTTTCTCTCAGTCTCTCACTTAACCATGTTTTTACATCATCTTCCTCTTTACTATCCAATAGTTCTTTTATTCTAAGAGATATTTGCTTGAAAAGATCATTTCTAAGAATTTCCAAAGAGGGGTTGTTTGAAATAGTAAGCCAAAACATTAAGACATTAAAAAAAAGACTTTGTACTGACTATTATTGAAGAACCTTTTGAGGAGTAACGTCTTGCCCGATCCTCCCTTTCCAACAAGGTTGATACGGGAAAATCTTTTGTGCTATGACAAATCAATCAAATTCTCAAGTTTTATGAAGGTATCCTCTTGTCCAACAATGAGGTGCTCCTCAATATACTTCATCTTTGGTGGATTAGAAGAAGCGGATGGAGAGCAATCTCTAGATGTGTTGGCAAGTAGTATTGGAATGGTTTGCTTGAGAGAATCAATCCTCTCTCAAATTTGTTGTAGTCCTTGTCAATTAGCCTTATCTTGCTATAGCTAGTATAGAAAAGCAATGGAAGGAGTGGAGTTTAGATGCTCTTCCATAACTAAAATGAGGTGACTGATCTTTTTCTCATTTGATAATGAGAATTGGGATGCTAGGAAGATGGCATAGTGTAGTGTTGGGTCAAATCTATGCATGCTTTCCTCACTGATGCATGTTTTCCTCACTACATGCTATCCTCATCTCTTGACTGCAATCCTCATTATACCTTATGGGATCTCTCAACTTTTGTCTCTAAAATATCTATGTCTTTTTAGTTGTACAAATGGATGGAGAAGGAATAAGTACAAAATAAATATTATCTCCATTAACAATTTAGGCTCCTTAAATCAACTCAAAAGGTTGGAGCTTAAAGATAATGGTTAAACAATTTGAGAAGGAATGTTGGAAAACATGAAGGATATCAAATTCTATTCTTGAATCTCATAAAGATAAAAATCCTCCCCCGTGAAATAACTGCCATGTCAAAATTGAGTAAAGTTTGCCTAAAATGTC
The DNA here is from genome assembly GCA_037957365.1 of Torreya grandis. Taxonomy (NCBI): domain Eukaryota; kingdom Viridiplantae; phylum Streptophyta; class Pinopsida; order Cupressales; family Taxaceae; genus Torreya; species Torreya grandis. Next base: position 46,223 of record JARHVA010000756.1, on the reverse strand, counting down.
TTCAATTACTTCAAATAGAAGATTCATTTTTTTTATTTCAAAATTCGACCGATATTCATTTTTTCAACTATGAGATGTTGAAATAACTACCTACTTTGCACAAGATTTTGAGTCTTAAAAGGTTAGTGATATTTCATTGCTACAACATAGTGGATATACTAGAGAAATTTGGCAAGAGAGGAGCATTTCCTAAGATGGAGGAATTTTCAATGATTGTGTTGGAGAAGCTAGAGGAGTCACTTGTAGTGGAGGAAGGAGCTATGTCTTCACTTAAAAGATTAATAGTAATGGATTGTGAGGCATTGTAGATGTTACTAGAGAGTTATTAGAATTTGAAGAGTGTGGGAAAGATAAGCATATATGGTTACTCAATGGTTCTCACTATAATGGAAAATAACATCATGAATGTAAACACTAAGGTAAAAATAATAAAATTATCTACCCTAGAGATGCAAGCAATGCAATAACACATTGGTCAAATGGTTGTCAAAAATGAAGATTTGGTTTACAGGGAATTCTGTCTAACGAGTTGTTTTAATTTTATTATAATTTAGATTTTTAGGAGAGTGTGGATTTATGACATTTATAATTTTTTGTATTGGATTTATCCTGAAATTTAGAGATTTTTAATTAATTTATAATATTAGCACAATTAGTTATAAAAGAATATGATGGGTAGTAAATTCATGATTAATTTAAGATCTTCTATAAAGAAGGAATAATATTGTTGTAAGCTTTCAAAGGGTGTTCTTGAGAGAGTAAAATTCAAAATACTATAATAATAAGAAAGTTTAGGAAAGTATAATTACATATATATGTTGAATCATAAGGTTATAAATGTATATAAACATATTTTATGATTTTTTATTGAAGAATATTGTATGAAAATTGAATTACATATTTTATGAATAATCTTATATCCATGGTAACATTGGTAACATATATCTTCTAGATTTGAATGTGGATATGTTTAAATATGGATATAGACAATTACCATTGAGTAATTTATATTTAGGGACACATATAATTACGAATAAATAATGGTTATGTAGTGGCTAGTTCCTGTTTTTATATTGAGAATTGTTTGTATTTAAGTTTGTGTGTAAATTTATAATATAAGTTTATTTTAATAATTTGAACTTTGAAAATACAAATGTAAAATTGTGTAACTTTTTGTTTACATTGTTTTTTTGTCTTGACAATACTGTTTAATGACATTCAATTACATTTACAACTGTATGGGTATAAACATTAAATTAAATTTTGGTGAAATATAGTTTGTATCAGTACAAAATTTTAATTATATTTTTTATAAAAAAATCATAAATATCACTTTCAAATATAATTTTAGTTGTGATGATTTGCAAGGGTGTGAATTAATGGTGAATATTTTTTCAATATCATCTTGTTTCCTGAACCACTAATTATTGTTTCGTAAAATAACTCAAAACTAGGCCATTAGAACTAATCAATTAAGGCATCCATTATCAAATAAAAGGTATAAGCAAAGACATTAAAATGACCCTTCAACTTTGATAGAATAAAAAAAATGACCTATTTATCAGTCTTATTTTTACCACAAGCATTTATGTCAGATCTAAGGGACTTAAATTTTGCAAAGAATTATTTGATAGTGAAAAAGTATAAGGGCGATACGGAAGATAATTTTGCATCTAATTGGAACAATTTGAACTCATTTACATTTCCAAATATTTCTTCAAACTTGTTCCAAGCTTTTGCTATTGTCTTGGCATCAAATATATGGAATTACATGTTTTCTAAGATGTTGAGACCAGTCAAGCCAAGGGCCTCACCTTGATTGCATGAAATCAAATAACAATCCTTCTCTAAAGTTAATTTTGGAATGGTGTCTTGAATGACACCCCATAAACGTTTGGACTATAAAAACTATTGCATCTACAATGTCCAAATATTATAGTTGGAGGTGTTGAAGGGCTCAAAGAGGCAAGTCTTTATTGTCATAAACAAGGAAGAACTCGAAGATAAGAATGAATTAAACATTCCCTCTCTCCCTAGCAAAATAATAACTCCTCCTTAATATATTTGTAGAATAAATATTACACCCTTCAAAAAATATTTTTGACAAAACAACTCCTTTTCTGGAAAAATACACATCTCAATTACAATAAGGACTTTATAAAAGGTGTTTAAAATTTAAAACTAACATTTGTTTTTGGCTTTGTACACCACCACTTTAAAATAAAAAGTGCCTCCAATTTATAAACAACACACCCACCTTTTTGTAGAGATATTCCACTTTATAATTTTCAAAGAAAAACAATACCACAAAGGGTTATTAGATTTGAACTCTAGACCACCTTTGTTGAGGGTTAAAAAATGTTTCAACTTTCCAATCTGCCTATGCTATACTTTGAAGTTATGCATGGTAAAATATATATTTAAATTATAATTAAATGGATTGGTTTTTTAATAAAATACCAAAAATTAAAACTTTTAAATTGACTATTGTAGTGGATAGTAGACAAGGTGATTAAGGTGGAAGTTTGTCAGTTTCTAGTTCCACGTAGTCAAGGGATGCCTTTCAAGTCATGGGGTTTAGGAGGTTTGACCAAGATGGATGCCAAATGCTAAGGAGTGTTTAGTCTATAAACCCATTGGATGTAATTGTATTAAATGCTGAGACTCAAATTGGTAAATGTGGTTAATGGGTTAGATAAGGGGATTGAATTTATGGTAGTACAACTTAAGAGCATCACCATCAATATATGTGGATTCATCTCCCTTAACATGTTTAATGGTTTAATCTCTTGTAACATACATAAACACATCAATTGATTCTTAATTAATGTTTGTTTAGATTTTACTTTAAAATAATTTACTATTGTTTAAAAATGAAAATACATATGTTAATAATAAAAAAATTAGATCTAAAGATTTACTATGATAAAAAATTAAGACAAACTAAGGTTTGGATAAAAAGACATAGAGATAGGGTTCACCAAGTGTTTAACCCTAGGTTTTGAGTTGGGTAAGGGTTAAAAAATAGAAGAACCTAAACATAAGAATGAATAAAACTATTATATAATATACCAATTATTTGGAAACTCAGATAAATGAATATCATGAATGAAAATATTGAGATATGCTAAATATAGAAATCATCTATCCAAATGATATTTTGTTAATTAAAATACAAAGAAGAAATGATACTTAGTTGGTCTTCTAATGTGTAGATGGACCTGAGGTGCATAAAGGTAGGAATATGAAAGATCATTATTAGGCTTTCGCTTTTAGATTATGTAAATAATATTTCTACAATTATGGACACTACCATCAACTTATGGACACTAGCATCAATAATTTTATCTATGTTTCAATGCTTCTATCATGTAAAAAAAATTAGTTAGATTATAAAATAACCAATTGCACGCTTATAAGTTTTTTTTCACCTTTATATTGATAAATTCAGATCTGGTGCTGGGGCTATAGATGTTTGTTTATTGATCAAACACTAGCTATTCACCCTTAAGTCATCCAAGCTTGTGGATAATTTGTTAGTGGGGTCACATTGTCAATTTGACCTCAAATACCCCTTTGTAAATGAGTGATTTTTTAATGTCCCATTCTCCAAAATGAGACATATACAAGAAACCCTTATCTTACCTCATTCCCATAAGCTAATCAAGTAATGTAAGGGAATAGTAGTGTGGGTTCACTATTCACTATGACTATTCATGGTGATATGGCAAGTGATGTAAGTGATGATGTTGTAGTGAGGTGGTTTGTAGATAAGGTGGAATGGACCATAAGAGAATCTCAAATGGGCTCAAGAGTATGTGCACATGTGGGGCATACCACTCCACTAAAAAAAAACAAATAAATTGCTTATTTGACCACATGATTATGTCCTTGGTGGAAAAAGGGAAAAGAAGAAGCATGGCACATTTCTATGTGGCTTCATGATTTAAGTGTGTGGAGAAGTCAAAGGGATTATTGGGGAAATATTTGAGGCATGTGAGCACTTGGGTAAATAGTGATTATCCCCAATATTGATTCTCCTTCCATGGAGAGGGATGCACAATTATGAAGGCATGGGAGGAAGAAATGATTATTATCTCTTGCACATGGTGAAAGCTTGTCATCATTGACAATTTGTCCCCCCATGTGGAATGTTACACCCCATATTCTCTCTTCCTTTTATTCTTCCATTTTTATTCTCTCTCTGTAATTCTTTTAAGTATGAGTTTTCTCTCTTTGTAAATCATCTTTTTCCATTCAATCATTTACTCTACAACTTGATGCACTTATGCTTCAACTTTAAGATTAAAGGATAAAACCCCTTGGGTACTTACTGAATCAAAGGATGGAAACCCTGTGGTTCATGAAGGTGATCTCATTCATATATTGCATTGGAGATTTAGAGATTGTTAGATTCCATATTCAGTGGTTTGTTGTAATTCATATTATTTACTTAGTGTGTGTATGTATGAGAATTCCATATTTCATGTAATAGATATCTTCATATAAGGAAATATAATATATACATACAAACATACATACATACATACATATATTGGTTAGAGGTGTGTTTAACTTGTATTATTCAATTTGAATCCATTTCCATAACTATTGTATTTGAGAATTCATGTAATTTAAGTATTTTTATATAAAATCCCATTTGGGTTATTATAGTGGTATCAGAGCTAGTGATATTTCTAGCCTATAAGTCTTATCTTGTTTGATGCTTCCAACTAATAGGGAAATTAGGTATTGAAAAAGAGAGAAGAACAAATTGTAGATAAGAGAAATAATGGGTGATAGAGAAGATAGTAGATAAGCTAATGTAGTAAGGAAGTTTGATGAGATGGTTCAAGGAAAAAACCATCTTGTTGATATGTTTAGCTAGATCTTACATTTGATGCATGATAAACTAGTAAATAATAGTAACAATGGAGAAGCTAGCACCTCCAGAGCAAACAATATGGGCAAGGTCCAAGAGGTAGAATCTTGAAATCCATAAATGAGGTTCATCAATAAGCCCCTACATTTCAAGTTCATTTAGAGAGAATAGGTGCTTCCAAAATAGGAGATTACATTTTTGGAAGAAATTTATCTTATTTATGAGCAATATAGAACACTTATGGTTGAGGTTCATGAAATTATGACATTATCAAATTACATTTCTTTGAGGAAAAACAAAGGAGAAACAAGGCAAGAGGCTAGATTTCAGTCAAATCTAAGGGATTTAGAGCATACCTTGGGTAGGATAACTCTCTCTACTTTTATTTTAACTATTAAATGTAATGTTAGATCATGGTTATAGAAATTGGATACGTATTTATCTCTCAAGCCCATGGAAAAAGAGGAAGCTATCAAGTTTATCACATTTCATCTTGGAGGTGCTGCACATGATTGGTAGTACCATGGATTAATCACTTAGAATCATGATCAAATTAGATCATATGATGAGTTTTGTAAAAGGTTTGTTGAGATATTCTATACAAGGGATCTTGAAGAATAATTTAGAGAGTTGGCTTATATCAAGCAAAGAGGTAATGTAGATGAATATGTTGTTGATTTTTAAAATATATCTATTATGGTGACTAATATTTTAGAAAGGAGGTTTATGATTATTTTCATATAAATATTGTCTGAGCATCTCAAGGGTCTTTTGAATCCATTCAACCCTTCCTATTTACAATAAGCCATCAATAAGGCATTTGATCTAGAGACTTCTATACCTTCAAAGACCTCAATGTGGAATAAGTCTAAGGGGAAATTCCAAAAGAAGTCTACTGCTACCCCATCACGAAAGGATACACCTCCCAATGTGCATAAGAAGATATAATATGAATCCAAAAATGATATTAGGAGGAAGAAACTCTATTTCTCTTGTAAGGATCCATGGACACCAAGACACAGATGCCTCAAAAAGGGGTAAATACACTATGTTGAGGTTATTTCAAACCCAAAATCAGATTTAGATACATTGGAAGAGTCTCATTACCCATAATTACCTCACCATGAAGAAGAATAAGATCATGTTGGGACTCATTCATCCCTCTAAGGAGCACATCGATACCATCCTTTTAGAGATTGTGGAGAGCTTGCTAGATAAAGAGTGACTATATTGATTGATAGAGAGGCTACCCAAAATGTCATTGATGAAGGATTTTTAAAGAGGAGTAGACTTTAAGTAGAATGGTTTTAAGGATTTAACATCATTATATCTAATGGGTACAATAGACCATGCAAAAATAAGATTCATAATCTTGATCTAGCCTTTAGAGACCATAAGGTTCGTGATGATTTTTATGTTATTGGTTTAGGATATATTATTTTGGTTTTGGGTGTTAAGTGGCTAAAATATATGGGAGAGTACTCTATAAAGAATAAAACTATGGAGTTCAAGTTCAAAACTGAAGGGAAGGAGGTGGTTCTAAAAGGAATTACCAATGGAGCACCGCAAGTGGTTACAACTAGAAGGATGGAGAGGATATTTCATAAAATTCAAGTCCCATGGACTATTAGTTATTTGAAAATTACACAAGATACTTAAAATGGGAATAATATTTAAATATAGGTTGAAATAAATAATATTTTAAATAAACATAGTATGGTTTTTAGTGATATGCCTCCACGATTACCTCCTGAGAGGGGATTTCAACATATCATATATTTGAAACCAAGATCAAGACTTATCATGAATAAACCATACCATCATCCAAGAGTGTAAAAATATTATATTGGTAAGGAAATAAAGAAATTGTTACATATGGGGTACATTAGACCAAGTTCTAGTCCTTTTGCATCTTCCATAGTGTTGGTGAAGAAGGATGGTACTATATGAATATGCATAGATTACATAGCCTTGAATAAGAAGACTATCAAGAACAAATACCCAGTGCCCAATATTGATGAGTTTATTGGTGAGCTACATGGTTATATTTTTTTTTCAAAGTTTGATTTGAGATTTGGATATCATTAGATACACATGAAAGAAGAATATATTCAAAAGACTGCTTTTCGGTGTCACTATGAGCACTTCAAATTTTTTATTATGCCATTTGGTATTAGAAATTCACCAACCACATTCAAATCCTATATGAATAAGGTTTTTGGTAATAATTTAAGATTTTTTTTTAATTCTTTGATGATATCTTGATTTACAGTAAAAGTTGGGAAGAGCATCTTAAGCATCTAAGATAACATTTTGGGTATTCTTCAAGAACAATCATTCTTTGATAAAATGTCCAAATGTGACTTTAGATTGATGAAAATAATATACTTGGGCCATGTGATTAGTGATAAAGGAAATAAAGGGGATCAAAATAATATCCAAGCTATTATAGATTAGCCACCTCGTACAAATCTAACATGCCTTAGAGGTTTCATTGGATTATGCAGTTATTATAGGTGACTTGTTAAGAGATTTTCTTAACCTGGATCTCCTCTTACTGAGCTGACAAAGAAGGGAGAATTTGAGTGGATAGATCAAGCACAAACCACTTTTGAGAAATTAAAGGAGGTAATAAGTTCTTATATGGTTTTAGCTATTCTATATTTTTCCCTCCCATTTATTATAGAGTGTGATACTTCAGGTGTTGGAGTTGGGTTTGTATTATCTCAAAGGGGACATCCCATAATTTTTGAGAGAATAAATAAAAAATATCATGAGAGAGGGATACTTATATATGATAAATTTTTTTTGGCTATAATACATGAATTGAAGAAATTTAGGCAATATTTGGTATGTGGGAAGTTTGTTGTCAAGTCAGATCAAAATAGTTTAAAATTATTTCTAAGCCAACAAAGTTTGAATGAAAGAAAATAGAAGTGGGTAAGTAAGATACAAGCATATTATTTTGAAATTTAATATGTTAAGGTTAATAAGAAGATAGTAATTGATGCACTTTCTAGAATATCCACTCTTTGCCATATTTATACTATTTCTATAGATTGAAAAATTTCTATCTTAGCTAAGTATGTTAAGAATGCATTTACTATTAACATTCTTGATGGATTAGAGAAGGATGATATGTACATAGTGGCAGATGGGATGATCTTATTGAAGAATAGAGTATTCATTATTATTGAATGAAAAGGAAAATGCTAGAAGCATTTCATGATGCACCATTGACAAGACAAAGAGGTTTCTTCAAAACATACAGATTGATTAGAGAAAGATTCTTTTGGAAGGGTCTAAAGGAGGATGTTCTTGTGCATATCAAGGAATGTTTAACATTCCAATAAAATAAGGGAGAACAAGAGTTTTTAGGGGGTTTTCTACAACCACTTCCCATCCCTTGACAAAAATGGGAAAGTATCTACATGGACTTCATTATAAGACTACCCAAGGTAAAATAGAAAGATTGCATTTATGTTTTAGTAGATATATTGATTAAGTATGAAAATTTATTTGATATCTCTACTGATTGCAAATCACCTCAAGTTGATGATTTGTTTTTCAAGGAAGTCTTTAGATTACATGGATTAGTAGGTTCATTAGTGCATTCTGGTATGAACTATTTCATTTGACAAGTACCAAGCTTACTCCTAACACCAATTACCATCCAAAAATGGATGGGTAAATAGAAATATGAAGAAGTGGGTGGAAGGATACTTGAGGAATTATGTCTCAACTCAATATATAACTTGGATCAAGTGGCTTGATTTTAGAGAATATTATTACAATACATCTCATCACATGTCTATTGGTATGTCTCCATTTAGAGTATTGTATGGTTATGATGCATTAATATTTATTGATCTAATACTTTTGGAAAGTAGAGTACCTAGAATAAGTGACTTGGTTAATCAAATCTAAGATATCATGAGATATTTAAAGGAAAAATTGTAGATATCAAAAAATCAACAAAAATATATATGCAGATAAGAAGAGGACATAAAGGACATTTGAGGTGGGTGATATGGTGTACTTGAGATTGTATCCATATAGGCAATATTTTATCAAAATCAATGGGAAGGAGAAACTAAAATCCAAATTCTATGGGCCATATAGGATTATCATGAAAATAGTTGAAGTCACTTATGAATTAAAACTTCTTAAAAATAGAAAAATACATAATGCATTACATGTTTCCTATCTGAATAAAGCTATTGGGTTGCATATAGTTCCTTCCATTAATCTACCCCCACTAGATGATTATGGAAAGTTAATTTGGATTCTAGAGGTTGTGCTTGATACAAGGGTGAATAAAATTAGAAACAAGAGCATAACATAATATCTCACCAAGTGGAAAAATATTCTAGTTGAGGATGCTACTTGAGAAGGTCCCAAAATTCTAGAGCATCTAAATTTGCAATTAATTGTGGGCAAGAAATTTTGGGAAGGGGGGACTGTAATGTTCCCTTGTCCTAAATGAGACATATGTAAGAGACCCTTAGACTATCTCATTACCATAGGTTAAATCAGGTAATGTAATGGAATAATAGTGTGGGTTCATTATTCACTAGTTAATATTCACCATCACTATTCATGAATCACTATCCATTATCACTATTCATGGTGACATGATAATTGATGCAAGTGATGGTGTATTAGTGAGGTGGGTTGCAAATGAGGTGGCATGGCCCACAAGAGAATATCACATGGGGATAAGAGCATGTGCATATTTTGGGCATAATAATCCATTAAAAAATACAAATTAATTGCTTATTTGACCATGTGATTATGTCCTTGGTGGAAAAAGGGAAAAGGAGAAACATGGCCCATTTATATGTGGCTTCATGATGGAAGTGTGTGGAGAAGTCAATGATGTTGTTGGGTAAATATTTAAGGCATGTGAGCACATGGGTGAATAGTGGTTAAGCCCCCACCATTGATTCTCCTTCACATGAGAAGGAGGTGTTGGCATGTTGTGGTCATTTATTTCAATATGGTGTATCATGTAAAGGCATATGGTCATTGATGTCAAAGGTCTATATGGTTAAGTGCTTGAGCATTGTAGTAAGAGAGTGTTGATCAGTGAGTGAGTACTATGGATATGAGTAGCCTGTGTTCTAAGTTGAAAACATGATGATGCCAAAGGTGACTAAGCCTAGTTGGCAGTGTGTGATGATACAAGGTGGATTGAGAAGAGTGTTGTCATTGAAGGATGTTATCATGAGAGAATTTGAAGGCAAGATAGAATTTGAAGGCAAGAAATAATTTTAAGACAATAAAGAATTTAAATGAAACTAATGTATTATGGTTGCATAAAAGTATAGGTCATTAATGTCAATGTTGATGTTAAAGGATGTTAAAGGTGTATCATGTCAAGATTGACTATGTGTGATATCAAGAATCATAATATTAAGATTGTTTTAAATAGAAAGAGATTGGTGTAGTGATATGAGTGTGTTGTGATATATTATGTCTACTTGTTTCATGTTTTGTTGAGGTCATGACATGGAAGGAATAGGTCAAGGTATTAAGTGTATTGGAAGCTTGAGCCTAGTCATGGTGAGGTGAAGGTATGAGATAGTGGCATGATGAGGTGAGTGAATGAAGTCATGTGATAGGTTGTGTGAGAATGATAATAATGTGTGGATGCACTTAGAAGTGTTTCAAAGTGAGTCTTTGAGGGTAGGACCTTTAGTCTTGGTCTACACCTAGACCATTCTTTAGTCTTGCCTAGCCTAATAAGGCATAAGGATCATTTTTCAAGGTGAATGTGTGAAGAAGAGCATGGATAGAGGTAAGTAAATTTTTTGGAGTGATCATGAAGTATGAGGTTGTGGTTTGTAGAAAAATGCATGGAAAGTGGTTTTGGGGTCTCTCAAGGGCATAAAATGAAGGTATGAAAACCCAAGAAGGAATTTTAGGTGTTCATTGGCATGTGTAACCTCTACATGGGAACTTGAGTTATTAAGGAGAGATGGATAAGGGTACTAGATAAGGTCTACATGCATTGGTTTTGGATTTAAGGGGCAGTCCTTTATAAATAATCATTAACACCAAAACTTGTGTTAAACCTCCCTAAAACCCTAATAAGGACTTGATGTAGAAGATCTTGTTAAAATCAGCTCAAAATGGATTGTAATTATTATAAAAACTATTATATGTTGTATTTTACTCTCTCAAACATCTCTAATTAGTATTGAGTTGTTAGGTGAGTGAGAAGACTCTATAGGAAAGGGCTTGTTTGTGAATAATTTGTTGTAGTAGTCAAAAATTGACTTGGTCAAAGTAGCTAAATTGATGGAGGAAGAAGTTATAGACCCATATTTAATTTAAATTATGGTTTATGGACATATTATAGGATTTAGGTGATCAAATTTGGTCATCCAAGTTAGCCAGTAGTAGACATACCTAATGGTGTGAACAGTGAAAAACCCAGATAAAAATGAGAAGATGGATTTGAGGGTTTGAGCAGGTCAAATTAATTAAAAAAAGTGAATTAAGAGTTTATTTATGACTTGTAATTAATGTTCATTATTTCAAGAATTTTTTGGGGTAAGTGAACATGGTGAAAAAGTTGCTCACAAGTTGACCCATCTAGTTCACATAAGACTGTGTGATATAACATCAAGAAATTGGTCTGCAAGAAAAATATTTTCCATTAGATCATATGATATTTATATTTTATAATGTTTTTTATATCTTATAGGACCATTTAAATGTATTATGAGTCATGAAAAGTGTCTAAAAAGGTGTTATATTTCCAAGTTACCATGACTGGTCTTTGAGATAAATTCACAGTTCTGAGTAAGTTGCAGAGATGTTCTTGAGCCTTTATCTTCTAAGTAAAAGTGTTTTAAGAATTTTGGGATTATATTGAGGTAATTTAGTATCTGTATACATTTTTATTTTGTCATGATTTAGTAGATCAAGAGTTTTTAAGCTTCATTTTTTCAACATAGACTTTTAAGGCACACATGCCTAATAGGGCATTTTGTCCTAAAGAAGCTTTCATGGTATGAATGAAATATATAGGTTTAACCAAGAATTTAAGAGGTTATTATAGGTCATTGAATAAGTAATTTAATGGTTTTAAATTTTTGGATAAAATCATCTAGGGTCCAAGAAGATCAACATCTGTTTTTAAGATGCTAGACATAATACGATTAGGTCTCCATGAGGTCTAAAAGAGAAACGAGGCATAATTAAGTTGTTACAAACCAAAATGGGTCAAAATATAATTTTAATTATGTAAAAAAGATGTTATAATACCTATTATATGGATTACATGAGAGGTTGAAGGTGTGTGGCTGACCAAGAGGTGTGTGAGTAATAATTTTGTATATAAGCAAGGCATTTTCGGCCTATTTTTATAAGTAGATAGAAAGAAAATGGATTTATAAATAAATGAGCCTAAGTGATGTAGAGGTAAGTGGAAAATTCTCCAAATCAATCACTCTTGGATCTGGTCTTGGCAAAATATCTCAAATGTATTCACCTTTTTAACAAATCTCATAACAAACTAATAATCTTTGATCTTTATTTGGCTTGATGTCCTTCCGTTAGTATCTATATTCAAAGGAATATTTTAAGTTACCTTATTATATAATTATGTATGAATTTACTAATCTTTATGTATTATAACTCCTTATTACACATTTCTATTCATTACCTTTCTTCATATATTTCTCTAGTTTTAACTAGGCAAACCATCTTTAGGTCTTAAGGACCAAAACTTGGTAAAGGTTTCAAGGAGTCAATCCCATTTAATTTATGGTATTATCTGATTGTATCATACCTATATTAACCCATTTAAAGTGATAAAATAGGCTTCAATATTCACATTCACCCTTCAATCTCTCAATGACCTTCTTAAGCTTATAGCCTTTTTTTGGGGGATTTTGTCTTGGTTTGAAAAATCCATCAACTTCCCTAAATATGTAAAGCCATTTATAGTCACCCTCTATCTCATTTTAGGTTTTTTTAAAGTTTTTAATCCTAACTCCTCATTTAGGGTACACTTCTTTTGTAAACCACTCACTTATTAGGCCCAATTAACCCTTAAACACATCCATAGATCTAGTACCCATACCATACATATCCTTTTATGTCAAAAACCTCTTCATTTACTTATTAAATGTCTAGATAAGTAATAATGCAAAGTTTCATCTCATTTTGATGGTTAAAACTCTTACAATCATAAAAACCCTAATTAAGGGTTTCTCTTCCCTTGCACAGGCCTAAGAGCCTAATAAATTATATATCTTGAGCTTGGTACCATTTCAAAGGGAGAAAAATAATTTTTCAGATTTTTTTCATATCTTTAACCTCATATAATAGGTTAGAATCCCTGTTCCAACCATTCTATTCATAAAACAACCAAAACTTAGTTGATGATGTGTGTTTTCCTTGATTGTGCAGGGTATATTTGGACTGTTTCACTTCAAGGGCATGAAAAAATTCACAAAGGGAACCATAAAGCATTGATAAAATTTCAAAAAATGATAATATTCATATATATCCACAATATCTCAGTCTTTTGAGCATATACAGTTATTTTTAATTCACTAATAGACTGCAAATAGGGGTTTCCACATTGTTGACATGGGTTACCATAGTATATATGGGTTTGTTTGTTCTTACCTTGTGTTTATAATCTACACACAAGATATCATCTCAATTAAAATTAAGTTTACACATATCAAGGTTACCCAAGTTGAGGTTCAATCATGTTCTCTCAATATACAAGTCCCTTCTTAGGTGTGAACTATGCACAAGGTTATATTTAAGCCAAGAGGGTATGAATGTAACAAAAAACTATTACTTTCTTGAAACATATGTATTTGGAATTCAATCCTTATTTTTATTCCAAAAACTATATTATAACTAATTCTTTTATTAATGAATCATAGTCTTAACATATTTATGGACCATGTCATAAGAACCAAGCAATACCTTTGTTTCTTGACTGTGACAATAGTCTGTAGGGGTTTCAATGATTCAATGGATTTTTAATATAAGTTTATCCTTGTACATAGGTTCTCCAATAATATTAGGGTTTGTACCATTACACCATAGACAATCATATATATTATGATAAACTTGCATTCCACTATCTTGTATAAAAAGAACCAAATACTCTTCTTTCTTAAGATTATGACCATAGTCCTTGGCCAAACCCTAAAAATTTACATAATAAAAATAAAGACATGATCTCATTGGATTTTTAAAGGCAACCTATAATTGGTGAAATGAATATACATATTTAGAGAGAATGACTCATAATAAAAAATAACTTATTTATTCATTTGATCAACCAACATTACATTTGGATCCCAACACTTGGGCTTGTCATCTAGTGAGGAGTCTTATACATTCTTCCAATCTTAGATTTTCATCTCCTCTGTTGGATATATCTATCCTCTAAATATGATCTACTCTCTTCCACTCTCTTTCTTTGTATAATGATGTACAACTTCTCTTTTCCACCAACTTCAATGTTGGTTACCTAGTTAATTACAAAACAACTTCCTCTTGTCAATGCAACGTAAGATTAGTGGTTGTAATAATAAACGTGACTTATTAATATAATTAATTAGATATATATGAATCTAAAACACCCTTTACACCCTTTACAAGACATATTATTGATGATCTCAAAATATGGCTCATTATTGACATGTTATTTCCTTCTAATCATCTCTCGAAGGATATTATCTTATATAAATCTTAGATTCTTAGATAGCTATTACATGGAAAATAGATATTTGTCTTGTTTATATTAAATTGAAGAATAAATATTTAATTTGTCATTAATGTCTAATACATAGCATGTTTTAGTGATCTTTTGTGTGAAGAATGCTCAGGAAGAAGACATAGGTGATGAACAGTGAACATTCTATTTTGATCTCCATCCAGCAGAACTACGGACTCCATAGGCTTATTTCTACAAACTCCGTAGGCTTGTTTCTATGGACTTTGTAGGCTTATTTCTATGGACTCTGTAGGCTTGTTTCTACGGACTCTGTAGGCTCATTTCGACGAACTCCATAAGGTCAATACCAAGAATTTTGTAAGGACAACGGGAAGCTGGAGACCAGATAGGATAGGGAAGAACCATTCCAGCTGGATTCAAATAAGGAAATAATTGCCTGCTATTTTGAAGGACTTGCTTTTGATAGATTTGTATATAATTATATTTTAGGACTATTATAGGATAGGATATTTACTTCATCAGAATAATTGGATCTCTTGGGAATCCAATCTCCTATCTTTGGAAATGGATTGACCAAAGAATCCTATTTATTTACATCCTATTTTGAGTTAATTGTATTAGTATAAAGTGTAAGACTTTCAACTATGATTATATAATAGATATTTAGAAAAGGAATAGAGGATATAGAAAAGAGAGAGAATCAAGAATCATATATTATTTAAGCATACAAGTTTCAACCATATTGTAATCATTTCATTTCTATGAATTAATACTTCAAGTTTTCATCACTGATTAAGCTTTGTTCCTTAGTTCGAGAGGAGCAAGGGCCCACTCTCCTTGGAAATAGGAACTATGTACAATATTTATGTTGTATTTTATTAGTTAGAATATTCTTACTATTTGTATTTATTTATAAAAATATCAAAACAAATTCATAGTTTAAAAAGAGCATTTTCTTATTTCATTTATTTTCTACGCAAAGTATCTTTTCTTTTACAACATAGGTGTGAAGCAAATTTCTATTCGTAAGTAGGAGTGTGAATTTATTTTCCTTGCAAACGTAAAATAGGAGTGTGATCTTTTACTCTTAGCAAAAGAGTGGATTGATTTGATTTCTTTCTTTTTTTTAGCAAAAGTGTGAATCAAGTAATTCAGGATGTATTCCTTTATTTAGTCAAAATTAGAATAGGATCAACAAACACCCCCATAAGCAGACTTCTAGATCTACCATCTCATACCTTACTACAGATAGCTTTAGACACTAGCCCTAGTTGATAAGACACCAATTGAATATTGGTTAAATGAAGAGTTAGATGACACTCATAATTTGTGGTGCCATTACTGGGGATACACAAGGTGTTAGTAAGGTAATCATTATCGATCTAGAGTAATTTTTTTTTATAAAAATCATAAAAATCCCAAAGTAGTCAGTAAATTGATGTACCATCTGAGAGATTCTAAAGGATGATTTATTCCAATGTTTCCACTGAGGACACTAGTGGACATTCCTTCAACATCTCTGAGTAGTGAACCAGAAGATAAAAGTGAAACATATTTGCAAGAATCTTCTGAAACTGGGATAGGAACTAGGCCATTGCCACATGCAAGCCCCATAGGACAACTTCCTCAAGATCAATCTCTTGCAGGAAGACATTATTTAAAAATTGCCAAAGACTTAGAAGAAGCATTTCAGAGATCCATAGCTGAAGAAAATTTTGAAAACTTGGAACAAACTATAACTAAGACCACAATTATTCAGTGGGAAGATCATCTCAGTTTTGAAATATCATCAAAAGAAGAAATGGATCTCCAACAAAATCAACAACTTGCACAACCAGGAAGGACTTTCTCCTTTCCTATTGTTGCAGATCCTAATGATCAAACCCCCATGAAAATTATCTCACTAGTTAATATACCAAATTTTTGGGGATGATCTACAGAAGATCCTGATCAATTCCTATTTGAATTTAAGGTGTTATGTCAAACCTATGATTACACAACTGATAGCCGAAATTAAAACTATTTCCTTCTACACTTAAAGATGCAACTATGAGATGGTTCATGGGTTGACCTGGCAATTCTATTAGAACATGGGATGACATGGAAACAAAATTCTTAAAAAAATACCAAGATTACTACCAAGTGCAATAAAGAAAAGAGGATTTCTTCAAAATCAAACAGAATGAGGATGAATCTTTAGAAGATTATTTGGATAGATTCATGTTCACTTATAAAGAAGCAATTATCCACTCACTGAAGACGTTCAAAAATTGTTTTTCTTGAAAGGATTGGATGAAGACACTAGAGATGCCTTAAATCTAATGGGCAGAAGACACATAAATAAGTTGGATTTTGATCAGATTTCTGAGCTTTGTACCAATTATTCTCGAACAAAACTTGGAATTAGGAAAGGAAATTTGGGGAAATCTAATGAAGTGGGTAAATTAATGGAAGAATTTGCTAATCTTAAAATAGATATTCTAGTTACACTAAATAGTACTCTAGATGGCCTTCAAGCTAAGGCAAATGCAACAAAGCCTTTAGAAATCTACTATCCTAAGTGCAGATAAAAACATGCCCTCAAAGACTGCCCCTAGAAAGAACCAATATTTCATCATGTGGGATTTGTGATGCAACAGATCATGATACCAAATATTGCACCCTTATGCCTATTTTAAAGAATCAAATGAAAACCCAAGTCCAGTCCACTGAAGAATTAAATTATATTCAAAGACAAAACTTTGCCCCACAAAACCAGGCTCAAGGATAGTTTAATGTAAGAAATCTAGTTAATCCATGGATGGCACCATGAAATGTTTCAGTCCCTTCACCATTTTGGAATCAATCCCAAATTCCATCAATTCAAAATCCATGGGCAAGACAAGATTGGATGCCAACACCTCCATGGATGGTGCCACATCCACAACAACAATGGGTACTACAATAGCATTGGATGCCACAGCCATATCAACAATGGAATAAGTAGTGGAACCCACAGTCACAATTCACCCAACCAAGAAGACTGCTTTAACAACAAACCATTAAGCCACCCCTAGTTATTCAGTAACAAGGACAAATCAATCAACCCTCAATGCCTACACAACCAATAGCAAATCCAAAAAATAAAAAACCATCACCAATTTATGTTAATGAATAATAAGAAACAATCAATGTTGGAGCTATTAAGTGTTCAGACATACATTTGAGATCAGGAAAAACTATACAAAAACCTCCAGTACTCATTTTTGAGATACCTAATGAAAATGAAAAGACAGAATCATCTCAATTAAGCAATGGAGAAGTTGAAATCAAAAGGAGCCCTGAAGTAAACAAATGAAACACTACTACACCAGTAGTTCCTTTTCCTAAAAGATTAAGAGAAACTGATATCAAACTAGACTCAAACTTGGTCCATGAGTTACAAAAGATCAATATTGAGGTACTCCTTCTACAAGCTATTAGGGATATACCTAAATTAAATAATATCATCAAAAACCTTTGTATTAAGACACCTAGGAGGAAGGTTAAATATCTTAGAACCATACATTTTGATGGAAAAGTTGCTGATTTATTAGTAGGAAAACTATTAGTTCCAAAATATGTAGATCTGGGAAGCCCAATGATCACAGTCACAATTGGAGGTAAAGAAATTCGTAACGTCTTGGTAGATTTGGGAGCAACAATCAATGTCATGACAATCAATACTATCAATGCATTATCTTTTATGAAAATGCAACCTACAACTACCATTCTTCAAATGGTGGACCAGTCTGTAATGAAACCAAAGGGAACGATAGAAAATGTTGAAGTGTTAATAGAATCTTAGGAATATCCAGTAGATTTTATGGTCTTGCAACCCAAAAAAAAAAATCTAGGATATCTTATAATCCTAGGTAGACCATGATTGGCCACTGTAGCAGCATTAATTGATTGCAGGTCAGGAGACATGGCCATATCTAATGGGTTAAAATCCAAATGCATTTCCTTGTATCCTCATACAAAACCATCAAAAAACTGCATACAAGAACTTTGGGTGGATGAATCAGACAACACATTAAACAACATTTCCTCTTTAGCCATGATCTCAGTTAAAAAACACTTGGAAGAATTGAATGGAGACATATACCCAGAATCTACGGACTTTGTCAGTCCAAAAACTACAGACTCTGCTAGTCCAAAAACAACAGACTCTTCTAGTCTGAAAGCTACAGATTGCCTTAGTTTAGGATTCTTGGACCAGATAGAAAATTATGAAACCTCCACTTCTACTTCTGCTAGTACTTCATCATATGATCATAGATTGATTCAAGAAAGTGTGTGGAAATTGGTAGAACAATAGCAAACTCATTTATTATATGTATTTCGTTGTTCCTTAGCAAGACTGATTCCTCCTGGAAAAGAGTTTGTTGATAATGTAACTATGTTTCATAAGCTAATTCCTCATCCATGTGCTCTGAACTCATTAATTAGTGAGTTTAAGCAAATAGAATCCAACTACCCAGGTACAAAACCAATCATGGTATTACCTAGAAATTTTTTGAACATCAATAGTTGGTTAACAAATGAAGAGGAAGATCAACTCTTTGAAGTGTTGGAAAGACATACCAAGGATTTTGCTTGGGATTATATGGACATGAAAGGAATTCACCCCAGCATATGCATTCATCACATTTACATAGAATCTATCAAACCGGTCAGACAACCACAAAGAAGAATAAACCTAGCACTAAAGGAAATAGTCAAAGCAAAAATCTAGAAGTTGCTGGAAGTTGGGTTTATTTACCCCATCTCAGACAGCCAGTGGGTGTCACCTTTGGTAATTGTGCCCAAGAAAAATAGAATGTTAAGAGTACGTGTGGATTATCGAGAACTAAACAAAGCAACATTAAGAGATTAGTTTCCTTTACCTTTCATTGATCAAGTTCTTGATAACTTGGCAGGAAAGAAATATTTTTCTTTCTTGGATGGGTTTAGTGGGTATAACCAGATAATGATATCAGCTAAAGATCAAGATAAAACCATGTTTATGTGCCATTAGGGAACTTTTAATTATCAAGTATTTCCATTTGGAATCTGTAATGCTCCAACAACCTTTCAAAGAGCAGTTCTAGCAATATTCTCTGACCTTACAAATGTTTGTGTTGAGGTATATATGGATGATTTCACTATTTATGGTGAAACTTATGAAGAAGCTCTTACCAACTTGGAAAGAGTATTGATCAGATGTGAGGAACATCAATTATCTTTGAGCAATGAGAAATGTTTGTTGATGATGGATGAAGGAATAGTCTTGGGACATCATATTTCTGCAAAAGGCATTTAGGTAGATCCAAAGAAAATTGAAATAATTTCCAACTTGCCCATCCCACAAACACAAACTGAAGTTAAGAGTTTTTTAGGACATGCTAGTTACTACAGATGCTTCATAGATAAGTTTAGTAAAATAACTGCCCCTATGTTTGCCTTACTTACAAAAGATAGTACATTCAAATGGAATGATAGTTGCCAGCAAGCCTTTAAAACCATCAAAGATAAACTTGTTACTGCTCCAGTATTAAGAGGACCAAATTGGACTAAGCCATTCCATATATACATGGATGCTTCCAACACAACACTAAGAGCAGTTCTTAGACAAAATGATGAAGAAGGTGACATGTATGGTATATATTATATTAACAAAAACATGACATCTGCTGAAAGAAATTACACCACAACTAAGAAGGAATTTTTAGCTGTAATTTATGCAATCAACAACTTTAGACACTACATAACAGGATACAAAGTATTTGTCTATACAGACCATTTAGTTATTAGATATCTTACCAACAAACCAATTGTAGGAGGTAGGATTATTAGATGGCTATTGCTCTTATAAGAATTTTATGTTACTATTATAGACAAACCAGGGAAGTCTAATGTGGTTGCTGATTTCTTGTTAAGAATCAACACTACAAGTGAAGAAGAACTAGTGGAGGATGAATTTTCAGATGAACAATTATTTGCTATTTCAACACAATCTCTGTGGTTTGCTAATATAGCCAATTACCTTGCCATAGGGAAGTTTCCTTTGCACTTTTCACAAAAAAGAAAAAAAATGTTTAATCAAAGAAAGTTCTTTTAAATGGATTAATGGAATGTTATTTAAACTTGGGCTTGATCATGTGTTTCACAAGTGTGTGACAAATGGTGAAGCTTATGATATCATCAGAGCTTGTCATGATGAACCAAGAGGAGGCCATTACTCAACTCAAAAAATTGTACATAAAATCCTAGGAGCAGGATATTATTGGCCTCATCTTCATCAGCAAGTAAAATGATATGTCAGACACTATGATGTTTGTCAGCGAATTGGACAGACAAATCTTTCAATAGAGATGCCTTTGCACCCTCAACCTCAATTGGTTTTGAAACCATTTGAGAAATGGGGAATTGATTTTATCGGTCTAGTGGATCCTCCTTCTAGAGGAAAAGAATATCTCCTAGTATGTATAGACTACGTGACCAAGTGGGAAGAAGTAGAAGCATTACCTCATGCAAGAGAGGAGATGGTAGCTGATTTCTTATATTTCAAAATCATGCAAAGATTTGGTGCTCTAAGAGAGATAGTCTCAGATCAAATACCGTAGTTCATGTCAAATATGATAAAGCATTTCACGCAAATGTATCAAACTCAGCATAGAAAAACATCTCCATACCATCTACAAGCGAATGTACAAGTTGAAGTCACCAATAGAGAACTAAAAACCATTTTAACCAATGTTGTTAATTCCAATAAAAAGGATTGGGCAGATAAGGTGCCAAAATATATTTGAGCCTATAATACTACTTGGAAAACAACAACTAGATTTTCACCTTATGAATTGGTTTATGGTAAGAAGCCTTTATTCTCTGTTGAATTTTAATTACAAATTTTGAAAACAACTATAGAAGTAGGAATTGAATTAGAAGAAATATAGAAAGAAAGACTTCTACAGCATAATCAACTTGATGAAATGAGGATGGGAGCACTACAAAGAACCAAATTGGTACAACATCAAAGAAAAGTTTGGCATGATGCACAAATCAAGCAACAACAGTTTTAGAAAGGAGATTGGGCACTGTTATTTGATTCTAAATTTCAATAGTTCAAAGGAAAACTACAAACAAGATGGTTGGGACCTTATGAGATTGAAGAGGTCTATGAAAATGGTTCTGTTAAGTTGATACCTATTGATGACAGTAGAAGAGCTCTGTTAGTCAATGGACATAAGTTGAAGCTCTATCAAAAACCTCTCAATAAAGATGAATTTATTCACAAAGTAAGGGATCAAATAGCTATTCTAGAAAGCTCTACTTCTTCCAGTAAATATGCTCTTTGATAATTCAGCCAAAAAAAAATATTAAAAAAAAAAAAATCAATAGTGAAAATCCTTCTAGGGATGCTATTGACAATGTATGCCTAGAAAACCAGCTTGCTGGCTGGCTATGCATTGTAAAAAGGGCTTTGACTAGAAAACCAGTAATTTATAAGCAAATCTCATCATAACACTATGATTGGTCATCTCCATGCAATAAACTAATCCATGTGAACCTATTCATGTAGGACACGTGACGAGCAAATAATAATGTCTAAGGTTAAAGTAAGACATATATTTCATTTATCTATGTTTAGTTAACTAATTATCTTCGATTTGATTAAGACCCTATTCTTCCGAGATGACCTAAATTTGAATCTTCTAAAATGGAATGACACATGCCATAATTAAAAAGCATGTAGTGAAGCTGCCAAAGGTGTATAGATAAGTGTGCATCTTTGATATCATCAATTGAGTCATCAAGTACCATGATGATAGGATGTCATAAAAAGGGGTTTTAAATGAAGAAATGAATCATTGTCACCATCAATATGACATGTCAATATTTCACATGACTTGTATTTATGAGATCAAATGGTTGGCACACTCCGTAAAAATGTGTGGCACTTAACTGTATCAAAACATCATACCACACTATGGACTCATGCAGCTGTAGCATTTCAAATGAACCATTTTATTTCTACAGACTTCAATAGAAGCTGATCCTTAGAGCCTTTTGCCTACCGACTTCAACAAAAGACTGGTCTACACCTTAATTGAAGTTAAATTAACTGAGCTGACTATAACTCCACATAAAAATGGGACAGAAGATAAGATCAGAGCTGAAGGATCCAACAAAGTTTCATAAAGACAAAACTTCTGTAAAAGTGTTCAGAGCCAATGGCTAGCTACCTTTCATTGAAAATCTCTAGGGTTTCAATGAAACAATGGTAAGTGAATTTATTACCAATCTCACCCCTAAATTTTCAATTGTGAAAGGCATTGTTATTCCTGTTACAACTCAATTCATAAGCCAAATTATACAAGTTCCAGAAGAAGGAATGAGAGCTATAGGCAGAGTTTTATTTAGTGATTTAATTAGTCAATTTAATGGTAATAAGCAAACTGGAACTTTATGTCTAGTAGATTCCAAGGGAAAATCAAAAGGGATTAAAAAGAATTCACTTCCTAAACCTTGGAAATCTGTAGCCAAGTGGGTACTTAAATATATCATTTGTGAAGGGAAACATAGTCTTTTAGGGGGAGACGCCATGAAAATGTTAATACATCTTAAGCATGGGAGACAAAACCCTCAGTACAAAATTAACCTCCCATCTTTCTTTTATGGTGCTCTATAAGTTATGTCTACAACCCCTACTATTGCTCTTAGGCACCATGGCCTTATTCAGCGTATTATCCAGCATCATTTCCTTCAACAAGCTCAAGAGGTCTAGGAGGAATTTCAGAATAGTATAGCACAAGAAAACCCAAATGTACCATAGGAACACTCATCTCCATCAGCTAAGAATACAACACCAAGAAAATAATCTCAAACTATAATCTCCATAGAAATCCCTTCTTCTTCTTCTTCAAGAAGAATCACAAGGTCTCAAAACCCTGAAATTTCAAGGTCTCCACAAGAACCTCATGAGTATGTAGTACAACCAGTTCCTTTGACAAGAAGAAGAAAATTGAGATGGAAGGTCATTATAGAACTTGAGAAGACCAAGGGTTTGGTGGTTGAGAAGGAAAATCAACCAAGTGTAGCTCAAAGAGTAACTAAAAGAAGGAAAAGGCTCATTTTAACAGAAGAAGATAAACAAGAAATTGTAGATATTTTAGATAGTCTTAAAATAGTGTCTCATTCCCCCATACCTTAGAATATTCATGCACCTACAGATATTAAATAAATTCCTTTTGAAAGGAACTCTCTAATCATAATGGAGGAGCCAAATCTAGAGGAAGAGACACACACGATAGAGGAATTAGGTATGGCAGAACAACCACCTATTCCATATGCAACTGCAATGGATAAAGGGAAAACTATATGTACCAATGAGAAAGGTGAATCATCAAATCTAAATGATCCTATTATGTTGCTAACTTTGCATCTTTCTCAAGCTCAAGCTTTTGAACAACAACAAATAGCTAACATTTCTGACTTGATCAGTCAATTGCAAGACAAGGACCATATCAACTCATATTTGGTGCAAAAATTAGATACAATATCTGTTGATCATGCAACAAAAGTTCATAGATTAGAGGAAATAATAAAGGAACATGAAAGTAAACAAATAGATCTTTGGATATATGTAGATAGTTTGAAGAAGGAAAATAGGAGATTACAGAATTTGGTAAACCCTTCTGAAGCACCTGCTGTTGCACTTTCTCCTCCTAAGGTATTTGTTGACCATGGTTGTCAAACAAGTGATCCAGGTATTCCTCCCTTTCAAATAATACATCAAATTGAAGAAGAATATTCTGTACTTAAACATAAAAATAAAGATGCAACTTCTTCAAACAAGCTCTTGGAAAATAAAAAGAAAGAATTAGAGGCTAAAGTCCAAGAGTTAGAAGAAAATTTACAGGATGCATGCAAATTAGGAGAAACTCTTTTGGCATATATGAATCCTTCTCCCACATACAGTCTATTTTTATTTGAACAATTTTATAGATGGCAGCTTCTGCGGATCTCCTATCATCTTCCTTACAAAATTTTACAGCCAACAACATTTTTGGAAATTTTTTATAGTGCTGAACCTGATCAATAGGATTTGCTTTGTGAATTTTATTTGCATGACTTGATTCTAGGAAATCACGAGCACAATAAGTTTTTGATAAATCTTCATGTAGGAAAAGTTCAACTAAGAGCATTACATTCTACATTCAAAAATCAGATAGCATGGAAAGGCAGATTTGAGGACTATACAAATCATGCTAAGACTACAAGATTATGCTTCAGACCAGCCTTTCCTATTCCCAGATTGATCAAACAGAATTTTAACTATGATTTGTTAAATGATGAGGTTAAAACACATTATTTACAAGATCTATATTATTGTACTATTTCTTTTGATCTATTTTCAAGACATAATTTTGATTTAGTAATGGCTGCAAGTGTAAACAAATGGGACCAACTTTTAGTGCCTCTTAAAAAGTGAGAAGTCATGTCCCCAAATAACTTAAGATGGAGTATGAGGAGAGCATCCTCAATTTTAGAGATTCTAATAGAGGTAATCAAATCTAGGGGAGAACAGAAATAGATTGGCATGTGATATAGACCCCCTTTGCTGATCATACCTATTCTAAGATGGCAGAGTTGGTCTCCACAATCAGAAGATCAATTCAGTATATGGAAACAAATGATTCAAACACATCAGGGATTTACCAGCAATTTAGATAAACACATAACAGATGAATTTGATGAATATGATTTGAGTAAGAGTGTAGAAAGTAGAAGCTAGAGCTATGAACATTGATAAATGTTTACAATGGGACTTACAAAAGGTAAAGCTTGGGGGAGATGATGAGCTCAAAATATGGCTCATTATTGACATGTTATTTCCTTTAAATCATCTCTCAAAGGATATTATCTTATACAAATCTTAGATTCTTAGATAGCTATTACATGGAAAATAGATATTTGTCTTGTTTATATTAAACCAAAGATTGAATCTTTACTTTGTCATTAATGTCTAATACATAGCATGTTTTAGTGATCTTTTATGTGAAGAATGCTCAGGAAGAAGACACAGGTGATGAACAGTGAACATTTCATTTTGATCTCCATCCAGCAAAACTATGGACTCTGCAGGCTTGTTTCTATGAACTCCATAGGCTTGTTGCTACGGACTCTGCAGGCTTGTTTCTACGGACTCTGCAGGCTTGTTTCTATGGACTCTATAGGTTTTTTTCTATGAACTATGCAGGATTATTTCTATGAACTTTGTAGGTTCATTTCTACGGACTCCGTAGGGTCAATACTGAGAATTTTGTAAGGACAACGGGAAGCTGGAGACCAAATAGGATAGGGAAGAACCATTCTAGCTAGAATCAAATAAGGAAAATAACCATCTGCTATTTTGAAGGACTTGCTTTTGATAAATTTGTATATAATCAAATTTTAGGACTATTATAGGATAGGATATTTACTTCATTAGAATAATTAGATCTCTTGGGAATCCAATCTCCTATCTTTGGAAGAATGGATCGACCAAAGAATCCTATTTCTTTGCATCTTAGTTTGAGTTAATTGTATTAGTATAAAGTGTATGACTTTCAACTATGATTATATAATATATATTTAGAAAAGGAATAGAGGATATAAAAAAGAGAGAGAGTCAAGAATCATATATTATTCAAGCATACAGGTTTCAGTCATATTGTAATTATTTCAATTCTATGAATTAATACTTCAAGTTTCCAACACTGATTAAGCTTTGTTCCTGAGTTCGAGGGGAGCAAGGGCCCACTCTCTTTGGAACCAAGAACTGTGTATGGTATTTATGTTCTATTTTATTAGTTATAATCTTGTTACTATTTGTATTTATTCATAAAAATATCAAAACAAATTCATTGTTTAAAAAGAGCATTTTCTTATTTCATTTCTTTTCTACGCAAAGTATCTTTTCTTTTACAGCAGAGGTGTGAAGTAAATTTTATTTTATAAGTAGGAGTGTGAATTTGTTTTCCCTGCAAACGTAAAATAGGAGTGTGATATTTTACTCCCCAAAAAAGAGTGGATTGATTTGATTTCTTTCTTTTTTTTAGCAAAAGTGTGAATCAATTAATTTAGGATATATTCCTTTCTTTAGTCAAAATTAGAATAGGATCAACAAACACCCCCATAAGCAGACTTCTGGATCTACCATCTCATACCTTACTGCAGATAGCTTTGGACACTAGCCCTGGTTGATAAGACACCAATTGAATATTGGTTAAATTAAGAGTTAGATGACACTCATCAATTATCCCTATTGAACCAATATTTATTCATTTAGCCACCTTAGGCCTTGTTTATGCTCTTCAAGGCGCTTTTTAAACATTTAAATTTTCAAATTCTTAGTTTTGGAGGGAAAAATCCTAGAAGATATTTAACACACCTTGAAGAATACAAATGGACTCTAAAACAAGAAATGGAACTTAAAAGGTCCCATACTCACACTGACATCAAACTTTGACTAACTTTGAACTCTTATTGACATAAACACATAAATGTTATCTTCTAGTTTGATGTTCCTACATCACTAAGGAGGTTAGGTAATATGTTGTAAACCCTTAGGAGAGAGAATCTAAATATTTATTAAAGATCATATAGGTGTTATATATTTGAATATCAAGGTCATATGACCTATTCAATCTTGTAGATGGTTTGTTGAATGAAGAAGCCTAGAGGTAGTTTTGAGAGAGATCAAGTCAAGTAGAGCTAAAGGAGTGATCCTCATATTTTGAGAGGCTATCAAATTTGCATTAGAGATGCATTTTAATGTATAATAGTGGATAGAGTTTATATAGATCAGATAAAGAGTTGAGTGGAAAGAAGGTTGGTTGACTAATTTGGTTCTTGATCAAAGAGGGAATTGAAGCTTCCTTATAGGTTGGTGCTTACATAAGTGTCCCTTGATTTTGTTGGTGATTAGTCATAGGGTTTGTAGCCTCATAACAAGTGGGTGGTTGTTAAAGTCAAGTAGGTTCTTGATAAATTTTTGGTTGGTGTTCAACTAAATTCGATACATTGTCTTATAAGATAGTGTATGAACATAATATTTCCAACTTTTATCAAATACTGATGCTTTACATCTTTAAATAACCCATTGAGACTCAATCTCTTAGAGTTCATGCCCTAAGAGGTGTACTAAAAAAGGGGTGGGAAGACCACTGGTGCTTCACAAGATTGTTATCCCTTATTGCCACATATTACCAACCCAAATTTCTCTTAAAACTATTTCATAAGATATTGTTCCTCCATTGCACACTCCTTCAGTATGTTTCCTCTTTCCATCCTTCTTTTCCTCAACTAAATCCCCTTTTTTTAGATAGATTTTCTAGGTCAAACCTAAATAGTTTTAGGGTATTTCTCATGTAGAAGCTAGTTGACCTTTGGCTAACCTAACTCATGACCTAGTGAATTATTATCCAAAATTATACAGGGTTGACTGGGTTGACCCTATCAATCAATATTTTTGAAAGGGTTTAGGGAAAGACCCACTTATATATAAAGCTCATTTCCATTAATTATTAAGAAGTGAAAGAGTAAGAGTGAATGAACATCTGCATATTGACCATTCTACTTGAGGAATAAGGCTTAGGGTTCCATACTTTCTTTTGAGATACATATCTTATCTTGTAGATAAGTCTTTTAGATGCATTGATAGGTTATGTATCCTAGATCTAATTTGTCTTTATCATCCTTACATACCACAAAAACCTCTTGTGAAGCACCTTGGCCAAGGAAGAGATTGAGGTTCAGTGGGTTTGTTGTCAAAGGTAAGTATTCCTAACTTTATTTCTCCCTTGTAAGAGTAGATAGATATGAATTTGTGCTTCTCTTCCATGTATTAGTATTTTGTATATATTTATGTGAGTATATGTCTCTTATGCCTTTTTAGCTTTATTGTATCTAACCCCCACTTTGTGCCACAAGCTTTGGTGAGCACTAGATTAGATTTACTTTTCTTGTTATTAGAATAGGTGAAATATCAAAATCTAGGACCCCTTTAGGGTTATTGCATGATTGTGTTAGACTGGAGGCTTTGGAACCCTCAGCATGGTGTATTTTTATAAATAATCCCCTAATCAGGTCTAGCAAACCCCCATATTGGTCATGCTCCTGCTTAACAAATGTATTCCCAATCAAAATTATAGGTATGCTTTATCTTCTCCGAGTTAGGATAGATTTATAGACATGTTTCATTTATAATTGCATACACTCTGGTGAACCTAACATGAAATACCTTATAGGATTTTTTCAATTATTTTATCATATATTTTCCATACTGTGTCGATTGCATCGACATAGTTCTAACTTCTGTGCATAGGTTTAACACATAGTTGCATCAAGATGACTCTATTCTTTTAGTGCATGTTATTTTTTAGGTATAGATTACTATACCGATACAATCAACCCAATACAATTTTTCAAACTTTCAGACATCTAATCTAGATTACTAAGTCAACCCAGTCGACCTTGTATATTTTAGGTACTCAACAACAGGCTTGTGTAAAGCTGGATCGACTTTGTTAGTAGGATTTATAAGTATTTATCAAGGTTTTTTGATAGCAATCTCATTTCTCTTCATCTTCATACTCACCAAGGTTCCTTTCTATCTTTTCTCTCTTTTCTTACAATATATACTTTCATAGTTTGTAGTCTTGAAAACTGCCTCTATACATTCAACTGGATTGACCCTATCGACCCAGTTCTATATTCTTTGTGTTGTTTGGATAACTAGGTCGATTATGTCAACCCTATTCATTTTTAAAAAAATTCTTCCATAGTATAAAGGTGACACTGTTGACCCTATTCTATATTCTATGTATACATTGTTAACTACATCATCACTATATCATGTTTCAAATTTGGAATTAACCTTTATATGTTAGTAATTAGCTCACACTTTCATTTTTTTTGCTTTCATGATTAAAACAGATTACATAGTCTAATTAGGTGGTTTTCAATTTATCATTTCATTTCACTATTTTATATTTTATGCACACATGACCAAATCACAAAATCTTAAACAAGCACTTTAATAATTATCTACCTAAGGCCTACCTACTTGGATTTCATCACTAAGGGGAAAGTTGACTTGGTTTTCTAGCTAAGTATAAATACATGGTTAATGGTATATTTTGGCTAAGCACCCGACACCCTTATCATTGTGGTGTGTGAAGTGAGGGGGTAGGACCCAATACCAAGCTTGTAACATTGCCAATACAAATCCATTTTAACCCAAACATCTTGAAACTATCCTTATATTGATTTATAGTTCCTTGATTACAACCAACTTCCTATAACATTTAAAACTATATTCTAGTAATCTAACAATATTTATGTTGACTATCTAGATAGATTTTACTTTTCAAGTTGATTTCTTTCTCTTTGCTCAATTGTATTTTGTATTAGAAAAAACTTGTATTAGCTAGCATTGTTGCAAGGTTTTGTATTGTGTGCCTCAATTGGATCACCCTCATTGATCCAATTGATTGTTTGTTTCCGTTCAATTCTTTATTTTCAAAGTACTTGAAAAATTATTCTTGTCTTAGTGCATGGTCATTTCAATCAACATAGTCTATTATAAATTGTTTGATTTTCTATATCTACTATACTCAGTCGACCCAATAGACCCTGTACACTTTTTTAGCCTATTTTTATGCTGGGTTGACCTAATTGACTCTGTACAGTTTCCCATCACTTCCTATTTCCTTGTGTGGTTATCTAGTCTTATCTCACCATGATGAAATATTTTCAACTTTATTTTAATCAAAAATATTTCATAATTAAATACTTGGATAATAACCTTACTTATTTTATTACTTTAGATGAAACTATCCAATTTCTTCCTTCCTCTTCTCCTACACCAAAACTAATCACTACACAATGTAATGTAGTTGAGGTCATTCACCCTAATCCTCCTAATACCAATGTTGGGAATCCTTCACCTAAAAATAATCCTCTTCCTATCAACACTAATACCTCTCCTACAACCACCAATCCACCTATTGATACAACTCAACATCTTGCACATGTAGTTCAATAAATGACCATCATGCAAATAAATAATCAATATAACATGATGAACATGCAAAAATATTCATTAAACATGACTAGTCAACCACCTCAAGTCATCATGTCTCAATCCAATCAATTTTTTTCCCCACTTCCTTTTAGAGATGCCAATGGGAATATCATTGATCAACCTCCAATGAATAAAAAAATGCTTCAAAATCTTCAAAATTAACCTTTAGCCCCATTAATTACATACATAGATATTAGAAACATTTTTTCAACCATCACATATAATGGGATTAAAGACCCTAATATCTTTCTTAAGTATTTTGTTAATATATATAAGGAATGGATCTAAACTAACACCTTTTATACCTCCAAGATCTTAGCCAAAACATTTTTGGGTGATGCACTTGAGTGGTACAACCAAATTCTTAGATATTTCATATCACAACTATAGGATTTAGTTAATGATCTAGTGAATAAATTCCAACATGATGACCTTCTTGAAAATTACCTTAGCCATTTAATCAATGCCAAGCAGCTTCCTAATGAATATGCTCATACTTTCATCAAACAATGGAAGTCTCTCGCTCATAAAGTGGACCATAACATGAATGGTGAAACTCTTTTAAAACTATTTTTTATTTATCTTAAACTTCCCCCTTAATACAAAGTTTGAATATTTTCACCTAAAACTTTAGACGAAGCCTTAGACTAAGCAAAAAGGCAAGAATTTATTATGACTCAATTTGAACCATCTCAAACAACTACTAAATAAACTTTCCAATCATTTTCTCATAAAATTGATTCATACAATCCTCCCCAACCTCAAAATGGAGCATCTAATGCAACCAATTTTAACCCAACCCACCTACCCTTGAATTTAGAACAAATTAAGAAGAAATTACCACCCTCTAAACCCATGAGCTTTGATCCTTCTAAACCTCCTCCAAAATGGTACAATCCTGATAAGTTTTATTGGTGGCATGTTATTATAGGTTATTTTCATTAGTCTTGTCATAATCTTCATCAATTTCTTCTTTCTTCCTTTCTTTGTTTACATTTCAATTTTGATACTCTCACAAAACAATGTTATCAAGACTATCTTCAAGCTTCTCAAATTCAATCTCAAGAACCACAATCACATCAAAATCAACTACCTAATGATCAAAAATAATTATCCCATACCTATACCTCATCTACTAATTTTGTTTAAACCATATTTGATCCTTCTTCTTACACAAATAAGGAAAGGATAGCTATCATGAACAACTTTAAACATATTATTACATCCGTTGAACCTCAACCTCTTAGGTCACATAAACCAAAAGAGTACCTAGTTCAAATGCCTACTCAAAATTATATCATACATGGTCCTTCTTTACCTACTTTACCTCCTCATACCTCTCTTACACATCATATATCACATTCAACCTTATTAAGATCTAATAAACCAACACATTTACCTATATCCAAATGCACCTACCAACCCAATGGAAATAATTTTCATGGTACAATGTTACCTCACTCTACCTCACATGTTGGGGCATCTTGCGATGCCCATCCACATGTCCCTTCAGACATTGGGGCATCTTGTGATGCCCATCCCTACATATAATTACCCATTGGGGAATCTTGTGATGCCCACTCTTATTCTACATTGCACAATAATAATCAAATTCAACTTCAAGAAACCTTCTGATCCGTAAACTACACTGGATCAACTCAAAGTGAAGTTTTAATTACGAATATTGAATTTCTCAAAACTTAACAAAATCTTGAAAAACTCAAAAGAACTTGCATCTCAATGTTTTGGCATAAAACGTTCTCGGTTATTGAACCAGTTTTTATTTTTTTTACATCAAATGTCATAAATTGTCAAAATTTAATCTTCGCATGATTTCATAATTAAAAAAATCAAAAAACTGAATTAAAACATGCAAGCAAATGACAAATTACCATCCGACATTGATAACAAAGTTCGGCTCAACAAATGATGCCTACATCTCTGGGTTCTCCAAAGGAGTGGACCGTTTCCATTAAGGGCATTTCAAAAACTTGGAAATAATAAACAACTTTCCTGCAAGTTGAACTCTTAATGCAAAAATTCACCTTCACTATGACTGATAATCAAGCCCAACACTTTCAAATTTTGTGAGTCTTCACACCTGCAAAGTTGCTTCAAAAGTCCTAAAAATCTCCTCTATGGGCTTAAAAATACTCTTCCAATATGCAAATTGGATAAAAAGAGTATTAACACTGAATATTATAGCTGAAAAATGGATAAAAATCCATTACATTAGCTTTCCCAAAGCTTTTATAAAGTCTCGGCCTCTTAAAATAAAAAACATAGTCCAGAACTTGATAAATTCAAGTAAAAATTAGTGCCTTATATAACACTTCAAGACCTGTGGCTGAAGTGGTCAAGGCTTATCCCTTTTACATGGGAGGTCAAGGGTTCAAAACTTCCTTCCTCCATTCTAGGCACTTAGGTTCTCCTTTCTAGGCACTTTGACTCCTTCTTGGGCACCAAGTTTGAATATTTTCTTGGGTGGCATGGAGGTTCCTCCTTTGGTGCCTTTGAAAGGTTTGAAACTATCGAATGACATGTGAATAAAAAACACCTAAGCCAATTTTTTTGCAACTAATTTTTTTTACACGTGTCAAATGGCTATTGGCACACTTGGATTTTCAATAGTGCCACGTGTTGACCTTTGATAGGTCCAAATGTCGATACATTTTTGAATCACGTGCCAAATGTCGCAAGTGATTTTTTTTGACAAATCTTCAAATGACCATATCTTGAGCATCTGGACTCCATTTTGCGAACCACAAAATGTGTCAAAAAACTCTCAATGAGATCTACAGTGTTACACCATTGAAACTATGACCTGAGACCTTTTTTAGAACCCAATTTCTGATCACATCTCCCCAATGGAGGGCTTTTGGTCTCCAAAAGTCCAATATCCCTTGAAATCTTATAACTGGTCTACTACATCAATAAAAATAGAACCCAATCATAGCAAGAGGTATAAACAATTGCATTAAAATGATTCTCAATCAAACTACAAAAATACCTAATCCAAAGGCATGAGTAAGTGAATCTGCAACTGCCAAAGTGATTACAACATACCAAAACTGCCTGCCCAAATGTCACATCCTGTAAAGCGGTGAATTGCTAAAAACTAAAACAACTCCCAATGTAACTGCAAGACAAGTTTATAATGCCAAAAACATACAATAAATGTTGTGGACATGTTGTAATACCATGCCCTAATATGGGACTTATATGCTAAGCAAATGCAAAAAACCTAAAGTGTATGCTGCCCAACATTTAAACATGCCCAAAGGGTCTTAAACATGCATCTATACATCCATGTGCCAAAGCTATATTCAAAATAGCAGTCAAATAAGTGTTGCAAGGAATCAAATCAACCTACAACATGCTTTTTGCTATTATCTCCAACTGATCAAATGAGTTCAAGTCCTCTAGACAACTCACACAACATAAATAGGAGATTCAAAAACTTAGAGTTATCAAAAAGTGAGAATTGAAAAAATTCATATGGTAAACCTATCTTGAAGTGTTCCCACCAACTCTAATCTACATATTATCAAAGCTTGTTCATTCCCTTAGGTGAATTCTTAACCATGCTTTGCAAAAAGAATGTAGTGATAATCCACTTAACCATTTCTTTCTTCATAGTGAAATTGATTTCCTTAATGGATTCCTTATCAATTGCATATTGTTGACTTAACCTCTTAAATGGATTTTCACTTGTAGGTTTTACCTTATCTTGGGTTGTATTGTCAACTACATTATGGAGTGAATTAGCTTCATTAACCTTAGTGAGAGGTTTGTAAATCATCTTAGTTCTAACATTACTTGAATGTGAAGATGCATGAAGCTTAAAACATCTATCAATCCTATGTCCACTCACTCTACAATGAGTGCAAACATCCTTCTTAGGTGAGGGTCCCCTTTTGCCAATTCCCATCTTATCATGAGAATGGTCTTTCAAACATGCAATCTACTTAAACAAAGCTTTTCATTTCCAACAAGTCTTAGCACTATGGTTATTCATCCCACAAAAAGTGCATGGAAATGATTGCATTATCTTTTATCCATTATATCCAAACTTCTTAAAAGTATCAATTGGATCAAAAGATTTAGTGTAAGAATCAAGAGGTGGAATCTCAATACCTCTTTTACCTTTACACCTTTGAACTAGTGGCCTAGAACCTTCGCTATTGGAAGCTCGTCTTCCTTTAGCCATGGAAGAAACTTCTCCATCATCCACCTGCACACTAGTATAACCCAAACCTACATGAAGAGGTCTATGATCAACCTAAAGTGGGTTAGTTATACCTTGTCTATCTCTACCAAGTCCTCCTCCATTATAACCCATTTTAAACAATAATTTAGATCCTATGCCCTTAATGTATCTTTCAAAATCACCAAAAACAATATTACTAGAATCTGAATCTGAAATGGTAGAAGAAGATGAAGATTCTTGTGGTGAAAAGCTTACACTACACTCAGTCATAGTCTCTACATCTAAAGTTTAAGGCTTTACCTTTTCACACTCACCACATTGCAATCTAATCAATATCTCATCCTTGGATTCAAGCTTCGATTTTAACTTTGCCACTTGAAATTCAAGTGCAAATTTTTGGCATCTCAAGATTGCATTTTCATCTTTAATGACCTCAATCTGTGACAAATTGCCCATGGTTTCTTACAAACAACTGATTCCACACTGCACACTACAATATAATCAATCTGCAAACCAATAATCCAACTATTCTGGAAGCAATTGTCAATACACAACTAGAAGCAACCCTTGCATTCTAACCGCTCTGATACCAACTTGATCCATAAAATACACTGAATCAACTCAAAGTGAATTTTTAATTACAAATACTAAATTTATCAAAACTTAACAAAATCTCAAAAAACTCAAAAGAATTTGCATCTCAATGTTTTGGCATAAAACGTTCTCGATTATTGAACCGGTTTTTGTTTTTTTACATCAAATGTCATAAATTGTCAAAATTTAATCTTCGCATGATTTCATAATAAGAAAAATAAAAAAATTGAATTAAAACATGCAAGCAAATGACAAATTACCATCTAACATTGATAACGGAGTTTGGCTCAACAAATGATGCCTACATCTTCAGGTTCTCCAAAGGAGTGGACCGTTTCCATTAAGGGCATTTCAAAAACCTGGAAACAATAAACAACTTTCCTGTAAGTTGATCTCTCAATGTGAAAATTCACCTTCACCATGACTGATAATCAAGCCCGGCACCTTTTAATTTTGTGAGTCTTCACACCTGCAAAGTTGCTTCAAAGGTCCTAAAAATATCCTCTATGGGCTTAAAAATACTCTTCCAATATGCAAATTGGATAAAAAGAGTATTAGGACTGAATATTATGGCCAAAAAATGGATAAAAATCTATTACATAAGATTTCCCAAATATTTTACAAAGTCTCAACCTCTTAAAATAAAAAACACAGTCCAGAACTTGATAAATTCAAGTAAAAATTAGTGCCTTATATAACATTTCAAGACCCGTGGCTGAAGTGGTCAAGACTTATCCCTTTTACACGAGAGGTCAAGGGTTCAAAACTTCCTTCCTCCATTCTAGGCACTCAAGCTCTCCTTTCTAGGTGCTTTGACTCCTTCTTGGGCGCCAAGTTTGAATATTTCCTTGGGTGGCGTGGAGGTTCCTCCTTTGGTGCCTTTGAAAGGTTTGAAAATATCAAATGACATGTGAATAAAAAACACCTGAGACAATTTTTTTGCACTAATTTTTTTTCCATGTGTCAAATGGCTATTGGATTTTCAACAGTGCCATGTGTTGACCTTTGATAGGTCCAAATGTCGATACGTTTTTGAATCATGTGCCAAATGTCACAAGTGATCTTTTTTGACAAATCTTCAAATGACCATATCTTGAGCATCCGGACTCCATTTTATGAACCGTGAAAAGTGTTGGAAAGCTCCCGACGATATCTACAATGTGCCATCACTGAAACTCTAACTTGAAACCTTTTTTAGAACCCAATTTCTGATCACCTTCTAAGACTTATAGACTTATATTTCACATTCTCATCTTTGATGCAAACATTAGCATAGATCTTACTTGTTATTTTTGTCTTATGTTTCTTTGTTTTTGTGCAATTTATTTCTTTTAATTTCACTTTCTAATCATCATTATCTTTCTTTAGATTCTTTTGTTTTATTATAAATTACATTTGTCACTTACTTTCATATTTAGACTCATATATTTCTTTTATTTTTTGTTATTCTTTTCCTTATTAGCTTTATGATTATTTTTTACCTTATATAACATTCACCCCAGTGGCTTTCTCTTTTGTGAGTTTATAATTTAAGACAATGGATAGGACCTGGCCCTCCTCAAAAAATACCACCTTTACTTCTTTTCTCATTTAATTGATTCACATGTTTCTTTTTGGTGCCCTTGTGGGTTTCTCTTTTATGAGTTGTAGTGTAAGACCATGGATAGGACCTAGCCTTCCTCATAAAATTACCATCTTTTCCTTCCTTTTATAGAAAATGTTATTGATTCTTGTTCTCAACTTTAGATTTTACATCTTTTTATAAGATAGAATTTGCACAACAATTTATGTTATCATGTTTTCCTCCATTTCCCTCATTCTTCTGATAAGGAATCACACTTTACTATTATTTTATCCCTTTTTTACCTTTATCACATTTTTTATGATTTGAATTAATTCAAATTATTTCATGTGTCATCCCTCTTGATTTCCTTTCCATTCACTCCATATTAGATAAAACAAGGTCAAAGTTAATATAACACTTTTATTTCATCTATATTTACCAAGTCTTGAGTATTTAAATGAAAGTCATCTTTAGCACCCATGTTTGGTTTTCCAAATCCGTTTGGAGGAGGAATAGAAAAATCCATCAATAAAGTTAAAAGCCAAATTATTTGAAACAAAAACAATGATATACAAAAAGGCAAACATACAAATCTCAAAAATCAACATCACACTAAAAAGTGATTCCAAGCATATCTCCTATCTCTAATCAAAGCTCAAACTCCATGGTCACACTAGAACCAAGGTCTATTAGGGTATGGTAGGGTAATAGTTTGGAATAGAAGAATTCAATTAATTCTTTGGTACCACATACTTTCTCATACAAGTACCCAATCTTATCAGTAGATTGATGGCTCTATAAGGGGTCCTAAGGAATGGGGAACACGTTATGGGAAGGTAGGTCCATTTTAATTTTCATGCATATAACCTTCATGAGATGATCCATATAATACATTTGTTGACCTAAGACTTGTGTAGCTAAGATATATTTTTTATAGTCCTTAAGGTTGATAGTCATCTTATTTTGAAAATCCTAATTTGAGTGTCTTGACTTCAATAAAGAGTTCCTCTACCTTGGTTTTCCCTTCATTATCCCCTCCACCCATTTCATTTCCCCCCTCGACAAGTAAATTGTGATTCCAAATTTATTTTCCTTTCTTCTTTAAATTCCTTCTTCTTCACCTCTTAAAAACATGCTAGCACTACTTTATTTTAGTTTTTATCTATCTTTAGAGTGAAAAAACATGTTTGAGAAACTATGGATTACTTTTCTTACACCATAGAATTACATTATTAGACTTATTTTCCTTTCTTTTACCATTTATCATTTATTGTACCATATTGCTACTATGGACACCTGAGTTTGTACCCCTTTTTCCATCATTATGTGAGGTTGGCTTGTTACTTCTCACTAATCAATATTGTTTTCCCCTTTTTATATACCTTTGTCCATTGTTGAGTGAGACAAGGATTGTTACTACTCACTCATCAATGTTGCTTTACCATTTTGTTCTTTCCTTTTACCATCGATGTTTTATTACCATCTCTTTTTGACATGTATCCTTGATTTGACTTGGTGAGTTTGCCTTTCTTACTTAAGGTTTACTTGTTTAGGTTTTTTAGTCTTTAGTGGCCTTGGATTTTTGGTTACC
Source organism: Torreya grandis (assembly GCA_037957365.1). Classification (NCBI taxonomy): domain Eukaryota; kingdom Viridiplantae; phylum Streptophyta; class Pinopsida; order Cupressales; family Taxaceae; genus Torreya; species Torreya grandis. Next base: position 7,532 of record JARHVA010000756.1, on the reverse strand, counting down.
CAATTTAATCTTATTTTTGACTTAGTCATTTGGTCTAACATAACACTTATCACCCCAGCTTACCAAATTCCAATCTATGTCCCATCCTCATAGCACCAGTTATCTTAGATTTTCTGTGTTTGTTTTTGCTATTTAATTGCATATTCTTGGGTTTGTTAAAAGTAGTCTCTATGCCCTACATAATCCAAACTAAAAACACAATAGACAACCATATAGTGATAAAATTAAGTCAAAGTATGCATTACATTTATTTTTTAGTCATTTACCTTTATATCATTTACTTTCAATTATTTTATGCTTTGAAATACTTCAACTTTCTTTTAGCGTTAGTGTTATATGTTATTATGTTCTTTTTCAAATCACCACCCCTATTGTACCTTAGTGATATGTGATGAAATTTAAGTGGGGCATATGTATACACATAATATTTTCAAATTTTATCAAGTACTAACACTTTACATCTTTAAATAACCCATTAAGACTCAATCTATCTAAGTACACACCCTAAGGGGTGCACTAGGAAAGGGGCGGGCAGACCATTGGTGCTTCACAAGATTATTGTCCCTTATTACCACATATTACCAATCCAACCAAATCTTAAAACCATTCCCTAAGATATTACTCCTCCCTTGCACACTCCTCTAGTCATTTTCCTCTTTCCATCCTTATTTTCCTCACCTAAATCCCTTTTTGTTAGTTAGCTATACTAAGTCAACTAGGTTGAACTTGTACAGTTTTAAGGTATTATTCACTTAAGATATAGTTGACCTTTGGCTTACCTAACTCATGACCTAGTGAATTATTGTCTAAAATTGTATAGGGTTGACCCTGTTGATTGACATTTTTGGAAGGGTTTATGGAAAGATCCACCTATACATACAAGTTTATTTCCATCAATTATCAAGAAGAAGTGAAAGAGTAAGAGTGAATGAACATCTACTTATTGACCATTCTACTTTAGGAATAAAACTTAGGGCTTCATACTTTCTTTGGAGACATGGATCTTATCTTGTGGAGAAGCCTTTTGGATGCATTAATAGGTTGTATAGCCTAGATATGGTTTTTCTTTGCCATCCTTATATACCACAACAACCTCTTGTAAAGCATCTTGGCCAAGGGAGAGAATGAGGCTCGATGGGATTGTATTCAAAGGTAAGTATTCCTAAATTTATTTCTCCTTTGTAAAAGTAGATAGATATGCATTTGTGCTTCTCTTCCATGTATTAGGATTCTGTATACATTGGCGTGAGTATATGTCTCTTATGCATGTTTAATTTTATTGTTTCTAATCCCCACTTTGTGACACAAGCTTTGGTGAACACTAGATTATATTTACTTTTCTTTTTATTAGAATAGGTGAAATATCAAAAGTTAGGACCCCCTTAGGGTTATTACATGACTGTGTTAGACTAAAGGCTTTTAAACCCTCCTTAACATGGTGTATTATGATAAATTATCCCTTAATAGAGTCTAGCTATTCCCCATATTGGTCATGCTCCCACTTAACAAATTTATTCCTAATCTAAATTGTAGGTATGCTCTATCTTTTCTAGATTAGGATTTATTTATAGTCATGTTACATTTATGATTGCATATAGATAGTTGTTCAAGCTTTATTTTAGTGGGTTTTATTCCCCATGATGTTTTCCCACATATGTGATGTGTTGATGTTGATGTGATTGGTTCTTAATGCATTATTAGATCACTAAGTTACTTTGAAAATCCTCCTCATGCTTGATTTCATAATCTTCAATTATAATGTGAAAATCCATCAAATACTTCTCTCTAGTCATTGCATTATTCCCCTGAAACTTAGGAAGTCAATTTCTTACCTCATTTAGTACTTCTTTGGGGTAACCCTCTATTTCATCAAAGTTAATAAGTTTTAATCTATGAATCCTCGATGCAAGACATTCATTTTCATCCTGATCTCTATGCCTCATTATTGGTTCTATGGTGGGCTCAAGATAAGATGACAAAGGGATATAATGGGGTGAGTGAGGTGGACTTGGGAGATCAAACGTAGGATGATATTTATCTTGTTGAGAAGGTGATAGATAATAAAAATAATTATAAGATTCTAGGTTATCATGAGAGTTGTGATTATATTCAGCCAAAGGAATTAAAACAAAAAGAAGTTCATGTGTACCATAATTATGATGTTTTAGACACTCCTTTCTTGCAAAAAATTATCATTCAATTGGCCTCCAAATTTGTCTCCTTCTTCTATGATGAACACTTAACTCAGAGTCAAGATGCTTTGATGAGTTACCTTTGAAGGAGGATCTAAATCCTTATAGTTTTATAAACCAGAGAAAACCCAAACTTGGGTTAATTAAAATGGGCACTGATCTTTCAAAACTAGATAAAATGTTAGAGTTGCCACTAGAATAAATATTTTACAATAGAACATATCACAAACATATAGTGATACATTATAAAATTACATTTTTCTATAATCAATGATGAGATAAATAAATAAAGACATTGAAAATATAGATTCACATTTAAAAGAGAAAATCACTTTAAAACATGAATAAATGACATTTCTCTATAATAATTTTTGGAAACATAGGGTCCAAGGATCTTATCTCCAATAATGGTGTCAATCGAGGTGTTGCACAATTGATGGCCTAAAGTAGAAAATTAATGTAAAAATTTAGACAAATAACTTTAGAACCTAATAAAGATAATATTCCCTATTAATGGCACTAACAGAGTGTTGGTTCCAAATTGTACAACTCTTAAATTTAACCTTGCACACTTGAAAAGATGGAAAATAAAGATGATAAACCTAAATTATGTCATTATAGCTAGGGAAGGGTTTATCATCTAGATGGATTAAATATAGATAATGACTAGAAGACATCAAAACATGGTTATGGTTAGTTCCTTGCCACTTCTAGCTCTACCTAAAACAAGGTTACGAGGTATCTTGGTCACAAGGAGGGACATTATAGTTTAATCTCTAGGGAATTATTGGCACACATAAAGATCTAACCAAAGCCTAACCAAACTTGCATAGTCCACTCAGGAAGAGATTTCACATAGATTGACCACATGCTTTCAAATCAGACACAAGCTACTAAAGACAGATAAAATATGATTGTAATCTTCATTTTTATAGAAACTATTATCTTCTCTTCTAAGACAATGCTAACCTTCAAAGACCATTTATAGAGACATTCTAGATATACAATATTCATGCATCTATAGGAAAATAACATTAAAAATATGCAAAATCATGTGTTACTTATAAGGTTAGGACAAGTAGGATGAGTTAGGTATATATAAATGGGTTGTGGTGGCTTTCAATAATGGGAATTCCTTCAATAGTTATGCTATCATACATTCCAAGATGTAAAATACCAATAAACAAGATAAGGAAAACTATCAAGAATGATTTGCATTAATTAATACCACTTTAATGAAATAATTCATATGACCCACCTCCAAATCACCTACTACAAAGTAAAGTCTCAAGTACCTTCTCCTTTCAACTCCATAAATCTAGGATATCCTTAAAAGATTATCAACAAAACATTCCAAAATCACAATTCAGAAGTGAATTTGCAATCTAAGTTCAAGCCCAAAATGACTACCATTAAGAGAGATAAAACTAGATACCCAGTCAATAAAGCTTGAAAAATGTGCTATTTCACTTTAATGAGAAAAAAGAGAAGAAACTACTTCCATTAACTTGAATGTAAATCTACATAAATCTATGTTTAAAATATTAACATGGTGAAAAACATGGCATATTTGTTCTGAAATAAGGGAGATACATAAATGCTCTCAGAGTTTTCTAATGACTGTACACATTAATCACCTTAGTAATAGAAGCAAAAACCACAACAATAAATCTAAAAAAAAAAAAAATCTCTGTAAAGAGGAGATTTTTGAAAGTTAAAAATTCTAACCTAAAAATCCCCTGTAAAGAAGACAAGCCCTCATTACTTATACAACATTTTATCACCTAGAATATTCTTCTAAGATGCTCCACCTAGAATATGTCTTTGCATACACCTAGAGACACTCATGCTTTTTAAGGTGATGATTTTGTATCCTCGGTTGTCTATGTCATGATGAAGTTTGATATGACCATTTAGAGATTTTATGTAATTGAGCTTGAGGGATAATATTATTATTAGGTGTAAAAAAAATCTTATCTTCTTGTGAAACCATTTTTCCCCTATTTTCAAACTAATCATTTGCCCACTCAGGTTGAGGATGACCTACTAGCTAAATATCTAGTTACCATTTTCAACTCTTCAAAGAATATAAAATGAAAGGATAGAGGGGAGAATAGAAAATATAAAGAATGATCCTTAATCTTTTGGTAATTTATAAATGGAGCCTCCATCATGGCTGCCTTCCTCTTCTGCTAAAATAAACTAAAGTATTTATCACATACCTTAGTCATAAGCATGATTTCAGTGCTATACTCTCCTTCTTGATCTCTATCAAAATCATTTCCTTGCCTTTGATTTTTCCCTTTCCCATTCACATTTTCTTATCTCTTTTGATGCTAAACCTGATAATGATACATGCACCATTACACCTTATTTTTACTTGGTGAGTTTCCAAAACCCAACTAAAATTTTGTACTATTTATCTTTGGTGGGATTTCAGACCTCATTTACAACTTTACACCCAATGAGATTGTATAACTCTGCTGCACATTTGCACTTGGTAGGATTTTAGAACTCAGGCACACATTTGCACTTGGTGGGATTTCAAGACATAGGTGCACTTTCACACATTTGCAAAAGTGCATAACATCTCAATATATCTATAGGTATCCATTAAGTCAATGTCATTTGAATATTCAAACTTTTCAATTTGATGCTTGACTTCTACAATACCTTTAACAAGACATTGGTGTGGATTTAAAGCATTCCTAAATTTTCTTTTGATAGTACTTTTCATGGGCTTTGAACATCCAATTGTACCTTGAAAATTGAATGTTATAATGCAACATTGAATTTTACCCATGCTATTTTTCTCTCTCTTGCTTTACAAATCAAGCCTTTGAATTTCATGGGAATTCAACCTAAGATAGTGTAGGGCTTTGGACATACATATGCTATTTGAAAACTTCACAAAACAAATTGTGATATTGGAATCTCCTGTAAAAGTTCCACTACAATTAAACCATGGACCTCTGAAGTATATCAATCCTGCCTTCTGTCATGGTTTATTTTTCAACAATATCCTTCTTGAATGTTTTCCTTTGTTTTTCACTTATGATTCTCAAAATATCAACCATGACTTTGTGGAGAGGGGCCCAATTATGTAGAACCTTGATTTTATACATAAACAATTTGATTTTATGAAAAAACTAAAGAAATCTTACTAACTACTAAAATCCACATAAAATTAAGAAAAAGAGATGCTTGGGTACAAGTGGTAGTGATTTTAGGTCATGTTAAATAATGGGCATTTTGGCAAAATCCTAGATAGTTAAGAAGAACTTTAAGGGATCAAATGTACTGATAGCCTATAGAATGTATTTATGATCATTGAAAATTGCACCTATCATTAAGGCAATGACACAAATACACTAAACACAACAATGCCAATATATAAACACACTTCAAATATCCTATAATGGCCAAAAGGCATTGTCTTCCTACCTTTAAACCATCAAGGACTCACTTCTCCATTACATCCTTAGAAAATGCATCCTTCAACACCATCAAATTGGCTAGGGATTTGAACATGAGGTGGGGAAAAATGAGAATGGAACTTGGCATTTATTTCCCTCTTTTCTCTTAGGTCATAACTAAATCTACTAATGACATGTGGCATGTTTTCCCTTTGGTTGGATTTAAGACTTTATGTGCATATTTTCACTCCTTCGGTTTAGGGAATCTACATGCACTTTTGAACATTTTAAAAAGTGCATAACCTCCACAATTTTTTGCATTTGTTTTTTATTTGAAAAGTTTCATCACTTATATTATTTGTATGTGTTTCAAGCCTTGAGATTATACTTCCTAAATGCAAATTTTCAAGTTAAATTGGCATTGCAAAGGGATATAATATCCCCACATTCCTGTAGCTGTCCATAAGTCGACACTTTTCCTAAAAGTTGAAATTTACTTACGTTTTGACCTCTTATTACCATGTGGACTTTAAAACATATGTATGGGCTTTGAAAATTTTGAGGATTCCTTTTGATGGCACTTTGTGTTGGGCTTTGGGGCTTAGACTTTATTTTACATGTTGCAAGTTTATATGTTAAGACTTGCAATGTAATATTATTTTTTCCTCCCAAAGCTCTAAACTTGATTTTTATTTCAATCTCTCTAGTTTGATTTTGATGGCACTTGTTGTGGGATATATAACTTCACATGCACATTGAAAATTATAAATTAAAAGATACAATGTGATTTTATATTCCCCTCCTGAAGTTTTGAACCCTTATCTTTCACAACAAGAAACATTAAACTTTGTATTTTTTATACTTAGTCACATTTTTTACTCTTTCCAACTTGATTCCACCATGGACACTGCAATCAAAGCACACTTGAAAGCATGAAAACATTAAGCATTAGTTAAACCAAATTTTATGGGGTCTACACAAAGAAACTGTAGAAGTAGGACTTTATTCTAGATTAACACTTCTTCTGGATTCATTCCAGAGGGAAAAATTTAAATATTAGACATTCATATCTCAGGAAGGGCATAAATTGATTAGTTCATAGTTTGGCACTAGCATAGTCATCATGGGGGTGATTTGAAAGATAGGATCAAGCTAGAGGACAATACTACTACAATGTTACTATCATGTTTAGAGTTCATGTCCTTGATTCACCTCTAGTCTTATTTCTAGATATTTTCTAGGTTTTCTTCTATATTTATGTTCATGAATTCTAATAGTCTGACACAGTCAATAAACAAACATAAAAAAAAAATCATTTTTTCCTAGTTAGATTTTCTTACAATTATTCATTTTTAGTTATTTTAATCATTAGTTTTTAATTTTTCTTGTCAAAAGGTTGTTTTTTAAGACTTTCAATATTTCAAATAAATTTATATTAATTAAGATTAATATACCAATTGATTAATATTTTGATAAAAAATATTGGTGAACCTATATTTTTATTTTAATAATACTTCTTGCTTGTTTACTTGATTTTTGTGTGGTCTAGGGTTTCAGATAAATTTAGGATTTTGTAAAAATTATCTTTAATTCCTTACATAAAAACATTTTTTAATTTTATTTTCACTTTATTTTCCATTGTTTGCTACTTATTTTTATAACTATGTTATATTATTTATAATACTACTTAGTGACTAGCATTATGAGCTACAATGTAATATATTTCATGGACATAATGGTGTAAGTGGTACCGATCCAATAATCATATTCATTTTACAACACTAAACACAAAATTTATTTTCCATGTGCCTTAAGATATATCAGAAACACCTAGGGTCCCTTGTTTACACCATACTTATCCTCTTTAGTATTTTATTTTTGGTTCACCTGAGAGGACCATATCATCTAGGGAAGTTACTCTCAA